>OY728126.1:1156357712-1157607712 GCA_963277665.1 Viscum album
CCACCTTTGAAGGTGTTATATGAGTGTTGAACAATCATCGTTTCGTGAGGCAGAAATCTGCCATCCACAGAAACAGTATGTTCTTTAACCATTAGATGTAGGTGTGTGTAAGTGTAGCTCGAATCATTCTTATAACAACATCCCAGTATATTGAAGATACTGGTTTTTTTACAAAATAAAGGAATAAAAAGAGTTTAAGGGGTTGGATAAGCAAAATAAAACAAAATAACATACGAGGAGACATTACCTTAAAATTAGGTAAATCTTTTTTGATTTGAGCCAAAGGCTTCCTTGGGAAGAATTATGCCCAAAGTGAGGCTTCTAGGAGTAATAGAGGGAAGTTGGGAGAGTATTTTGGTAGAGGTTGGCCGAGCCAAATGGCTTGAAGGTGTGAATAAGGTTGTAGAGGTGGGGGCCTTTTATAAGAGGAGAGAAGGGGCACTCTTGGAAAGATTGAAATGTTACTTTATTATATAATGAGTTTCGGATTTTAAAGGTCCCACACTTATATATTTCAATTATAAGGTGATAAGGTTTCTAAATATACTCATCAAATAGTTTTTTGACAAGTGTAAGTATTATATTTTACATTATCTTTTTATTTTATTTAAATCGTTAATTAATGAGGTAATCGCTGCATCATCATGGTGTAATAAAAAATTTAATTTATTTAAGGTCTAAAAATTATTAAAAAACTATCATGATGTAGGAAATATTTTTATATTTATAATGAATATTTATAGTCAAAAATATGATTTGTATAACCCCATTTAATTTTTTTTAGTAAAACAACTCATGTTTGTGACATTTTTTTTAACATTAAATAAAAAGTTTTTAATGTCATTTTCCTACCAATGTGGCTCCATGGGGTCCCCAAGTTGACCCATGGATTTTATTGGTCGAACATGACTCATCAAATAGGGGTAGGACAAGTGTAAAGGTATTTTCATATTTTTATAATATCATTTTTACCTTAAATTTCACTAATTACCTTTAATCGCGATTAATTAAACTTAAAAGTTAATATTCACCAAAAATTATTTTAATCCCATTGAACCACATTTTACTTCCTAATGAAAACCATGTATGTAGGATTTTTTAAAATCAAATCACAGAAGTGGTAATGTTTCATTTAAAAGAAAAATCAGTTTTTTAACTACCACTTAGTGGTTTCACTATTCATCAAAAATTGAAGTTTTTCAGAACAATGCCAAAATTTCACCTTAAGCTATAATTGATATTACGAATTCAAAAATGATGTCTATTTTAAAAAATTTCAAACATATAAGTTGCATTAATTAATTTTATAATTAATTCCCGCTGTCATAACAAATAGCGTGTTTTTTAGAAACAATATATATCAAAAGATTGACAATTGTTTATGTCCAATTTCAAAGTGAAATTAATTCTAATGACCACCATTGGATAAAATGGTAAAAATATATTCTAATTACCCTTTAAAACCACTCAATAGTATAATTTATCACTATAAATTATTTTGATTAAAAAAGTTTTTTTTAAGTATTTTGCACTATTCATAAAAAATTGAAAGTTCTCAGAAAAATTCCAAAAATTCAAAATATGCTAATTTCGATATTCAGAATCCAAAACTGAAGTCCAATTTGAAATATAAAATATATATAATTTTAAAAAGTGGGTATTACTATTCATAATGGCTATTTTTATTAGTCGAGGTGTGTTAGAATCTCAAACTTGCGTACAATGCAAGCTATTGCATTATTGAAAGAGAAGCGTATCATGGAAGCTCGGGGTGTTAAATTCTCCCCTACTTCAATAAATTGCGTCCTCGCAATTTGAAAATTTTCTTTGAAAATAAAAGGTTGAAAATAGAAAATATCTTTTTGGAAAACCCACATCGGAAATAAGGTTAAACAAATTTAGCCTTAATAAGAGGGAAAGGGAAATGAATAAGTCACCACCAAATTATGATCTCGATAAGGAGAACATTGGTGGCATATAATTGGAGGAAAAATGTAAATATTTGTAGGGAGTGATTGAGGTCATCAATCACAATCAAGTGTAAAATTGAGGGCCTCAAAGCCTTCAATCTATGTTGATTTAAAATATTATCAGTTCAACAAGACATAAGGTATTAGGATAACACATTTTTTTTGTTTTAATATCCCTTTACTAAAGTTTAAGAATTAATTTATTCATAAAATAATAGATAGGTATATATATATATTTATTCTTGACAAGTAGAGTTTCAAACTTCAACAAATTTCTACCACAAACTCATCTTTCACTCAAAAAGATAATAGAACTCAAAAATATTATATTTATCCTAATCGTACAAGGTTCCACATACCATTTAGATTAGGAAAACTATTTTGTAATAACCAGGTACTTCCTATAGGCTAGTGGTAGGTAATAAAGTCCTGTCGCACTATGGTTGTGGGTTCGATTCCTGCAGCTTTGTCCGACGCGACGGGTTATCCCCCAACCTGCAGGTTGTCCTTTTACTAAAACTATAGTATTATAATACTCCAAAAATAATCTTCAGAAATGTTTTATCATTAAAAAATACTATCCAAGGTTCAACTTAATCCATTCCAACCTATATAGTTATCTAAAATACCTCTATCCAGACTTTCTGTAAAAGGTATCTAATTTCCAAAATCAATTGTAACATCAGATTCCCCAAACAAGGTAAAGTTTCTCTTATTATCACATACTAAAAATATGATTACCTTAATCATATTAAAACCTTAATGAAAACAACAAGTACTGCAGTACAATCCTTATATATATCACATTATTATTATAACCAGAATATAATCCTTGAGTCCAAAAGCACCAATACATTAATTATTCCACTTCAACTGTAGAAACAACATAAGATTGTCCGTGATCCCTTGGACTTTTCTGAGGTAAGTTTCCCTAATGATTAGGACATTCATTTGCATAATGCCCCATTTCCCTACAATTGTAGAATTCAACATTGATATCCTCTTTCTTTCCCTTGCAATCACAAGCCTGGTGACCTTTTTCTCCACATTTATAACAAACTCCCATTCCTTTTAGGCAAGCACTGGGGTGATTCTTCCAACAATGATCACATAATGGAAAATCCTTCTTTCCCTTTTTACCTTTATCTGTATCTTGTTCCACTATTCTCTTCTTCTCTTGCTTTACTTTGTTGTCATAAGACTTAGAGAATTCATTTTTTATCTTGATAGCACACGAGCCAATATCTTCATATGATGAGAAGGATTGTGATACTAAAGCTCGACGGAGAAATGGTTTTAACCCATCAAAGAAACGATCAATATTACTTCTTGGGTTACGTATATAATCTGGAGCATACCTCGCTAACCTTGTAAAGTTGGCCTCAGACTTTGCGACATTCTCATCCTCCTTTTGTCTCGGACTCAGAAATTGTGTTTCCATATCTGCTCGATGGTCATGAGAAAAGTATTTTTCTAAGAAAAGATCTTTGAACTCTCTCCATTCCATACTTGATACATCTCCATATTCCTTTATATTTTGAATCAATGACAACCATTGATCAGCATCTCCAGTAAGGCAGTAAACTGCCATGATAACCTTTTCCCTTTCACTACTCACCAAGGCATGGAATATTTTCTCTAAGAAGTTTATCCATTGCTCAGCTACTAATGGATTTTTTCCCCCATTGAATGTTGGCGGTTGTTGCCTCATGAAGCAGTCTAACATTGATCCTCCACGTTGCGGATCAGGGTGCTCCATATGAGTAAGGTTATTATTCATAACTTGAGTGAGTTGTCCCAGTATGGTAATAAGTTGACCAGCACCAGTTGTATCCCCAGATCCACAATAATTATCTTGAGCAGGAGGGCAATCCCTACATGGAGTGCGTGCATTGATACGATTTCTATTCCTTCCACTAGGCGCCATTTCTAAACAATGGCATAAACTAGATTAGTTTATGAATCAAAATACATAATTCAATAGTAGTAAAACATTTAACATAAATTTAACTATTTATGGATATAATCCATAATCATAAAAATAAATGTTTTCTTTAAGGAAGTATATACTCATAAACCCTTCATAATGGTTTGTAAAGAAAATGAGAATTATCCTAAGCATATCCCCCTGGAGTGTCGTAACCAAGAGTGCAGCAATTCCTGTTGTCGTGCACCAGTTCCCGTTCAAGTCTAGCTCAAAGCGGTGTTTTCGGGTTTTACCCCTAGGTACATCTGTGCCAGAGCCGCCTCTACCTGCTCATATCCAGACACGGATGTATTGCTCGGAAAACTCACAAAATCTCTACAACAACAAAATTCTAGGAAGTTCTTCTATACTAATACTCAAAGTCTATCTTATGGCTATGTGATCTAATCAGAGTTTTTCTAAATCTAGCTTCCAAAGTTAGTACTAAACTGCCTCTGATACCAACTGTAACACCCCGACCCCAGTTACCCAGAGTCGGTGCATTATTGCGTAACATTGGCATGATCACAAAAGATCAAGTCTCGAAAGACCGATTAGTTTAGTAGCCTTGGAAACACTAGATACATTCATAAATGTTACATTACATCATAAAGTGAAAAACTACAATAACATAGTCTCCATTTTCCACACTCATATCCCTTTCAGACTATCCCTGCAGTTCATTCCTAAAATATTTCTTCACATCCTGAGAAAAATAAAACATAGAAAGGGGTGAGATCAGATGCTCAGTAAGGATAACAATTTAGAGGAAGCTTTCATAAATAAACATAAAAATTTAAGGCAATGTATAACTAAAACAAAAGGCTTTTAAACTTGAACTTCAACATAATATGGAAAAAGTAAAATGATATAATGCCATTTACTTATTCACATGGATATTCTACTGGTCGAATAATCACATGCAATATCAATAACCACTTTTATAATGATGGAATGCATAATGCCAGACTATAATAACCACGTAGCCAAGGCCTCGTGCCAAGACTACAAATAAGATATTGTCAAGGCCTCGTTCCAAGACACTAGTTTGTCTCATGAGACCAGCTGATGCATCAAGGAGCTATATCGGGCTCCACCCGTCACTTATTAAGTCCAATGCATTCCTCATATGAATAGGTTTAAACATATCATAAACCATAACATAATCATATTACATAAAACATGCATAAAGGAAACATAACATTTCCACATTTCAATCACAAGATATCAATACAACACATTTATATAATAAAAGAATTATCAAAAACATTTTCAATACCAAAATAAAAGAAAAGTAAAACATGGTATTTATTTTTCATTTAAAAAAGTTATGGCTTGTAGAGGAAGCCAAAAACTCAAATAATGGTTACAGCGGCGGAGAAGTCATTGTCGCCACATACGTAAGACAAAAACATTCCCTTTTGTCATTTAGTAAAACGCTTCATATAAAAAATATTCCATTTGAATAAATGTAAAAGTCAAAGGGTTTTATACACCGTATAAAAGAAAGTCTTGTATTAAAACAAAATATGCCTCAATGAAAGAAGATTGAGACGAAGTCCCTCACGAAGATCATTTTTTAAATAAAATAGATCTATTATGTGTATTAACTATAAGTACACATAAAGAATGTACAAATAAAATATAGGACATAATAATATCATGACATAATTTGAATGTAGGAGATTAACCCAAAGAATAGAAATTGGATTAAGAAGTTCCCTTACCTCGTGTACGACTTGACTCGACCGCTCTTTAAACTCTTGAATAATAAACTAGAGTTAATCTCTACCTGCTTAAGAATCTTTTTCAAGTTCATTATTCCTTTTATATCACTTATTACCATGTTATGAACATTATGTAATTATTTGAGTTAATAACGGTCATTTTGTCGATCTTAGGTACTTGAGTCAAAAATAAACTTCTTATAATTACACTTTGTTCATGTGGTAAAATATCAATTATATCCATAATTATATTCATGATGTAGATATCATATAAATAATATATATCCAGTATATAAAATCATTTATAATATTACATAACATTTAGAGGTAAGAAATGAAATGCACCGTCCATGGAGACGGTAAGCCGTACGTACGCATGAACGCTACTTTAAATTATATTTCGTATTTAATGGAATGAAGTTATAATTATATAAAGGTATAATATTATTACAGTATAATATAATGTATAATACCATTTACTCAATCCTTTATACATCCCACATATGGCATTAACGATTCAAATCACTTTGAGGGGGCGGTAGTTCGCACTTCCTAAAATGAAAATATCGCGCTTACCCATAATGGAAACCATAAAGGTATGACATAAATGAAAAATAAAGAAGCTTAAGGAAAACATAAACATATTATATATCATATATAAATATAGTTACATATTAATGTCCACCTTTGAAGGTGTTATATGAGTGTTGAACAATCATTGTTTCGTGAGGCAGAAATCTGCCATCCACAGAAACAGTATGTTCATTAACCATTAGATGTAGGTGTGTGTAAGTGTAGCTATAATCCTTATTATAACAACATCCCAGTATATTGAAGATACTGGTTTTGTTACAAAATAAAGGAATAAAAAGAGTTTAAGGGGTTGGAGAAGCAAAATAAAACAAAATAACATACGAGGAGACATTACCATAAAATCAGTTAACTCTTTTTTGATTTGAGCCAAAGGCTTCCTTGGGAAGAATTATGCCCAAAGTGAGGCTTCTAGGAGTAAGAGAGGGATGTTGGGAGAGTATTTGGGAAGAGTTTGGCCGATCCAAATGACTTTAAGGTGTGAATAAGGTTGTAGAGGTGGGGCCTTTTATAAGAGGAGAGAAGGGGCACTCTTGGAAAGATTGAAATGTTACTTTATTATATAATGAGTCTCAGATTTTAAAGGTCCCAAACTTATATATTTCTAGGATAAGGTGATAAGGGTTCTAAATATTCTCATAAAATAGGTTTTTTACAAGTGTATGTCTTAGATTTTATATTATCTTTTTATTTTATTTAAATCGTTAATTAATGAGGTAATCGCTCCATCATCATGGTGTCATAAATAATTTAATTTATTTAAGGTCTAAAAATTATAAAAAAAAATATCATGATGTATGAAATCTTTTTATATTTATAATGAATATTTATAGTCAAAAATATGACTTGTATAATCCCATTTAAAAATTGTTTTAGTAAAACAACTCATGTTTGTGACATTTTTATTTTAACATTAAATAAAAAGTTTTTAATGTCATTTTCCTACCAAAGTGGCTCCATGGGGTCCCCAAGTTGACCCATGGATTGTATTGGTCGGACATGAATCATCCAATAGTGTTAGGACAAGTGTAAATCTATTTTCATATTTTTATAATATCATTTTTACCTTAAATTTCACTAATTACCTTTAATCGCGATTAATTAAACTTAAAATTTACTATTCACCAAAAATTATTTTAATCGCATTGAACCACATTTTACTTTCTAATGACAACCACGTATGTCGGATTTTTTAAAATCAAATCACAGAAGTGGTAATGATTCATTTAAACGAAAAATCAGTTTTTTAACTACCACTTAGTGGTTTCACTATTCATCAAAAATTAATGTTTTTCAGAACAATGCCAAAATTCCACCCTAAGCTATAATTGATATTACGAATTCAAAAATGATGTCTATTTTAAAAAATTACAAACATATAAGTTGCATTAATTAATTTTATAATTAATTCCTGTTGTCACAACAAATAGCATGTTTTTAAGAAACAATATATATCAAAAGATTGACAATTGTTTATGTCCAATTTCAAAGTGAAATTAATTCTAATGACCACCATTGGATAAAATGGTAAAAATATATTATAATTACACTTTAAAACCACTCAATAGTATAATTTATCACTATAAATTATTTTTATTAAAAAAGTTGTTTTTAAGTATTTTTCACTATTCAAAAAAATGGAAGTTCTCAGAAAAATTCCAAAAATTCAACATAGGCTAATTTCGATATTCCGAATTCAAAAATGAAGTCCAATTTGAAATATAAAATATATATAATTTCAAAAAGTGGGTATTACTATTCATAATGGCTATTTTTATTGGTCGCGGTGTGTTAGAATCTCGAACTTGCGTACAATGCAAGCTATTGGATTATTGAAAGAAAAGTGTATCGTGGAAGCTCGGGGTGTTACAGAATTCATCAAGGGATAAAAGATGGATATCAAATACACATAATCAGTAGTTTATAGGATGGTTTTGGGACTATATTTTTGTGGAGTTAGATGAAAATCCATATTCAATTTCAGAATGACTTCGATGACTAGTCTGAGGACCAAGCATGCATGTATTATCTTATAATGGTTATGTAATTAATGGTTATATGTTCTATATAAATGAACATGATGAAGAAAATACCATGAAAAATAGTGGAGTTACACTTGTGGCTAAAGTGATTCAATTTTCTAGTTCTAAGGACAAAAATTCAATTTATGTAAATATGTTATACTTTGGAATCATCAAAAAAAATACTGGAGTTGGATTTTACAACATTCCAAGTGATGATTTTTTCAATGAAAGTGGGTTGATAGCATGAGTGCTGTTAAAATAAATGAATTGATATTTGTAAAATTTTATTTCAGTAAGGAAGGGTACAATGGTGAAAAATTTATAATGGAATCATAGGCATTATAAGTATTTTATGTTCCAGATCCCGCAAATTGAAAGTGGTGAATTGTTTTGTTATCAACAAAAACCACTAAAGGGTCAGATGAAAATTCAACAGAGGATGACCTTTTCATTGGGACGTTGTAATAATTTCATAGTGGTCCCAATGTAGAAGGTATTTTTAATGTCATTGGAGTCCACAATGAAGGTATTTATATAGTCTATATAGGGTTAAAATCCCTTTGGCCTTTAAAAAAATAGAGTTCAATAATCATGATATATATTTTTTTGTAATATACATTGTGTTACCTCATGTTATTATCTGTTTTCTACTGAATTTATGTTCTCTACATTAAATGTTAAACCTCTTTTGTAGATAACAACTTTAGCATGTGATGGGGCTCCAAATATCAAGGAATAAAAGGTATCTCAACCTTCTGCTTCTTACAGTGAAGAGGAACAATGACCTTATGCACGTGTCGATTCTCTCAATCCTAAGAAACAACAGGTTTCTCAACCTGTTGATGCTCCCAATGTATAGGTAGACCAAAAATCTACACATGAAGATTCTAATACTTCAGAGGAATATATTTATTATGTTGAATTTGAGGAAATGGTAGGTGAATAAGTACTGGCGATGCAGAAAAAATAGGAGCACTGTAGTTTAAAGTGTTAGAAAAAATCATTAAGGAAAAAATAAAAGGCATAAAATATGAGGTTATATGGAATGAGTGGGGCTAGGATGTTAACTCCAATAAGGCCATGTTCAGTAGTTACATTAGAATCATCAAAATTTATGAGTCCTGAGGGAAAAATTCTAGTTTTAATGGATTCCCTTGGGCTCCACTATTTCCAGACTCTTTAGTTTTCTTTGCACTTTTTACCTATGGCCTATTTTTTTTTCTTTGGTTTTTTACCTGTATGCTTCTTGATTCTTTATTTGGAATAAAAAAATAAAGTTGATGTTGAAATTTGAATCATCACTCGGTAACACATGATGATTGATGTTGATTAAA
Source organism: Viscum album (assembly GCA_963277665.1). Taxonomy (NCBI): domain Eukaryota; kingdom Viridiplantae; phylum Streptophyta; class Magnoliopsida; order Santalales; family Viscaceae; genus Viscum; species Viscum album. The sequence goes on from OY728126.1 coordinate 1,156,367,325, forward strand.
GGCACCATGTTGTTCCTGGGCTTAAGACCCTGACATGGGAAGAGATTATGGTAACATCATGATATCATTTATTTATTTTACTAAAAAATAAAATAATGAAACATTGACTTACTCTTCATAATACCTTGTATAGTTAATCTATAGTAGATGAATCCCACAAGAAATATGTATTAATTCTTGCATGAAGGATTCATAGAGGCATTTTCATAATTCTAACAAGACATAATCTTAAAGATGTTGAAGGGAAAATAAATCCGCACCCACTTCTTATCTATTCACAATTGATAAACCAAGAAGCATGGGATGAATTTAATGGTCTTCATACGAATGTGTCTTTTTAGGTACATTATGGCTAGTAATATGTTGTTTGACAATAAGTGTATTCATCACTTTGATTGATTTTTTTTTATTTATGAAAAAAAACTAAGTGATAAAAATAAGGAATGAGCATCAAAACCAACATACCCCTACTGTAAATTAAATATGGGGTACGCTTCACTTGAAAAAATGGTATGTATTTTAAATCTACCATAATAATTTAATATGACGTGAAACAAAAACATAATTTTGTTCCTCTATTTATTTGTAGATTGATGAATCCAAATCCAAAGCCACTTCTATCCCACACCATGTGCTATGAAAGGAGTCATGTATAAATAAAGATGTGATGATATAAGATGAAAAAACACAAAAAACGTGGGAAAAATATCTATGTATGACATTTTTTTTATTTATATCACTATTACATAACACTAATTACTTATTTTCCTATATTTTCTATCTGACATAGTAATAGGAATTAGAAACACCTGTACCAGATGAACACATAATATTAGTGGCCTTGAAGTGGCCATAACAGTACAGCCACGATAGAGGTGTGGGTTTTGGGGTGACACCATGAACATATTTTTAGAAAAAAACAAGAGTATCAAGGTGAATAAATGAAATAGGAAAGATAAAGATTATCTACCCTTGAAGAAAAATTCCAATGGTGGAGAGAGATTCAAGAAACTTTTATGGGGGGGGGGAGAAAATATAAGAAGAAACTAATGAACAACCATTACTTGATGATCCCCCACCCCCACCATATTCGAGGCGGGCCATTACCCTCAAAGAGATATCTTGACTATGGTAATAAGTGTTATAATAATTGTTTCTATGAAATGTGAATCTGACATACAGTAATACCCTTCCTATACTAATATTCTATAGAGTGTTAATGACTATGATTTATATCTATCAATACCCACCATCACCTTATAGTGAGGGATACAACTTTCAATATCCAAAATGACATGCTACACAATAGAACACTTCCAACAGGTCATGTAAGAGTGTCGATTAGCATATCCCATGAGCCGAGCACCAAGCGACCTATTCCAATTGATGAGGAAGACATTGACAAGGGAAAACAAGCTGTTGGAATATTCATCACATGGTCGTCACATATTGTAAAAAAGAATGCAGATAAGGAGGTATTCATTTCTAATTTATTTATCAAGATAAAACTTTAACAATTAATGAAGAAAGGTCTGAACCAATGAACGTTATTACATATAGATAAAGGGAAGAGGGTGAAATAGAATACCGACTCAAAACCATATAAAGGATTTAATAATCGATCAAAAAGATCTACCTAAATAAACTTTACCCCACCGATTCTATATCTGAATTTACTATCATTGAAGGTTCATATGGATACAAACTTCAAAAATAGTTGTTTTTGAAGAAAATATATATAGAGAGGAAGCTCACGACTTCATTGGTGTCGAGACTGTAAGTGAAATCCTCAACCATGATTGTCTAGTAACCTCAGTTGTAAATGTATATATGAGGTATGTTTTCATGATTTGATTTTCCAAAATATGGTATACTATGTTAATTATGAATAAATACATTTCATATTTTTGGCAATCGTATATATAAAAAACAGTTGAAGGGATTTCACCATAATTTTTTTGGACCCATTAATCCTCACATATCCTCTATAGAACAACCAAAAATAGAATAAAAATAGGTTGAAATAGTGGTAGGCCTAGTTAAATCATTCTAAAGAAAACTTTCATACGAAAAACACTTATTAATACCATTGATGCAGGGGTAAAACTCTGTAATTTCATAATATAAAATATATTTTCATTTCATTCATTACTTATTTTTTTTTTGTGTTTTTACGAAACATTGGATGATCATTACAGTTAATTTGGATACTTCAAAAATTTATTTCCATGATTCAATGTGTGGATATCCAACAAATCAACCACACATGATGGCATTTGTCAATTTTTAATACACTAAATTCAATGTTTTAGAACTAAAAATCAAGTAATATAATTTAGTTTATGATTTAATTATGATTTTTTTATAATAAGGTGGTGCATCAAAATCATGTAGAATAAGGAATGAGGAAAGGGGAAAATCAAAATGACCATGACAAGTTCTATGACTGGACAAGTATCATGGTATATATAATAAGATTTCACTATCTAAACACGTATAAAAAATTAATTATTATCCTCAATGATTCTACAATGTCTGAACCAAAATAATGGAAAAAATTGTGGTTATTATATTTTTAAATTTATGAGAGAGATCATATTCCATAAACAAACTGGCATCTCCAAAGAGGTATTATCGAGGATAATTAATATTTAATTTAATATACTTTTTAATCCTTTTTGTATTTATATTTTTCCAGTACTCTGAAAATTTTATAAAAGAAACATATTCATAACACGATATATATTTTCTTAAGAACGAATAGAAATCATACCTGATAGAATAATGTACACAAATAGCATGAAGATGAGACTTTCATATAAATAGTGGATTATTTCATATTTATATTTAATTTACTTCTTTTTAATATTTCTCACATAAGAATTTTTTTCTTATATAGGTGGTTTCCTTTATTTATGTCAGGGTGGTTCGTTCAAAGTTTATCATGATCGTGAGATTTTGGGATTCGAGGATACAACCCAGTATTCAATGATAAGGTAAATTTTTTTAATATAAAATGATTTTCCTCATAAAAATATCTATTCTTTATTGTATTAATGTAATCTAAATTAAATGTTTGACTACTTAATTTAAAAAGGGAAACTCACTAAAAACTGAGAAAACACACTCTAATTGTCTTAATAATTAAAGATAGTGATTCATAAATCATTTTTGATGTGTATGAAGTAGTCTCATATCAAACCAATGCATGATGCGACCGATATGACTCAAAATTAATTTTTCTAGTTTGAAATGACATTTTAGTAAAAAACACAACTGGCATACTAAAAAATGAGGAAATGCATTCAGATTATTTTTATACTTTTGTAAAACAATATATAAATCAATTTTGATGTTTTTGATTCAACCTCACCTCAAAATGATGCATGGTGTGGCCAGTATAAATCCAAATGTCTATTTTTATTTAAAATTGAAATTAATTTTAGTAAAAAGAATATGTGACATTCTGAAAACTGAGAAAACGCATTCAGATTGTTTTTGATATTTTAGGAAAATGATCGATGAGTCATTTTTTAGGTATAATAGTAAACCACAACTCAATATGATGCACAGTGTGACCGGTATGACTAAAAGGGTGTATTTTATATTTAAAATTGACATTAATTTAATTATAAAGAACAAGTGACATAATGAAAACTAATAAAATGAATTTGGATTGTTTTGATACTTTATAAAAAAGATCCATGGGTCATTTTTGATACATAGGAATCAAATACACCTCAATCCAATGTATTTTGTGACCGGTATGACTCAAAGTGTCTGTTATCAGTTTAATATTTACATTTTAGTTCAAAATGCATCCCTCACTGAAAACCAATAAAATGTGCTCTGATTGACTTAATAATTTAGGAAAGTGATCAATTAATCATTTTTATGTGTATGAAGTACTCTCATGTAAAATCGACGCACGATAGGTCCGATATGAATGAAAATGCGTGTTTCCAATTTCAAATGTCATTTTATTAAAAAACAAAACTGGAATATTAAAAATAATAAAATGAATTCATATTATTTTGATAATTTATCAAAACAATCTATGTGTAATTTTTGTTGTGTAGGAATGAACCACACCTCAATATGATGCATAGTGTGTCAGGTATAACTCAAAGTGTCTCTTTTTATTTAAAATTGAAATTAATTTTAGTAAAAAGAAAAGGTGGCATACTGAAAACTGATAAAATGCATTTGTATTGTTTTAATATTTTAGGAAAATAATCCAAGAGTCATTTTTTGACATATATGAGTCAACCACACCTCAATACGACAAACATTGTGTTTGGTATGACTCCAAGTGTGTCTTTTCATTTAAAATTGACATTAATTTAAGTAAAAAGAATAGGTGAAAAACTAAAAACCAAGAAAACACATTTTTATTCTTTTTATAACTTATGAAAACTATCCATGATTCATTTTTGATGTGTAGTAATCAACCACATCTCAATATGACACACTGTGTAACTGGTATGAATTAAAGTGTACATTATAAGTTTAAAACTTACACTTTAGTTCAAAATGTGTACCCAATTGAAAACCAAGAAAACACGTTCCGATTGTCTTAATAATTTAGTATAGTGATTAATAAATCATTTCTAATTTTTATGAAGCAATCTCACACCAAACTGACGCACAATGTGACCGGTATGACTCAAAATGCATGTTTTCAGTTTGAAATGACATTTTAATAAAAAACACAACTGGCATACTGAAAACTGAGAAAGCACATTCAGATTATTTTGATACTTTAGGAAAACAATATATCAATCATTTTTGACATGTATTAATCAACCAATCCTCAATATTATGCATGGTGTGTTAGGTATAACTCAAAGCGTCTCTTTTTTATTTAAAATAAACAATAATTTTAGTAAAAAGAAACCAATAAAATGCATTTGGATTATTTTAATGTTGACCTCACTTGGTTTGATAATCCCAATCATGATTTAATATGTTTTTATAATCTTTATATGTGATTATAATTATATATATATATATATATGCTGAATATTAAAATAATCTTTGTAATATGTCAACCAATGCTTATCTATGTTTAATCATACTTTGACATAATTCTAACTCAATCTGGATATGTTTTTCATAGAACATATAAGTGTTAAGTCACTGATATGCTCAAAGATACTGATACAGACCTACCGGTACTTAGTCTACTGATAAACATAGTCACCAATAAGAAAATGTCACCGATATACAAATCTACTGGTATGAAGTACACCAATACAAACATCCACCGATACCAACAGAAGCAGAGCTACCGCTATAACAAGTTGACCAGTGAGCATAAGTCCATCGGTATGAACTTAATCACTAGTATAGAACAGAGCTACCAGTATGCACAGGCCCCCGATACAAAAGTCCACTGATACGAGCTACCGTTACACTAGAGCTGCTGTTAGAGTAAGTCTACCAGTATAAGTAGGTCTACCGCTATGAAGTTCACCGATATAAAGAAGTTCACCGCAAGTCAGGTCTACCGCTATGAAGTTCACCGATATAAAGAAGCTCACCACAAGTCAAGTCTACCGATAGAAGTTCACAGATACAATGATCCACTCACTGTTATAAGGAGATACTGTTACAAGGAGAGACAGGTACCGATACATAGGAGCCACCGATACAAGCTGACTGTTATAAGGAGCTACCGATTTAAAAACCAGTCACTGTTTCCCTAAACTATATTTTTATTTGTTTATTTAGAAACGATCATATTTGATTATTTTAATGCAATTAATGTTATTTAATGATAGTTATTTGCATGTCAGGGAACCGTACCGCGTACCTATAAAAAGGTAATCATTCCCATTACCGTAGCTACAAGCTATAAAAGGAAGGACAAAGGCCGTGAAAAATAGGGCGAAATAAGGGCTGAAAAGTTCTGAAAAGTGGTGCATACACACAGAAAATAAAGACTACATCCATACTGGAAGAACATTGCACATAAACGAAGCTATTCATTCTAGAAGAGAACACAAGATGCACCTTATCCAAGAAGTGAAGAACTACATTGATCTCTTCAATCACTCAAGCTGATCAAACTAAACCTGAAGAAAACGACCCTCTGCTTTTCAGACAAAAAACCAGAGAAGGACTCAGAAACATTCCTGATCAATCAAAGGAGTCCAGAGCTGCACTTCACATCACTAGAGCATTATAAAACTCATATCTACTCTCTTAGTGATTATATTATTTATATTTTTAGTAGTGTTCATACTCTGTATATTTTATACACACACTGTCTCCTGTGCTAAACTAGAGGATTTCTAAATCCTCCCACAAACCTTCTATAACTCTCTAATATCCCACTGTGGATAGTGGTAGAGGCAAATTAGGACCTAGACAGTCAGTGTGCTATTGTTTTGTTTTCCCACGAAGAACTGTGGTAGAGGTCTTAGTACCTGGATAGTCTTTGTACTGTTGTTTACCCCGATCCACGGTGTGGATCAAATTTATATAAAGTGTTTGAGAGGACTTTGTCTCGTCTTGATACTGAACCTATTGTTTTAAAACTTCCGTGCTTACTCATTTTGGTTTTAATCTATATTTAATATTCCACTACTAATTACTTTGAAATATAAAATTGTTTTAAAGTTACTTGGGTAGTTATTCTAGCAAGTGTTTGTAACTATTGTAACTCAGTAGATTAGTTTCAAAGGTTAATTTAATCTTGTGATTGAATTAACTGAGACCTAATCAATATTTTGAGAATCTAATCAAACCCTTAGAGTTTTAAAAATTCACTATAGTTTAACTTAGTTGTTTTTAATTGGGGGATTTTAATAGAAATATTTTTAACAGAAATTTTTAATTGGAACTCAATTCACCCCCCTCTTGAGTATCCACTCCAACCAATATTTGGTATTAGAGGTTTGTTTATTATTAAATGTTTTCGAAACACTCTGTTTTTCAACTGGGATTTTAGTTGCATCTTAAAGATCTTAAATTTCTATTAGTTTTAAATTTTATATCTTTAAAATATATTTGTTAAAATATGATTATAGATAATAGATTAGAAGGTGCTGTTACCAACATGCTATATAGACTCAATATAAGATTCTAGAAACTGAAAGAACTACTTGGGATGAACCTACTAAAAATGCCTACAATAATAACTATAAAGCAATGAATGCTTTATACTATGCTTTAGGGGATGAAGAATTTAATCGCATATCTTCTTGTAAAACTACTTATGAAATCTGGGAAACTTTGGCTATTTCCCATGAGGGAAAAACTAATGATAAGGAAATGAGATTGAATACCTATAATATTAAGTATGATAATTTTAAAATGAAGTCTGGTGAACCCATTTTTGACATGTATCTCAGGTTCAATGAGATTTTCAACACTATGAGCTCTCTTGGTAAAGTTGTTCCTACAAAAGAACAGATCATGAGAATACTAAGATGTCTGCCAGAAAGATTGAGAGGCAAATCTGTTTCAATAAGAGAATAGTGTGATATAAGTTCACTACCTATTAATGAATTAATCGGTAATCTTATGATGTATGAAGAAGAACTGAAGGTAAAAAAGGAAGAATATGATGAACTAAAAAGGAAGTCTACAACATTTAAGTCTACTGCCTCAAAGAGCAAGGATAAGGAGAAAGTTTACATACATACTTAAAGCTTAATAAGTGAAGGTTCATATTCTTACAGTGATGATGAGATGGCTCAAATGGCCAGGATATTCAAGAATTTATATAGGAAGAAGAAATTTTTCAGAAAATAAAATTATAAAAGAAATTATGATAAAAAAGGTCACTGGAAGAAGGATTGGAAAAATCCTGATAAAAGTGATGACATTGTCTGCTATGAGTGCAAAAAAGAAAGAACATGTAAAATAAAACTGTCCAAAATCAAAGTTTAAGAATAAATATGACTAAAAGGACAATAAGTATAAGAAATCTATTAAAGCAACATGGAGTGCTTCAAAAGAAAGCTCAAGTGATTTTGATTCTACTCAGGATAAAAAATCTCAGAAAGCTAATATGTGTTTCATGACAAACACATCTAAGGTAACATTGAATACTCCTACTTTAAATTCTTATTATTCTGGAGTTTATTCTGATTCTGAATCTGAAAATATGTCTAGTGAAGAGATATTTGAATATTTTAATATGCTATAAGAAACCTATAATTAATTAAAGGACAAGTATAAGACCTTAAAGAAATAGCATGCTTTGACCAGTTTTGTTAAATCTTCACTTGATAAAGAAAAGGAAAAGAATTCTCAATTAATACTGAACTTAAATTATCCAATGATCAATTAAGGATGGACTTAGAGAAATTCACAAATGGATATAATACTCTAAATCAAATCCTAGGAAAACAAGTGGCACCAAAATATACTACTGGAATAGGCTATCAACCTAGAAAGAGACGGTTTACTAAAACTAGATTTATTCCTAAATCTAGACAGAATGCTGCTAGTTCCAGTTTTGAAAATTCATATGCTTAAACTAGTTATTCATGTGGTTATAGATCAAATAAATTTTATATTTCAAAATAAATCGATTTTATAAATTATTTGAGACCCATAAGACAAATCTGGGTACCTAAAGCTTTGATTGCTAACCTGTCTGGACCCAAGAAAATCTGGGTACCAAAATCATTTTCTGTTTAAACCTGTTTTGTAGGAAACTTGCTTGAAAAGTTCGCATAAGAAGGTATGGTACTTGGACAGTGGATGTTCAAGGCATATTAATAGAGATTACTCATGCTTCAAGAGTTTAATCAAAGTTTATGGAGGCCATGTCACCTTTGGTGATAATTGAAAAGGAAAAATCATTGGCCTAGGCCAGATTGGTAACACTGATTCAGTTTTAATTTCTAAAGTATTATTTCTTGATGGACTTAAATATAATATGTTATGTATTTATCAGTTATGTGATGATGGTTTCAATGTTAAATTTGAAAATAATTCTTGTAATGTTTTTAATTCTAAAAATAATTTAGTATTTTCTGCTTTGGGAAATGAAAATGTTTATGCTGTTGATTTGAATTATTTAGCTAAACAAAACATTACTTGCTTAAATTCTTTTCATAAAGAGTCTTGGCTATGGTATGGAATATTAGGACATTGAAAGATTCATTCACTTAGAAAATTGACTAGGAAGAACTTAGTTAGAGACTTACCCAAACTTGAATTCCCAGCTGATAAAGTTTGTAATCCCTGTCAAAAGGGAAAACAACATAAATATTCTTTTAAATCAAAGAAAGATGTTTCAACTTCTCAACCTCTCTAGTTGGTTCACATGGACTTGTTTGGAACCTCTATAGTTTCTAGTTTAAAAGGGAAGCACTATGTCTATGTCTTAGTAGATGGCTATTCTAGGTATACTTGGGTATAATTCTTAGCACATAAGAGTGAAGCTTGTTCTTAATTTATTAAATACTCCAAGTCTGTAGAGAACCTCAGTGGAACTAAGATTAAGAAATTGAGAAGTGATCATGGCCGTGAGTTTGAAAATCATGAGTTTGAATTTTATTGCACTCACAATGTCTATAGTCACAACTTTTCTTCCCCTAGGACACCTCAACCGAATGGTGTAGTAGAAAGAAGAAATAAAATCCTTCAAGAAATTGCACGAACTATGCTTAATGAGTATGACCCGCCTGTTTACTTTTGGGCTGAAGCTGTAAACACAGCTTTTTATATTATAAATAGAGTCTTGATTAGACCTGTTCTCAAGAAGACCCATTATGAGTTTTGGAATCATAGGAAACCTAAGGTTAATTATTTCAGAGTTTTTTTATGCAAATTTTTTATTCTCTATACAAAGGATAATCTTGACAAGTTTGCTTCTAAAAGTGATTAAGGAATTTTTCTTGGTTATTATTTGACGAGAAAAGCCTATAGAGTCTTTAATAAAAGAACTAAATGTGTGGAAGAATCTGTTCACATCAAGTTTGATGAAACTGATCCACATGAACCCAAATATTCCATTGAAAATATTGAAGAAGAATTGTTTGTTCTGGACCTTAATAATAAAATCAATGAACCTGTTGTAAAGACATCCACTTATGGAAACTTTCCAGAACCTACTTCTGTTGAACCAGAACCTACAAGTGAACCTGATATTTCTAGTCCCACCTTTACTAGATCAACTAGAATTCTAAAGAATCATCCTTTAGATGCTGTTGTTGGTAATTTTTATAGAGGGACATAGACTAGAGCTTCTCTAAGAAATCATGTTGAACATCAAGCCTTTCTTTCACAGTTAGAACCTAAAAATGTCAATGATGCAATCAATGATGAATTTTGGGTAATGGCTATGCTAGATGAACTAAATAAATTTGAAAGAAATAAATTATGGGAATTAGTTGAAAGACCTAAGGACACTTTGACCATAGGCACTAAATGGGTTTTTAGAAATTGTTGGTTCCAAAATATTGCACGAAAGAAAGGAGCGAAAAAGAAGTCACGCATGCTGCCTCGCGAAGCACCGACTCGAAGCACCCCGAGCATCGCGGTCCCGCGAAGCTCTGGAGGCGGTCCATCTCTGTGAATGGCCTGACGTTCGCGAGCCCACTGCGAATCAACCGAGGCGGTACCTCTCTGCGAACGGCCTGACGTTCACGACCGCACCACGAAGAACCGGAGGCGGTGCGGGAGTTCTACTTCACAGCGCCCCTTGCCTATAAATACTGGGTTCCCCCTGATCCCAGAAGACAGACAATCCGACCTTTCGACATCTCCACTCCCGAATCATGAAGCACCCTTTGCCTCGGGAATCATGAGCTCCGCGAGGTAAATCTACTTTGTGTGACGCCTTCACTTTGGCTCGTTTTGATCCCCTCTTCCGAGAGGGATGCCCTTCGCGAAGCTCAAGGGAATTCGCGAAGGAGGGGGATTCCCAAGGGAACCTGGGCAGCCTCGGAGCATTTATGCTTCGCGAAACACCCATCCTACACTAGCAATTCCCATGATAAGGCAGGATCGCTAAACATCGCGAAGCACACTACTTCGCAGCACCCTGCTTCACGAGGCACTTCCTCTTCGCGAGGCAGTGCTCCGTGAATACTATTCCACTTCGCGAAGCACCCTCCACTCACACCTTTTCCCCATGCTAAGGCAAAGGTACTCTGCTTCACGAAGCACACTCCTTTGCTTGGAAATTCCCCTTCCCATGCGACCCTCCAGGTATGCACGATGTGATTTCAAAGTCCCACAGACAACACCACTCGCAGCGTTGCTTCTCCTAATGCTTCTTCGCATAGGAACGCTAACGACTATTGCTTCTTTGCATAGCCACGCTAACATGGACCCCTCGATGGTTCGATCTACGACCCCCTTGACCACAACCTTACTGGTACCTTCCCTCCCCCAAGGAGCAATGTGTACCAGTTATGTAAGTCCTAGGGGTGTGGAGTGAACCCACCCCGTCCGAGCTGCAAGATGTTAAACTACCAAGCACCACATCCTCAACACATGACATTAAACTATGACCCGACCTAATGCCTCACACGAAGGGTCCCCCCAGCTCGGACATTATTTACGCCACTCGTCTCCACGGGAGTGGAATCACTCCCCCCACAAGGGATGATATCCTCCTTATCGGAGTGGTGTATGTCCACAGGAGAAGGGAGACCCTGGTTCCCCAACGGATGGCTACACCCCTGCATCTCGGTACTTCCCCACTACCAAGGTCAGGGGAGGGCGCGGTAGGGAACGAGGCACCTCCCATTATTGGTCCCAAATCCCTCTTTCGCTGCGCTTTTCCACACTTCGGGCCTCTATCCTGGAGTAAGTCCCAACACCATGGGCCGCCTAACGCGTAAGCCCCTCTACGCTTCTCACGGACGCACCCTTCGCGACGTGATCGTCAGGTCCTTGATGCCTCTTGTTTCTCACACCGAGCATGACTCACGTGGGCTTAGAGTAAGCATCGGCCATGGTAATACCATCATCCAACATGATGTTAAATTGTATACCCTCGTCCAGCATGACGTTAAACTATATACCCTCTTCCAGCATGATGTTAAACTGTATCCCCCCGTCCAGCATGACATTAAACTTCACACCCATTTGAACTACGAGGCCTTTGATCCATGTTAAGGCATGGTACGTAGGAAGCCTCCACGAGGTTCAAGCCCACCCGTCATCTATTCACGCCGAGTTCCACTTGCGTCCAAGATGATGTTAAACTGCATTTCAGTCCGATGGAAATCCATTGTGACCATCCCAAACTACGAGGACTTTGATCCATGTCAAGGCATGGTATGTAGGAAGCCTCCCCGAGGTTCAAGCCCATCTCCCTTTGGACCAAGGTCCCTCCTTCCTCACGTCGGTTCACCGACACCCACTCTCCTAACTATGAGGACTTTGATCCATGTCAAGGCATGGTACGTAGGAAGCCTTCACGAGGTTCAAGCCCACCACTAGTGGACCCCTGGGTCTACTTTCACGTTGGTTCACCAATTAAACCCTTTAAACTACTAGGTCTTTGATCCATGTCAAGGCATGGTACGTAGGAAGCCTCCCCGAGGTTCAAGCCCATCTCTCATTGGACCAATGTCCACCTTCACGTCGGTTCGCTGATGACTTCCATCCTTTGAACTATGAGGTCTTTGATCCATGTCAAGGCATGGTACGTAGGAAGCCTTCCTGAGGTTCAAGCCCACCACCCATCGGACCAAGGTCCACCTTCACGTCGGTTCACCGACAAAGCCCCCTTTGAACTACGAGGTCTTTGATGCATGTCAAGGCATGGTACGTAGGAAGCCTCTATGAGGCTCAAGCCCACCACCCGTCGTTCTTTCACATCAGGGTTCATCTTCGTCCCGCACGATGCTAAACTACATTCCGGTCCAGCGGCAAGTCGTTGTGACCAACCTGAACTACGTGGTCTTTGATCCATGTCAAGGCATGGTACGTAGGAGGCCTCCCATAGGTTCAAGCCCACCACCTTTTGGTCATCCCGACCTTATTCCCGTCAGGTCACCAGCACCTGGGAAACCTAGTGCATAAGCCCCACACCATCTGGACCAAGGTCCACCTTCACATCGGTTCGCCGACGAAGCACCTTTGAACTACGAGGTCTTTGATTCATGTCAAGGCATGGTACGTAGGAAGCCTTCACAAGGTTCAAGCCCACCACCAGTGGACCCTTGGGTTCGCCTTCACGTTGGTTCGCTGATGACATCCATCGGACGAAGTTCCACCTTCATGTCGGTTCACCGGCACCATCCCGAACTACGTGGACTTTGATTCCCTGCCACGGGGATACGTAGGAGGTCTCTTCGAGGCTCAAGCCCAACTTCACCGTCGCCCTTGCGATGGTCCCTTGTCATTCCCCCTCCACTTCATTCATCCATCCATCATCCACCCTGATTCTCACCCGGACCGTCATATCCTGGTGAGATCATGTCTGTCCGCTCCTCTTCACAACATTCAGGAAGCCGCCTATGGGTTGGCCCCGATATCGGCATCCCTCGTTAATTTGATTTACTCCAGCTAGTGTTTTAATCAGGCCGGCCCGTCTCTGCTGAACGTTAAACTGGCGACATACCTCATGATAAACATGAGATGCCTGAGTAAAACCTCAGATGGTACGCCTTTGGCGTAACCGTCTCTGCTGGACGTTAAACCTGCGACATACCCTGTGTTAAAACACAGGAAGATGAGGAAAACCTCAGATATATGTCTGTGACATATAATTCCCCGTGCTCAACGTGGGATGCCTCATGCTTCCACGACCTCGAGAAGTCCCATGACAAGGGAAAAAAGACAGACACACCAGTTCCCCAACATCCAGACACGCTACTGATGCCTCAACATGACTACTCCCCCGACTGCAGGTTGCTGCCCTGACCGGACCCTTTGGAATGTCCTGACAGAAGAAGTGTAATTAACCGGCGTCCATGGAAACATGGCACTATGAAGAGTTTCACGAACAAAGTATTAAATCTATGAGGGAGACCCGGACTAGGTGACGAATTCTGAGGAGGAATCCACAGAAGGAAGAGCCGACATCCCATCATCCCATTTCGATCAAGGAGAAGGCATCCCTGAATAAGGAGTGAATGCCGCCCGCCTTTGGAAAGCGGGAATGCGGGGCAAAAATGCAACACGTCCTCCTCCGTAGACGGACGAATGCGCGCGCCCCGACGAAAGTGTCAGAAACAGAAATGGTGAACCCGACGTGAAATTATTCTCCTCAATGTGGAGATTAGTAGCATTTGAGACACCAGTAGATTGACGTGTCACCAGATCCAGATATCCGGTGCCTGGTCCCGCCAAGCAAATAGCGGGCCTGGAGTGAAACTCACCGAAAGTTGGGGCAGTGGAACGCGGGGCACTCCGTTCTACAACGTGTTGGCATGGATCCTTCTTACAGACGTGGAGAATGGAAGGATGCTGGGGCACTGGTTGTCAATCCTTTTCCTCGCAGTGCTGATGAGTTGATCCCTTCATTTTGCAGGAACCAGGTTGATATTACGGAGACACGATACCCTCTCGCCTACGTAGGGACAGGGGAAACACCGGCACAACCACCCCGTATGGCTCCGCTACCACCACGACGGCCTCTACATCCGAGAATATGGGGCGCCCACGGCCCCTATCCCCGTCAGAGATCAACCAGTGAAGGGTGATCAACAAACTTATACGCAGGTACGAGGAGCAAGGGGTCATCCCAACTGGGGATATGGCCCGCCTGGACCCGGAGGCATCCAGGCCCCACCGTCAACGCTGCCCTAACAGGCTGTGTAGGGAGCCCCTGCTCCCCACCTCAACGCTCAATCGTTTCGGGAGCCTGTCCCCGGAACGCCCAGACGGCTCCTCGCCTTATACCGATGAGACGGGTGACGCCCGACTTGGCATGTTCAGAGTCCCAATCCAAGGGCTCTAGGTAAGGGCTCCCATTCGGCCGCGTCAGCGCCGCCATCCGGCTTCGCAGGAAGAACAGGTAGGCCATGCCCCTGCATCACCTGCGCCAGCTTGTCTAACCCGACGTCAGCGCCGAGCCCGGGTTGAGGATGATCACCAAGATACGTCGACGTCAACAATTACTGTGGTCCAGGCCACCGCCGACGTGCATCATGGAGTTCCTGCATACACTGAGCAGGGTCACTCCTTCACCCGACCGGGATCGAGGCCTCAGCTGCCCCACGGGCAGGATGGGATGACTCTCAGGGTCGCAGGCCCGGGCGATGATTGCCGTGAACCAATCCGCGACTACGTCAATCCATATGGAAGTCCTCTCCGTACCACCATTCCACAGAGCATGGGCTTTCCTCACTCCAAAACTCATCACGGGGGGTATGCCTCGTGCTACCCTCATCCCGAAGGAACACCCGCCCCGCGGCGGTGACGCTCAGTGCGGAAACCTCTCCCGCGCCCACTATACAGGGTATGGAGTCCCCCCTCCTACCCCGACCTCCGATCTGAAGGCACTGTCCATCCGGTCCTTCTCTAACGTGGGGGTCCTCCCTACGTTCTCTCTGAAACTGGCGAAGGTCCTCCTCTCCCCGGCAACTTGGGGAGTGAAGGTCAGCCTCACTCTGCCCGCACCATCCATGGAGGTTCTCCCCATGTACCCTTTGACATTTGCCCGGGTGCCCCTCGCACCCCATCCACCTCGATCGGGGGCCCTCTCCGCCATGGCGCCAGCGCCGACCCAAGACTACATATTGAGAATCAACCCTATCCCGAAGAGCCACCCCGGGGTAGAAGAGAGGGTCGTCGCTGCCCCAGGAAGAATCCTGGGGGGGGGGGGTAGCGGGTGGAGATCAAACTGGCTCGTTTCTCGGATTCTGAAGCGGAATGAGACTCATCAATGGAACCTTCTCCCCGCTCCTCCACATCAAGGACTGGGTAAGGAACCAGGCGCGTCAGCCTCATTCTCCTGGAATGAGAGGTCCACCAGATTCCCACCTCTCTCTACAGGTACATCCAGGAGGAAGAAATCATGGAAATTCCGCAGGTCCTGACTGTGCAATCACCACCATTGTCACCAGAATCACCCTCTACCTCTACCAGAGATCACAGAGAGCTATTTTGGGGACCAACGACGGTAGAGCAATGTCATGACCTATCTCCAGAAACCATGACTCCTGTGCCTGAAGCTGTGGCTATCAGACCATCGTATCGTGATATCGTGGTCAGGTCACCTCACTCTTCAGAGGATGGCCCGGAATTTGGCGGCCAGTCAGATCGTTTGCCGTATTCTCCGCCGCCGAGTTTACTGTCCCAGAGGTCTGCCTCGATACCGCTACCAGTCCCTCAGCTGCCCCGGTTGATGAGTGGGGAAATACAGGGCCAGACCCAGAGTCCGAACCTAGGAGCTTCTGGAGCATTCTCGCAGCGAATCACTTCCCGGAGAAGTTCTAGCTGACGGAGGCACCAAAATTTCACGCACCAGAGTCCCTTACCCCAGAAGAAGTGGGGTGATTTTGTCGAACACTATGGGAAACACACTTCCACCTTTGTTACGAGTGGGTGATGTACCCCAGAAGTCGAGAGCACTTTGAAGAAATCAGCGAGCAATGCCGCCTGATCGATTTGGCCGCACTCCCTATGGCCCAACACCCTGAGTCACCAAGCCGTCAGAGCACCCTTCAACGTAAATGTGTTCAGAGTTTCAAAGTACTCCGAAGAGTCATCAGGGAAGCTACCCCCCATATGCAAGTCCGTGGCTGGGGACACTATGCCACTCTCCTCTTCAGCCCTATCCGACGACAGCCCGATTCGTTATGCGACGTTGAGGACATTCCCTCGAAAGGGGTCGCGGTCCACATGGCTGACGTAGCAGACAAGGAGGATGAGCTTGAATTTCTCGATGGAGACTTACCTCCCGAGGGCATACCGCCACTACTGGACCCATCAGGAAGGGTTACCCATCAGTAGAGGAACCTTATAGGCCTCCCTGTACCCACCGAGTCGCTGGTACTCAGTCGAAATTCTGGTAAGGGTAAGGAGCTTGTCGGAACTGTCAAGCACTCCGACCCGTCTGCCCCTGTACAGAAAACAGACGAAGATCACGAGAAGGCCACGTTATTCCAGCAGCTTGCTGAGCAGAAGAGGCTGGTTGACGAACTCTTGGCCGAGCGCACTGCAGAGCGGTGACCCGACTATGGTAATCCCAAGCCGGGGCAGCAGGGGAAGGAACAATTCCCCCCGGTGAGATGCCTCTGGGAAACCCTGATCATGCTACTTCCACAGACAGGGCAGAAGCCAGAACTTACAGCAAGAGGGCATGATACGTCTTGCCAAACCCCCCTGAATGACGGGGCAATCTGAAGAATCCGGTCCGGGTTCCCCCAGTCACCCCACAAGCCGTTCCGCCAGTCGATCCACATGCCGCTGAAGCCATCTATCGTGTCGAAGAACCTAGCAATGCACTTGTGATTAGGGATCCCCGTCAAGACAGGGACCCCCACCCGGATGATATTATAACGACACTCATAGCCCGTCTTGAAGCGTTGGAAACGAGGCAGGTGGCAGTCCCACCGGATGGCAAGCCGTATCCCACGTGGGTGGATGATATGCCCACACCCCCGGGTTTTGGGAACCACACTTTCTCTCCCTTCAACGGGAAAGGGGACCCGCCGTAGCACTTGACCCATTTTTCCTCTAGGTGTGGCCCCATGCTGGGGACTTCGACCCAGCAAGAAGCCGCCAAGCTCTGATGTTTCGTGCAGACATTGGAAGGTCCCGCATTCGTCTGGTACAACCAGCTCTCTATCGGATCAGTGACCAGTTGGGAGGATCTCCTCCGGCAGTTCCTATACCAGTTCAGCTCCACCACACGGAAGACCAGCATTGCAGACCTCTTCAAGTGCAAGCAAAGGCCTGATGAGAGAGTCGCAGATTTCATCACCTGGTGGAAGGGACTTACGTACTCCCTCGATATGCCACTGACTCAGGATCAATTACTGATGATGTGTGTAGGGAACGTTAAAATGGAGCTGGTACCTTCCCTGATTACCCAGAACTACCCTGGAGGATTCTGGGATTTATCAGATAAGGCTCAGCGCCTTGAGGAGGCTCTGCAACAGGCTAGTCTGGCATGTTCGTTGCCCCCTATGATCCCAGCCAGGAGGACTGCCAGAGCCGAACCCGTCGCGGTGGCCCAAATAGAAGCCCCCAGGCAACTGCAATTACTGCCAGCGGCACCATCCCCGCAACCCCGCAGAGGTCCTCCACCTCAAGCATAGGCTCATGCCCAGCAGCGACCGCCTCAGAATTGACAGGTTCCCCCGCGCAATGAGCCACCTCTACCTAGGAGAGATAATCAGGCGCCGCCTCCTCGGCAGGCCCCTCCGTCCCCTCGTCAGGGCCAGGACCCCAGGGCCCCCTATCCGAAAAGAAGACATCAGACTTATTCGTTCAACGAAAATCAGGTCCCTGGCTACTTCCGAAGTGCTCTAGAGCAAGGGATTGTGCGCCTACCCGAGTGTAGAAGGCCGACAGAGGCGAATCTCACTGATCACCCCAAATACTGTCATTATAATCAGATTCTGGGGCACACCCTCAAGCAATGCTATGTGTTTAAAGACTGGCTTCAAGACCAGGTCAACAAAAATATAGTGAGGTTGGGCCCGACACCAACACAAGTAGCATGTGTCTTTGCAGGGTCAGAGATCGGTAGCGATAGCGAAGGTGAGTGGCCGCAGGTTCCCAACCGCGGGTCCCAGAGATACGATGACTGGATGGCTCGAAAAACCATCGTCCGTGCCCATGGTATCATCTGGGCATGCCTGAAGCAGCTAGAACCTTCAGAAGAAGTAGACAGTATCTCTGCATCGCCTTCACAGTCGACCTCTTCCCGAAAGGGAAAACAACAACGACGCAAGAAGAAACAACGCGCTCTGCCAGTGCCATCGTCATCCCGCACTCTTGGCGACTTTATGCCCCCTGAAATGGTGATTCCTCCCAGAATCCGCCTGGTAGTGGATGACTCATCGAGCAACATCCAGGGGTACGCTTCGGTTAATACCGTGGAGCTGGTAAAGTCTTATATGAATCCCGACGAAGGGGAACACCAGGCGAGCCTCCCCAACGTCCCCAGACGACATCAACGTCAGCGGAACCACAACCAAGCCGGTCATCGAGGCACGTTAGCGGGCACTTTCAGCCAAGTCATGCATGCTACTGAGACTAGACAGCTGGCTCAGCGTAGAGCTCGGCACGTGCAACCCCATCTGATGTCCTCAGCTCTACCTCCACCACCGTTTGTGCTACTAGATCTGGAAGATCCGCCTCGTTCGTATCACAGTCAGTCTTGCCCAGCTACAGGCCAGTCTCCGCTGTCCGATCCTAGTCCGGCGACTACTCTCCAGTCTTCAACTAGTTGGAAGTAGGATGTACCCAGCACTAGCCAACTGCTGGTTCGACCGGCAGGACCCGCTATGCCTCCAACTCCCGAACGACCTCCTATAAGCAGAGGTTCGTGCTTGGCACAAAATTATGATGTTATGAAACACCTGGCTGGCATTCCAGCAAAGATTTCTATCCTTGAGGCCCTTCGCCTATCATCTGAAATGCGCGAAGCACTTGCCGGGGCCCTAAGGAGCCCCCTTCAGTTTGAGACGGAGGTAGCAGCTACGGAAGCCTTCAACATCGAGACAATTGAGAACGCCGAATGTCAGGCGGTTATCTCATTCTCCGGTAAAGATGAGGACCCTCCTATACAGGGGAATATTCGCCCGATGTACATCACTGACCACTTCAATGGTGTGGAAGTCCGCCGCTGCCTCGTTTACACGGGTTCCAGAATCAACCTAATTCTGACTCGGACATTGCGAAAGCTGGGTCTGTCTGAAGATGATTTAACTCCCTCTGACCTCAGAATCCAGGGATACGACAGGACCGAGCAAACCCCAGTCGGCAAGATCCTCCTGAAGACTCAGTTCGGTGGCTTAATTGCCCACATCGAGTTCATGTTCGTCTATCAGGACACCGCCTACAATGCGTTGACGGGTAGGCCATGACTCCATTTGCACGCAGCAGTCTCTTCGTCGTATCACTAGTGCCTCAAATACTCCCCCAATGGTCGAGTAGGTGAGCTCCAAGGAGATGTGTCTCCTTTCGCCTCTTATGAGGCCCACTATCTAGATGCTGATTATTACAAGAGTAAGGATAAGAAAATCCTAGTTAGTGAGGATGAACTAGCCCTGGTCACGAGTGATCCCTGGGCAAGCATGGATGACGCCTACATCCTCCCGATCCACCAATTGGAGGCCATGAACCCTGATATGGGGCAGCGTTTTGTTATTTCAAGTATGAAAGGAAGGCATGTCCCCATGTCCAAGCGGCAGCGGAAAATCACCTCGTACTCCTACACCAACTAGGATTAGGTGATCCCGGAGGCTCCTACCCTTGTGCGGTACCGGAATGTCAAGCTTATGACAATAGCGGTATGCCATACGTGTCTCTCCCACCGGGCTGGAATCAACCGAATCAGGCCGACACGTCACCACTTCTTTGATATCATCAAACGTGGCCCCTTAGGCCGAAGGCCAGATGGGATATGGTCGACTGCCTTCATTGCTATGTTATCAATGGAGAGTGAGCCTCCTGATATGATGACCACTGCTACCCAAGCCGGCACCAGCTGCCCCTCAGGTTTTGATATCCCAGAAGTATCTCCCGTCGCGGAAAACCCCCCACAGGTGGAGAGGAAGACCTGGAGGATGCTCCCCCCGCCTTTGAGGAAGGTGTCTCTACCACGGTTGATGAACTGGTACAGGTGAACCTTGGTAGCGAGGTAGATCCGAAACCCACATTGATCAGTGCAGCCATGTCCCCCAAAGAGTGGAAGCAGTACGTAGACTTTCTAAAACAACACCGTGACGTATTTTCCTGGAGTTACAACGAGATGCCAGGACTAGATCCCCAGGTAGCCGTTCACCTTCTGGGCCTCCTGGAAAACCATCGTGGGTTTAATCAGCCTCCCATGAAGATGCACCCTTCTCATGGTGCTATGGTTGAGGCTGAAGTTGACAAACTTATCAAAGAAAACTTCGTTAAGGAAGTCCAGTACCCCAAGTGGCTTTCCAACATTGTGCCAGTCAAGAAGAAGAATGGGTAGATCAGAGTCTGCATCGAATTTGGCGACCTGAATCACCACTTCCCAAAGGATGACTTCCCACTCCCGGTGATTGAGTTATTTATTAATTCCACGGCCGGGTTCCAAGCTCTCTCTTTCTAGGATGGGTATTCCGGGTACAACCAGATTCGGATGGCCCCCGAGGACGAGGAGTCCACTACCTTTAGGGCTCCCCAAGGTACCTTTTGCTACCAGGTTATGCCCTTCGGCTTGAAAAATGTAGGTGCCACTTATCAGAGGGCCATGCATCGCATATTCAAGCCAATTCTTAGGATGTTGGTGGAATGCTACGTAGATGACCTAGTGGTCAAATCATGCTAGCGCCATGACCATCTCAAAGACCTTGAGAAAGTGTGCGGTTTCCTCCGTTCCCGTCACCTGAAGATGAACCCATTGAAGTGTGCCTTAGGGGTCACCTCTGGGAAGTTTCTTGGATTTTTTGTTAGGTACCGAGGCATTGAGATCGACCCATAGAAGATGAAGGCCATCGGCCAAATGCCTCCCCTGAGCAATATTCGGGAACTTCAAGGTCTCCAAGGCCACTTAGCCTATATACGCCGATTCATCGCGAATCTAGCCGGAAAGTGTAATCCCTTTTCCCGGCTCATGAAGAAGGGAACCGCCTACGAATGGGATGAGGAGTGTCAGACCGCTTTCGAGGAAATCAAGCAGTATCTTCTCCAACCTCCGGTTTTGATGCCACCCATTTCTGGAAAGCTGCTGGTCCTTTACGTGACCGCCCTAGAATGATCCCTCGGTGCACTGCTCACCTAGAAGAATAACGAGGGTACTGAGAACAGTCTCTACTATCTTAGCCGCATGCTTCTCGATATAGAGGTTAGATAACCCCCTATCGAAAAGATCCGCCTTGCGCTCGTCTTTTCCATATAGAAGTTGCGACATTACTTGCATCACCATGAGGTACAATTGACCTCCCGACTAGACCCACTGAAGTACATCCTGAACCGCCCCATGTTGACTGGCCGACTAGCACGGTCGGCGGTGATTCTCCAATAGTTTGATATCAGGTTCGTACCTCAGAAGGCCATTAAAGGACAGGCATTGGAAGACTTTTTAGCTGCCCATCCAACCTTTGCTGATCAATCACTGGACCTGGATTTTCCTGGTGAAACGATCCTCTCAGTCAATCGTGCCGTCCCATGTTGGAAAATGCACTTCGACGGTGCCTCCCAGAGTCCCACCGGTAGGAGGCTCAACGATCCTAAGCTCAACGGAGTGGGCCTGGGTATCATCTTCATTACCCTGGCGCAAGCCGTCCTACCATACTCGTTCCTGTTGTCTGAAGGTTGTACCAACAACGAGGCAGAGTACTATGATCTCATCACCAGCCTCAAGCTGGCCCTTGAGATCGATGTACCCCATCTACATGTGAAAGTAGTTTCCAAGATGGTAATAAAACAGGTCAATGGCGACTATCTCGTCAGGAAGCCGGAACTTGTACCATTGCAGGAGTGCACCCTCCGCCTAATGGCCCAGTTCTCTTCTCGACCAGAGATTACCCATGTCCCACGGTCACAGAATGGTCAAGCAGACGCCTTGGTTGTCTTATCTGCGTCGCTCGTAGAACCCGAGCAAGATGATTTGATTATACATGTGGCACACTAGAGAGTCATTGCCCCCGTCACCCAAGAGGACAATGATGGCCTGCGGGTAAGTTATCTCACCGCCGGGCCCTCTACGTCAGGGGTCCTGGGTTCGTCAGACACCATGGTTGAAGTCACTCCTGACTGGAGGGCACCTTTTGTCGAGTATCTCCAAAATGGTCACCTCCTGGACGACTGGGCCGAGCGCGAGAAAATATGACGTCGCGCGCTGCAATTTACCCTCCAGAGCGGCACCCGTCTTGAACAAATCCTTTATAAGCGGAGCTTCGATGGCGTCCTCCTCCGTTGCATTCAGGGGGTAGACATTCCTCAAGTTATGCAAGAGGTCCACGCCAGTTCCTATGGTGCCCATCATGCTGGGCCGAAGATGTCCCATCAAATCTGGAGGTTGGGGTAATTTTTTCCCTCTATGATCCACGATTGTATCGGGTATGCCAAGAGATGCCACACATGCCAAGTCCACGCCAACTTCCTGCATCGGCCGCCAGAGCCCCTCCACCCACGAAGTACTCTTGTCCATTTGCGGCATGGGGACTTGATGTAGTGGGACCATATCCACCAGAAACGGCTCGCCAGTGTAGGTTCATCCTTACTTCTACAGATGTCTTTTCCAAGTGGGCAGAGGCAGTTCCACTCAATGAGGTCAAGTCCCGTTCCATCGTCGACTTTTTGATCTCCAATATTATCCACCGATTTGGGGTCCCTCACGTCGTCCTCACCAATAACGACACCAACTTCTGAGCGGCTGAGCTGAAGAAATTGTACGCCAAGTACGACATCCGTTCGAACTATACCTCCCACTATCACGCGCAGGAAAATGGACAGATCGAGGCGTTCAACAAAACCCTCTCTAACATTCTGCAGAAGATGGTTGGTCAGAACAAGAGAAGTTGGCCGGACAAGCTCCCCAACGCCCTCTGGGATTATCGGAAGACGACTCGCAACTCTACCCAGGTGACCCCATATTACCTGGTGTATGGGGCTGAGGCCGTCCTACCCATTGAGATCCAGCTGCCATCGCTGCGCACTGCAGTCTATGACCAGCAGGCACCCGATGAGGTGGCCGAAATCCGTCTAGCTAAATTAGAAGCGCTGGACGATAACTGGATTCTTGCCCTGCACAATCTAGAAAGGCATCAGAATAAGATAGCGAGGGCCTTCAACAAGAAGGTTCACCTCTGATCTTTTTTACAGGGCGATCTAGTGCTAGCCCTTCGAGCGCCAATAATCCCCGGTAGGAAACCGCCCAAGCTAGAACCCAAATGGGAAGGTCCTTATATCATCCATAAGGTTTACCCCAATGGGGCGTACTCCTTGGTGACTACGGATGGTGAGCGTATACTCCTCCCACAAATTCTAGGTTCCTCAAGCAGTACATCTCCTGATCCTAGACGGTCCAACACGACCTTAAACTGTATGGTCCAACACGACCTTAAACTGTAAACTGTCGTCCTGCAGGACGATAAACCGCAAAATGGTCCGAGCTCTATGACCTTAAACTAAGATCTCCCCCCGTCCTTACTGCAAGAAGTTAAACTGCAATCTTGTCAAGCCTTCCTGAACGAGGTTCAGCCTCAAGCCCCTTGGCCTCCTCGGGCCCCCGACCCCCGTCCTTACTGCAAGACGTTAAACTGCAAGCCAGTCAGGCCGTCCTGACCGAGGCTCAGCCTCAGGCCCCTTGGCCTCCTCGGGCCCCCGACCCCCATCCTTACTTCAAGACGTTAAACTGCAAGCCAGTCAGGCCTTCCTGACTAAGGATCAGCCTCAGGCCCCTTGGCCTCCTTGGGCCCCCGTCCCCCGTCCTTACTGCAAGACGTTAAAATGCAAGCTAGTCTGGCCTTCCTGACCAATGCGCAGTCTCGGGCCCCTTGGACTTCGTCGACTCGGAATCTCTTATGGGATTGTATGGTGTGGTGTGGGATTACATCCTCATTCACGTCGGGTTACCTTCCGTAACATACATATACCCAATTGAGACACATTTCTCTTCCAGAACAATGCTAAACTGCGCCTCAAGAACTACGTGTGGCTTGATTCCCATCTTAATGGGATACGTAGAAATGATCGGACACCTCGTCTTGAGCCCAGCCCAAGTTCTTCTCTTCCACTATTCCCCCTGGGAATAGTTTCCATGGAGGGTCCTTGCATAGCAAGGAGTAGGCTTTCTTAGCCATTCTCATACAGCCCCACTCATACAAGGATTGTAAGGGTTTCACCATGTGCCCACTCCCGTTCTTCTATCCTCCCACGTCCTCACCGCATGACGTTAAACTGCATGGCCTTCAAGAACTACGTGTGGCTTGATTCCCATCTTAATGGGATATGTAGGAACACCCAGAAATTTTGTCCGTTGGCCCATCCCAAATGCTAAAATCTTCCCCTCAGGTCAAGACATATGGCAGGGTGCAAACTTTTGCCCCAACTCACATCGAGCAAGCCTTGACCCGACTGCACGTCCCCCTGGAGATGTTTGCCTCTTTCATGGATGGATACAGCTATGATTCACCCACTCCTTGAATGGGATTCCATCATTTTTCACACCTGGAGGGACCCTAAGAACAGCCTGGATACTACACCCAAGGGCTCTCCTACCGATACAGGCCAACGCCCCCGAGGGTTTCCAAGCAACAAGCTGATACAAGTCCCACGTTGTGAATTTTGTCAGCAGTAGACGCTCATTTGTTGCTCCCATATCAGGTCACCATAAGAACACTGTGTTTCAAACATGGTCAACAGTGTCCTGGATCCTCGGGTCCAC
The DNA here is from genome assembly GCA_963277665.1 of Viscum album. NCBI lineage: Eukaryota > Viridiplantae > Streptophyta > Magnoliopsida > Santalales > Viscaceae > Viscum > Viscum album. The sequence goes on from OY728126.1 coordinate 1,156,392,793, forward strand.
CCCGAGATGGCCCAAGCATCGAGTGCAGTAACTCGTTCTGCCCCATCCTGAAGCGAAAAACTTCCCTCTGGGTGGTGCCAGCGGTTGGGCCCACAACCCCGTTTCTCTTATAAGGAATGTATGGCGTGGTGTAGGATTGCGTCCTCTTTCATGTTAGGTTACTTTCCATGCCGTACGCATCCCCAGACGAAATACAGTTATCTCTTTCCCCGTCCTTGCTGCAAGACGTTAAACTGCAAGTTAGTCAGGCTGTCCTGACCGAGGCCCAGCCTCATGCCTCCCTCACCGAGGCCTAGCCTCAAACCCCTTGGCCTTTTCGGGGCCCCGACCCAGGTCCTCTCTTATTGGATTGTATGGTGTGGTGTGGGATTATGTCCTCATTCACGTCGGTTTATTCGTTGTACCGTACACCTCCCTTGTTTAGGGGTATATTACTCCCCTCCTCGTCCTGCATGACGTTAAACTTCATCTAGAGAACTACATGTGGCTTGATTCCCGTCCTCATGGGATACGTAGGATCACCTGAATGTCTAGGCTTCGGATCCAGCCCCATCTCTCGAGAATCTTCATCCCACCTTGGTTCCTTGGCATACCCTTCCTCTACGAGGGGTGTATATGGCATGGTATGAGATTATGTCCTCATTCACATCAGTCCTATAATGACCACGCCATGTACCTCTCCCTCCCGAGCTATTCCGTCGACCCTTTTCAGCGGTTCACCAATGTGCCTAAGGGTACTCTGGTTTATTACCTGGAATGCCAAAATTTACTCGGACACGTCCGCACCCACTTTCCAGGCTTTGTGTATCCCTACATCAAGGCTTCCATCATCTTTCACACCCGGAGGGACCCCCAATAACGGCCTGGATACAATGCCCAAGGGATCTCCTACCATTACAGGCCAACGACCCCGAGGGTTTCGGACAACAAATCGATAAAATCCCGCGTTTCGAATATGGTCAGCGGTCGATGCTCGTTTATTGTTCCCACCTCAGGCTAACGCGATATGGAGACTATTTTTTCTGCCATGGTTAACAGTTTTCCCTCTATCGCCACCCCAACCCCATTAAGCCCAAAATGTAGGTTACATGATTCACATCCTTCTCCAGTCCCATCATGTCCAAGTAGAGTCTCGAAACTCTTGGTAATTTTTCCTCCGTGCACGTCTGCGTGTTGGGGGAACAAGCTGTGTCAAAGGTGTCCTCCAGGGCTCTCTGCCCACTCCCCTTTGATGGACGCTGCAATTATTCTGATAAGGATTCTCCCCCTTGTTTCCCACACCGAGTTTAACTCACGTGGGCTTAGGGATCGGGTTGATATCTGCGCTTACTCGGGAAGTTGTCGCCATTCACGGTCCGAGCTCTAAGACCATAAACTAATATCTCCTCAGAACTATGTTCAGCTTGATTCCCATCTTCATGGGATACGTAGGACCGCCCAGATGCCTTGTCTTCGGGTCCAGCCCATTTAGGGAGCTAGTCTCTCCCCCTTCTTTTCACCTCTTACCTCTATATAGGCCCCTCGGCCTAAGGTCTCCCTCTCAAAGTGGCATACAGTGTGATGTGGGATCATGTCTCCATCAATTGTGTTTCATGACACTGCGCACATTCCCCACCTAGCATCGCCTCTGCTATGTCTGCGCTACATGACGTTAAAATACATGCTTGGTCCTATCACACGACCCTAAACTGTAACACTGTCGTCCTGGACACACGACGAAAAACGGCACTGCATCGTGATGACCTCATTGTAGAGGACATCACGTTGGGTATTGGTCACGTGCCATGCCATTTTTCAATGTCTATCATGGATTGATTCTTGTGGCGACACCACGTCCTACTACCCTAGGCCCGTCGCTTCACAAAAAAAACCCACTCACCTTAAAGGACAAACAAGATTAATCAAATTACGCTTCTTTTAGTGAAAGGGCCACGCCCGCACTCCCCCTTTTCCCTGGCACTGGTACCTTACCGTGCCACCTTGCAGAACTACATATGGCTTGATTCTCATCCTCATGAGATACGTAGGAGTGCCCGGGCCCTTCCCCGTGGGCCCAGCCTAACCTTCATGTTCGGTCCCTCGACTCGAGCATTTCCCCAGAGAACACATGGTAAGTAGGTCTTAGGTCCTCATTCACGTCAGGTTTTGTAACCACCTTGCCATGTGTCCCTTTCTCCCCTTACCCACTCATGGTCCATGCTATAAGACCTTAAACTAAGACGTTTTCAAGAACTACATATGGCTTGATTCTCATACTCATGAGATATGTAGGAGCTCCCGGGCACTTCCCCGCGGGCCCAACCTAACTTTCACTTTCGGTCCCTTGACCCAAAACCTCTCCCAAGGGGGTCATGCGGTGTGATATGGGATTATGTCCTCATTCACGTCGGGTTGTTCACCGCACCGTACACACCCCCTATTCCCATTCACGCCAGGTGTTTGAGTTACTCCACCATGTGCCTCCCATGTTTCCTCCTGCCCTTTGGTCCGAATTCTACGACCCTAAACTAAGATCTCCCTATTGAAAAGGGCTTTGCTCCCTCTATCTAATACGTCTCGTTGTCGTATTCAGATATGTTTTGACAAAGATCCCAAAGTGTGGGATTTTCATGGGGACATTCCCCTCGTCCCATGACCAAGCTTCGTGAGCTCGCTATTTGGATCCTTATCCTCTTCCACATCCAAAAGGACCCATGGACGACATGGATACTAGGCTTAAGGGCTCTCCATGGATTCTGGACCTAAGGGCCCTCCAATCGTTTCGGGCCAACATCCCTAAGGATCTTTGACAACATTTGTGACATGGTCCCGTGTTTCGAACATGGTCAACGGTCAACCCTCATTTGTTTGTCCCCATTCTAGGCTAACACGATATGAATTCTTCATTTCCGCCATGGTTAATAGTTATCCTCTATCGTTACGCCGCCGTCATTGTGATCCAAATATTGAGCATCATGATTCACACATTTCCACTTCCTCATGTTCAAGTGGAATTCCAACACATTCAGCTCTATCTCTTCGCGCATCTAAGTGTGCCACATGGGCATGTTAGTATCATGGGGCCGGTATTCACCAAGCATCTCTCCACCCTAACCTCCCCTTTTATGTGTCGGGAAAGTCCCACCACTACTTGTTTCCCACACCGAGCATGACTCACGTGGGCTTAGTAGTTTTGGCAGGATGCGTACCAACACGGCCAGGATTCTCATCATCCTACATGACGTTAAACCACACTTCCAAAACTACGTATGGCTTGATTCCCATCCTAATGGGATACGTAGATACACCCTGGTATTTTGCCTAGGGTCCATCCCATAGAAATCATCAATCCCATCCTTCCCCTTTCCGGCCCCCTGGTCGGACCCCTCGCTAGAGAGGCCCTATCCCAAAGAAGGAAGGATCCATGACCAAACCAACACACCCATCTGGTGTACTCCCACCACGGTGGTGTAACTACCTAAGTGTTGGATTCTGTTCGGACAAACCATCACTCCATATTCCACGCTTTGCGTGCCCCTTATTCGGACCCTCATCCCCTTTCATGTCTGAAGGGACCCCCTAACGGCCTGGTCTCATGCCGCATCGGCTCACCTACCGTCCTGGGCCAACATTCCCGAAGACTGGTCATGTTTGGAAGGACCCCCTAACAGTATGGATGTTCGACCTATGGTCCGCCAACTGTCCTGGGTCAATGTCCCGAAAGATTGACCGACAACATTTGTGACATGGTCCCGTGTTTCGAACACGGTCAACGGTCGAACCTCATTTTTGTCCCCATTCCAGGCTAACGCAGTAAGGATACCACTTCTCCTCCATGGTTAACGGCTATCCTTTATTGTCACGCCATCCCCACAGTGCTCCGAACCTTGGGCATTGTAATTCACGCTTCCCGTTTCCGTCTGTTCGGACCGATTTCTGTGCCCCTGGTGTTGCACCGTTCGTGCATGAGGGCATGCTGAAGAAATGGAAATTTGGCTGTTTTGAGAAGTTCCTTCTCCGGACAAGCCTCTCCCATATTTCAGAAATCCGGACTGGTAATCCAAATCCCGGATGCCCGGAGCATGGTCTCCACTCCTATGTTAGGTGGGATGAGAAGGCAACTATCTCCTGTTTCTCACATCAGGCTTGACCCACGTGAGCTTGGGGAATTAGCACCGAACGTCCCACAAAAATTATAGTGATGTAATGAACCGATTTAAATAGTAGAAATCATGCATGCTATGACATTAAAAACAAAGGAAGAAATTGAAGCGCGAAAGTACCAATAAAGGGTTTTTAGTTTGTTTCAGTACCCGAGGGTCGACTCCCCCCACGGACGGGTTGACCACATCAAAGGAGCATTGCAGCTCTACCACTCTTCGGCTTGTGGCGTCCAAGACTTTCTTCCATTGACTCAGCTCCTGCTCCTCCTCAGCAGCGACGAGGCACAATTCGTCAGCCTTGGATCTGGCCCTCTCTACCCCGGCATGAATGGTAGCCATCTTTCCAGAAGCCTGCCTCATATGCTCTTGTGCCTCTTCCAGCTGGGTCTTCAACCATGAGATCAGATCAGATTGTGCATCGAGGGAGGCTAAGTGCTCATCTGCCCGGGTCTGCAGCTGTTGGACCTCGCTTTTAGCCTCCTGGAGCTTCTTGATGTTTGTCGCCTTCCTCCGCTGCCAGCCCACGCTGAGCCCATGATCATGCTCCCGGATCTTCTCAGCCATAAGATCTCAGACGAGCGCATGAGGACGTTGGGAATCCACTCCCCCAGCGCACAGTTCGCGTAGCCGCGAGCGAAGTCTGTCCATTTTGTCTATCCATAGCGCTTGGGGGTGTCCTTGATGAAGCGCATGATTAGCTTCCACGACCGGCGGCGGACTATGCTGCTGTCTTCCTCGTCAGAAGCCGTTTCTTCCCAGTCTGCACAATTGGTAGGATCGTACGCAGGATACACCCGCAAGAATTCCTCTGCAGGAAATACATCTGGCGTTGAATCCGGCGCAACATTTGGTGCCGAAGAAGGCGCAACAGTAGTGGGACCATCCAGTCGATCCTCTTCATCGGAGTGCACCTCAATGACCTCGGGCACGACCCTACTGGTGGTCCCGCTAGTGATGATGTGTGTTGCAGCTCGGGGAGATGGGGGGACTATCACCACCATCAGCGGCATACCCCTAGGAGGGATGCCACCAGACATCCCGACTAGCCTTGCCGCAGCAGCCCACGCCAGTCGGAGAACTGCACGATAGAGAGGGACATAAACATTGGTTGGCATAGTCTACATATGACGACAAGGAAACCAGTAGAGGAAACTTACAGATATCAACCTCCTAGGGATTCTCTTGATCCAATACTGATGGGACACCGAGGCGAGGCCCTCCGTATACTGTTGGAAGGTCTAGAGATTCTGGAGGAGCCACCTCGGGTGCTCTGGTCCCACCAGATGCGGAACTGGACGCAGCCATAGGCGCGGGTTCTGAAGGTCCTGCATCATCACCCGCCTAAGGGTGAGAACAAGGTCTGCGAACAAGTTCCTCTTGCATGGATCAAACATCGGTGAGAAGTCCATAATGACTCATGAACGGACCATAAGGAAAGAAGTTCAGAATGCTACCTCGAGAGCCTCTGCGAAATCATCGGAATCTGTGATTTGATCTCCGACCTCGCCCTCCTCCAACGGGCTCCCTCCTCCAGCCTCATCCTCCTGAGAGGAGTCATATAATTCTTCCAGCAGGGGGAAGCGCTCCCTTAGATCGGCGGCTGAAAACTGTGGGGGGACCGTTCGATCCAGCAGTACCCTCACCCGGTCTGTCATTGGGCGAGGGACACCACTAGAATGAACGTAGTCCTCCAGCTCATCCAAGTATTGCTCTGCCTCCGCCGGAGATTCCATGAAACCAGCCCGAACTGGGCCTAGGCCCGGTAACTCCATCCCGAGGTGATTCAAGTGCACCCATATCTCGGGTGGACTGAGGAATTTCCGGTTGACATCCCAAATGTCCCAGGCTTCTGGGAAGACAACATCCTCTGCCATGTCGATATGACGCAGCCGCTTCCCTGAAGCCTAAGTGGATATCCTACGAAATATCCTCGGTGGCCGCCCCTCCAGATGACCCAACTCTTCCGGAATCACCGGATCCGCCGCTGCTGCCACACCCTCGGCCGGTGTGGGTATCGCCGCCACGGCAGCCCCGCCACCGCGAGAGGCCCTAGCTGCCCTCCGACCCCGACCTCGGGATAGAGGAGGCCCACTGTCACCAACCCGAATAGTTGGCTGCTTCAGCATCTCCCCTGGGTAAGCAGCCTCCCAACTAATGGCATACTCCCTCACCAATATGAAAGCGGCAGTGGATGGAGTCAATGAAATTCACATCTTCCCATCTTCCCGTGTGAACATGAGCCACAGCTTCCTCATCACACACGAGTGCTCCTCGTGACGCACCTCCTAGTAGACCTGCGGGGTCAGCCTCTAGAGGCACCGGAACTGCCCCACAAACCGATGCAGGGTGTACGGTTCACAGAGAGGCTCACGATCCACTCGTGCCACCAAAACTCTGCCTCGAAAGGCCAGGAGGTAAGCCCAGTGCTCTTCCATTCCCCGCCCTTCGTCAGTGAGTATACCCACCAGCAATGGGAAGGGGTGTAAATTAAACTCATCCGCCCTCCACACCCGGTTCAGCACCATCGACACGGTTAGTTTGAACGGGAAGCTCCCAGCCGCATTCAGGATGGAGGGGAATAAGTTTGATCCTGGCAGCGAGATAGGGTTTGGATACTCATAGATCCCCCTGATGTGCACCGCAATCCACCCATACAGGAGGTGGAAGGCCCCACATATTCTGGGTCACTTCTTTCCCTCACTAATGTACCGCATCATTCTGTATAGCTTGGCGAGCATTGGGATCCCCAGATTGACCCGCTTCCCCATGGCCAGCATGGACTCCATGATAAACAAGCTGGGCCACACCCCCATGCTGGTATCCCTCACCAGTAGGATCCAACCGTAGATGAGAGCCGCAATGAACGCCGCTAGCCTGACTATCGGCTGTTGTTCTATGCTGACACTGAAACCCCAAGTCTTCCATTGGATGTCTTCCAAGACCCGCCAATACAAGTGATCCTTACCCCGTTGGGGTGCCCTCAGACAAGTTCGAGGCCTCGGAGGGAACTCTCGATTCTCTGGGAAACTCAGGAAGTACTTGAACCACTTATTAAAGTGGACATCCCTTACTGCCTCCTTATCCTCTCCAGGGACGTGTGCCATCAGTACTGACGCCAGTCGCGACATTTGCTCTGTATCCTCCCACGTGCTCATGACGGGGAGGAACTCATCATACATGGCCCCCAAGATCGGAACCCCCGAAATCTGGTGAACATCCCACAAGCTGATGCCCACCTCCCTATGGTGCAGGTGAAAGGTATTGGTCCTAGACGACCATTTTCTTAGCAATTCCGACATCAGTTGTTTCGGTTGGTAAATGTGGAATTGGGAGGCCCATGCCGCCTCTTATAAACCCACTCTCCTCAGCTCATCCCCAAACTCCTCGCATGAGGTGCCTACCCAGTAGGCCCAGGCCTAGTCATCAGTAATGTTGCCTCCCTGGCGCAGGTCCCACTCATCGGACCACCCTTTCTTCGAATCCTGCAAAGCCGCCTTCAGCATGGTACGATAGAGAGGAGGGGACGTCTCCGGTTGCAGTGGCTTCCCGTCAATATTGTTCACATGGTTGTGGAGACAGTCGGAGGTGATGGGTGTGAAGTCCTCCCGCGCATGACCATCCGCCGCCCTGAACCATTGGTGCTGACATGGCATGCTTTTAAATCAGCAAGCTGGTTCGTCCCTACTCACATCAGGGATGAAGACGCATCCCTCAACCCGAAGCCGTACAATGGCAGCTTCTTGCACTGTGGATAATTATTCTGACCCTACGATAGCAGCTCTGTCAAATAAATGTGGTCCGAGTGACTTCGGACCATCTCCCCAAGGCCCGAACAGTTGGCCATCTCATCCCGACGGGCGGCATCTGCAAGCACCCCCAATACAGCTTCTCGATGGGCCATTTCAGTTCCGACACTCAGAAAAGAATTTTTTCAGAACGGATCGCGAAGCTGGATTGCGAAGCCGGCTCGCGAAGGTCGGTTGGGAGACCAAGCCGCAGAGTCTGACCTAGGCCGACAAACAGGAGTTCCCTTGGAGCGGTCGCGGAGGCAGAGACCCGCAGTTCGCCAAGAAGCTCGATTCACGGAGAGCAGGCGTGGAGTACATGGAGCTTCGCGAAATCGAGAGCACAAAAAGACAAGAAAATCGCGTGAAGTCAAAAGAGGTCGACCCCCTATTTATAGGCGGTGACCCCGGAGCTTCGCGGCATGCCTCACCCGTGTGGAGTATTGCGGTGCGCCTCGCTCGTGCATAGCATCACGGCACGTCAAGATCCCGTGGCCCCGATCAGCACCGCGGGCCCCCTTCGCGAAGTCGCATCGCGAACCGCCGAAAATTTTGGCGATTTTCCCTCCGACATCGACCCTTCACCCTCCGTGGCTCCAAGTCTGTGGGGGGGCATTTTTTGGTGCCAAAATATTACATGAAAGAAAGAAGAAAAAAAGAAGTCACGCACGCTGCCTCGCGAAGCACCGACGCGAAGCACCCCGAGCATTGCGGTCCCGCGAAGCTCCGGAGGCGGTCCATCTCTAGGAACGGCATGAAGTTCATGAGCCCGCCGCAAAGCAACCGAGGTGGAAACTCTCCATGAATGGCCTGATGTTCACGAGCCCTCTGCGAAGCAACCAAGGCGGTACCTCTCCGCGAACGGCCTGATGTTCGCGAGTGCGCCGTGAAGCACCAGAGGCGGCGCGGGAGTTCTGCTTCACGGCACCCCTTGCCTATAAATACAGGGTTCCCCCTGAGCCCAGAAGATGGACAATCCGACCTTTCGTCTTCTCCACTCCCGAATCACGAAGCACCCTTTTCCCCGGGAATCATGAGCTCCACGAGGTACTTCTACTTCACGTGACGCCTTCACTTTGGCTCATTTTGATCCCCTCTTCCAAGAGGGATGACCTTCGCAAAGCCCAAGGGAATTCGCGAAGGAGGGGGATTCCCAAGGGAACCTGGGCAGCCGTGGAGTGTTTATGCTTCGCGAAACACCCATCCTGCACTAGAAATTCCCATGCTAAGGCAGGATCGCTACACATCGCGAAGCATACTGCTTCGCAGCACCCTGCTTCACAAGGAACTTCCTCTTCGCGAGGCAGTGCTCCGTGAATACTATTCCACTTCGCGAAGCACCCTACACTCACACCTTTTATCCATGCTAAGGACAAGGCACTCCGCTTCGCGAAGAACACTCCTTTTCTTGGCAATTACCCTTCTCGTGCGTCCCTCCAGGTATGCATGATGTGATTTCAAAGTCCCACAGACAACACCACTCGTAGAGTTGCTTCGCCTAATGCTTCTTCGCATAAGCACGCTAACGGCTATTGCTTCTTCGCATAGCCACGCTAACGTGGTACCCTCGATGGTTCGCTCTACAACCCCCCTTGACCACAGCCTTACTGGTACCTTCCCTCCCCCAAGGAGAAAAGGGTAACAGTTTTGTAAGTCCTAGGGGTGTGGAGTGAACCCACCCCGTCCGAGCTACAGGACGTTAAACTGCCAAGCACCACGTCCTCAACACATAACGTTAAACTGTGACCCGACCTCGTGCCTCGCACGAAGGGTCCCCCCATCTCGGACATTTTTTACGCCACTCATCTCCACGGGAGTGGAATCACTCCCCCCTCAAGGGATGATATCCTCCTTATCAGAGCAGCGTATGTCCATAGGAGAAGGGCGACCCTAGTTCCCCAATGGATGGCTACACCCCTGCATCTCCGTACTTCCCCACTACCAAGGTCAGGGGAGGGTGCGGTAGGGAACGAGGCACCTCCCATCATTGGTCCCAAATCCCTCTTTTGCTGCGCTTTGCCGCACTTCGGGCCTCCATCCTGGAGTAAGTCCCAGCACCATGGGCCGCCTAACGTGTAAGCCCCTCTGCGCTTCTCACGGACGCACCCTTCGTGACGTGATCATCAGGTCCTTGCTGCCTCTTGTTTCTCACACTGAGCATGACTCACGTGGGCTTAGAGTAAGAATCAGCCATGGCAATACCCTCATCCAGCATGACGTTAAACTGTATACCCTCTTCTAGCATGACGTTAAACTGTATACCCTCATCCAGCATGACGTTAAACTGTATCCCCCCGTACAGCATGACCTTAAACTGCACACCCATTTAAACTACGAGGCCTTTGATCCATGTCAAGGCATGGTACGTAGGAAGCCTCCATGAGGTTCAAGCCCACCCGTCATCTATTCACCTCGAGTTCCACTTGCGTCCAACATGACGTTAAACTGCATTTTAGTCCGATGGAAAGCCATTGTGACCATCCCGAACTACGATGACTTTGATCCATGTCAAGGCATGGTACGTAGAAAGCCTCCCTGAGGTTCAATCCCATCTACCTTTGGACCAAGGTCCCTCCTTCCTCACGTCGGTTCGCCGAAACCCACCCTCCGAACTACGAGGACTTTGATCCATGTCAAGGCATGGTACGTAGGAAGCCTTCATGAGGTTCAATCCCACCACTAGTGGACCCCTGGGTCTACTTTCGCGTCGGTTCACTGATGAAACCCTTTGAACTATGAGGTCTTTGATCCATGTCAAGGCATGGTACGTAGGAAGCCTCCCCGAGGTTCAAGCCCATCTCTCATTGGACCAAGGTCCACCTTCACGTCGGTTTGCTGACGACTTCCATCCTTTGAACTACGAGGTCTTTGATCCATGTCAATGCATGGTACATAGGAAGCCTTCCTGAGGTTCAAGCCCACCACCCATCGGACCAAGGTCCACCTTCACGTAGGTTTGCCGACAAAGCCCCCTTTGAACTATGAGGTCTTTGATCCATGTCAAGGCATGGTACGTAGAAAGCCTCTACGAGGCTCAATCCCACCACCCATCGTTCTTTCACGTCAGGGTTCATCTTTGTCCCGCACGATGCTAAACTGCATTCCGGTCCAGCTGCAAGTCGTTGTGACCAACCAGAACTATGTGGTCTTTGATCCATGTCAAGGCATGGTACGTAGGAGGCCTCCCAGAGGTTCAAGCCCACCACCTGTTGGTTATCCCGAACTTATTCCCGTCAGGTCACCAACACCTGGGCAACCTAGTGTGTAAGCCCCACACCATCTAGACCAAGGTCCACCTTCACGTCGGTTCGCCGACGAAGCACCTTTGAACTACGAGGTCTTTGATCCATGTCAAATCATGGTACGTAGGAAGCCTTCATGAGGTTCAAGCCCACCACCAGTGGACCCCCGGGTTCGCCTTCACGTTGGTTCGCTGATGACGTCCATCAGACCAAGGTCCATCTTCATGTCGGTTCACCGACACCATCCCTAACTACGTGGACTTTGATTCCCTACCACGGGGATACGTAGGAGGGCTCTTCGAGGCTCAAGCCCAACTTCACCGTCTCCCTTGCGATGGTCCCTTGTCATTCCCCCTCCACTTCAGTGATCCATCCATCATCCACCCTAATTCTCACCCGGACCGTCATATCCCGATGAGATCATGTCGGTCCGCTCCTCTTCACAACATTCAGGAAGCCGCCTATGGGTTGGCCCTGATATCGGCATCCCTCGTTAATTTGATTCACTCCAGCTAGTGTTTTAATCAGGCTGGCCCGTCTCCATTGGACGTTAAACTAGCAACATACCTCGTGATAAACATGATATGCCTGAGGAAAACCTCAGATGGTATGCCTTTGGCGTAACTGTTTCCGCTGGACGTTAAACATGCAGCATACCCTGTGTTAAAACACATGAAGCTAAGGAAAACCTCAGATATATGTCTGTGACATATAATTCCCCACGCTCGATGTGGGATTCCTCAGGCTTCCATGCCCTCGAGAAGTCCCATGACAAGGGACAAAAGGCAGACACGCCAGTTCCCCAGCATCCAGACACGCTACTGATGCCTCGACGTGACTACTCCCCCGACTACAGGTTGCTGCCCTGACTGGACCCTTTGGAATGTCCTGACAGAAGTAGTGTAATTAACCGGCATCCATGGAAACATGGCACTGGGAATAGTTTCATGAACAACGTATTAAATATATGAGGGAGACCCGGACTAGGTGACAAGTTCTGAGGAGGAATCCACAGAAGGAAGAACCGACATCCCCTCATCCCGTTTCAATCAAGGAGCAGACGTCCCTAAATAAGGAGCGAATGATGCCCACCTTTGGAAAGCGTGAATGTGGGGAAACAATGCAGGCGTCCTCATCCGCAGACGGACGGATGCGCGCGCCCTGGAAAAAGCGTCGGAAACAGAAACAAAGTTGATGTGTCTGGAAATATAGTTAGAAAGAAATCTAGGTTAGTTGCACAAGGGTATAATTAAGAGGAAGGAATGAACTATGAGGAAACCTTTTCCCTGTAGCTAGATTAGAAGCTATAAGGAACCTACTTGCCTATGCTGCTCATCTGAATTTCAAGTTATATCAAATGGATGTTAAAAGTTCTTTTCTAAATGTTTTTATAATTGAAGATGTTTTTGTTGAACATCCACCTGGATTTACTAATCCTCATTTTCCAAATCTAGTTTTCAAGATATCTAATGCTTTATATGGTTTAAAACAACCTCCACGAGCTTGATATGATAGACTTAGTAATTTTCTTATTTCAAAAGGTTTTACTAAAGGGATTGCTGATCCAAATCTCTTTATTAAATGAATTTCAAATGATGTTTTGATAGTAAAAATCTATATTGATGATATTATTTTTGGATCTTCTAAAAATTTGTTATGTACTGACTTTTCAAAGAGTATGAAAAATGAATTTGAAATGTGTTTAATAGGATAACTCAAATTTTTTCTTAGATTTAAAGTTTTTCAAAATGAAAATGGTATTATTTTGAATCAATGAAAATATAAAAAGTACTTTTAAAACGTTTTAGTTTGGATAGTATTAAGGAATGTGATACACCTATGACTACTATTTGTAAGTTGGATGCTGATGAAACTGGAAAACCAGTGGATCAAACCAACTACAGAGGCATGATTGGAAGCTTACTTTACCGTACTTCTAGTCTACCAGATATTATGTTTAGTGTGTGTATGTATGAAAGATTCCAAGATAATCCAAAATAATATCATTTACTTGCTGTAAAAAGAATTTTCAAATATCTTAAACATACTGAAAATTTAGGTTTATTTTATGCAAAAGGAAAATCTTTTGAATTAATGAGTTATTCAGATGTTGAAATTTCCAGGTGCAAGTTGGATAGAAAAATCACATCCGGAACATGTCATATTTTAGGAAAATCCTTTGTATCTTGGTATAGTAAGAAGCATAATTCTATTGCATTGTCTACTGCTGAAGCAGAGTATATAGCTGCTGGTAGTTACTGTGCATAAATTGTGTGGATGAAACCCACTATTTTGGACTATGGATATCAATTTAGACTTGTATCTATTAACTATGATAACACTAGTGAAATTAACATTTCAAAGAACCTTGTATCTCACTCTAGGACCAAACACATTGTTGTAAGTCACCACTTTTTAAGAGATCATTACCAAAAAGGTGATATTACTCCTGAATTTATAGGTAATAAACATCAATTAGCTGACATTTTCACCAAACCTTTAAATTCGGATAGGCTAAGTTACATTAGACATGAGTTAGGAATGATAGATCACTGATAGAAACCTCACCGTTAGAAACCTCACGGATAGAAACCTCACTGTTAGAAACCTCACCGTTAGAAACCCCACTGTTAGAAACCTCACTGTTAGGAACCTCACCGTTAGAGACATCACTGTTATACCTCAGCAGTATGGACCTCACCGTTAGTGGACCTCACTGATAGATAAACCTCACTGTTAGGAATTCTCACCGGTACGTATTACCGATGGGTCGCGCTATTTTCAATGTTTTTAATCTTTAGCCTCCAGAATCTGTATCGTTTATACTTTTCTTATTATATTTTAATTATCTATTTTATGATTCCTAAATGATAAAACAAAAGTCTTAACCTCTCTCGATCCACCTAGATCCCCTTACCTTCAAACCTCTCTTAAACCTTCAAACCCTAAGCCTCATGATTCAATGGAAAGAGTAAAGAGACCTTCAATCAGTAGAAAAGAAGATGAACCGAGTGCTAAGAGACTCAAAGGCGAGTCTAGCAGTGGAATTGAAGTGAAGAAACCCACAAATCTGCATCTTGTTCAAATGTAGATAGTAGTTGAAAGGGAGATATGTGCGAAATGGCTAATTTCAAGTGAATCATTAGTTTTAGATGTTCTGGAAGATCAGAAATGGATAGAATTCTTTTCAAACAACAATGGTCCCTACTATCTGAAGATGGTAAAAGATTTATATGAATATGTTCAGTTTTAGAAATCAGAAGTCCAGAATAGGATGGTATCTGTTGTGAATGGAAAGGAGATAGATTTTTCTTCTATTTAGTGGGATGAATGCCTGAAGGTTTCACATGAAGGTGTTTTTGGATATTTCTTGAAATTAGTACCTCCTACCAGTAATATCTTTAAGTATGAAACTGCTTTGGAAGAGATAACAAGAGATGGAAATCCTAGAAAAGTAGTGGCTATAGAAATGAATGGAGAGAACCGGCTGCTATTTAAGTTTATTCATCATGTTTTAATTCCAAGGATAGGGGATTTAAAAAATCTTAAATACCAGGATATTTACTTGATGCATCTATTGAGACATGGTGTTAAGATAAATTTGTGTAGGCTGTTAATGGTTCAGATTGAGGATATGACTAGGCCATTGTCAAAAACCAATGCCTTATTCTTTTCTAAGTTGATTTTGGTTATGATTAATGTAAAGGGAGTAGCTGAGTCTCAGGATGAGACAGTGGTGGTAAAAAAAAACTTCTGTATCACAAGCACAGTATGTAAGTACATGAAGATTAATTGGAATCCATGGAAAAGAGAGTGGGATACTGATGATAAGAAGTTATATGATAAGTTTAATGTTTTGGATCATCCTTATAGGCCTAAAGATGTGAGGGATCCAAGTCTAGGACCTAATGAGGAGGAGCCACAATATAGTGATGATTCGGAACATGATGATTCCTCTGCAGTAGATGGAGGAGATCCAGACTTGCCTCTTAGCCCAACTCCTGAAGTTGTGTCATAAGAAAAGGAAGTTCAGAAGAAATCAGATCAGGAAGATACTGCTCAAGAAAATGAAGAAGAACTTCATGCAAGTGAAGCATCTATTTCTATCAGCTCGAGTCTTAGTCAACTGATTGGAAACTCCTTAATGCCTGCTGAGGAATTTTATGAAGTTGATAGACCTGTACATATTCCTGAGTAACCTCCTTCTATAGAAAAATTGGAAATGGTTTTGGAGGATTCAGATGAGAAAGACCAAGCAATTGAGGGTGCTATCACTATACAATAGAATACTCCAATTGAGGGGGAGAATCAAATTAGTCTTGGCACTGTTTCAGTGGCAAATGATAATGATGACTGGGCAGAAGACCCATGTTTTGTGTTTTGTGGATTATATTACCCTAATTCAGATAATGAGGCATCCCTTCAAAGACCAAAATTCATTTATGACATTCTATTTGAGCTATTACCTGAAGATGTGATAAGAAAACATGATCTGGATAAGTTAAAGTCTGATCTTAAAGCCAGTTTTATAGGAGAATTAAGAAGAATGTAAGCTTCACTGGTGTCATCTATTTAGACTGTTATGAATGTCTCTATAGCCAGTATAGTATATGAAAGATCTCCTGTTGTTGTGCCTTCCAATATAATCACTAGGGATGACTTAAAATCTTTGAAGGCTGAAATGAAATAGTTTTTAAATGCTTCTGTTATTGAGATATAGAATTGTTTTTTTGAGGAGTTGAGTGGCATGTAAATATCTTTTGAACTCTCTCTTGGGTGTTTTGTGTCAACCACTACGGCTGAGATAGTGGATGGAATCACTGCTTTCCAGAATCAGATGTCTATCTTGGGAGATGATGTTTAATTTCTAAATATATCAGTTGTCTCCCTAGAATCCTAAATGAGTTCTAAATCTCAAGAAGATAAGGATTTAGCCTATGTAAAAAGTGTTCTGAGCCAAATGGTTTTAGTTTTTGAGGGCTTTAAGAAGTTAGTGGAGAATCATGTCTGTACTCAAGATTCTCTTGTAAAGAATCTTATCAGTGGCCTAACTATGAGTGTCAAGGAAACTTTGAATTTTTCTATTGGTTATCTTGCTTCCAAACCTTCAATAGATTTAGATCATATTAGAACTTTGATGAAGGAGGATCTTGGTTCAACTTCAACTAGTGGCTCTGTGGACTCATCTGCCCTAATTCAAGTAGTGTATACCACTAGGGATATTGGAAAAATCGTTCAGAGTTTTATGAAAGAGGCTATTGCTTCTCAAAAAAAAGGAAAGGAAAAAGTGGATTATTATTTCCAAAGGGTTTACACCAAGAATCAGCTCAATAATCATTTCAAGCTTATGTTAGAAAACATGAAGCTACCACCAGTCAATCAAGCCTTCAGGGAACATGTAAGCAAACTCAGGGAGCTAACTACAGCCTTGGATATGTTTTTGGAAAACAAAGATGACTTTTTGTCTGTTATGGAGAGGGGATGAGGAATCAATATAGATTTCAGAAATCTCTTGTTGCCTTTCCTGCATGTTGATGCTCGGCCAGTGATTATACCTCCAGCTTTACCTGCATTTGCCTCTACTACTTCTCCTGCTCAGATGAATCCATCCCAAGCCATCCACAACCTTACTTTTATGATCACTCAACAAGCTACCCAGTATAGGCCAGGAATAGTTTCAGTAGCTCATCCTCCTCTGCTCATTTCTGGTGTTCCTAAGCCTCCACCTGACTCCCAATAGTCTGAGTCAATCTCAGATCTGAAAGGAAAATCCCATGTGGAAATTCAGAAGGTGGATTGATTTTTATCTAGGACCTTTGATAGGAATCATTTTTATTTCCTTGTATTACTTTTGTATTTCACTTGTACTCTTTTCCCCACGACATATATCTATGGTCTTGTTTTCTTTTCTCTATTTCTCATTTCCTCTAATACATTATTTTCACCCTTCCTTTTTGATAATCACATAGGGGGAGAATATGTATATTCAAGGGGGATAATATGTATATAACAGGTAGAATATAAAAGGTAAAAATATGCATATATAAACTTCATGCTATAACTCTACTGCTGATATAGAAGGGTACATCTGTTGTACATAAAGGGAGAACTATGAGCTTAATATATTCCATTTATATCTTAACTTTGATACATTTATTTTGTATTTTCCTCTGATACCTTTCTATTTTATTTTTTAAAACTTTTGGTCTATAACTCTCTGATAAATTATTTATTTTGTTAGTTTATAATACCATGATTTGTGATTATCAAAAAGGGGGAGATTGTTGACCTCACTTGTTTTGATAATCCCAATCATGCTTTAATATGTTTTGATAATATTTATGTGTTATTATAATTATAATTATATATATATTATGAATATCAAAATAATCATTGGAATATGTCAAACAATGCTTATCTATGTTTAATCATACTTTGATATAATTCTAACTCAATCTGGATATGTTTTTCATAGAATAGATAAGTGTCAAGTCACTGATATGCTCAAAGCTACTGATACAGACCTACCGGTACTTAGTATACCGATAGAAATAGTCACTGATAAGCAAAGGTCACCAATATATAGAGCTACTGGTATGAAGTTCACCAATACAAACATCCACCGATACAGACAGAAGCAGAGCTACTAATAGAACATGTCGACCTATGTGCATAAGTCCACCGGTATGCACTTAATCACTAGTATAGAACGGAGCTACCGGTATGCATAGGCCACCAATAACAAAGTCCACTGATATGAGATACTATTACACTAGAGCTACCGTTAGATTATGTCTACCGGTATAAGTAGGTCTACCGCTATGAAGTTCACCGATATAAAGAAGCTCACGGCAAGTCAGGTCTACCGCTATGAAGTTCACCGATATAAAGAAGCTCACCGCAAGTCAAGTCTAACGATAGAAGTTCACTGATACAATGAGCCACTCACTGTTATAAGGAGATACCATTACAATGAGAGACATCTACCGATACAGAGGAGCCACCGATACAAGCTGACTGTTATAAGGAGCTACCGATTGAAAAACTAGTCACTGTTTACCTAAACTATATTTTTATTTGGTTATTTAGAAATGATCATATTTGATGATTTTAATGCAATTAATGTTATTTAATGATAGTTGTTTTCATGTCAGGGAACCATACCTCATGCCTGTAAAAAGGTAATCATTCCCATTACCGAAGCTGCAAGCTATAAAAGGAAGGACAAAGACCGTGAAAAATAGGGCGAAATAAGGGCTGAAAAGTGCTGAAAAGTGGTGCATACACACAGAAAATAAAGAATACATCCATACTGAAAGAACACTAGACATACACGAAGCTATTCATTCTATAAGAGAAAAAAATCTTCACCTTTTCCAAGAATTGAAGAACTACAACAAGCTCTTTAATCACTCAAGCTGATCAAACTGAACCTGAAGAAAACAACCCTGTGTTTTTCAGACAAAAAACCAGATAAGGACTCAGAACCATTCCTGACCAATCAAAGGAGTCCAGAGCTACACTTCACATCACTAGAGCATTCTAAAACTCATATCTACTCTCTTAGTGATTCTTTTATTTACATTTTGAGTAGTGTGAATAATCTGTATATTTTATACACACACTGTCTCCTGTGCTAAACTGGAGGATTTATAAATCCTCACACAAACCTTCTATAAATCTCTAATATCCCACTATAGGTATTGTTAGAGGTCAAGTAGGACCTGAAAATTCAAAGTGCTGTTGTTTTGTTTTCCCATGAAGAACTGTGGTAGATGTGTTAGTACCTGGATAGTCTCTGTACTGTTGTTTATCCCAATCCAGGGTGTGGATCAAATTTATATAAATTGTTTGAGAGGAATAAGACTCATCTTGAGACTAAACCTATTGTTTTAAAACTGCTGTGCTTAATCATTTTGGTTTTAATCTATATTGAATATTCCCCTGCTAATTACTCTGAAATATAAAATTGTTTTAAAGTTACTTTGGTAGTTATTATAGCAAGTGTTTGTAACTATTGTAACTCAATAGATTAGTTTCAAAGGTTAATTTAATCTTGTGATTAAATTAACTGAGACCTAATCAATATTTTGATAATCTAATCGAACCCTTACTATTTTTCAAATTCACTACAGTTTAACTTTGTTTTTTTAATTGGGGGATTTTAATAGAAATATTTTTAACAAAATTTTTTAATTGGAACTCAATTCACCCCCCTCTTGAGTATCCACTCCAACCTAGAAAAATGTTCCATGAGTCATTTTTGACATGTAGGATTCAACCTCACCATAATATGACACACTATGTGACCTATACGTCTCCAAGAGTGTTTTTTATTTAAAATTTACATTAATTAAAGTAAAAAGAACAAGTGACATATTGAAAACTGATAAAAAAATTTAGGATTATTTTTATACTTTAGGAAAATGATCCATGAGACATTTTTGATGTGTAAGAATCAACCACACCTCAATCTGATGCAGTGTGTGACCATTACGACTCAAAGTGTCCGTTATCAGTTTAAAATTGACATTATAGTTCAAAACATTCCCCTCACTAAAAACCAAGAAAGCACACTCCAATTGTCTTGATAATTTAGGATAGTGATTCATAAGTCATTTGTGATGTGTATGAATTAGTCTCACATAAAATCGACACATAATGCAACTGGTATGACTCAAAATTCATGTTTCCAGTTTTAAATGATTTTTTAGTAAAAAAACACAACTTACATACTAAAAACCAAGAAAATGAATTCTTATTGTTTCGATATTTAAGAAAATTATCCATCAGTAATTTGTGATAGTTAAGAAACAAACACAACTCAATATGATGCATGGTGTTACCAATATAACTCTAAATGTTTCATTATTTAAAATTGAAATTAATTTTAGTTAAAAAATAAGTAACATAATCAAAACCGAGGAAACACATTCAGATTGTTTTTATATTTTAGGAAAATGATCCATAACTCATTTTTGATGTGTAGGAATTAACCCCACCTCAATACAACACATGGTGTGACTAGTATCACTCCAAATATGTCTTTTTTTTATTAAATATTGAAATTTTATTAATTTATTATTTCATAATAATGTTTAATTTCTTTATTTATAGTATTACAAACATAATATTTGTTTTCTTATATGGGTGGAATATTTTTCTCGAGTTGAGATTATTTTTTTAGAAATTGATACCATGGGCAGACATTTCTGAGAGGGGATGATAGGCGTTAAAAGATGTAATTTTAATGATTTTAAATGTTTATTGGATAATTGTAAATGTAATTATATTAAACATGGTTTGAAATTTATATAATATTGTATTTTTTTAATATACCATGGGAGGGAATTTTTTATTCATGATGTTAATTAAATGTATATAGCATTTTTTGAAATTATAGGTTTTTTTGGGTGTGATTTTATATTAACAGCACATTGAAGCTACCTAGGCCTTTATCAACACTAAAATAGTGCTGATAAAGGGTGTCCATTATCAGCTCTTTTTTAGCACATATATAGGACCCCCTTTATCAGATCTATGATTAAAAATGATTTTTTAGCACTGTTAAAATCCATTTTTAGTGCTGTTAAAGGGAATATGTATAGTAGTGTACATTCTAGGTATGATAATTGATATAGTTTTCTTCTACCTTGACTTTAGATTATACTAGGTTGTGAGTTTGAATTAAGTAGTTTATTACAGTTTATATGTACTAGGTGTTAGAATTATGAGGTAATTGAAGTATCTCTTAAGTAAAGTATCATAGGGTAGAGGGATTTTAGGTCACACTACTCATTATCCTAGAGGCTTAATCCATGTCTAAATAAGAATGGGTTGACTATTTGTGGATCTGGTTTACCCATGTCAGGATTATTGATTTTATATAATTATAATCCTTTACATGAAAGAGTTTCATTTACCTTATTCACAATATTATTTTGAAAATGTATGAATATATTTGACTTTTCATTTTGGTTAGTAACACATGATATCAGTTGTGTAAAGAGATACAAATCAATATGGTTTGAACATATTGACTTGGTGGAATGAATGCGATTCCAAAAAAATCATTAAAATCTTAAATTTATGTAATCAGAACACATTATATACCATGGTGATATAAAATACATTTAAAAACTAAGGGTTGTATTCCTTCAAAAGTGATACTTGTTAAGACCTCGATCATTCAGCATGGGTGACCTGACCCATTAGGTTCCCATAGATTTTTGTGTGTAAGGAAAGAAGGTAATGAGGTGACACTAATCATTTAGTGAATCATTCTTGACATATGCATTGGGTTACACATATATTGGACACCCTAACAAAAAAATATCAATGTAACAGAGTTGAGATAATTCATATAATTAATTGGGGTAATGAGTTATACACTCAAATATCCAAGCATCATAAATTATATGATTGACTTAATTGTCTACCAGATATTTTCATGAGTTATTTACCTGATTATCTAGTGTAATTCATTATATAATATAGACCTTATACCACTAATTGATTTTATGAGTTCAAAAGGTGTTATCATTTTTCTAGGAGAACATTTCATAAAATCCCTTAATAAATTAATTTGAAACATGATACTAATCTAATAAAATCATTTTTTGTAGATAATATAATCTTCCTCATGAAACAAAACATTGAGATAAATCCTTAAGTAGGTAAAACTCAATTTAAGTATCTGAGAAAGCTAGTATAAATCTTAAAAAATTATATTAATTAAGAAAATATAATTTTATAAGTTGAGAACTATCCCTACCTATATAATCAACTATTGAAGTAGTTCAAAAAATTAATCTAGATTATTATGAGATATATATAATGATTAATTAAAGTTTTGAAAATCATTAGATTAAAAATAACCTAAGAAATTTTAGTCTCCAATCACTTAATATAATTGATTGTCCTAAAGATTAAGTGATAATGAAGGGGTTTATTATAAGGATTATCCTGGTTAAGGAATTCATTATGCTTTTATCATTGGAAATGTGTTGATAATGTGAATATATTCAAGAAATATTTACCCAATTTTTCTCAATGTGTTGAGAATAGATGAACTTGGAATGTGATGTTTAGGTTCTGATGTTATATTGATATTTCATGTGGTAAAAATCTCAAACTATAAGAAAAAAAATTAATTTAATGTAAAATAGTGTTACTTTATGTTTTCAATCAAGTTCATTTAAACTAAAATGTGGTGTTATGAAGGAAGGACATTGATTCTATATTATGGAATCATTTTGGAAACATGATTATGTTTAGGATAATCAATGGAATGTACATTTCGTTTATTTATGTAATTGAAATCAATTTCTTTGATTTTTATTATTATATGATACCAAATTTATACTTTATAAAACTATTTTGATTATATAGGAGTTCAAAACTAAGTTAATAATTGATGGAACTTGTAGTTTGTCTTCAAAGGATGAAGTAAAGGGCCAATTAATGTTGATTTGGAATGCATTGGAATATATCAATCCTAGATGGTTATAAATTAAGGATGTGTATGATTATATTGTTCTCTTATATTATAGGGTATGTTTTTTTGATAGCAAAAAGTTTTTATGTAAAATACATTATGGCGGTTTTGATACACATTGTTTATTATACATAATATTCTATAACATGTTTCATAAAAAATACAAGGATTAAAATGTTTCATCTAGGATAAAAAATATCTTGTTGTTTGTTAAAATACGAGAGATATGAAACCACCCCCCATCAGTGACATGTTTTTAAATAATAAAATCATATTTCCAGTGTACTCCTCCAAACACATAGAATACCATATATGATATAAATACAATAATTTATTTTATAAATATTCCCACTAAAGGAACTAAGTTTTATTTCATAAAAAAATGTGTTTGGGTATATTATATAGGTATTCTATAAGTAATATAGTTTTTAAGTGGCTAGTGAGAGTGTGTTTTAGACTAAGAGAATATCAAAGTTAACAAACAAATGATTTTCTTGTCAGTATTCAAAGTGAGTTCAATCAATATACAAAAGGAGTATATAATATGATGGTAAATAGAAACAAAAATTGTTAAATTTAGTTATCATAAAGAAGGATAATATCGCTTTTTATCCCAAAGGAGTTTATGATTTGTTTGTAAGAAAATAATGTAAAAAGTTACATTTGATACTAAAATGATCTAAAAAAAAGGTTTTGGTGGAGTGATTATATGAATGGTAAATATAATAAACATAGAAAGAGTTATAAGTAGATATTATTATTTATTAACATCATATTGTTGGTTTTTGGGAATCAAGGGAGTTTGATTAGTATGTTCAATAATCACTACTACGAAAATAGCCTACGAACATGAGGGTATAGCCATTGGAGATCTACCTATGGTCATATGTCAGCATAAGACCTGTGTGTTTTCAGAAGAGGTCCATATGTGTATTAATACCATTAGTATTTTTCCTATACAAATGTTTTGACATAAAAAACCCTAAGAAGAATAAAAATAGGTTTATAAAAATAATTTAAGGATTTATTTTCATACGTAATGTAACCATGGGCCATAGGATTATACAAGAAACCCATTTTATAACATGAATGATGCGGGATCAATATTGACATGCCTATAGCCACTAGCATTCTTGATCTTGGCTATAGGTCCAACGTGGACATGCTTATAAACAAAAACATTAGTTCTCAAGGATCTAAGTTCGACATGGACCAATGTATAGCCACATGCATCAATGTAAATGACTATAGAGCCCATGTGGGAATCCTAGGTGCAATACTCATTACTAAATGTGGGTCCAATGTGGAACCTAGAGTGATGAACCTGATGGCCATGACCATATGCGTTTCCATGTGAGATTTACAAGCATGATAACTGATGCCCATGGCTATAAGCTTTTCCACATTAAACATATAATTATAATGATAATTATAAAAATTATTACAATTCTAAAATTTGTAATAATATGTATTTAATAATTAATATATATATATATATACATATAAAAGTTTTTACTAAAGTGGTATATTTTGAAACATAAAATGGACATCATGAGATCAAATATCATGGAATTGTTTTCCAAATTTATACCACCATGGGAATATACCTATGGCTATGGGGATTGTTTATGGATATATATATATCTATAAAATTTACATATCGCCTACTATATGTACGCACTTCTTGTGGTAACTAGATATGAAAAGTGAAATATCCCCCAAGTCTATTTCTCTAGCTATATCAACCATGGGCATAATGATCATGGCCATAGCCCTTATTATTACTGTGAGGTTGAACATGGGGAATATGATTCCTAAGTCTCACCCTTATTTTAAATAGATTACATTATAGATGTTACTTTCCCAAAGAGTTTAGTGAGAGGGTGTTTTCATATTGTCACATAGATATGTTTTTGAAATTATATAAAAATGTAACGAGTTTAAAAAACCTTGAAAGTGTATAAAACATGGAGATTATTTGGTTTTCTATCTTATGTGATATGATTATATTGACGATTATATATGGTTTTATTAATATTACTAATAGATTATAAGGATATAATGTGTATCAAGTTATGATAATGATAGAATTCATATTATCATACTTCCTGATGGTTATATATATTTCATGAATTGAAATGATCATCAAACCCTCAAATTACATATTTGAGTTATCCATAACTGATGGTCATTATGGAGTATTATAGGTTATGATGAATTGTTATGGTTTGTATGTGTATGATTTTGAATAGATATTCAACATATTCTCATGTGGCACAAAATTGAGTTTTTTTGCACTAGATAAACCCTGAGTATATACCACACAGTTTGTCATACAAAATGTATTTTTTATACTAGGGGTTAATGATTCATATTGGTATTTTTTTAGTACCTGAGGTTGGTGAGATACATAGTATAATAACCTTCAAAATATGATATTCTTATTACACAATCCTTTTGAAAAAACTAATCAGGGGATGGTTGTGTATATTATTGATAATGTTATCAGTTGGAATTTAACCAAGATGAAAATTGTCCCCTCATATGCTGAGTATGAAATCTAGGACCATGATTAAGATAGACCTAAGGAATGTATGGTTGTTCCTTGATAGTATATATGATGTTATTACCTATTTGGATGAAGGGCATGCAATTTGATCATCCATAAGGATGAATGATATGTGATTTATTCATTGATCATGTCAGTTTATACTAAAAAACATAAGAATATATGATTAGGACATAAGGAATTGATGTAATTTATGTCCCTCATTTACTCGATGTTTGGGAAAAAGGGATTATATGAAAATTTATACATACAAAGGATGCATTTGGTGAAAAAAAGTATAGAGATATAAGTGTTTTATGGAGATCATGATAGATAATTTTATAGCTTGAGTAGCATTATCTTGTTTCTAGAGGATTATATTTACTTATAGTTTTGGATTAAGGAATTAAGAATTGTTATCAACACTATAAATACCCATGTGGTCACAATTTTTTATCTTGTGAATGAGGATAAAGTTTTTAAAACATATAGAGATACCCCAAAAGGGTTTTGGAGGATATCTAAAAAAAAGTTCTAGATAGATTTTCGTAAGTTGTTATATATTATGTAAGGTATGGTATAAATATAAGATAGATTTTACAAAAGGAGTTTTGGAAAATATCAGAAAGCGGTTATGGAATTTATTTCATAAAATTGTACATATGATATGTTTTGATGAACGAAAATGTTAATAATCATATCAAAGATGTTCAAATAGAAAATATATGGAATAAGGAAGAGAAAAAATGGTAAAGGAAATTTTTCACTTTAATAGAATATCTTTATTTATGTAATTTTAATCATTTGTGTCATGGATAACATTTGAGCCATTTTAATGAAGATCCTTTGCAACCACATCACTTTGTCTTAACATAGAAGTCTCTTTGTAGAGAAAATGAAGAAAATATTTGTGGAAAAATAATATTTAATTTGTTGATTCTTTACAGTTATGTTAGAGTTTAGTGGGTTTCTTCATGGAAATGTAAGATTCAATCAAATGGATTCACAATTGTGTCCGAATAAATCCTACAAGGGTGCATATGAATAAATACTTTTCCATATCAGATTCATTATTTTATGTATCTTAATAAATCCTTTTCCATTTCATATTCAATAACTCACTATTTTATATTAAATGGTTCACAACATGGTGTAATTTGCTGTTCTAAAGAGGAAGCCTTATACCAACAAGAAACTTCCTTACAATGACATTTCCATAAACTTTTAGGAGAATGGTTATGCTTCTAGCCTATAAATATTCTAGTAACTTCCTGATTCTATGTGTCACCCAAAGGTGCCCCATACCTGGTTGGTCACATGTCCTCAAGAACATTTCCCTGAATTCCATAGGCTGCTGACTAGCAGTGAGGGCCTTGGGAGTGATAGTGGGGAAACTATACCCTCACTGGAAGAGTGTTCACAATATAATATCAAATAATTAAAAGGAGTAGAAGCAATAATACCATATAACAAGTAAATAGTGGAAGACCGGGGGTAAATAAACAACTGGAGAACATATATAAATGATGCATTTCACATATGTCTAGGAAAACAGCCAAAACAGTCATAATGCTGGAAATACAATACTAAACCAAAGTACAAAAGAAAAAAATAAACTCCAACAACATCGCAAGCCTCATCTTGGTCCCATGATCTCCTGTTCCATAGAAATCAATTACCTAATGACGAAGGGTGCTTGCACTTATCTACACCTGCAACCATATAATTTGTTTGGGTCCAAAAGCATGACACAAATAGGGTGTGAGACGAATCCCAGTAGGCAACCACTACAATATCTGTTCCTAACTATCAGTGAGTATATATAGTGAATAATAATATAAATGCATAAAATTAAATAGGAGTACAAAAAATTAACCAATCATATAGTTTCCATTTACATTCATTAGAATCTAATGTTCAACATTTAATCAATTAGGTATCAAAAAAATGTATCCTAGAAGACTATCTAACTTTACCTAATCCAAGCTTGTTCTTTGGCTTTGAATACACATAAAAAACATTCAATATTTACATTAACCCTCTGGGTAGCTCACATAGACTAACCCCTATGACCAAATAATGAAATAAAAAAGATAATACACTCTAAGGAAGTACTCACCATCAATTCCCCATATAGTCTTTCCTAAATAACTATAGAATCACTAGGGAAGAACTCAACATCAATTCCCCCTGTGGTCTCATAACGTAAAATATAGACACTCTGAGGGAGCACCCACTGTTAATAAACCCTATGGTCTCTTAGCGTGAAATATAACAGACACCCTGAGGAAGCACTCAACGTCAATTCCCCCTATGGTCTAACTACCACAGGTTCTCATAGACCTGTGTAATTCAATCATGCATGAACAATACCAAGCATCACAAATTAATCCAAAATACCACATGGATAAAAAATCCCAATGGATATCACAAGAATTTAAAAAGCAACAAAAGACAATCAGTTCCATCCTAGCAAGCAAGGCAAGGAAACAAGGTTTGCCTCATAGGAAAACTGAACCAAACAACCCTAAACATTTAAACAAGGAAAATCACCCATGGGGTGTTCCTTAAACATGAAATTTCACATAATATCACATCAAAAAACCCTTAATCCAAAAATAAATCAAAGGTAGATAAAACAAGGTTCAATTTCTTTAACCTAAAATACCTGAAACATGGGTAATCGACACTTCGGTATATAAAACTCAAAGAGAAACAAAGAAAGGAAAAAACCACCTACCTTGATGTTTTATGATGAACACTATTGAATGTTGGCCCCTTTAATTGGCCTAGAATGATGTAGATCTACTAAATGGTCAAAATAGTTCAAACTATGATAACTCAAGAGAGAGGATAAATTAGGAAGAAAGGATCTAAAATAAGGAGTGAATCACCGGTGGGATTCCAACGCACCTGTTGGAGATCGAATTAGACCTTAGATGGAGAAACGATGGCCTAGAGAAGAATCAGTGATTCTGTACACTCCATCGTAAGGCACGACGAGAAGAAGACATTTTTGGGGATTAGACGCGACCCCGGTCCGATTATTCAATTAAAATAAAAAGTACACATCATGTGATATTAATGAACATGCTATGTATTTGCATCAACTAGACCCCGAAATTATCTGTCTTCCATGTCACCCCACATGACCATGTCTTAGCCATTACACGGCCAGTACATGGCTACCTATGACAACCTAGTACACAAAGTGTACTCCTAAGTATATGGAGTGTACTTATAAAATTTTAAAAAACTCCCCTTTTTTCTAAAAAACACCCGAAATCAAGATCCATACCTAAAAAGAAGATCTGGGTTCTTAAAAATTTCCCCCCTTAAAGAAATTCATCCCCTAATTTCCCTAACAAGGTGGAAAAGAAGAATCCTCGAACAAATCTAGCCACTGAAATTGCACATCGGTCTCCCTCTCCCAAGTATTGTCCTGAACTAGGCCATGATACCACAACACCCGTACCAGAGGAACAAAACAACAACAAAGAATCTTTACACTTGAATCAATAATCTGGATATGATGATCCTCGAACAATACATCCACCTCTAACTCAACCTCCTTGGGTTGTAAAACATGAGACGAGTCTGATAAGTAACGCTGTAGTTGAGAAACATGGAATACGTCATGCATATCCTGATACCTATGAGGTAACTGCAACTAATATGAAACCGACCCAACTCTATCCAAAACCTCAAACATCCCAATGTATCTCGGTAAAAGATTCTCCTATCTCATAATCCTCCTATGTCCCAACCTCAGTGTGACATGTAAGAAAACATGATCTCCAACCTCAAACTCCAGAGGTTATCTTCATCGATTAGGATAAGACTTATGCCAAGACTTTTTAGTATCCACCCTCTTTCGAATCAACTCTACCAGATCAGTGGTCTCCTAGACAAGATGAGGTCCCAACATACATGCCTCTCCTTTCTCTATCCAATATAGGGGTGATCGGCATGGCCTACCGTACAAAACCTCATAATGTTCCGTCTGAATCATCACCTTAAAATGTTATTATAGGAAAACTCCACTAATGGTATATGTCTCTCCAAATATTCCCCGAAATCTACGAAGCATGCTCGAAGAATGTCCTCCAACACCTGAATCGTGTGCTTTGTCTAGCCATCTGTCTGGGGATGATAAGCTCTACTCATAAGTACCTGTACACCCAAAGCCCTCTCTAATCCCTGCAAGACAGAAGAAGTAAAATAGGTATCTCTATTTGAAATTATAGAGAAAAGAACCCCATGAAAACCTACAATATCTCATATGTACAACCTTCCAAGCTCACCAACACTGAAGGTCTCCTTGATCGGTAAGAAGTGTGAATCCTTCACGAGTCTATCGATAATAACCCAAAATAAGTCATTTCCTCAAGGTGATCTCGGTAACCCTATCACTAAATCCATCACGACATCATTCTACTTCCACTCGGGAATGGGTAACTACTGTAAAAGTCCTACTGGTCACTGATGCTCCCCCATTACCTACTGACAGGTGGAACATCTCATAGAAAAACCAGCAACATACATCTTTATACCTAGCCACCAATACTGATTGTTTAGTTCTCTATACATCTTGGTAACACTTGGATGAACTGGCCAAACTAAGGAATTAAAATCCTGTATCAACTCCTCACGTATGTCTACTGACCCTCATACACATCCATTAAAGTGCAAGAACTCATCCTCTCCTGTGGTCCACCTAGGATTAGATTCCCCTCCTGACACACTCTCTTGTAGGACTAGGCCCTGAGAATCTGATAGGTGCCACATACTCGCCCGATTCAGAAGATTATAGGTAACTACTATAGAAGAAAGAAATTTCTTCCCCTATCTACCATGAACCTCCAAATTCATCTTAGAGAATAGAACCATATGCTACAATTCATTGTTGGCCTCTTGGACTGCCTATATCTGAGTCCTACTCAATGAATCAGCAACTACG
The DNA here is from genome assembly GCA_963277665.1 of Viscum album. Lineage (NCBI taxonomy): Eukaryota > Viridiplantae > Streptophyta > Magnoliopsida > Santalales > Viscaceae > Viscum > Viscum album. The sequence continues at coordinate 1,156,422,967 of OY728126.1, forward strand.
TTTCCTTTACCAGGCATGTAGGCAAGCTAAATGTCAAAATACCAAAGGTACTCAAACCAACTTCCCTATCTCAAATTCACATCACAATGAGTAAATATATACTTGAGTCTATTGTGGTTAGTGAACACCAAAAAATGCTCTCCCAAAAGATAATGTCTCCAACATCATAAATCATGTACAACTACAGCTAACTCGAGATCGTTCTTTGGGTAATTTCTCTCATGTGGCCTCAAATGTCGAGACCCGTACACAACGACTCCTTTACCTTTCATAAGCACTACTCGCAGATCGATACCTGATGCATCACAGTAAATATTATATCTTTTTTCTAGCTCTAGAAGAACTAGTATAGGTGCTGAAGTCAACCTCACTTTCAGCTCCTGAAAGGCTGACTCACAAGAATCTGTCCATGAGTACTTTTCACCAATCTTATTCAGGCTTGTCAGTGACACTGCTAAGCATGAAAATTTCTGTATAAAATGCCTAAAGTAACCAGCCAACCCCATAAAAGCTTCATACCTTGAATAAGTTCTTCATATGCTCCCACTAAACTATTGCTCTCAATTTCTCTAGGTCTACTGAAACTCATATCTCTGAGATAACATGACCTAATAAGTGAATCTGGCCCATCCAAAAGTGGCATTTTGAGAGCTTAGCATACAACTGATGGTCCCTCAGTGAACTCAAAACGATATCATGATTGATGGAATGGACGTGTCGAGTGTGAGAGTACACCAAGATATCATCCATGAAGACAACCACAAAATAATCCAAGTAAGGATGGAACAATTAGTTAATCAGTTCCATGAAAACTACCAATGCATTTGTGAGACCGAATGACATAACCACAAACTCGTATAGACCATACCTACTCTGAAAGGCTGTAAGAAGTATATCTGATTGTATAACATGCAACTGATGATAACCGAATCTCAAGTCAATCTTCAAGAAAACCTGGGCTCCTCGAAGATGATAAAAGAGATCATAAATCCTTGACAAAGAATATCAGTTATTAACTGTCAACTGGTTCAAATTTCGATAATACATGAAAAGTTTGAGGGTACCATCCACTTTATTTGCAAACAGGATAGGCGAACCCCAAGGAGAAGTACTGGGTCAGATGAAAACCTTTGCCTATAACTCTTTTAACTGCTTCTTGATCTTCTGTGACTCTGGTGTAGCCATCCTATAAGGAGGAATGGACTCTGGTGCTGCCCCTAGAACAAGCTCAATAGAAAATTCTACCTCTCACTCTAGAGGAAAAATTGTTAAATTGTCTAGAAAAACATCCAGAAAATGATTGACCAATGGAGAAAAATCCTTCTAGGATGTCCCTTGGTCATTAAGATATAGACTAGCAATCTGGGCTATATCACCTCTCAACTCGTGATTCTTGAGTCCAGATCTACTCTCTTAGACATCCCATTCTCCCTTATGTAGAAAGAAACCACACTCTTGTGACGTGAAACTCACCCTAGGATGATAGCTTTTGAAAAAAACCTGGAAGAGAACTAACCAGTCCATTCTGAGAATGATGTTATAGACCATCATCTCTAAGACATAAAGGTCCCATAAAAAGTGACACCCACCAACCTCAAGAGGGAACTCCTTGCACTGACGTACACTAGCCGATTTAATCCCCAACGAAGTGTCCATTGTCATGATTTTAGCATAAGTAAGGATATAGAGCCCAAGGATCTCCACAATAGAAACACATATAATGATATGGGAATCCCTTATATTGAAAAGAGAAGAAGCTAAAACTGAGGCAACCAAAATCATACCTCTAACTGTAGAGGGTCTAGGATCTTTCTCTTGCTAGATCTGATCTAGTGAGAAAGTCTGAACTATGTCACAAACCTATGAATTTGTTTGAGATCCCCGAGTAGATCCACCCTAAAGTAGTCAGAAACCCTATGTCTAACCACTATGTCCACGACCACTACCTGAACTTAAACGACCTGAAGAACTCCTCCCCCCTGTCTGATGTAGAACTGTTGGTCCTGCTCCATTATGAGGAGTCGGAACAGATCCTCCATCACAAGATTCTTAAAGGAGGGCATTGCAGAAATAATGAAGATATCCCATCTTGCCACAATATTGGCACTCAATTGGGTCTCTTGGGCACTGAGGTTTTTTATGTATTCCATTCCCTCATTGGTATCACACCACCTGGATACCTGAAGGAAAATCCCACCTACTTGGACCTCCATGTGTATACTCCCTAGAATGCTTCCTATTATCATTCAGAAGAGTACCAACTCTGGATGCTGAACCTCCCTAGACCATAGATCTAGAATATCTTAGGTTTCACTTGGTGATTAGTGGCTGGTTGACTATAGAAGATATGAAAGTCAACCTGAAGATTTTCACCTAAGATCAGATGTCATTCCTAATTCCATCCTCAAACTTCCTTTCCAGAAATAACTCATCATCCCCTAGAATGGGTGTGAAGTGCTAAAGTTATATGAAGCAAGAATAATACTCCATGACAGAGAGATTACCCTGGTCCAAACTCATGAACTATCATCCTAGGTCGACCCTCAACTTCTCTGAGTATAAGTAGTCATAGAAGGTATACTAGAAATCATCCCAAGCCATAACTCGCTGGCATCATGCCTGTGATATCACATCCCACCATCTCTTGGTGGAATCATGTATCATGTAAGTAGAGAGATTTACCCTCATCTCTAGAGGCATCTCAATATTCTGGAAGATAGACAACATGGATTCCAACCATGTCTTTGTAGCCTGAGGTCGTCCATCCCCTAAGAAGGTGGGAGGATACTGCTGCTGAAAAACCCACGTCAATTCTGCCGTAGACGGGGTAGGATGTGGTGCTCCCTGAAAAGTCTACATCTTCCTCATGAAGGCTTCTCAGAACTGTGCATCAGAACCTATATCCAGAATGATATCTAGTTCCATGAAGGGAATGGTGAGAGGATCTTTTGGTAGTCCTTGGTCTATATTTTCCAGTGTCTGATCATTGCACCATACCTAGCATAAAACCAGAGGGTGTCTAAGTTGCCTTACTCTGCAAGGTCAAGCACACACCTTAGTACAAGTTTATCAAGGACTAAAACTTGGAAGTGAAATAAATGAGAATTAGAATAAAACAATAAAATTTTATAAAATAGGTGTACACGGAGTGTATCACCCCTACATGGAGTGTTCCACTAGGATTTTAACATGGAGTGTACCTCTTCCAAACCTGGTCATGTAACTCCCATACACACAGAATGTTCTCCTTGAAACATGACAGGTACTTGAATGTTCCCTCCTTCCCAAGTAATTCTACACAGCTCGAACTACGTAGTTCTATTAGAACAAAACTACACAGAGTGTATATTTTAGACACGACGTGTACTAGAAGTATTTCACTGACCCGTGCCATTGGTCACACAACTAGATACATGGATCACCAACACATGGCATGCACTGCTAGTACACAGTGTGTTCAAGAAAGTATTTTTCAAAACTAGGTCTCTACCCACACGGTTGGTCACACGGTAAATAGATACACAACATGTTCATTACCTAGATAGTGTGTCCTAAAAAAGGTTCCCCATTCCCATGCCTCTTCTCACATGGTCAGTTCCTCCAAAAAAAATTTATTAGATTTTCATAAATCCAATTTTATGGTTAGTGGGTACCCTCACATCATCACACAACATTCAATATAACACATCGGGAAAATTCAAAATTCAAAATCAGACCAAAAATTCAAATTGCAAGCTGTCAAAAATCAATTAAAAAAGATCACCACAAATCCCATGCCCCCTGCATTTTCGTGCCCGAGAAAACTTTTGAAATTCAAACTATGCTTTGAGGACTCCTCGATTCCGGTAACACCAAAACATGCCACTCCACCATGTCGAACAGGGCATGAAATGATGGGTCACCGCGTGTAAACATCCCGACATCATCATCGCATCCCGACACAATCAACACATCCTGTCGCCATCACCATCATGTCGTTGCCATCATCAACATCACTGTTGTCCTCCTATCCAAGCGGCATCATCGTCTCCAGCGCCATCATCAGCCAGAGTAAATGCCGATCAAAATCGAACATTGAGAAAAAAATTTACCACCGCCATCAACATCGAATGAAAAAAACCACCAATAACACACTGAAAAACACCTTTAACATCGAAAAAAACACCAGCACCGTCGCCTGTTGAACACCCTGCTACCGTAAAAATCATCAAAGCAGAACAAACTATAAAACCTATGTCAAGAGTGAACATTAAATGCCAGTCGCCCACCCAGAGACCAAAATCCGCTCAAACAACACCTCCTAGAACCTCCGTCAAGACCATCGCACCTGACCAACAGGGAAGGGAGTGGTGGACTAGGACACCAGAGCAGAGTTGAGAAGAGGAGGCCTCGGTTGAGGACCACACCAGAGATCACATTGTAGACATATGGGAGATACAACCACATACCACAATCAACCACCAACCCAAAATCAGACTAGCAAGAAGAACCATCAACATAAAAAACACTCCCATAGATAGAATGAGCCCATCAAAACTCCAATACCACCTCATACCACAACTCAGAACAACCAAACCAAAAATGCCAAAAGACCGATGATGAACACGAGATGAGAGAGCTGTCGACCCCCCTCCATCACAATCCCATTTTGGCCCAGATCCCACATCGATCTCGACCAAATGGAGTCAAAACAAGATGGGATGGCCTGAAAGGGAAATTGAGAAGAGAGACATCAGATGCCGCCACCGTCACCGACCCACAGCGTCTAAAATGCCAACACACAAACCTAGAGTGGAGGTCTGATGTGTCGGGTTAGACAGAAAGAGGGTCAGTGGTTGACATGAAATATCCCACCGGCTAGCTAAATTAGTCAAGAAAAAGGAAAGGACGTAACAAGAGAAGAATGATAAGAAAAAACCAGGTGAAGCGAGGTGAGCCGTCACCATCGATGAGACCCACAAAACCCTAGGAAAGGCATCAGGAGCATCGGGAGCACTGGTCAGTTACATGGTCATCATCTACATGGTGTATAGAAAAAGTAAAAAATGTGTACATTAAAAAAATTCTTCACAAACAGATGGATACATATCATGTATTCATCACCACACACTGTGTCTTCTGGGTTTTTCCAGATAGTAAGCCTCAAAACTACTCCAGAATCACATGAAACACTGAATCAAGCATTAAAGTTCCAAATTACAATCATTGGGGGCCCATACTCCCTGTGAATCAAAGCTTGTCATCATATTCATGTCATATCATAACAAGATTCAGTTAAATTTCAACATGATACACCAAATTCCGATCCAAGAGGGCCTATAAAACCTTAGGGACCAAAGTTTGGTGCCCATTGGAATTAAACTTAAAATTTTTACAATACCCTATCCAAAATATCAGGTATTCTATCACAACATCTATCACATCAGTATGAATACCTAGCGCAACATCTATCACAACAACATGCAATTAGTAATGCATCCTAAATGGCATAACAAAATTCATCTTTAACAAGTACCTATTTGATTCATGAGATGACATAACCCTATATCATCAGGTTGAAATAGAAATATAACCTCAATGATATAAATCATAAGAGTAGAAAACATGTGTAACACCCAACAATGAAATCAAATCAACTATAATAATTGAAAAACCAGATAAATTGCAACATTAGAGGTATATTGGCTTTTCCCTGTACACGTTTTAGTTACTCCCTAGCACAAATTATTACCAACTACAATTCCTTCATATCCCTATCTATAGGCTTTAAATAGTAAGAAAAATCATAAAAGAAAAACTTGCTCTGATGCCACTTTTTAACATCCCGGTTTTAGGTGCCGCCCAAAGGTGCCCTGTACCCGGTTGGTCACATGGCCTCAAGTGCATTTCTCTGAATGCCAGAGGCTGTTGACTAGCAGCGAGGGACTTGGGTGTAATATTGGGGAACCTATTCCCTCATTGGTAGAGTATTCATAGTAAAATATCAAATAATTAATAGTATCAGAAGAAATAATACCATACAATAAGTAAACAACAGAAGAATGAGAGTAAATAAACAACTGGACCCCATATTTAAATGATGCATGCCACATATTTCTAAGAAACCAAACAAAAAAGTCACAATTCTAGAAATACAGTACTAAACCAAAGTACAAAAGAAAACAACACCAGGTTCTCATAGCCCTGTGTAATTCGATCATGCATAAAAGATATCAAGAATCCCAAATTAATCTCAACTACCACATGGCTAAACTGTTGAGCCCTCTGGAAGATTGCTGATTTCATGTTTATAACTGATGTTTTAATAATCACAAATCATCACAACTCATTGATGCTTAATCTGGTTTGATGTCTCATAAACATAATTCCAATCTATGAATGAATCAGTTATCATGTTTTTTTTAACTATGCTTATTAACTTACAAAGTATGTTTGGAAGCCTTCTGGATCAATCAGACTCACCGATCCATCTGAGTCACCGATCCATCAGACTCACCGATCCATCAGAGTCACTGATCAATCAGACTCACCGATCCATCTGAGTCACCGATCCATCAGACTCACCGATCCATCAGAGTCACTGATCAATCAGACTCACCGATCCATCAGACTCACTGATCCATCAGACTCACTGATGCAAATGAGTCACTGATGCAAATGAGTCACCGATGCAAATGAGTCACTGATGCAAATGAGTCACCGATCCAAGGACTCACCGATGCTGATCAAAATGACTCACCGATCAGATGACAGACCGATGCTGATCAAAATGACTCACCGATCAGATGACAGACCGATGCTGATCTATCTGAGTCACCGATCTTTACTCTAATGCTGATGACCTACCGATCTCTTGAACAGTCATAAACAACTGTTTGAATTTCTTTATCTTTATCTTTATTTATTCTAACCAACGGTCATATTAGTTATATTTTAATACACTGACAATTAATTAATAAAGGTTGTCGGATGTCAGGAAACCGTACCTCGTACCTGCGGAAAGGAAACCTTTTCTATCCTACGGAGCACGTGATATAAATACAAGAAGACTCTGCTGAAGAGTTAGTGGAAAGAAAAAACCAAGAAGAAGTGAGAGACAACACACACAGAGACAAGGAAGCATACGACATACTCGAGAAGAGCTCTGTGCATACAAGAAGAACCAAGCAAGACAGAATCAAACATACAATCAAGCCTACTCAAGAAGAGTGGTGTGCATACAATAGATCATTGAAGAGCTTCATCGACTACATCTCACTGCCTGTGAACCTGAAGCATACGACACTCTGCTTCTCAAACAAAATCGAGAAGAGGACTCAGAATCACTTCTGATTAATTCCAAAACGAGTCCAGTGCTACACTGAAATCACTAGAGCCATTTCTAAACTCTACATCTCTGCTCTGTGATTTATTTATTCTACATTTTGAGCAGTGTGTGTTATCTGCTGTATTAAACACACACACTGACTCCTGTACTTTCACTGGAGGATCTGTAAATCCTCAGCAAACTTTCTACACTTCACTTCCCACTGTGGATAGTGGTAGAGGTCTTATGACCTGGACAGCTGGCTGCTGTTGTTTGTTTTCCCACGTAGAACTATGGTAGAGGTCTTGTGACCTGGACAGTGTGCTCACTGTTGTTAACCCCGATCCAGGGTGTGGATCACTTTTATATAAACTTTTGAGAGGACTAAGTCTCGGCTTGAGACTGAACCTCTTGGTTACTTCTCTGTGTTTATAGCTATACTATATCCATACTATACATATTTATTTCATATTCCGCTGCTATTACTTTGAAATATAATCTGTCTTCAAAGCTACTTTGATAATTAAATTCGCAAGTGTTTATATTTATTATAAATCAGTAAATTGGTTTCAAAAGTTAATTTAATCATAAGATTAAGTTAACTGAGAATTAATCAATCTTTGAGAAGCTAATTGAACCTTTATAGTCTATGTAAATTCACTACAGTTTAGTTTATTTTTGAAATTGGGGGATTTTATTAGAAATTGTTTTTAACAGAAAATTTTGATTGGAACTCAATTCACCCCCCTCTTGAGTGTCCACTCCGACCAACACTTGGTATCAGAGGAAGTAAATACTTTCTAAAAGTGCTCTGCTTTTGAACTGTGATTTTAGTTGTATTTTAAAGTTCTTAAAATTTCTGTTATTTCTAAATTTTTATCTCTTTAAAATTCTTTTCGTAATATCATGGATAATAGACTTGAGGGTGCTGCTACTAACCGGCCACCTTTCTTCAATGGAACTAATTATGCTCAGTGGAAACTGAAAATGAAAATTCATCTAGAAAGCATAGGTTTTGATATTTGGACTGCTATTGAATCTGAATACAAAATTCCCACTACTGCTAGATCTACCTGGGATGAACCTACAAAGACTGCTTACAATAACAATTGTAAAGCTATGAATGCTCTGTACTGTGCTCTAGGAGATGAAGAGTTTAATAGAATTTCTGCATGTAAAACTGCATATGAAATTTGGGATACCTTAGCTGTTTCTCATGAAGGAACAACTAATGTTAAGGAGATGAGATTGAATACCTATACTATTAAGTATGATAATTTTAAGATGAAACCTGATGAACCCATTTCTGATATGTATCTCAGGTTCAATGAAATTGTCAACACAATGACCTCTCTGGGAAAGGATGTTCCAGCAAAGGAACAAATTATGAGAATTTTGAGATGTCTACCTGAAAGATGGAGAGGAACCTCTGTCTCCATTAGAGAATCCTGTGACATTGGTGCTCTACCTGTCAAGGAACTAATTGGCAAGCTGATGATGTATGAAGAAGAGCTTAAAGTGAATAAAGAGGAAGACAATGAACCTGCAAGAAAGTCTGTTGCTTTCAAATCCTCAACTTCAAAGAATAAGGACAAGGAAAAGCTTCAAGCTATCAATGAAAGTACAAGCAGTGAGGAAAGTGAGAATGATTCTGACAGTGATGCTGAGATGGCTCACATTGCTAGAAGATTTAAGAAATTCTATAGGAAAAAGAAGTTCTTCAGGAAAACAAATTATAAGGGAAAGTATGACCAACAAGGCAAATGGAAAAAGGACTGGAAGAAGAATGACAAATCAGATGATGTTGTCTGCTATGAGTGCAAGAGAAAAGGACACATTAAAGCCGACTGTCCAAAGCTGAAGTATAAAAAGAAATATGAATACAAGAATAACAAGTACAAGAAGGCCATGAAGGCTACTTGGAGTGCTTCAGAAGACATCACAAGTGAAGCTGAATCTTCAGACTCTGAAAAAAATCGGGCCAACATGTGTTTCATGACAAACACTTCTGAGGTAACATCAGAGACTCCTGCTTTTAATTCATACTATTCCGGAGAAGATTCTGACTCAGAAAACATGTCAAAATCTGAATTGTTTGAATACTGTGACATGCTAGAAGAAACATGTAATGAGCTTAAAGATAAATATAAAGGTCTAAAGAAACAGTATGCTTTAAATGTTAAGCATAAATCTGATCTGGATATAGAAGTAGAAAAGAATGCTCAGCTGCTTAAAGAGAATACTGAACTGAAATTGTCTAATGATCAACTCAAGAAAGATTTAGAGAAGTTCACCAATGGTAAAAATACTCTAACACAAATGCTAGGAAAGCAAGTTGCACCTAGATACACTACTGGTATAGGATACCAACCTGGACAAAGGAAAGTTGCCAAAACTAGATTCATTCCTAAATCTGGACAGAAGATAGTTAATTCTGGAACTTCTTATGCCTCATCCAGCTATATTCATAGTTATGAATCTAATAAGGTTTATTTTTCAAAGGATGTTATTTCTACAAATTATATGAGACCCATTAGACAAATATGGGTACCTAAAGTGTTATTGGCTAACCTGTCTGGACCCAAGAAGATCTGGGTACCAAAATCATCTTCCATCTAAATCTGTTTTGTAGGAGACCTGCTTGAAGAGCTGTTACAAGAAGATATGGTATTTAGACAGTGGGTGCTCAAGACACATGACTGGAGATTATTCTTGCTTCAAGAGCTTAATAAAAGTTGATGGAGGCTTTGTCACCTTTGGTGATAACTCAAAAGGGAAAATCATCGGCCTAGGCCAGATTGGTAACACTGATTCAATTTTGATTTCTAAAGTTTTATTTGTTGATGGACTTAAATATAACCTATTAAGAATTTCTCAGTTATGTGATGATGGTTTTCATGTTAAATTTGAAAATGATTCTTGCAATGTTTGTAACTCTAAAAATGTTTTAGTATTTTCTGCTTTAAGAAATGAAAATGTTTATGCTGTTGATTTAGATTCTTTAGCTAAACAGAACATTCCATGTTTAAATGCTTTTCATAAAGAGTCTTGGCTTTGGCACAGAAGATTAGGACACTGCAATGTGCACTCACTTAGAAAACTTTCTAGGAAGAACTTGGTTAGAGACTTACCCAAACTTGAATTTCCAGCAGACAAAGTTTGTAATCCCTGTCAAAAGGGAAAACAACACAAAGTTTCTTTTAAATCAAAGAAAGAAGTTTCAACTTCTCAACCACTTGAATTGGTTCACATGGATCTGTTTGGACCATCAAGAGTTTCTAGTTTAAATGGGAAGCACTATGTCTATGTTCTCGTAGATGACTTTTCTAGATATACTTGGGTATATTTTCTAGCTCACAAAAGTGAAGCTTATTCTTACTTTGTTAAATACTCCAAGTCTGTAGAAAATCTTAGTGGACTCAAGATTAAGACCCTAAGAAGTGATCATGGTCGTGAGTTTGAAAATCAAGATTTTGAATCTTACTGCTCTCACAATGGCTATTCTCATAACTTTTCTGCCCCTAGGACACCCCAACAGAATGGTGTAGTAGAAAGAAGAAACAGAACCCTGCAAGAAATTGCTAGAACCATGCTCAATGAATATGACCTTCCAATTTACTTTTGGGCTGAAGCTGTTAATACAGCTTGTTATGTCATTAATAGAGTCTTGATCAGACCTGTTCTAAAGAAAACCCCTTATGAGTTGTGGAACCATAGGAAACCTAAGGTAAACTACTTCAAAGTTTTTGGCTGCAAAGTCTTTATTCTGAATACTAAAGTTAATCTGGATAAATTTGCATCCAAGAGTGATGAAGGAATTTTCCTAGGTTACTCTATCTCTATTAAAGCCTATAGAGTTTTCAATAAGAGAACCAAATGTGTGGAAGAATCTGTTCACATCAAATTTGATGAAACTGATCCACATGAGCCTAAAACCTCTCTTGGGAATCTTGAAGAAGATTTGTCTATTCTGGACCTTAATGATAAATCTAAAGAACCTGTTATAAAAGCATCCAGTTCTGGACATTCTCCAGAATCTTCTTCTGTTGAACCTCAATCTCTAGATGAACCTGAAACTTCTAGCTCTATCTTTTCAAGACCATCTAGGACTCTAAAGAACCATCCTTTAGATGCTGTTGTAGGAAATCTAGATAGAGGAACACAAACTAGAGCTTCTCTAAGAAACCAGGTTGAACATCAAGCCTTTCTTTCACAGTCAGAACCTAAAAATATCAATGATGCTATCAATGATGAATTTTGGGTAATGGCTATTCAAGAAGAATTAAATCAGTTTGAAAGAAACAAAGTCTGGGAATTAGTTGACAGACCTAAGGACACTTTGACAATAGGCACAAAATGGGTGTTTAGAAATAAAATAGATGAATCTGGAAATATAGTTAGAAACAAAGCTAGACTAGTTGCACAAGGATATAGTCAAGAAGAAGGTATAGACTATGAGGAAACTTTTGCACCTGTAGCTAGACTAGAAGCCATTAGGATTTTGCTTGCATATGCTGCACATCTGGATTTCAAATTATATCAAATGGATGTTAAAAGTGCATTTCTAAATGGTTTTATAATTGAAAATGTTTTTGTAGAACAACCACCTGGATTTACTAATCCCCATTTTCCAAATCAAGTTTTTAAACTTTCTAAAGCTTTATATGGTTTGAAACAAGCTCCAAGAGCTTGGTATGATAGACTTAGCAATTTCCTTATTTCAAAAGGTTTTACTAAAGGGATTGCTGATCCAACTCTTTTCATTAAAAGAATTTCTAAAGATGTTTTAGTTGCACAAATATATGTTGATGATATTATTTTTGGATCTTCTAAAAACTCCTTATGTACTGATTTTTCAAAGGTTATGCAAAATGAATTTGAAATGAGCTTAATGGGAGAGCTTAAGTATTTTCTTGGATTTCAAATCTTTTAAACTAAAAATGGTATTATTTTAAATCAAAGTAAATATACAAAGGATCTTTTAAAACGTTTTGGATTGGATAGTATTAAGGAAAGTAATACACCTATGAGTACTACCTGTAAATTGGATGTCGATGAAACTGGGAAACCAGTTGATCAAACCAATTACAGAGGTATGATTGGAAGCTTACTTTATCTTACTGCTAGTCGACCAGATATTATGTTTAGTGTATGTATGTGTGCTAGATTTCAAGCTAATCCTAAAGAATCACACTTATTAGCTGTTAAACGGATTTTTAAGTATCTTAAGTATACTATAAATTTAGGTTTGTTTTACCCAAAAGAACAATCCTTTGAGTTAATGAGTTATTCAGATGCTGACTTTGCTGGTTGTAAGTTAGATAGAAAAAGCACATCAGGAACATGTCATTTGCTTGGAAAATCCCTAGTATCATGGTGTAGTAAGAAACAGAATTCAGTTGCATTGTCTACTGCCGAGGCAGAATACATAGCTGCTGGTAGTTGCTGTGCACAAATTTTGTGGATGAAACACACTCTATTGGATTATGGATTTAATCTTAAACATGTCTCAATTAACTGTGACAACACTAGTGCAATCAACTTATCCAAGAACCCTGTGTCTCACTCTAGAACTAAGCACATTGATGTCAGACATCACTTTCTAAGAGATCATTACCAGAAGGGTGATATTTCTCTATAATTTGTTAGTTCTGAAAATCAATTAGCTGACATCTTCACAAAGCCCTTATGCTCTGAAAGAATGAAATTTATTAAACAAGAATTGTGTATGACTGATCTGTGAAACTGATCTGTGAAACTGATCTGTGAAACTGATCTGTGAAACCGATCTGTGGAACCGATCTGTCACACTGTTCTGTCAATCCGATTTTTTTTAAAAAAAAAAAAAAATTTATTACTTTTTATTAATTAGTAAATTACTTTTTATGGGAACCCTAAATGATAAAGTAAATGATACGCGGCTATTTATCTTCCCTAAACCTTTGACCTTTCATTTCCCGCCGAACCTCTCAACCTCTCTTCCCCTCTGCTTCGAACCTTCGAACCTTCAAACTCCTGCCTCTCCAAATCCTCGAATGGCTAAGCAAAAGAGACCGAGAAAAGGACCAGATAGCCCTGTACCTTCAAAGCGTGCTCGAGGCGAGTCGAGCAGTACCTCTCAGCGTTCAGTAAATCCGGACCTGGAAACTCGGATTGTAGCTGCAGAAAAAGAAGTAAACTCGGCGTGGCTTCTGTCAAGTAAGTCCCTGTTGCTACAAGTTCTTGAATCTCAAGGATGGATAGACTGGTTTTCTGACAACGCCCGATTAGATTATCCAAAGCTAGTACATGAGTTTTACATGAACCTGAAAATCACGCTGGATGGTGTGGAAGCTGCTAGGATGTCATCGGTTGTGAAAGGAAAGAAAATATCTTTCTCATCTAAGCAGTGGGCTGAATGTTTAAACGTACCTCATGAAGGTCGATATGAGGACTATGCTGGCAATATACCCCCAGTCACTGACTATTTTTCTTATGAGCTAGCTCTAGAGCTTCTAACTGGAAACAGAGAATCGAGGAGAATCATAGCGTCAGAATTAGATGGTGAAAGCAGACTCCTATTCAAGTTTATTCAGCACCAACTTTGCCCTCGAAGAGGAGATTTTGCTGCTGTTAAGTATCAAGATGTTTTTCTATTGTTTCTGCTCAAAACCCATGAAAAGATAAATCTGTGCAGATATGTGATGGTCCACATAGCTAGTATGCTGAAACCTTCCAAGAAAGCCACGGCTTTGTTTTATTCAAAAATGATATCTACTATGCTCCAGAATCTGGAATGTGTTGATGAAGATGATGAAGTTGTTGAAACAGAGCCTTCCTTCTGTCTCAACAAAGAGATCTGCAAGAGGATGAAAATCAATTGGAACCCATGGAAGAAGTGCTGGGTTGCAGATGAAGATAAGTTGTATGAAGCCTACAATCCCATAGATCATGGCAAGAGGCCAAAGGATGTGAGAGATCCTGGATTAAAACCAGATGAGGAACCAATTTATTCTGATGATGATGAGCAAGAAAAAGCTGCAACTGAAGAAGGAAGTGTGTCTTCTCCTGATGATAGGAGTGATCCAGACACTGCTAGCCCCAAGAAAAGAATAGAATTTGGACCTGCTAGTCCACCCTTAACCCTACCAGAGTCAGAACCTATTCTTGATGATGAAGAAGATTCTGATACTGAGGAATATCACAGTGAAGCCTCTGAGCAGAGTAATAATGAGCAAGGTGATGCTGAAGACAATCATGATGGTGATAATGATGATGCTGATGATGTTGAAGCTGCTGCTGATAGTATCAACAGACCGCTGGATGGTCTTGCTGAAGTTCAAGTAGAACAACCTCAGTCAGTACCAGAAATCCATATCAGTGGAAAGACTGACTCATCAAAAATCAGTGGAACAGCATGCTATGAGAAACCCAACTACACCCTGTGTGCTGCTGTTTGGGATGACTACCCTGGATATGCTGTTTTGGGCTTAGACTATTCTGAAGAAGAAGGCGAATTGCCAGAATCTGCTGCAACTGTGAAAAGGAACCCTCCAAGAGAAGTAAGATCTATTCCTACTGATGATCCTGTAACTGTGAATTTACCTGGTTCTGAAATCTCTCGAGCTGATCTTGACAAGTTTAAGACTGAATTGCTAACCACTGTGAGAGATATAGTCAGAGAAGAACTTTCCAATGCCCTTCATCAAGTATCTCTACAAGTTTCTGAAAACTCCCTGAAAGCTTTTTCAACGGCAGTCTCAGATGTTCTCAAGCCAGACTTGACTGCTACGGGTGAATTTGTTGGTAGGCACATAGCCTCTTTGAATCAAACCTTGAAGGATCTCCAAGTTAGCTTACTTTCTCTGTCAAATGAGTTCAGATCAACCATCTCTGGTATGATGGAAGTTTTAAGAAATCTGATTGAACATCTTAACAAGTCTGATCTGAGGAAGTTGAAAGCTGAACTAACTCATATAGTCGGCCAAGCAAGTACAGGCAAGGTAACCAAAATCACTACTCGTGAGATAGAAGCTCTCAGAGAAGTTGTGCATACAGAGCTAGCTGCTGTTAGAAATATTCTTGACTTAGAATCGTTGAGGAGGATGAAAGAGCTCTGTGATAATAGTCATAAGATGGCCTTAGTATATTCAGCAGATGCTAAGAATGCCCTGCAAGAGATCAAGGAAAAAGTTGATGCTTTCTTTTCCAAGATTTATACAAAACATGAGATGGCTGCAAACTTCAAAGTCCTGGCAGAGAATCTGAAATTACCTCCAGTCACTCAGGCCTTCAACACTCAAGTTCGCCAATTGCAAGATTTTGTTCCTTCCTTGGCACAGTTCATGGAAAACAAGGATGATTTTGAAAAAGCTATGAAGTATGGAGCAGAAGTCATTCAGGACTTCATTCATCTGTTGAAGCCTTACTTGGATGCACAGGCCACTGCCATTGTACTCCCTACATCCGAACCTCTAAGTGCCTCTGATGTCGCTCCAAATCAGCTGTCTGTTGCCCAAGCCCTATCTCAATTGCGGCCAGTCTCTCAGAAAGCTTCTCATCCAGCTCCTGCTCCTTCTCCACAACCTTCTGTGACACCTCCACCTGCACCTGCCAGAGTTGTCCTGCCACCACTTCAGCTCCGTGAACCACAGCCTGCCTCCAAGCCTTCTTCCTTACCTACAATTGATCCAAAGGATAAAGGGAAAGCCCCTTTGTATCCCACCAAATAGCCATGTATTATTTTTGATGGGGTGCTCTATGTATTGCTTGTCTTTTTCTGTGCCTTTATAAAATTTGTTTTTCCTTTGTGTTATGTTCTATCCTGCCTGCACCCTGCTTCTCTTTTCCCTTATCTATGTTCCCTCCTTTTTGATCATCCCAAAGGGGGAGAAAGAAGATATATAATGGGAGAAAGAAGATATATAATGGGAGAAAGATATATATAAGAAGAAAGAACTATATATCTAAGGGGGAGTACTCTATATATGAAGAGGGAGATCAATATCTCAGGGGGAGAAATCTGAATATTATATATATGGGAATGTTGTCTTAAGAGGGAGATTATTTTTTTTTTGTTTTTTATTTTTATTATTTTTTTATTTTATTTTTATATATATATATATGAAGATTTGTGATTATCAAAAAGGGGGAGATTGTTGAGCCCTCTGGAAGATTGCTGATTTCATGTTTATAACTGATGTTTTAATAATCACAAATCATCACAACTCATTGATGCTTAATCTGGTTTGATGTCTCATAAACATAATTCCAATCTATGAATGAATCAGTTATCATGTTTTTTTTTAACTATGCTTATTAACTTACAAAGTATGTTTGGAAGCCTTCTGGATCAATCAGACTCACCGATCCATCTGAGTCACCGATCCATCAGACTCACCGATCCATCAGAGTCACTGATCAATCAGACTCACCGATCCATCTGAGTCACCGATCCATCAGACTCACCGATCCATCAGAGTCACTGATCAATCAGACTCACCGATCCATCTGAGTCACCGATCCATCAGACTCACCGATCCATCAGAGTCACTGATCAATCAGACTCACCGATCCATCAGACTCACCGATCCATCAGACTCACTGATGCAAATGAGTCACTGATGCAAATGAGTCACCGATGCAAATGAGTCACTGATGCAAATGAGTCACCGATCCAAGGACTCACCGATGCTGATCAAAATGACTCACCGATCAGATGACAGACCGATGCTGATCAAAATGACTCACCGATCAGATGACAGACCGATGCTGATCTATCTGAGTCACCGATCTTTACTCTAATGCTGATGACCTACCGATCTCTTGAACAGTCATAAACAACTGTTTGAATTTCTTTATCTTTATCTTTATTTATTCTAACCAACGGTCATATTAGTTATATTTTAATACACTGACAATTAATTAATAAAGGTTGTCGGATGTCAGGAAACCGTACCTCGTACCTGCGGAAAGGAAACCTTTTCTATCCTACGGAGCACGTGATATAAATACAAGAAGACTCTGCTGAAGAGTTAGTGGAAAGAAAAAACCAAGAAGAAGTGAGAGACAACACACACAGAGACAAGGAAGCATACGACATACTCGAGAAGAGCTCTGTGCATACAAGAAGAACCAACCAAGACAGAATCAAACATACAATCAAGCCTACTCAAGAAGAGTGGTGTGCATACAATAGATCATTGAAGAGCTTCATCGACTACATCTCACTGCCTGTGAACCTGAAGCATACGACACTCTGCTTCTCAAACAAAATCGAGAAGAGGACTCAGAATCACTTCTGATTAATTCCAAAACGAGTCTAGTGCTACACTGAAATCACTAGAGCCATTTCTAAACTCTACATCTCTGCTCTGTGATTTATTTATTCTACATTTTGAGCAGTGTGTGTTATCTGCTGTATTAAACACACACACTGACTCCTGTACTTTCACTGGAGGATCTGTAAATCCTCAGCAAACTTTCTACACTTCACTTCCCACTGTGGATAGTGGTAGAGGTCTTATGACCTGGACAGCTGGCTGCTGTTGTTTGTTTTCCCACGTAGAACTGTGGTAGAGGTCTTGTGACCTGGACAGTGTGCTCACTGTTGTTAACCCCGATCCAGGGTGTGGATCACTTTTATATAAACTTTTGAGAGGACTAAGTCTCGGCTTGAGACTGAACCTCTTGGTTACTTCTCTGTGTTTATAGCTATACTATATCCATACTATACATATTTATTTCATATTCCGCTGCTATTACTTTGAAATATAATCTGTCTTCAAAGCTACTTTGATAATTAAATTCGCAAGTGTTTATATTTATTATAAATCAGTAAATTGGTTTCAAAAGTTAATTTAATCATAAGATTAAGTTAACTGAGAATTAATCAATCTTTGAGAAGCTAATTGAACCTTTATAGTCTATGTAAATTCACTACAGTTTAGTTTATTTTTGAAATTGGGGGATTTTATTAGAAATTGTTTTTAACAGAAAATTTTGATTGGAACTCAATTCACCCCCCTCTTGAGTGTCCACTCCGACCAACAAAAATTATTCCTTGATCTTAATAATAAACAACTGGACCCCATATTTAAATGATGCATGCCACATATTTCTAAGAAACCAAACAAAAAAGTCACAATTCTAGAAATACAGTACTAAACCAAAGTACAAAAGAAAACAAAAAAATCAACCAGCATCGCAAGCCTCATCTTGGTCCCATGATCTCTAGCTCCATAGTAATCAAGTACCTGATGATGGTGGGTGATTTCCCTTATCTACGCCTGAAACCATATAATCTGTTTGGGTCCAAAATAATGACCCAAATATGGTGTGTTACGAATCCAAGTAGGCAACCACTACAAGATATATGCCTAACTATCAGTGAGTATATATAGAAGATAATAATGGAAAGGAAACAAAGGAACTAGGATTACACAAAATTAACCAATCCTACAATTTCCATTTGCATTGATTAGCATTTAATGTTCAAAATTTAATCAATTAAGTATCACAAATAGGTATCTCAGATGACTGCCTAATAGGACTGAATTCAAGATTGTGATTTGGATCAGAAGACACATAAAAAAAATCATTATTTACATTAACCCTCTGGGTAGCTCACACAGTCTAACCCCTTTCGAAAAATAATGCAATAAAAAGGTAAAGACACTGTAAGGATGCACTCACCGTCAATTCCCCCTATGGTATTTTCACAATAACTACAGACTCTCTGGGGAATCACTCAATGTCAATTCCCCCATGGTCTCATAATGTAAACTATAGACACTCTGATGGATCACTCAACATCAATCCCCCCTGTAGTCTCATAGTGTGAAATATAACAAATACTCTGAGGAATCACTCAACGTCAATTCCCCTTGTGGTCTAACTACACCAGGTTCTCATAGCCCTGTGTAATTCGATCATGCATAAAAGATATCAAGAATCCCAAATTAATCTCAACTACCACATGGCTAAACAATCCCAATGCATATCACAAGAATTTAATAAGAAACAAAATACAATCAGTTCCATCCTATCATGAAAGGCAAGGAAATAAGGCCTTCCTCATAGGCAACTTGGACCAAACAAACCTAAACATTTAAACAAGGAAAAGAACCCATGGGGTTTTACATAAACATGAAATTTCACATAATATCACATAAACAACCCCTTAATCCATCAATCAATATAAGGTAGATAAAACATGGTTCAATTTCCTTAACCTGAAATACCAAAAACATGGTTAATCGATACTTTGGTATATAAAACTCAAAGACAAACTAAAAAAGGCAACAAACCACCTACCTAAACATTGTACGATGAATAATATCGAATGTCATCCCCTTAAATCAGCCTAGAATGATGTAGATCTACAAAAAGTTTAAAATCATTCAACCTTGGATAACTCAAGAGAGAGGATAAATAAAGAGGAGAGGCTCTATAAGAAGGAAGGACTCACTTGTGGGATTCCAACACACCCGTCAGAGATCAAATCAGACCTTGGATGGAGAAATAATGGCCAGGATAAGAATCAGTGATTTTGTACGCTCCATCGCGAGGCACAACCAGAAGAAGACATTTCTAGGGATTAGACATGACCCCGACCTAATCAGTCAATTAAAAGAACAAGTACATGGTGTGTACTATTAATGAACACGCTGTATATTTGCCTCAACCGGCCCCCTAAATTAGCAGTCTTCCATGTAATCCCACACGACCATGTCTCGGCCATTACACGGACATCACACGGTTACCCGCGACAACTTGGTACACAACGTGTACTCTTAAGTACATGGCGTGTACTAAAATTTCAAGAAAACTCCCATTTTTATCAAAAACACCCAAAATGAAGATCCAAACCTAAAAGGAAGACCCATGTTCTTACAATTACCAAAATAAATTTCAAGGAGAGGGGGGGGGGATTTACACAATATGAAGTTTGAGATATGAATCATCCCATTAAAGAACTCTCCCTTTATTCAAATGCATTGAAACATTCTCTATGGTAACTTCTTTGTCTAATCCTAATATTGGGTGAAGGGAATTGAATCAAAACTTTGTGGAAATTTTTTCCAAAAAATAAAAAATCCATGGATCCTCTAGTGTAATATTATTTTCAATGCATTCCTATATAACATCCACATGGAGGGTCATTCACCTAATTCCTTTACAATTATTAGCCTTTAACAACCATGAATTTGGAGAACCTTAACCATTTCATATAACTCCAATATTTTATGATATTTGGGATTCCTAAAGTTAATTTTTTGATTTTTTAAATGTTCTATCATAATTAATGATTTTAACTATGGATATTTGTAACACCACAATATCTTATGGTACGTCTCTTTTAAAATTTAGCATTTTCGATAGTTTATGCTTCACACAACACTGATTTTAAAACCATAATATACTATGAAATATGATGGTTGGAATAGTAATATGACTTTTAAAAATAATTATATGACCAAAAGAATAGTAACTTCACCCATGAAAGTATAAATAAAATTTATGTATCATATAAATGAAAATATGGTTTGTTTAAATCATGAAATATGTAAATAAATATTTTAAAAATGATAAATTAAGTGTTTGAATTATTGCAAGTCATAAATATTTAAAAAAAAATTTATAATAAATTAAATTATTTAAAATAAAATATATTTTCCTAAAATAGACTCATAAATTGATAATTTGTTTTCTTAGGATTATAAGATAATTTTATGAGACCTTAATTAAATTTTCAAAGTGTCATAAAACCATTTTTAATTTTAAAATAGGTATTTTTCAAACAAATTATGATTTTAATTGAAAATAAAAATTTTCTTATTTAGAAAATTATTTTCATAAACTGATTTCATTTTTGAATTCGACACATCATAAAATTGTTAGGGTGAATTTTTGGGATTTTTCTGAAATAATTGAATTATATGTGAATAGTAAAATATGATAATTTACTGTATGTACACATTTTAAGTTAAATAAAGTATGAATTGAGTCATATATGGTGTAAGAACCATAATATATAACTATAATTATCTATTTACTATATTTAGTCATGGTATTATTACTATTTCTTATCTTGATCCCAAATAATTAACTAATGAATAAAATAAACAAAAAACACCCCTCTCCTCTACTATAAATTCCACCCCTCACCACCTATTATCCTCACACCAATTAAGCCTTGAATATTATCAAATTTATACCAAATAAACTTCTCAAGTCTCTTTCCCACTTCTAAGAGCCTTTGGTCTCACCAGAAGACCTTTCCCAATCTCTTTAAGGAGGTTCTCAAGGAGAGGAAATTCAAAATGTAAAGTCCTCTTTCATTTGCCATTATTTTCTTTTCATTTACATTTATTTTATTATAATTACCACACACCCTATATAAAAACATTCATTATAACTATATTATCTTATATATAATAGAATTTTATTATGTTAATGGAAAATAAATCAGTAATCCCCTTCTCCTCTCCCTTCTATTCGTAAAATGAAAATATCACCAATGATGTACCTATTTACCGCCATCATGGGCGATGCATTTTAATTTTCTATTACCACCTTTAGGGATGGTCATAAAACCATTATTATTGTTAAATAATATTTTATTATACATATTATAAGAGATATAATTTTTTGGAACTAGTGTATATAAATAATATTAATTAATTAAAAAAACTAGTTCTTGATAATCGAAAATTCACCAAAATAAACTAACATTCATCATTACCATTTTATCTAACGAATAATAATTATATCTGAAAAAAATATATATAAGACCATTTAATGTTTTTTAATTTCATTTATAATATATAATTTTAATTCTAGATAATTAATCCCACTTTACATGAACTCACATACATGTATACAAGTGAACCAATCATGAAAACCAAGGAAATGAACACTCCCGAATGAAAAAGTTGAATCTTATAAGTCATAAAGAATTCCATAAATGAACTGAATCAAATTATAATAAAAAAATATAGGTTTAATATATTATTAATTAAATTATCAATGTATCTAATTTCATTATCCAGGACATTAAGTATAGGTTTAGAACGTTTTCGAACATAAGGTAAGGGTTTATTTCCGAACCTCCATTTTCATTCAGTTAAACTTTCCCTCTATTTACTCTAATTTTATTGTTATTTCATTTTATATAATTCTTATAAATTCTATGAATATTTTCAAAAATCATGTATCTCGATCAGTAATACATATTTTATAAGGCCCTCTTTTTTATTCCTCCCGATAAGCAAGCGTAATTAAAGGGTACTTCCCAATTTATTACCCATTTTCAAGTACCATCCATAATCTGATTTAAGACACCAATATTTTTCTAAAATCACACTTTTTATTATTAAAACAAATCTTAGATATTTTTTGGTTTTATGTAAACAATTAATCCTTGTCCCCTTTAAAGACTTCTATTTTCTCTTAAATCACATCGAAGTGGCCCATTTCTAAAGTTTCATAATAACTCTTTTTACAGGTTTTCACTTATATTGGAAATCATTTGTGACTAAAACATAATTTCATTTTACTTACCATTTATTTTCTAGGATATTAATATTTACAATTTTATTTTATGAAAAATACAAATGTTTTTTCCAACACAACTTTTCTATGCAAAGTAAAAATGGGAATTTCTCTCAAGAATCCATCGATGATTTATTAGAGTATTTTAATTTTTTTAAACACCCTATTTTGAATATTATTATTAATTAGGATTGATATTTTACGATATCATATGCCATATTTTATTAAATTTTTTATGATCTTTTTGACTATGGATGTGCTATCTTGATACCATTCACCATACAACTTAGAATGGTTAGTGATTACATTTACTGACTGGGGAATGTTATTTAAATTTCATATGATTTTTTTTATATTTCAACCCACTGAAATAAAGAATGAATTAGATTTATTAAGTGATGGATGGATCCTTCTATATCCACTCGATGCACCAGAAGGTCTCATGAGACAAAACAAATATGGACTTGGATGAGGCCTTGCCCATTTATTTTCAGATATGGATTTGGTTGAGGCCTTAACCATTTACTTTTATATGTATTGGTCTAGGCCTCAATTATAAGTTTCAGATGCCCAAAGATATGCATTCCATCATTATGATATTAGTAATTTATAGTCCATTTGATTATTAATCTAGTTGAATATCCACGTTTAATATTATTTCTCATGTGATTGTTTGTGGAATCATTTAATTAGCTTTTATTCCAACCATATTATGCTAGAGATTATGTTTAATGTAATGTGTTATTAGTTATTCAACACACCTTATTATTTATGTTATCTTCTGCTATATTTCTTACCCTTAATGAGAATATGATCTCTACCATTTCTTATGTTTTATATTTCCCCAAGATGCGAAGATGTGTATTCTGGATGACTTACATGGATAATCTTTGAGTTTATTAGTGTTAATAATGGAGTTGATTTGATATTTTCCTTTCAATTTATAATATTAAAATAATTTTTGTATATGGTTTTCCAAAGCTGCTAAACTATTCAATCCTTTGGGATCTGAAAGCTTGTTCATGGTACCAATGTAATAAAGCAAGGCACTGACTATGAGATAATGGGGCCAAGGTCTTTCAATTTGGGATTAAAAGAAGTTTTGTAGAAAAATTAGAATTATATTTTGGAAAAATAGATTATGGAACATATCCCTAAGATAGAATTTGAATATAAGAATAAAAGAACATCCTAGAATTTTGGAAAGGTAGAGATTATTTGGGTCTTCTTAGAAATACATATCTGTCTAGATACTACAAGTGGATGTGGTTCTGGAAAAGATGTACCTAGGGGTAACAAATCCAAAAATGTGCGTTGGTCCTAACACGACTGTTTCGGTGCGGATGTGCGTCGGGTTTCTGTTCCGACGATGTTCCACCAGGACGCGTTCGCGCGTGCGCCCGTCGACCCGAGGGGATGGGAGCGCGGCTTGTGGCCCCGCAGTCCCGCTTTCCAAAGGCGGGCGGCATCCGTCCCTTATTCAGGGACGTCTGCTCATTGATCGAAACCGGGATGATGGGATGTCGGCTCCTCCTTCCGTGGACGTCTCCTCGGAACTCGTCGCCTAATCCGGGTCTCCCTCATAGATTTAAGAATGTTCGTGAATCTCGTTCCCGGCGCCATATCTTCATGGACACCAGTTAATTACGCTGCTTCTGCCCGGACGCTCCAAGGAGTCTGGTCGGGGCAGCAACCCGCGGTGAGGAGACCGGGTAGCTCTGGGTGTTGGGGGCGTGTCTTAACACTGCGGCTCTGCATGTCTGCCTTCCATCCCCAATAGGGTTTCTCGAAGGCATGATGGCCTGAGGCATCCCGCGCTGGGTACGGGGAACTGCGTTACCTGATGTTTTCCTCAGCTTCCCATGTTTAACACGGGGTATGCCGCGAGTTTAACGTCCAGCGGGGACGGCATCGGACTGATCAACACGAGGAGTGGATCAGATGACAGAACCCCTTGCGGGGAACCTACGATGCTGGGGCCAACACATGGGCGGCTTCCCGAGTGAAGTGGAGTGGAATGAAATGGCATGACCCCACCGGGATGTGGCGGCCCGAGTAAGGATCAGGATGGATGATGGAGTGAAGAGCTTGGACCCCGTAGGGGCTTCCTACGTACCGCGCGTTAGCGCGGATCAAAGTCAGCTTAGTTCGGATATACAGTTTAACGTCATGCTGGATGTTGGCAAGCCGACTCACGAGGAGGTCGAGGCTGCCGGGCGGAGGATTGAACCGAACCACCTCGCACAGAGGGGGATGGAACAGCCGGGAGGTTCACAGTTTCACGTCATGCTGGACGCTGGTGTTTGGGGCTTACACTCTAAGGAGGCCCATATGCGGCAAAGCTCAGTTGGAGAGGGACTTGGGCCGAAGGTGAGAGACCTCGATCCCTGTCACGCCCTCTACTGGCTTCGGCAGTGGGGAATCACAATGGAGATACACATGTGCAGTCCCCCACAAGAAACTAGGGGTTTGTAATACCCTACCCCCGTGGGCGAAGGCCACTCCAATAAATCATCCCTAAAGAGGGGCCATCCCGACATCCCTGCAGAGACGAGCGGGTGGGGGCCACATCCAAACCGGGGGGGACCCTGCGTGCGGGGCACGGGATCGGGTGATGCGGACAGTTTAACGTCTTGCCGGACGAAGTACAGTTTAACGTCGTGTGTTGAGGACGAAGCGGATGGTTTAACATCTTGCCGGACGAAGTACAGTTTAACGTCATGTTGGACGAAGATGCTTGGCAGTTTAACGTCTTGCAGCGCGGACGAAGTACAGTTTAACGTCATGTTGGACGAAGATGCTTGGCAGTTTAACATCTTGCAGCGCGGACGAAGTAGTGCCGCCGATGGGTCCGTGTCACTTCACGCGAGCCTGGAGGGCCGCACGGGAAGACAACGCATGGTGCGTGCACCCGGGATGAAGATCATCGGGCGCCAAGCGGGCGGGTACCCTCAGGGGGTCAAAGGGGGCGACCCTGGCGGTTTGCGCGCAAAAGAGGAGCTTGGCGCGCAATACCGCGGGTCGGCGCGCAATTGGGTGGGCTGGCGCGCAATTGGGCCAGCGCTTTGCGCGCGGAAGATGGAGATTGCGCGCACCGGGCCTCTGATAGCGCGCGGGGGCAACGACCCATTCTTTAATGAATGGCCACTTAGTAAGGGGGGTGCACGCAATCGGGCTGGATTGCGCGCACCCAGGGGCAATTGTGCGCAAGAGGCTTCTTTTGCGCGCGAAGGCCTTTGGGTGAGGAGTTGGTCAAAGGAAAGGAGCCAAAGGGGTTGCGCGCGAAGGCGAACCCTGAGGCTTGCTTACGTGAAATAAAGGAGGTTACCTGAAGATCGGCATTGCGCGCGGAGGGGGTGGGATTGCGCGCATGAGCGACCCTTCGAATTCTGGCAACCTTCAAAACGTTGGGGGTCGCCTTGTATTTATAGGCAACCCCGGGCGCGCAATTCGGTTCGCAGGCGCGCAATTCGGCGCGAGCACGAAATAGGGGCCCGGCGCGCAATAGGGCCGCGCACGGGCGTCGGGCGCGGAACCTTCCGCGCCGACTCGGCCCATTGCGCGAATCCCGGAAGGATTGCGCGCGCATAGCCAATATCGCGCGCGGGCCTCTGAAATTTCGCGCAAGGTCTTCGGGCCTTCCGAAACATGCTTCTGACTCCAAATATGACCTCGCTTTCCTCATCCGGAACTTCATTTGAGGAGCAACGGACTTTTCCGGCGTCTACAAAAGCCCCCCCTCGGAATCTGATCGGCGAGAGGTCGCAACGATTGGGTTCCGAGGGAGACACCGGAATGCCGAAGTCCTGGGCGGCGCGGGGCTTTGGTGTGCAAAAAAGGGCGTCGGGCGCGAAATTCGCTGCCGTGGTCGCGCAAAGTGCTTTCCGCGCGGCGCGGACACCCGGCCTCGCCTATAAATAAGGGCCCTGGGTTCTGCGTGCCGTACACAGGCTTTCCACGCGATAAGCTTCCCAGCTCTCGTGCGCGAAATTGCCCTTGATGGTGCGAAATTCGCCCGTTCGGCGCGCAAACCCATCCAGATTTCGGCTTGTTTTTGCGCGAACACCCGGGGTTTTACGCGACAGGCTTCCCAATTGCGCTCCGTCCACTAGGATTGCGCGCCAACTCCCAAATTTCTCTACCAGCCTCTTCTGATTCAGCACGCCTCATCCCTTAACCCACACGACTCCCGGAGCTTCTGAGATGGTCGCGAATCAAGTGAATGAGGGGGATGCCGCCATTCGCAGAGCTGAGATGGCGGCGAACGAGGAGGTCTACGGAGCCAAGGAGATTGTTTCCAAAAATCAATCCTTGTTCGATTTGCTGACACCGGCCCAGAAGACGTATCCGCTGTCGGACAACCTGCCACTCTGGAACTACGGCATCCTGGATGAGGTTCCAGTGCCAAGGTTCGAGGTTGATGCGCCACGGACCTGGGTGACTCGGGAGGACGAGCTTCCCCGCTATAACATCACCAACAACGGGCATCCTGCCAGGGAGACCAGGCACTTAGATGTCTATGTCCTGAAGCCGAGGACGCGAACCATTACTGGGAGTGAGCCTACTGCGGAGAACTCTCCAGCCCTCTACTCGAGCATGTACCGCCAGAGTGTCACTGACGACACCAGGGGCTGGCTGAAGGACTGGGACTTTCGGTCTGGGGGCAACTTTACCAGTGAGTTGGCCTGGGTGTTCTGGGTACGCCACACCTACGATCACTTCGCGGAGGAACTGCGGTACATCAGCCTATTTGAGGTGGTGTGGACGTCGCAGTTCCACTTCTATAAGCAGCCCGAGCTCGGGCCGGAGCTGTTCACCCGCTGGTCCCCGGATACCAACACTTTCCATCTTCATCATGGGGAGGTCAGCATCGGTCTCTGGGACATCCACTGCATTGGAGGTATCCCGCTGGAGGGTTACCAATACGATGAGTTCCTGCCTCCGAGGAACACCTGGGGCGACAGGTCACAGACTCCCATCCTGACATGGCATCTACTGGACCTGGCTACGGAGCGGCTCGGGGTCAAGGACTTCCACAAGGACATAGCCTACAAGGAGTGGTTCAGCCAGTTCTTGGAGAATGACCCAGCGGTCCAGATGCCAGGTAGGGGGAAGCGGTGCCCGACCGCGGCTCAGAGGAGCCGGAACGGGTCGTACTGGCGGGTCCTGGAGATGGGAGACCACCACTCATGGGGGTACCGCGTCATCGAGGCCCGGGACCCAAATGTCCGGTACGCGGCGTTCCTGGCCGCCTTTCTGAGTGGGTGGCTCCTACCAGTGCGGGACGCAAGGATGGGCGTCCGCCCGACGACACTGGTGATGGCGGGCGCCATGGCCTCCAACAAAAGATTCAACCTCAGGGTCCCAGTGCTGGCTAAGCTGTACGCCATCCTGGGACGCATCTCGCGAGGGGGGTCGCCATGAAGGGTCTGTGGGCCCTTTCAATTCTTCCACGGCTGGGTGGCTTCTCACCTCGGTGGGTACACGTTTCCAAACACCGTCATTCCTCTGGGCAACAGCCTGCGACCCTCCCTGCTGAACATCGCGGGGGTCGCTCCGATGACCCTAAATGAGGAGTGCGTGAGGATTCGGATTGGCAATCATGACAATTTCAACTTCAGCTCGTTCCCCACTCCCGTTGGCCAGATGATCGACAATGGGCAGGGTCTGCTGGAGCAGCAAGAAAACTTCCTGAGCATGCGGGGCGGGGTGCTCGTGGCTCGGATCGACGAGAAGGTGATCTGCGAGCCCTACGTGCCAACCCGGTTCACCAGGCAGTTTGAGTGCCTTCAACGGATGCCGAAGAGGGTATTCACTGCTGTCCGGGAGGAGACGAACCCTTGCGTCCTTCGCCAGATGTGGCTAATGTTCACCGCTTTCGGCTCTGGCGATGTCATCACTCTCCCTCCTACCGGGGTCGACGCAGGCTTGGCAACCGAGTACGCCGAACACTGGGCCATCGCGTACCCCGAGGGGCTTCTACGGAAGCCAGTTCGGCGGCTCGAGGTCACCCGTGCGGAGACCGGACGTCAAGGAAGGAGGCGAGGCGCCGTTACGCTGGGGAGAACGGAGGCACGCCAAGCAGCGGAGCCGGCGCGGGCAGGGACTTCGGCGGCGGGCACATCGCAGACTGCCGCCACGGCTTCAGCGCCCAGAGAGGGGGCACATGCGGTGGTCGGGGAGCGGCCCAGGAAGAAGATAAGGCATCTGCTCGAACCCTCCCACGATGCAGTCTTCCCAGCGCTGTGGTCGGCATGGATGACCCTGCGGCAGTCGCTGGGGACCGAAACCATCTGGCAGAAGATAACCAGAGAAGGAATCCATCTGCCAGAGGTCGGGCACCATCAGGTCACCGACAGGGTGAACTTCCACCGGCGGTATGTGTATCTAACGGCCATGGACGAGTACGCGCGCCAACGTGGTCAGCATGCGGAGCCGTCCCTTCTGGTGAAGGTGATGCTCGGTCTAGAGCCTGCTCTAGAACAGATGCCGCTGGAGGAAGATGATAGTAACGATGACTCCGAGGAAGAGGAGGAGACGAGGGAGGATGAAGGCTCTGAGGGAAGGTCTCATCCGGGGAGCCCGCGGGAGAGCGGCGAGGTGGCCGGCTCTGGCAATATTGATATCACTGAGCTCCTCGAGGTCCGCTTCTATCCCTACTCAACCTGCTTCATCCATTCTCTTATGCAGCTTCTAACCCATTTCTTCACCTTCCTCAGGAGTGCACGGATGTTGGTCAGGCATCCTCAGTAGGAGTAGGAGAGGCGCCAGCAGGACAGGGCGGGGGCCAGACACCCATCATTTAATTGACAAGCGCTGAGGGGTCCCCTGCTGCAATTGCTCCTGCGGCGGCCGGGACAGCGGAAGATGACGCTCTGGATTCCCGTAAGTCTTCTTACTTTACTGTTGGTGCTTGCCGTTGACGATCTGTGACTAACCACGGCATGCCCTGCGCAGTGATCTCAATACTGGAGGCTCGTCGGGCTGTCGAACCCGGGCCGTCCACGAGTGGACCAGTGGCAGACATGCCGCCTTCTCCAGAACAGACTTCTCATACCGAGCCGGCCCCACCAACTGCTGATCAGGGGGCAGCGGACGCCGGCGGTGCTGCCATCGGAGAGAGGTCAGGGGCTGACGAGGGTGTCAACGCCGCTGGGGCGAGAGAAGAAGGTCGCCCAGATGTTGGGGAACCTATCCCCTGTGAGGACATCCCAGGGGAGGACCCTGTAGCAGACCTGCTGGCTGCCTTCCCTGCCTACCGGCCTGCTGACCCCGAGGAGATGGACGACTCGGACTCGGAGGCGGTCGAGGAGAGCCGGATAACGCGCCACAGGGGGTGGAAGTGCATCCAGCGCTTCCTCAAGCGACCCCCATCGGAGTGGCTGGGGCGCATGGGATCGCTTCAAACCTGGCTGCGCTTCCTGTGTGCCGGGGGAGCTGATGCTCGATGCCTCCATCTGACGGTCCATGATTTCATGGCCGAAAAGATGCGCGAGAGCCGCCGGCGTGCCGATGTCGCACAATGTCGGGACATATCGGAGGACACACGGGCGCTCCTCGTGGCGGAGCAGGAAGTCCGGCGCCTCGAAGGGCAGGCGGCAGAGAAGGAGGCCTTCATCGCAGCATGCACTGAGCTTGTGAAGAAATTGACGGCCCAGCTGGATGACACCCAGGCACAGCTGACGGAGGCGGGCCACCAGATGGTCACACTTCAAGTCGAGCGGGAGCGTGCACAGGCCAGGATCGGAGAGCTGCGCGTTGCGGCCGCCGACGAAGAGAGGGCATGCAGAGAGCGAGAAGCAGCTCTGGAGGCCGCCAGCCAAAGGGTAGCGGCGTTGGAAAGATCCATTCAGCACGCTAATCCCTAGGGGCTTTGTTTTTTCCATTCCCAGAACATTTTGCTTCCGCTACTCAATACTTCGATCCATTTGTATGAATCAACATATTTATCTGCATCTTTTGGCTTAACGTGCTCAACCACAATTCATCGTCTTGCGGGAGCATTAACCAAGCTTCAGGCATCCACAATTGGGCCTGGATTTCTAAGGAAAAGAGGGAGGTCATTCCTAGGAAAGGAGACCTCAGACCTAATCAATGTACCATCCCCCCAACTTGTTCCGACACATGAGCGGGACAACGATAGGGGCGTTGAGATTTTATCCGAACATAGGGAAATGAGAAAGGGTGAATCGCGTGTCCCGAATTCAGAAATCCATGACGGTCAGTCTTCCAGGAAATGCCCAAGACGGCAAGCGGACAATGGATCAATCGACCATACTACTGCAATAGACGGACCGAAGGTCATCATTCATATTGCAGGAGGCGGATCACATGTCATCATCAATACCGCTTTGGGGGTTCCTTCAGACACAAGGGTGGAAATCCGGATCAAAAGAGCATGCGAAGCGTGGGGCGAAGTGATGATTTGTTCGGACAGAATCTAACACTCCCAAAATTACGCCGCCGTGGGGAAAGCGTATTAGGCGGATGCACCGATCTGGCCATGAATCACCCCAATTCTCAGACAGAACCTCTTTGACGAGGAAACTGTCGCTTCCCATCATTGCAATGGGGCATCCCGAGCTGAATTAGGGAGAATATCACAACTGCACCAATCTACCAGAAGCCAGGCCAGACGACCGGCGACGAGGAGGGGCGGGACTCAGCGATCCCTAAGGCTGAACCCGAGTCGAGATGCCCGAGCGTTCCTACGTACTCCATCAGGCTGGAGATCAAGCCACACGTAGTTCTGAGAGTGCAGTTTTAACGTCATGCGGGACATAGAACCCCGATTAGGGAGATATTAGTTTAAGGTCGTAGAGCTCGGACCATAGGGGCAGATCTTAGTTTAAGGTCTTAGATCTCGGACCATAAGAGCCTCAAATTACGCCATATCGTGGTCCTATCCCCTGGATATGAAAATATGCACTGAGGGATAGTGTCAAGAGTGTCGAGGTTTCGCCTGGTCAGAATGGGAGGTGGAAAACGTAATGTGAATCATGCGGCCATTCACTCAAGGACTGGGGGAACCAGCGTAACGATATGGGAGTACTGCCGACCGTGGCGGAAAAGCAGCATCAATATCGCACTGACCGTTGATGGAATGAGGCAGCAAATGAGCATCAACCGCTCAAGCGCAGGATTCATATCGATTCGCTGCCCAAGGTCCTTGGGGGAACCAGCCCGGATCGGTGGGAGAGCACTGAGGCATTGTATCCAGACCGCTCACGGGGGTTCCACCTAGGGCGTAGGCGATGGGTCCGAATGAAGGGGAGCATGAAGCCTGAAAGGTGGAAGGAACCTGACCAAGCTGAACCTGACCCTCCTGGCAATAGACCAGAGTACTCTTGACACCGGTGGACCACTGCAAGGGGTCGAGGGACACGCCTCGAGGGTGACCCGAAGGCGGCAGATTCCCAAGAGAAGGGGGAATCCCTAAGAGGTGGTGGGCTGGACCCGAAGTTTCAAACATCCGGGCGTTCCTACGTATCCCATAAGGATGGGAATCAAGCCACACGTAGTTCTTGATGCGCAGCGCAACACAATCGGGCACCAGCGCGGGGAGGGGTGCGGGTCTGGCCCTCGCACCCAAAAGAAGCGGTATTTGGTATTTCTTGTTTGTCCTTAAAGGTGGATGGTTTTTCTTTGTGCAGCGACATGCCTATGATTAAGAAATCCCTAGCATCGCCACAATAATCAAGCCATGAAAGGCATTGATAAATGGCGTGGTTATTAACCAGCGCCCAACGTGAGTGTCCCCTGAGGAGAACATCACGATGCAGTGCCGTTTCTCATCGGGCGGCCAAGACGATCACAGTTTACGGTCGTGTGGTAAGACCAGGCAACACAGTTTAAGGTCGTGTGGCTCGGACCATAGAGGAATCCGCTTATTACGATACGACGGACCCAGCGGAGGTGGGGACACATCCCAGCCCTGCGGTCACGCACAATTCCAGGAGAAGGATCCTGGGATAGGGGCCTGCAAATGTCCATCAACCGAGGGGAAGAGATGCTAGCCTCCAGCTATGCTAGGCCCAGAACGCGATTTTTCGGGCGACTCCTTCCTCCTCATGGGGACGAGGGTCTAGATACACATGGCCCTTAGGGAGGACATCAACATATATCATTGGTGCTCATATCGTGGGAGCCTCGAATGGAACCATTACCCTGGTTGGCCTGCCTAACGTGTTGAGGTGTACTGAGGGTCAGTATGAAGAGAGTGTCGAGTTTCCACTACAACGCACTGAGGCGGAATGTGATAAGGACTGCGCAACCAATGTTCAGAGCCTGAAAGAGTTGACATGGCGATCAAGGATATCGCTGACCATATTCGTAACACAACATCCGATCGCGTCAGCCTAGGATGAGGCAAACAAACGAGCATCAACCGCTCAAGCGCAGGATTCATATCGATTTGATGCCCAGGAAGGCCCGAACAAGAGGAAGCGCGAGGCCCGACAAGCAACACAGGACTTGTCGGGATTGAATCCGACACTACAGGTCATAGACCGGAGTACCCCAAAACATGCTAACAGATCACCGCAAAGGGTAGGAGGACTCACCTTGAGAGCAACCAAAGGACGGCAGATCCCCGTGATCAACCAAGAGACGGGGCTGGACCTGGAACACAAGCGTCCAGGCGGTCCTACGTATCCCATAAGGATGGGAATCAAGCCATACGTAGTTATTAAGAGGCAGTTTAACGTCTTGCGGGGCGAAGTGCAGTTTAACGTCATGCGGGACGATGGAGCATGCAGTTTAACGTCCTGCAGCGTGGACGAATGCAGTTTAACGTCGTTCGGGACGAATGGATGCTTGGCAGTTTAACGTCTTGCAGCGCGGACGAATGCAGTTTAACGTCGTGCGGGACGAATGCTGAACAGTTTAACGTCTTGTAGCTCGGACGTGGCGCAGTTCAGCGTCATGCAGGACGGAGTGCAGTTTAACGTCATGCGGGACGCAGTGCAGTTTAACATCATGTGGGATGAAGTGCAGTTTAACGTCATGCGGGACGAAGTGCAGTTTAACATCATGCGGGACGAAGTGCAGTTTAACGTCATGCGGGACGAAGTGCAGTTTAACGTCATGCGGGACGAAGTGCAGTTTAACGTCATGCGGGACGATGGATGCTCCGGAAAATTACTGCTTGAGGAACCTAGCGTTGGTGGGAGGAGTGACACGCTCACCATCCATAGTCGCTAGGGAGTACTCGCCATTGGGATAAACCTTGTGGAGGACAAAAGGTCCCTCCCACTTGGGCTCCAACTTGGGCGGCTTCCTGCCGGGGATCATTGGTGCTCTTAGGGCCAGTACTAGGTCACCCTGCATGAAGGAGTGGAGGCAAACCTTTTTATTGAATGCTCGAGCCATTCTGCTTTGATGCCTCTCCAAGTTGTACAAAGCGCGAAGCCTATTCTCATCCAGTGCTTCCAACTCGACTAGACGGGCTTCAGCAGCTCTGTCCGGCGCTTGCTGGTCATAGACCGCAGTGCGAAAGGACGGTAACTGGATCTCGATGGGCAGGACGGCCTCAGCTCCATACACCAGGGAATAAGGGGTCATCTGGGTGGAATTGCGAGTCGTCGTCCGATAAGCCCAGAGGGCGTTGGGAAGCTTGTCCGGCCAACTCTTCTTGTTCTGACCAACCATCTTTTGCAGAATGTTAGAGAGGGTTTTGTTAAACGCCTCAATCTGTCCATTCGCCTGCGCATGATAGCGAGATGTATGGTTCGAGTGAATGTTGTACTTGGCGTACAACTTCTTCAACTCGGCTGCTCGGAAGTTGGCTCCGTTATCCGTGAGGATAGCATGAGGCACTCCAAATTGATAAATGATGTTGGAGGTCACGAAGTCAGCGATAGAATAGGATTTGACCTCTCTGAGCGGAATCGCCTCTGCCCATTTGGAGAAGAAGTCTATGGCGGTCAGAATGGACCTTCACTGGCGAGCCGTCGCCGGCAGGTAAGGTCCCACAACGTCCATCCCCCAGACTGCAAAGGGCCAAGAATACCTGGTGGTATGGAGAGGCTCCGGCGGCCGATGCACAAAGTTCGCGTGAACCTGGAACGCATGGCACTTCCTGGCATACTCGATGCAGTCATGGATCATGGAGGGCCAGAAGTATCCCAACCTCCGAATCTGGTGGGACAGCTTCGGCCCAGTCTGATGGACACCACATGAACCAGCATGAACCTCTTGCATGACTCGTGGGATCTCAACTCCCTAAAGGCAACGGAGGAGAACACCCTCAAATCCGCGTCTATAGAGGATCTGCTCCAGGCCGGGACTGCTCTGGAGGACAAACTGCGATGCGCGGCGTCGAACTCGCTCGCGCTCGGCCCGATCCGACGGGAGAATGCCATGTTGGAGGTACTCAACCAAAGGCGTCCTCTAATCAGGGGCTGATTCGACTGCCATATCTGTGGTACTCGGGGCTCCAGGCACAGGGGCAACCGTGGTGAGATTACTTACCGATGGGCCGCGATCTCCCTCCAGGATAACGGGAGCGATGAGCCTGCGGTGCGTTACGCGGATGATCAGGTTGTCCTGTTCAGGCTCCGCGAGTGACGCAACAAGGCTGGCCAAAGCATCTGCTCGACCGTTCTGCGACCGGGG
This sequence comes from Viscum album, assembly GCA_963277665.1. Taxonomy (NCBI): domain Eukaryota; kingdom Viridiplantae; phylum Streptophyta; class Magnoliopsida; order Santalales; family Viscaceae; genus Viscum; species Viscum album. Next base: position 1,156,458,422 of record OY728126.1, read on the forward strand.
AATATGGACAATTTCTGGCCGAGAAGGGAACTAGGCCATCAGGAGGAGGGTGCACTCCAACAATAGCACAAGTTCCGGCTTCCTGACAACATAGTCTCCATTGATCTGCTTAACGACCAGCTCGGAGTCCCCTTTCACACACAGATGGGGCACGTCGATCTCGAGGGCTAACTCGAGGCCAGTGATGAGGGCATGGTATTCTGCCTCATTGTTGGTACAGCCCTCTGACAACAGGAAAGCGTATGGCAGCACGGCTTGCTCCGGGGTAATGAAGACGATACCCAAGCCCACTCTGTTGAGCTTAGGATTATCGAGTCTTCTACCGGTGGGGCTCCGGGAGGCACCGTCAAAGTGCATCTGCCAGCATGGATCGGCATGATCGACCGAGAGAACGGCCTCATCAGGAAAGCCTAGATCCAGCGGATGATCCGCGGAGGTCGGGTGAGCAGCCAGAAAGTCCGCCAATGCTTGCCCTTTGATGGCCTTCTAAGACACATACCTGATGTCGAACTGCTGGAGAATCATAGGCCACCGCGCTAGACGACCAGTCAACATAGGCCGGCTCATGATATATTTTAACGGGTCTACCCGAGAAACCAACTGTACCTCATGGTGCTGCAAGTAGTGCCGTAATTTCTGTACGGAAAATACGAGCGCCAGGCAGCACTTCTCGATGGGGGAATACCTAACTTCCGCATCGAGGAGCATGCGACTGAGGTAATAGAGGCTATTCTCTGTTCCCTCGTTGTTCTTCTGGGCGAGAAGGGCACCAAGGGACCGTTCCAGGGCAGTCACATAAAGGACCAGCGGCTTCCCGGATACAGGCGGCATCAGAACCGGAGGTTGAAGCAGGTACTGTTTGATTTCCTCGAAAGCGGTCTGAAAGTCCTTATCCCATACATAGGTGGCACCTTTCTTCATGATCCGAGAAAAGAGCTTACACTTGCCGGCCAGATTCACGATGAATCGGCGTATATAGGCTAAGTGGCCTTGGAACCCTTGCAGTTCCCGGATGTTACCTGGGGGAGGCATCTGGCTAATCGCCCTGATCTTCTCTGGGTCGATCTCAATACCCCGGTATCTTACCACAAAGCCAAGAAACTTCCCGGAGGTGACCCCGAAGGCACACTTCAACGGGTTCATCTTCAAGCAGCGAGACCGGAGGAAGCCGAACACTCTCTCAAGATCTTTGAGATGGTCCTGACGCTGGTGCGATTTGACCACCAAGTCGTCGACGTAGCATTCCACCAGTGTGCTAAGGATTGGATTGAATATGTGGTGCATCGCCCGTTGATAGGTGGCACCTGCATTCTTCAGGCCGAAGGGCATGACCCGGTAACAAAAGATACCTTGGGGGGCCCTGAAGGCAGTGAACTCCTCATCCTCAGGGGCCATCCGAATTTGGTTGTATCCGGATTATCCATCCATGAAGGAGAGGGCTTGGAAGCCTACCGTGGCGTCAATCAACAACTCTGTCACCGGAAGGGGAAATTCATCCTTCGGACAGTGGCAGTTGAGATTGCGGAAGTCGATACAGACTCTGATCTGCCCATTCTTCTTCCGGACCAGCACGATGTTGGCCAGCCATCTGGGGTACTGAACTTCCCTCACGAAGTTGGCTTTGATAAGCTTGTCAACTTCGGCCTCAACCATGGCACCGTGGAATGGGTGCATCTTCCTGGGAGGCTGCTTGAACCCGCGATGGTCCGCCGGGAGACCAAGGCGGTGGATGACTACCTGAGGATCTAGCCCCTGCATCTCGTCATAGCCCCAAGCGAACACATCACGGTGCTGTCTGAGGAAGTCCACATACTGCTGCCGCTCCTCAGAGGGCATGGCGGCATTGAACAATGTGGGTCTTGGATCTGCCTCGGTTCCAAGGTTCACCTGTACTAACTCATCGACCGTGGCGGAGACGTCCTCCTCAAAGGCTGGGGGTGTGTCTTCCACGTCCTCTCTACTTGGGGGGGGGGGATCGTCCACGGGAGAGACTGCGTTGGAAACTACATTGGGGCTACCAGATCCTGCTGGGCCGCTGGTGTTGGCATGGGCGGTCGCGGTCATCTCATCAGGAGACTCACAGGCCGTCGAGACCATGGCTACGTCCAACCGATGGATCGGGAGGACGTAAGCGTCATCCAAACTTGCCCAGGGATCACTTGCAACAGCGACAGGCTCAACCTCACCTGTCAGGATCTGCTTATCCTTGCTCTTGTAATAGTCCGCGTCCAGATAGCGGGCTTCACATGAGGCAAAAGGAGAGGCATCTCCCTGAAGCACGCCTACTCGACCATTGAGGGAGTATTTAAGGCATTGGTGGTATGACGAGGGAACCGCCGCATGAAGGTGGAGCCATGGCCTGCCCATCAATGTGTTATACGCAGTGTCCTGAGAGACTACCATGAATTCGGTGTTGGAAACCAGGTCACCGAACTGGGTCTTCAAATGTATCTTGCCGACCGGAGTTTGCTCGGTGCGGTCGTACCCCTAGATCCTGAGGTCGGAGGGAATCAAGTCATCCTCAGACAACCCCAATCTCCGGAGCGTCCGAGTTGGAATCAGGTTAATCCCAGACCCCGTGTCGACAAGACAGTGCCGGACTTCAAGGCTATTGAACTGGCCAGTAACATACAGCGAACGAATGTGCCCCTGTATAGTAGGGTCTTCATCCTCACCAGAGAACGAGATAACTGCCTGACATTCGGCGTTCTCAATCGCTTCGGCGTGAAAGGCCTCTGCAGCCGCAACCTCCGTCTCAAACTGGAGGGGGCTCTTCAGGGCTTCAGCGAGCGCCTCACGCATCTCAGGTGACAGGCGCAGAGCCTCAAGGATGGAGAGCCTTGCTGGGATGTCGGCCAAGTGCTTCAGGACATCATACTTTCTTGCCAAGCGCGAGCCCCTGGTTGCAGGAGGTTGCTCTGCGGTTGGAGGCATGACGGGCCTTGCCGGTTGGACCGGCAGCCGACTGACGCTTGGCGCATCTCACTGTTCACTGGTTGCATCCCGGGAAGTGGTCACCGTACTGGGGCCAGTAGGCCGGGATGGACTCGTGGCAGGACGGAGCTGGTCGCGGCGCGGCTGAGGTGGTTCTGCCTGGTCCCACACCACAAACGGTGGCGGAGGCGAATCCGTCATCCCCGGATGGGGGTGCTGCGCGCGCTGAGCTCGGTTTTGAGCCTGCTGCCTAGTCTCAGTGGCGTGCATGACCTGACTGGAGGTACCAACTGCTGTGCCCCAGCGACTCCTTTTGTTGCGGTTCCTCCGACGGTGGCGACGACCGGAGACACTAGGGAGGTCCACTGGTGTTCTTCAACGTCGGGAACCGAAAAGGGATTTACCAGCTCGACGGTATTAACCGAAGCGTACCCAACACTGTCATCAGACGAATCATTCATCACCGGGAGAATCCAAGGAGGGACCCCCATCTCCGGGGTCATGAAATCGCCGAGAGTGCGGGATAGTGGCGGAACTGGCGGGGCGCGCTCTTCCTTCTTGCGCCGCCGCCGTTTGCTCTTCTCGGAAGAGGCAGGCTGGGACGACGATGCCGGAGCAGCACCCGCAGATTCTGGGGGCTCAGGCTGATTCAAGCACGCACGGATGATTCCATGGGCGCGAATGATCGTCTTGCGGGCCATCCAGTCATTATACTTCTGGGATCCGCGGTCGGAGACCAGCTGCCATTCGTCCTCGTCGCCACTATCGTCATATGATCCCACGAACACACCCGCCACTTGTGATGGAGCTGGGCCCAACCTGATTACATTGTTGTTAATCTGGTCTTGGAGCCAGTCCTTAAACACGTAGCACCGCCGGATGGTGTTCCCCAGGGCCCGATGGTAAGGGCAGTAGCGGGGGTTATCCGTGAGATGTGCCTCCTCTGGCCTCCAACACTCAGGCAGTCACACAATCCTCTACTCCAAGGCACTCCGGAAATAACCGGGGACCTGATCCTCGTGAAATGAGTAAGTCAGGTATCGCGGGGCCCTAGGAGCGTGGTCTTGACGAGGGGATGGAGGGGCCTGCCGAGGAGGTGGTCCCTAATTATCTCGCCTGGGTTGTGGCGGTACATTACGTGGAGGGGTCGGCCGGTTCTGGGGCTACCACTACTGGGCCGGAAACTGAGCCCGTGGAGGCGGATTCCTGTGAGGCTGTGGAGCTGACCTCACCGGCAGCAGCTCCAACTGCCTGGGGGCCTCTATCTAGGCAACAGCAGCGGGCTCAGCCCTGGTGACTCTCCTTGCAGGGATCATAGGAGGCAGCGGGTGTGCCTGACTGGCCTGTTGCAGGGCTTCCTCAAGACGTTGAGCTTTGTCTGAGAAGTCCCTGAACCCTCCGGGGTAATTCTGAGTGATCAAGGAAGGGACCAGCTCGGTCTTGACGTTCCCGACGCACATTGTCAGCAACTGCTCCTGAGTCAATGGCATGTCAAGGGAATACGTGAGACCCTTCCATCGGGCGACGAAATCTGCGACTCGCTCATCAGGCCTTTTCTTTCACTTGAAGAGGTCTGCGATAATCGTCTTCCGGGTCGTGGAACTGAACTGGTAGAGGAACTGTCTACGAAGGTCCTCCTAGCTGGTTATCGACCCGATGGGGAGCTGGGTGTACCCGACAAATGCTGGCCCTTCCAGTGTCTGGACAAAGCAGTGAAGCTTAGCGGCCTCCTGCTGCGCCGGAGTTCCCAACATAGGCCCGCACCTCGAGTTGAAATGGGCCAAATGCTGTGGTGGATCTCCAGTCCCGTTGAAGGGGGTGAAAGTGGGGTTCCCAAATCCCGGAGGTGCCGGCATGTCATCCACCCATGCTGGGTATGGCTTGCCGTCCGGTGGGATCGCCACTTGCCGAGTCTCCAAGGCTTCCAAGCGGGCGATGAGTGCCGCCATCGGATCGTCCGGACATGGGTTCCAGTCCTGGCGAGGATCTCTAACCATGAGCGCATTGCATGTCTCTTCAATCGGGTCGTCGACCAGGCCGTCGAACTCGGCAGCTCGTGGGATGGCGGGCGGAGCGGCCCTTGGGGCAGCGGGAGGAATCCGAGCGGGGTCTCTCAGGTAGTCACGCCGTTCGGGAGGTTGTGGTGAAACATACCGCGCCCTCTTGCCATAGGCAATGGCCTCTCCCCTGTCGGCAAACACAGCATAATCACGGTTGCCCGGGAGAGTCTCGTCGAGGAGTGGTTGTTCCTGTCCCTGCTGTCCTGGCCTAGGATCACCGTAGTCAGGCCGCCGCTCTGAAGCGCGCTCGGCGAGGAGCTGGTCAACTAGCTTCTTCTGCTCGGTGAGCTGTTGACGTAGCATGGCCTTTTCGGGATCCTCCTCTGCCCTCTGCATGGAGGCAGATGGGTCAGCGGGCTTTATAGCCCCACTGTGCTCTTTACCTTTGCTGACGTTTCGGCTCAACGTCAGTGCTTCAGTGGGTGTGGGGAGACCCAGGAGGTTCCTCTGGTGACGAGTAACTCTCATCGATGGATCCAAAAACGGATTTTCTTTGGGGGGAGAGCCCCCGTCGAGAAGTTCCAAGCCGTTCCCCTCTCCCGACAGGTCAGCCATATTGACCGTTTCCGTCCCTGGGGATGTACCCTCAGGGCCACCTAGCGAATCGGGCTGTCGGCGAATCGCACTGAAGCGTAGGGCGGCGTACTGACCCCATCCACGGATATACACGTGGGGGGTGGCTTCCTCGATAACCTTGTGGAGTACTTGAAAACACTCAACGCATCGTTGTTGGAGGGCCTCGTGGTGCCCAAATGACCCGAGGTGCCGAACCGCGGGGAGCGTGGCCAGGTCAATCTGACGGCACTGCTCACCGATATCCTCCAGGTGCGCTTGACTCCCAGGATATGGCATTTGTAGGTGGTGAAGACGGGAGTGAGTCTCCCGGAGAGTTTGGCGGAAGCATTCGAACTCATCCGGGGTGAGCGATTCTGGTGCATCAAAGTCCGGTCCTGCGACTGGACAAAACTTCTCAGGGAAGTGGCCCTCTGCAAGGACTGTCCAGAAGCTCCACGACTCAAACTCGGGACCCAGGTCTTCTTGGTCCCCTTTAGCGACTGGGAATGGACGGGGAACCGGCAGTGGTGCCGAGGCGGGCCGCCGGGCCGACGGGCTGGCCGTCTGTGAATACGGCGAGCAGGCCGATTGGCCTCCATATCCCGGGCCGCCCTCTGAGGGTGGCGGTGCCCCAGCTACCACATCATGATAGGATGGGCCGGCGGGCGAACATCCTGCCGTAGCGTCGGTGCTCGCCGAGGGTTCACTAGATCGTGGCTCGACCGTCGGTCCCCAGAAAAGGTCTCCGGCTTCTCCGATCGAGGCAGAAGGCACTTCCGGAGGGGCCGGTACCAACTGCAAGCTTGATCCTTGGGGGTCTACCAGGCCCTCGCTACTCCGGATATACCTTCGGAGAGAAGCGGGGATCACATCGATCTCACTCTCGGGGAGTACGAGGCTGACGTGCCGCATTCCTACCCCTGCCCTTGACTGGCGGGATCGGGGGGAGGGATCTGTCACCGAATCATACTCCGCCTCTGTATCAGAGAAACGAACCGGTCAGATCTCTGTCCAGAATTCCCTAACATTCCTCCCTCGACGTCGATGCCTCGCCTTCCTGCCCCTGGGTGGTTCTTCGGGGCATGGCTGTTCTCTGTCCTGGCATCCTCTGGCACTGGTGCTGGGGCCAAGAGGACTAGAAACCAAGGTGCGAGGAGCACCGGGACAGATATCAAAGGGGACGCGGGGAGAGATGATTCCGGGCAGGCCTCCGGGCCGGGATCGGAAGGTGGGATCACCCATGCCTCTTGGATCGGCCACACGGAGTAGACCCTACTGGTGAATAGCACTACCGCGAGGTGGTCCGCGGTGGCTATTGCCTGTACCAGCAACCGGGAGAGTCAACCCAACCTGCCTTTGGGGCGGTCGGGGACTCGATCCAGGTCGGGCATAGAAGTGCCCCGGCTCAGGATGCGTAGGGGCCTGGTGACTGGAGCCAGCAGTGGCTTGGGCCAACGCGGACGCTGTTACTAGGGCCCCAAGGTGGGCATCCTCTTCCGCTCGTGCCCGACATTGGCGTCGGGGCAGACGAGTCGGGATTAGCGGCGCAGGCAGGTGGAGAGCCCGTTCTTCGACTTGAGAAGCCTGGCGGCGGTGTCGACGTGGCCTGGCAGGAGCCCTTATCGCGGATCCCTGGAGTGAATCTCGGATAGGGTGGTCCCGGACATCCTCCACCTCATCCGCATAGGGGAGGGAGCTGTCGGAGCGTTCCGGGGATAAACTCCCGAAGCGGTTGGACGTCGAGGTAGGCGGTGGTGCCTCCCTGCGCGGCCCTCGGGGGCGGCGTCGGTGGCGAGGTGCAGCTTCCTCGAGGTCTAGGTGAGCCATGTCCCTGGTGGGGATGACTCCCTCTTCCTCATATCTCCGCACCAAGTTGTTGATCACCCTTCTCTGGATGACCTCCGAGGGGGAGAGAGGGCGTGGTTGCCCTGCAGTTGCGGCTGCTGGGATGGCTGTGGAACGGGCGGGACCGCGCGGAGTAGCCACGTCGGTGTTTCCCCTACCCCTGCGCCAGTGGGCAGGCGGAGATCGGGCACTGGATTGGGCAACCTGATTCCTGAAAGCAGGGAGAAGAACCCGTTAACACTGACAGGAAAAGGAATAGACAATCAACCATTAGTGACACGACGCCTTCCGTGGGGGGAACCCAGGCCATCGACGTCGTGAGACGGAGTGCCCGATTTCCCTTCCCCAGCCCTGGCGGGTTCTGTGCCCCAGTGCTGAATGCTCGGCCGGGCAACATGCTAATCTTCCAACACCTCTGAAAGCTATCAGTCTTTGTATTGAGGAGAAGAGCTTCACGTCGGGTTCACCATTTTCTGTTTCGGTGCGGATGTGCGTCAGGTTTCTGTTTCGACGCTGTTCCGCCAGGACGCGTTCGCGCATGCGCCCGTCTACCCGAGGGGATGGGAGCACGGCTTGTGGCCCCGCAGTCCCGCTTTCCAAAGGCGGGCGGCATCCGTCCCTTATTCAGGTACGTCTGCTCCTTGATCGAAACCAGGATGATGGGATGTCGGCTCCTCCTTCCGTGGACGTCTCCTCGGAACTCATCGCCTAATCCGGGTCTCCCTCATAGATTTAAGAATGTTCGTGAATCTCGTTCCCGGTGCCATATCTTCATGGACACCGGTTAATTACGCTGCTTCCGCCCGGACGCTCCAAGGAGTCTGGTCGGGGCAGCAACCCGCGGTGAGGAGACCCGGTAGCTCTGGGTGTTGGGGGCGTGTCTTAACACTGCGGCTCTGCATGTCTGCCTTCCGTCCCCAATAGGGTTTCTCAAAGGCATGATGGCCTGAGGCATCCTGCGCTGGGTACGGGGAACTGCGTTACCTGAGGTTTTCCTCAGCTTCCCATGTTTAACACGGGGTATGCCGCGAGTTTAACGTCCAGCGGGGACGACATCGGACTGATCAACACGAGGAGTGGATCAGATGACAGAACCCCTTGCGGGGAACCTCCGACGCTGGGGCCATCACATGGGCGGCTTCCCGAGTGAAGTGGAGTGGAATGAAATGGCATGACCCCACCGGGATGTGGCGGCCCGGGTAAGGATCAGGATGGATGATGGAGTGAAGAGCTTGGACCTCGTAGGGGCTTCCTACGTACCGCGCGTTAGCGCGGATCAAAGTCAGCGTAGTTCGGATATACAGTTTAACGTCATGCTGGACGTTGGCAAGCCGACTCACGAGAAGGTCGAGGCTGCCGGGTGGAGGATTGAACCGAACCACCTCGCACAGAGGGGGATGGAACGGCCGGGAGGTTCACAGTTTCACGTCATGCTGGACGCTGGTGTTTGGGGCTTACACTCTAAGGAGGCCCATATGCGGCAAAGCTCAGTTGGAGAGGGACTTGGGCCGAAGGTGAGAGACCTCGATCCCTGTCACGCCCTCTACTGGCTTCGGCAGTGGGGAAGCACAATGGAGATACACATGTGCAGTCCCCCACAAGAAACTTGGGGTTTGTAATACCCTACCCCCATGGGCGAAGGCCACTCCAATAAATCGTCCCTAAAGAGGGGCAATCCCGACATCCCTGCAGAGACGAGCGGGTGGGGGCCACATCCAAACCGGGGGGACCCTGCGTGCGGGGCACGAGATCAGGTGATGCGGACGGTTTAACGTCTTGCCGGACGAAGTACAGTTTAACGTCGTGTGTTGAGGACGAAGCGGACGGTTTAACGTCTTGCCGGACGAAGTACAGTTTAACGTCATGTTGGACGAAGATGCTTGGCATTTTAACATCTTGCAGCGCGGACGAAGTACAGTTTAACATCATGTTGGACGAAGAGGCTTGGCAGTTTAACGTCTTGCAGCGCGGACGAAGTAGTGCCGCCGATGGGTCCGTGTCACTTCGCGCGAGCCTGGAGGGCCGCACGGGAAGACAACACACGGTGCGGGCACCCAGGATGAAGATCATCGGGCGCCACGCGGGTGGGTACCCTCAGGGGGTCAAAGGGGGAGACCCGGGCGGTTTGCGCGCAAAAGAGGAGCTTGGCGCGCAATACCGTGGGTCGGCGCGCAATTGGGCGGGCTGGCGCGCAATTGGGCCAGCGCTCTGCGCGCGGAAGATGGAGATTGCGCGCACCGGGCCTCTAATAGCGTGTGGGGGCAACGACCCATTCTTTAACGAATGACCACTTAGTAAGGGGGGTGCGCGCAATCGGGCTGGATTGCGCGCACCCGGGGGGCAATTGCGCGCAAGAGGCTTCTTTTGTGCGTGAAGGCCTTTGGGTGAGGAGTTGGTCAAAGGAAAGGAGCCAAAGGGGTTGCGAGCGAAGGCGAACCTCGAGGCTTTCTTGCGCGAAATAAAGGAGGTTACCTGAAGATCGGCATTGCGCGCGGAGGGGGTGGGATTGCGCGCACGAGCGACCCTTCGAATTCTGGCAACCTTCAAAACGTTGGGGGTCGCCTTGTATTTATAGGCAACCCCGGGCGCGCAATTCGGTTCGCGGGTGCGCAATTCGGCGCGGGCGCGAAATAGGGGCCCGACGCGCAATAGGGCCGCGCACGGGCGTCGGGCGCGGAACCTTCCGCGCTGACTCGGCCCATTGCACGAATCCTGGAAGGATTGCGCGCGCATAGCCAATATCGCGCGCGGGCCTCCGAAATTTCACGCAAGGTCTTCGGGCCTTCCGAAACATGCTTCTGACTCCAAATATGACCTCGCTTTCCTCATCCGGAACTTCGTTTGAGGAGCAACGGACTTTTCCGGCGTCTACAACGACATGACCTAGTACACAACAACATGACTTACTACGCACCTGTTTTGATACCCCTAGGGACATTATTAACATAATTCAAATTTTCATTAAAAAACATTATGAAGGATTTAAAAGTTAACATGTCACCAAAGAAACCATGTTTATGGTTATGAGATTATCTATGAATAAGTTTTTCAATTTATGTTGAGTGTTACTAGTTCAAAATTATGCATTATGATTAATAATATAATTTAGTGTATGCCATTGTTTAGAAATGGGTCCTAGTGGAAGGAATTGAAACCATATAAACACATGTATTCTATGTAGGGATTTATCTCTTATGAAATATAATGATGTTGGAGCTGGTGATGTAGTTGGAACTGAATAAATTATAACTATATTGGGTAAAATGACTCAGGTTATGAGAAATAACCTTACTCGCATGGATCATCCTGATCCACGATGTGGTTTAACAATGTTATACCTCTTTATGTGACAATAACATCCATCATTCAATCAGACTACAAACCAATTTTTAACTAAGCAATGGATAAGTTCCTTAGAGAGGATATTTCTCACTTTGGGAAGTAATGAAATGGAGAAGGTTATCATGATATTTTATCATCTATCATGAGATGTAGATCAGTGGTGGTCATTAATTCAAAACACAAAGGAGGAGGAATAAATTAAAAATATGGAATAGAATTATTTTAAGGAAATTATCTTAGAGAAATATTTCCTTTATGAAAATTTATAGGATATGGAGAGTAAATTCTTGAATCTGAGGTAAAAAGAGGATGATAAAATTTCCAAGAATGAATCTGACTTTACAATGTTAGAAAATCATGATATGAATTACATACATAATCCAAAGATCAAAATTGAATGATTATTTGTTGGGTTTAAACCATTTCAGAGAAGGGCACTGGTCTCCCACACTTTCTCATCAAATGAATATATAATGTTGTGTGTTCTCAAGAAAGAGAAATAATTCTCTATGTTTTACGACTTTAAGGGAAAATAAGGGAAGAAAAGGGTGACAGAGAAAAGGATGGATAAAGGGAAGAAAAAAATAAGATTTTTCCAATGTGTAATACTTGTAGAAGGAAGCACCCTGGTGGCTGCTTAAAAGAAAAATGAATTTTTTACAAGTGTGGTGAGAAAGGTCATTATGCTCATGATTTCAAGGGAATGAAATAATCTACTAATGTCCAAGGAAAAAATTATTGGGATATGGGACACTATGAAAATTATTGTTCAAATCATCAAGGAAAATTGTCTAAAAAAGGTCACAAGATCAAGGAAAATATTATATAATCACAATAATTGAGGTTGAAGTTCCTAATAATGTGGTGGTAGGTACTTTAATCATCTCCTAAAATTTATCTAAATCTTTTTTTAATTATGGATCTTCACATTCCTTTATATCTTTCTAGTTTCCTTTAAAAATTTTATATTTCCAATTCAATGTAACTTGGGAGTTATCAGTAAAGGCTTTTAATGGAAACCTTATTACAATAAAGTTATTTTGAGTAGTTCCTATTATGACCCATAAAAATGATCTAATTTATTATTTTATCATCATACATATGGTTTATTTTGATATAATCCTTGGTATGAAATTTATTTTGAAATATAATGAAAAAATTTATTGCAAATATAATGAAATTATGATTCGTGATGAAGGTATGAAATTTATCATATTTAAAGAGGATACCTCATTATCTAAGTCATATATAGATCCACCTCCAACTACTCTTCTAAGTGAAATTATTAGGGAGGAAGAGAAAACATCATCTATAGATGAGGAAATAAATCTTCACATTAATGATGTACCTATTGTGAAAGAATACATTGACGTATTTTTAGAGTATTTACCTAGAAATCCTCTAGAGAAGGAAGTTGAGTTATCTATTGATTTAATTCCTATTAAAAGACCTATACCAAAGACTCATTATAGAATGGACACTATAGAATTAATAGATATGAATAAATTACTAGAGAAATCGAGTGATAAGGGATTTATTCATCCTAGTGTTTCTCTATGGGGATCCCCTATTCTCTTTTTCAAGAATAAAGATAGATCCATGAGGTTGTGAATTAAATCTAAATAAATAAATGCTATTATAATAAATAAAAAGTAACCTCTACCTCACATTGATGGTTTATTTTATTAACTTCACAGAGCTCAATTTTTTTTGAAGATTGACCATTGATTTGGATATCATCAACTACATGTGGGGAAGGAAGATATTCCAAATACCTCATTTCTAACTAGGTATGGACATTATGAGTTTACAGTAATGCCATTTAGAATGAATAATTCAACCTCTTTTTTATAGATCTAAGGAATAGAGTGTTCAAGGAATATCTTGATGATTTTTGGGGTATTTATTCATGATATCTTAATATATTACAAAATCTATGTGTACCATGAGAACAAATTGCAAGTTGTTCTAGAGAATATTATAAGAAAAGTGTTATATTAAAATTTAAACAAGTGTGAATTATGGCTTCAAACTATTTATTTTATTTTCCATATTGCCTCTAAGGATGGAATCTCAATTGATCCTACAAAGATAAAGGAAGTCCAGGAATGGAAAACACCAATGAATATAACTGAGGTATATAGTTTCATTTTTTAGTAGGTTACTATCGACATTTCATTCAAATTTTTTCCCAATTAGCTAATCTATTAACCAAGCTTACTTTTAAAGGGTTTAAGTTCATATGGGAAAAATACTTTGATTAATGTTTTGAATAATTGAAGAGGGATTAGTGAATGATTTGATCTCGACTCTACCATATAGAAGTGGTGGATTTGTGATTTATAGTGATGAATCCAAGAAAGGTATTGACTATGTCTATATCTAGAATGATAGAGTTGTTACCTATGTATTAAAGCATTTAAAAACTAATGAATATAACTATCCAACTAATGATCTTGAGTTTGTAGTTGTAATATTTTCTCTTAATATATAGAGACACTATCTCTATGGTGAACGATGTGAGATATATACAAATCAAAAGAGTTTAAAATATATATTCTCACATAATGAAATCAACATAAGGCAGAGATGATGGATTTATCTACTCAACGATTATTATTTTTTAATATACTATCACCTATGTAAGGAAAATAAGGTAGCATATGCATTGATCATGAAGTGCCATAGAGTTCTAAACAAAATAAGGATTGAAAGGGATCATGTGTTCATGGATCTAGTGAAGATTAATATGGTAATTATCAAGAAAGGTTAAACATCAATACCTTTTCAATTGGTTTCCCAACCATATTTATTAGAAAGTGTTAAATGTTATTAGTATGAATATGAGAGTTTTAGAAGGAAAATTAATGCTATGAATAATGGGAATTTGGAAGACTTCATTTATGAGGATGGAATTATACAATTTGGGAAGAGGATTTGTGTTCCCAATATACCCGATCTAAAAAGGGAATTATTTGATGATGCCCATTGCTCAAATTTCTCTATACACCATGTTAGCATTAAGATGTATAGATATTTGAAGGAACATTTCTGGTGGGATAGTATAAAAAGAGAAATTGATGATTATGTATCAAGATTTTTATTCTAGAAATATGTGAAGGCTGAAAGATTACATCCGAGAGGATTCATGAAACCTATTCCTATTCCTACATGGAAATGGAATGGCATTACTATGTATTTTTTCATGAGATTACTAAAAAATCCAAGAAATAATGATGCAATTTGGGCAATTTCTGATCGAATTACAAAATCTACACATTTCCTCATTATAAGGGAGGATTTTCCATTGGATAACCTTATATGACTTCATATTAATGAAGTTTTAAGACTTAACGGTCCACCAATTTCAATTGTGTCTAACTATGATCCATGGTTTACATCTAAATTATGGAAAAGTCTTGAAAATATTTGGATATTGAGCTTCATTTGAGTAATACATATCACCCTCAAACTGATAAGAAGTCATAAAGGACGATCCAAACATTATAATACATGTTGAGATCATGAACACTTGACATTTATGGAAAGTGAGATCAGTATTTACCTTTGTTATAAGTTTCATACAATAATATTTTCAATTCAAGTATTCAAATGGAACCATATAAATCTTTGTATGGGAAGATATGTCATATACCAACATGTTGGGCTGAAGTTGGTGAAAGGAATCTTGTAGTCCCAGAACTTATGGAGGAAACAACATCAAAGGTATATACTATTCAAACACATATCAAAGTAGCTCAAACTAAGAAAAATATTTATATCAATAATCAAAGGAAGTATTTGTAATTTAAAGTGAGAGTTCATGTTTTCCTGAAAGTTTCTACATGGAAGGGTGTTAGAATATTTGGAAAGAAATGGAAACTAATACCTAGGTATATTGGTCCTTTTGAAATCCTAGACATATTTGGAGTTGTGGATCAAAGTTGGGAAAATCCACATAGTCTTTCTAAAGTACACAATGTGTTCCACATCTCTTTTTTAAGGAAGTACATGCTATACCCAATGCATGTCCTCACTTATGAAGGAATAGAATTGGAACCTGATTTATCTTACTGTGAAGTGACTATTTGGATTTTTTACACTAGAGAGCAGGTGTTGAATAATCAGATGACTCGCCTGGTAAAGGTACTTTGAAAAACTCATAAAATTGAAGAGTTGACGTGGGAAACAGAGGAATTTATGTTGAAAAATTACCCAAATATTTTTATGAGTTGAAATTCTAGAAATTTCAAGGAAAACATTTTTATAGGAGGGGAGAATGTAACACCCCAAGATCTTATGGTATGTATATTTTAAACTTTTTGATCTTCAATAGATTATTCTTCACACAACACCATTTTTTAAAACCATAATATACTATTAAATATAACTGTTGGAAAAGTAATGTGACCATTAGGAATAGTAATATGACTAATAAAATAGTAACTTCACCGGTGAAAGTATAAATACAATTTAAGTATCTTATAAATGAGATTATTTTATTTTTAGATCACAAAAAAAGTAAATAAATGTTTTAAAAATGATAAATTAAGTGTTTATATTTTTTAAGTCATAAATACTTAATTACAATTTAATAATCAATATAATTATTTAAAATAAAATATTTTTTTTCATAAAATAGACTCATAAATTGGTAATTTTTTATCTTATAATTTTTAGATAATTTTATGAGACCATAATTAATTTTTCAAAGTTCCATAAAATGAGTTATTATTTTGAAATTAGTATTTTTTGAATAAATGAAGATTTTAATTAAAAATTAAATTTTTCATACTTAGAAAAATATATTTTTTAAAATAATTTTTAATTTTTAATTATAAAAATCAAAAAATGGTTAGGGTTAATTTTTGGGATTTTTCTAAAATAGTAAATTTTTTGGTGAATAGTAAAATATGTAAATTAACGGTATATATACATTATAAGTTAAATAAACTATTACTTGAGATATTTATAATGTTTGAAAAACAATCTCAAACTATAATTATCTATTTAATGTATTTAGTCATGGAATCATCACTATTTTGTGTCTTGATCTAAAAATAATAAACTAATGAATAAAATAAACAAAAAACACCCCTATCCTCTGCTATAAATACCACCCCTCATCACCTCTTCTCCTCACACCTCTTAAGCCTTGAATCTTCTCCAATTTCTACCTAATCATCTTTCAATTATCTTCCACACATTGATGAGAATTTGGTATCACAAAAATACCAATACTAATTCCCTTAAGAAGGTTCTCAAGGAGAATAAATTCAAGAAGAAAATTCTTATTTCGTTTTACTTTAATTTCTTTTCAGTTTAATTTATTTTCTTATCCTTCCATCACCTACTATATTAAAAAATTAATAATAACATAAATATATTATATATATTTTATTGTTATTGTGTTACTGGAAAACCCATCATCAATCTCCTTATCCTCTCCCTTTTATTCTAAAAATGAAAGCATCGTCCGTGATGTGCTGATTTGCCACCATCGTAGACAATGCATTTTCATTTTACATTACTACCTTCAAGGCTAGTCATAAAACCATTATTATGGTTAAATAAGATATTATTACAAATATTATAATACATATAATGTTTTGGAACCATTATATATACAAAATATAAATTAATTAAAAAAACTAGTTTGCAATAATTGAAAATTCACCAAAATAAACTAACGTTCATAATTAACATTTTATATAATGAATCATCCTCATATCTAGAAAAAATGGTATATAAGACCATTAAATATTATATAATTTAATTAATAACATATAATTTTAACTCTATGGAATTAATCCCATTTTACATGAACTTCCATACATGTATACAAGTGAACCAATCATGAAAACCAAGGAAATGAACACCCCCGAATGAAAAAGTTAAATATTATATATCATAAAAAGTCCATAAACGAACTTAATAAAATTATAATAATTCAATTTTTTTTGAATAGGTTCTTAATTGAATTATTAATTAATCTAATTTCATTATCCAAGACGTTAAGTACAAGTAAAAAAATATTTCGAACATAATGTAAGGGTTTCATCCCGAACCTCCATTTTTCATTCGGGTTACACTTTATCTCTCTTTACAATAATGTAATTATTCTTTAATTTTATATAATTATTATAAATTACTTGTATATATTACAAAATCATGTATGTAGATCATTTTATCTTTCTTTTATTGGGAAATACATGTTTTATATACTTCCCTTTTCAATTCTTCCCGATAAGCAAGCCCGATTAAAGGGTACTTCCCAATTTCTTACCCATTTCAAGTACACTCCATAATCTATTTTAAGACACAAATATTTTTCTAAAATCCAAATTTTTATAATGAAAAAATGACTTATCTCTTTTATTGTATTAAGTAAACAATTAATCCATTTCCTCTTTAAATACTCTCTTACATTTTCTCTTAAACCACACTGAAGTGGCCCATTTCCAAAGTTTCTTAAAAACACTTTTTTACATGTTTTCACTTCAATTGGACATCATTTGTGCCTAAAACATAATATCATTTTACACCCATTTTATTTTCTTGGATACTCATATTTAAAATCTTAATTTATGACAAATACAAATGATATTTCTAAAATAAATCTTTTTGGGAATGTAAAAAGTGGCATTTACCTCATGAATTCCTCAAGGATTTTATTAGAGTATTTTAATCTTTTTCAACACCCTCTATTGAATCATATCATTAATTAGGATTGATATTTTATGATATCATCTAACATATTTTATTAAATGGTTTATTATCAGTTTGAAAATGGATATGCTATCTTAATACCAATCACCATACTACTCATAATGGTTAGTGATTATGTTTACTAATTAGAGAAAGCTATTTACATTTCATACATATATATTGATTATGTTTCACCAAATTCATATGAGGAAGGAATTATATATGGTAAGTGATGGTTGAGGCTCACTATATCCCCTTGATGTATTAATAGGTCTCATGAGACAAAATAGATACAAACTTACCCAAGACCTCGATCATTTATTTTCATATATAGATTTGGATGCGGCCTTAACCCTTTATTTTCAAATGTCATGGATGATTCCTCAACAGTAAGTTCCAAATGTCCAACATTATGCATTACTTCATTATGATATTATTAATTTAAAATACATGTGATTATTCGACTTGTAGAATATTCATGTTTTGGATTCTTTATCATGTGATTATTTATGCTGTCATTTAATCAGCTTTTATTTCTACGAGATTATGCTCAAGATTATATTTAATGGCATGTGTTTTTAGTTATTCACCATGCCTTAATATTTATTTTAGCTTCTTATATATATCACTGAGCATATAATATAATCCCTTTATTATGTTTTATTTTTCCCCATGATGTGAATATGTGTATTATGAGTTATTTTATTGGATAATATAGGATTTTATTAGCAATTCCAAGGGAGTTTCTTTGTTATTTTTTCCTTTAAAGTTACAATGTAACAATTATGTTTGTATCTAGTTTTCCAAAGTTACTACACTTTTTGGTACTTTGGGATGCAAACCCTTGTTCATCGTACCAATGTAATAAAGTAAGGCACTGGCTCTAGGCTACTCGTGTCAGGGTCTTTACACTAGTTTCTTCACGAAGGATCTATATAATGGATGGTTATGCCTCCTTTGCACCAATTATTTCAAGAAGGTCTCAAACTTGGATCGAATTAATTCAAATTACTTCAGTGTATTCCTTTCACCTAGTTCAAAACCCATAATAGCCCAAAAATTATTGTCTCGTAACTCAGTGTAAACCCTAGAAATACCTTTACCAAAATTATCTACCGAGTTGAACAAGAAAGGTCATCCCATGCATAAGTTCTAAAAAAAGCATTTCAAGGTATATTTTTCCAATTCTCCCATTTCTCATGATGTTAGAATTCATTAAATAGGTCCTTATTACATAAAATTAAAATAAAACACATCATCATAATATTTTCACAACCATAAAATGAACATCACTGGTCTTGTTTTTAAGAACATAAAAGGATCATCATTGGTCCTTGTCACATGAATTTAAAAGGCACATTATTAGACCTTATAAAACAACCTTAAAAGGTGCATCATTGATCCTTGTCACATGAATATAAAATGGGAATCATTTTTCCTTGTCATATGACCATATAATGGGGTTGTGAAAAGAAGAAATCATATAATCAACAACATGGGTCAAAAAATGTTGATTGAAAATTCAATTCTAGAAATATATTAGAAAGAAGTATTTATTATATTAGTTTACATATCAATAGAAATTTACTATTTTCAAGTAAAGAGAAAAATCCATATGAAATTTGGTATGGAAAGAAGCCTACAAAAAAGTATTTTTGGGAGTATGGAAGTAAATTCTTTATTCTAAACAATGAAAAGGGGAAAAAATTTAAACACCAAGGAGATGCAGGAATATTTATTGGATACTCATCAAAGATTAAATCTTATAGGTGTTGCAAAAAAAATCTTGAGAAGATGATTAAATGAAATGATGTTGTGGTGGTTGATGTTGTATAAATAAATGCAACTCATGAGCATATTTTTTATGACAACAACCAAATCTCTATATTTTAGAGTGATGAAGAAGTATAGGGTTAAGGAAGAGTTAAAAGGAATGAAGATAAGTCTAATTAATGTTCTAATTGTGAATAAATACCAAAACTTCTATCAGGTTCATGAAGACTAACAAGAAGGGATGAAATCACTAAAAGAAACATTATTAGAGATCAGACAACCTCAGTTCAAAATAGAAGAATGAAGGCTCACTACTAGGTATCTTTGTTATATTTATAAGATCGAAAATATTTTAAAGAGTATATAAATTATGAGAGTTAGGTTAACGCTATGAACGAAAAGTTTTACCAAATAATGAAGAATAATACATGCAAATTTGTTCCAATTCCAAGTGATAAGAACTACATTAGAACCGAGTGGGTGTTCCAAAATAAAAAAATGAAGATGATGTGGTGAATTAGAATAAAGTATGAATTTTATAAAGACAGATAATTTTCAAAAATAGATATAGAATCTAAATTGATTAATATTAATTATATAACATAACAAAACCATGATATAATCATATGGGTTAAGTATATTTGGAAACTTGGAAACATAAAAAATCGGTTCCTAAAATGTCTATATCGTCCCCCATTTATTCCTTCATAACTAGAACGCTTTTTGACATATCAAACTTAATACCTTTAATTGTATCATAGAGAAAATAAATATTATAAAAGGGTGATATTATAAGGTTTTTAATGGTAAACAAGGGAGAGATATATCATAATCATAAGATCATCAACATAACATTTGAAAACTATACACTATACAACAAAGATAATAATCTAGAGTAATGGAATAAATCATATAAGTTTATAAGAAATGAATCATAAAAGAATATGAGAGAATAATATTTGAATAATACGTAGAGTTTTGGAATATAAATAATCATAAAAAATATAATGTCAAGGCTACCTACCAAGACATTCATAACATGTTAGGCTTGGGCTGTTCACCAGTATACCTGATTTGGGTTTGGGATGACCTATTGTGTAACCTCTTGTTTCAAGATTAAGGTGAACTCCCATGCACCCTCTAAATATGGCCATATGATGAAATCTTATCAACCCTCTTGTTGATATCTTGTATTGGCCACCTGAGTGCCCATTTTTTAGGGGCTTGGGATGAAAACCTATGTACCCTTTTGTTGCGGGCTTGGGATGACTACCCATGTACCCTCCTGTTGCGAGCTTGGGATGAGCACCCATGTACCCTGTGAGATCATAGAACATTTTTCATTACCCAAATAATTAGATGGACATATAAGTCACACCTATCACATAATTAAAAGAATATATATGTGTCCCACAAGAATATAAATAATTCATCACATCAGAATCCATGTAAATAAATGATTTTCATAAAAATTTCATTATAATTTAACTCATATAATAGAAATAGATTTCATAAATATCATTCCATTATACACATAAAACAAAAATCAAAAGAATAAGGGTTTAATTCTTAAATAATACCTCTATTAAAGCATAAGTAGCATCAAATAATGTTATCTTAGATGGAACATAATTTTGAATGATCGCTTGAAATAATTCTTGAAGAAAACAATCTTTCTGTATTGATTTTTTTTAAAATTACATAAAATTATAAAATAAAAAAATTTCTTGAAAATAACCTTATAACCTTTTAAAGTAATCATCAAGTCATTTAGGCATCATGACGATAAGAAAATTCACTCATTCCTTAAAAGATAAAAGAAAAATTCCTTCCAAAATGTTTGTTAGAAAATTCATAAAGAACCTCTCTTAGAAAACGAAAAAAATAATCCTTTAAAACTACTTTGTGAAAAGTTAAACATGAGTAAAAATAACTTTAAATAGTAGTAAAAATATTTTTGGAAAGAATTTAAAAAAATAGACATGGGATAAAAAGGGAATTTTTAGTCGAAATTTAATAAGATTATTTCAAAAGAAAATACCTTATAAATATCATATCATTGAAGTGAGAATTAATAAAATTAATATATTATTTATATTCAATGTAAATCCATATAAAATAAGTGTAAATCCAATATAATATAATCAAAAGTCATACCACAACTAATAAAATCATGAAATAATCAGTGAAGTAGAAGGTTAACCCAAATCATGGAAATTAGGTTAAGAATTCCCTTACCACAATTTAACCAGTTGATTAGTATTCCCCATAAAATTAATAAATATCAAATGAAAAATTTAATACCATTAAGATACTGAGATTAATGATATTATATATAAAATGGTAGTATATAAACCACACACAAAAAATAAGTTGTGAATAAAAAATATATCTCACAGAAGAGAATGTGAGATGAGAGATCCTTACCTTTTGGTTCCTTTTAGTTTTTCATAATTTAACCTCCACTTGAATATCACCTCCTTTAAGGAACCTTTGAGGAAAGTGGATTTGTTCATTCAATGAGACCAGTAGTACTTGAACATGGGGAGAGTGAGGAGGAGAGGGTTTGGTAGATATATGACGATCTTCAAGGATTTTGAGGAGGAGGGGTTGTTTTAAATTATCAAATAATGATTATTTTATAACTAAATCCAACCACATTGATGTGAAATTAATTTCTAGGAATTTGGATGATAATTAATGGTTTAAATACTGGTTAGGGTTGATAAATACCTTAACCACCCACTAAATACTGTATTTTTAGGTATTTTAAGTCTTTAACTTTTTAACTATAACATGTTTCATTATTTTACCTATACCACAGTAAATCATTATTTTTACCACGTTATTTTTTATGCCTAAAAATGAAAATGACTTTAATAACAATTTTTACCTTCTAATTAAAAATATATAATCCATTTTACCAAATTAAATTCACACTCTACTAGAAATCCGACCTTTCCTAACGCTTTTATACCAATAGTTTGTAAAAACCATTGGTATAGGTACACTTTCCCAATGGTTTAGCCAAAACATTGGGAAATCCCACTTTGAGGTCACTTTTCCCAATGGGTTTCCAAAACCGTTGGGAAAGGGTATGACTTTTCCCAATGGTTTGGCCAAACCGTAGGGAAAATTCCACTTTAAGGCCACTTTTCCCAACAGTTTGGCCAAACCGTTGGGATAGGTACCCTTAATTTTTATGAGTACATTTGTGTAATATCGTCAAATAAATCAATATATTAATTATATATATATATCTATATATATATATATATTTATCCAAATATATTCACAAAAGATACTCTAGGATAGTGGTAAAGTCATTGATATATAATGTGGAGGATGTGGGTTTAAACCTCCACTGGAACTATTTTTTATATATTTTCCGATCCCAACGGTTTCCTCAAACCATTGGGAAAGACCTATCCCAACAGTTTGGAAAACCGTTGGGAAAGACCTATACCAACAGTTTGAAAACCATTGGGATTGGTATTTCCCAACGGTTTTCTCCAAACCATTGGGATAGGTCTTTCCCCAAGCCAAATCACCCAACGGCTCCCCAAACCGTTGGTATAGGCTATACCAACGGTTTGGGGACCTATAACAACAGTTAAAAACCATTGGTATAGGTAATTTTTTCATTAGTGACATAATTCTCAAAATTACATTTAAAATTAATCTTACAAATTCAATAGGAAAATGAGTTTTTAAAGTGAAAAAATTAAAATGTTTTAAATGTTTTTATATCCAATTTCAATGTTTAATTGATTAAACTGAGATAAAATGAATTTATTAATATATAATTTAACAAATTATACTTCAAAACAAAATATAAAAATAACTTAACTATATAAATAAATTTTATGAAAAATCATTTTTCAATTGAAATTTAGTATTTTTCATTATTCATCAAAAAATGAAACTTCTCTAAAAAATACCAAAAATTTACCCTAAGATAATTTTGATTTTAATATTTTAAAAAACAATTTTATTTTTTCAAATAAAATTTATAAGTGTCAAATTTTTTTTTAAAAGAGGTGCACCATTAAAAGAAGGAAAAATTGCCTTTAGATAAATATAGCTTTTTATGCAAAACATTGGATTTATTATTATCTTAAGCCTATAATACGTATTTGAAAATAAATTTGATTTAATATATAACATGTAAATTTCATTATGATATTTCACTAATAGT
The DNA here is from genome assembly GCA_963277665.1 of Viscum album. Taxonomy (NCBI): domain Eukaryota; kingdom Viridiplantae; phylum Streptophyta; class Magnoliopsida; order Santalales; family Viscaceae; genus Viscum; species Viscum album. The sequence goes on from OY728126.1 coordinate 1,156,481,837, forward strand.
GATTAATTTAATTTATTAAAATATAATTCCATTATGGGAAAAAATAATTTTTTTATAAAAACACTCCATTTATGTTCAATTGTTTTTTATTTTAATTTATAATTAATTGGTAACTGATGGATTCATTTTATAAACATGTATAAAATACATTTTTATAATTTAGTTTATCTCATTTATTCCCACCATTCTAATAGTTATGTGATAACTATCTCAATTAAATAATAATATTTTGGAGTTCATTTAAGCTCAGTGTTTGATCAAAATAATATATCGAAGAGATTAATTTTTTTAAAAAAAATAAATACCATAAAATCTTGGGGTGTTACAATCTACCCCCCTTAAAATATATTTCCCCCATAAAATTCATTAATAGGATATAAACGGATGAGGATGCCTCTACCTCATCAAATCCTAAGGTTCCCATGTAGCTTCCACCAATTAGTAGTTTCAGTACAAAATATTAACTATGTGAGTGGTCTTGTTTTGTATAAATTTATCTCTAATACCTAGATTCTCTACTGGTTTCTATTTATAATAAATATATTAATACAGTGGTATTACGTCTATGTTTAGTACATGTGAAGGATTTGGTATGTACTTCCTCAGGAGAGATACATGGAACACATCATTAACTTGAGAGGGATTTGGTGGAAGAGTCAATTGACGATCCACCATCTTTATTCGATGAAGAATTTCAAAAAATTTCATCCTCATAAATTTGAAATTTCTCTATGGAACCAAATATGGATGTTTGAAAATTTCCTTTGTGGGAAACCCACATCAGAAAAGGGTCTAATAAAACCTCCTCTTGAAAAGATGGAAACTAAAAGGCAAAGATCACCACATAACCAGAATTCCAATTTAGAGAACATTAGTGGAAAGTGAGAACATGGAAATATAAGACAATTATAACTATCAAGGTATGATGGGTAATGATATAGATCATGTTCATTAAAATATTAATTACCAAAAAACCATAGAAAAAATAGGCCTAAAAAAGTCATTGATATCATTATAAATGATGATAATTGGATAACATTTCATTTAAAATCATTTGAGATGATATAATTTCTTGATTTGATCTTATAAATACAATCTCACTAATTGGTTGTGACTTGATTAATTTCTACTTCATTTTTTACTCTAAGAAATAAAGTTGAAATTATAATTGCTCTTGAACAAGTGGATCATAAGATCCATAATGGGATGAAAATTCATTATTTTTGTCTCTAGATATCACAATAATAAAAAAAGATTAGCACAAATTATCCAATATGCATAAATATTCATATGGATAAGTTGTACATTAATCTCTAAAACCTCTTCCAAATTTCAAAATATTCAATTTCAAAAATGGTCACCCTTATGTACCTTCCAAAAGATTAAAATTCAAAAATCTTTAATCAAGGTCACTACGTTTTCAAAATCAACTTATAATTAATCCCCAAAAAAACTTGATGAATCTATAAATATTATAATCCTTTACATGTGAATAAAATTATCATATATTATCTTGAAACATGGTAATAAATTGAATTACTATAAAACCTTAGTGAAAAAAATGCATGCTTTCAAAAAATTAACTCTTTCCACATACAATAGATCCAAAGATTTTATAAACTCAATCTATTAACCACCTTTACATTAAATTACTATTTAGTTCCAAGGTCATCAATACTATCCCATTTATTTTATCACAATTAAATATCTCTTTATATCATAATTATCCCAATATCATGCATATATTAAGGGTTTTCTTTCCCCTAATCACGCTATCTCAAAAAATATAACCTTACCACCTTAATCACTTTTCATGATTACCAGTACCATTCAATAAATACTTAAGTAAAAACTGCAGTGGAACAATCCTTAGATGTTTCATTATTCTATAATACAATAAAATTACTTATATAACATTATTTTTTAATTCCAATACATAATGAATCAATCATTCCGCATCCTTCTTAAAACATTATCCATGATTTATCATTTAATTCCTTAACACTTCTTTCATCTCATATTTAATTCATAGTCTCTTAATCATTATAAATATAACCATTACTAATAAAACCTTTCTGATTATCTTTAGGATCTTTCCCCCTAGGGAATTTATTTTCATTATTCCATTACATTCCACTTTTAAAACAAATACACATCGATGATGCCTTAGGAATACCATTATTATCATCCATTTCCTTAACCAAACCTTTCACTTTTTATTTTCAATTAATTACTTTGTGTCATTATTTTACACACCCAAATAATCTTTTAGTTCTTTTGAAACATTATCCTTGATTCCCCTTCCCACATGATTTACTTATGGAAAATTGATTTTTTTTTCTATGGTCACCATGAAACTCTATCATCATCTTATTATATGGGTCAAAAAACTCACCAATATTGAGATTATTTATCATATTATGATATTATTGATTAGGAATAATAACAAGGTTTTACCTTCTAAACACTGTTTCATTTGGTTTCTCATGAGGAAGATCATTCCATTTTCCCTCAAATTCACCATTAACGTGAATCCTTTGGGTTCCATCCATTGTCTAAAACCCAAAAAGGAAAGTGAGATAAATAGTATTCATAGTGGTAAAACCTCATAATCAAGGAAAATTAATTATAAAATTAAAATCCTTGACACCTTATGTTTAAATTAGGTTATTTTTTATCATTACCAAAACACTAGGATTGTAACCTAGACATATCCTTAGGGTTCTTACTAAGGTTTTCTCATCATACTTTTAGAAGGTTAAATAAACCTTGCTCTGATACCAAATATAACATTATAGAATTATTTAAATTTGAATATAAGTAATACCTATCAAATAACTCAATGGGAGTCTACACCCCTTGGGTGGGGCACACCATTGTCTCTATTGGCATCCATTTCCTCATGAATCCCTTAGGTGGAGAGCCATGCTTCACCCAACATTCACACATGAGAGTTCCCAAGGAATGGATTCCTTCATTTTCTTTGATATCAACTATAATGACCCATAATTGTCCTATATATATTACATATAAGTATATGAATATTAATTACATAACATAACAAAACCATGATATAATTAGATGGGTTTAGTGTCTTTTGAAACATAGAAACTTAAAAATCTAGTTTATAAAATTTCTATATTGCCCCCTATTTATTCCTTCATAATTGGAACTATTTTTGAAATATCAAACTTCACAAACTTCTTTATATCTAATGGAACATAAAAAAAATAAAAGGGTGAGATCATACACTCATTAAGGGTAATAAAGGGAGACATATAATATAAGCATAAGATCATGAACGTAACATTTGAAAATTATACCCATCATAATGAAGATCATAATATTGATTTAAGGGGTAAATATTCTAAGTTCATAAGACATGAATCATAAAATAACATGAGAGAATAATATTGGTATAAAACATAGAATTGTGGCATGTTCATATTCATAGAAAATATTATGTCAAGGCTACCTACCAAGACATTAATTACATGATAGGCTTGGACTATTCACACATGTACCTACTTCAGACTTTGGATGACCTCCGGTGTGCCCTCTAGTTTCATGGTTAGAAAGAACTCCTGTATACCCTCTTATTGTAGGCTTAGGATCAATTCTCATATACCCTCTTTTGTGGGCCTGGTCTAACCACCCATGTACCATTTTTTTGTGGGATTTGGACGACCACCCGTGTACCATTTTGTTGTGGGATTCGGATGAACAACTATGTATCCTCTTATTACAGGCTTGGGATGACCACCCATGTAACATTTGAGCTCATATAACATTTATCATTACCCAATTAATTGTATGGAGATATATCCCCACCCACCACAAAATTAAAATCATACATATGTGTCTCATAAGAACATAAATCATTCATCACATCAAAACCCATGTAAAGAAATGAGTTTCATAAACATTTCATCATAACTAAATTCATTTAAAAGAAATAAGTTTCATAAATATCACTCCATCATAAAAATACACAAAAAATAATAAGAATAATGGTTTCATTCTTTAATAATACCCACAGTAAAGCATAAGTAGCATCAAATAATGTTATCCTAGATGGAAAATAACGTTGAATTATTTCTTGAAATAATTATTGAGGAAAATATCCTTTACGTTTCATTTTTTTAAATGCCATGTAATTAAAAAATTAACCATTTTATTTAAAAACAACCTTGTAAGATTATAATGAAATCTTCAAGTAATTAAGGCATTAGGACATTGGGAAAATATTCTCTTTTCATATAAGTTAAAAGAATCATTCCTTCTATATTTGTTTTTCAGAAAAGTCATAAATAACACCCCATATGAAATGAAAAAAGAATCATTTAAAACCATTTTTTAAAAGGACAAGCATGAGTAAAAATGAATTTAAAGAATATTAAATTTTTTTGGAAACAATTTAAAAAAATAGGAATGAAAGAAAAAGATATTTTTAAATAAACCTTTAAAAGATAATTTTTAAAATATAATCCCATATAAATATCATATCATTGATGTGAGAATCAATAAAACTAAATTATTATATGTATTCGCTATAAATACACATAAAAAAGTGGAAATAAAACATAATAAAATCAAAATTTATCCCATTAATAATCATAGAAAGACATAATAGGTGAAGTAAAAGGTTAACCCAAAGAATGGAAATTGGGTTAATAATTCCCTTACCACTTTGTAATCAATTGAATTGTATTCCCCATAAAAGTAATAACTATCAAATGAAACATTAAATAACATTAATATACTGATATTCATTATATTATATATCAAATGGTAATATATACACCACACATAATAAATTAGTGGGGAATAATTCAGATATATCATAGAAGATAAAGTAAGATGAGAGACCCTTAACTCATGGTTCCCTTTAATTTTGCATACTTCAACATTCTCTTGAATATCACCTCCTTGAAGGACCCCTTGAGGGCCTTAGATTTGGTCTTTTGGTGAGACCAACATCACTTGGATATGGGGAGAGTGTGGAGGAGAGGGTTTGGTAGATATTTGAGTATATTAATGTCTTATTAGGATAAATAGGATGGTGAGGGGTGGTATTTATACTTGATGAGGGGTGGTTTTAAATGATTAAATAATGATTATTTTATAATTAAATCTAACCACATTGAGGTGGAATTAATTTCCATAAATTTTTCTAATAATTAAAATTGTAAAGGCTATTTAGGGTTGATAAATACCTCAACCTCACATTAAATTTTTTATTTTTTAGGTATTTTAATTCATTAATATTTTAACTTTAACCTATTTCATTATTTTACCTATGCCGTGGTAAATATTTCTTTTTTACTATGGTATTTTTTTATTCCTAAAATAAAAATGTCCTTACTAACTAATTTTTACCTTATGAATCCAAATATGTAATCCATTTTATAAAATTCTATTCATAGAGTAGGAAAAATTAGAATTAAAATTAATCCCGCAGATGCAATGGGAAAGCGGGTTTTTAAAGTTCAAAAGTGAAAAAGTTTTAAATGTTTTTATATCCAATTTCAATGTGAAATTGATTAAAATGACCTTAATTGGATTTATTTATATATAATTTAACTAATTATTACTTAAAATAAATTTCACATATAATTAAACAATATATATAAATTAAATGAAAAGCTAGTTTTCAATTAAAATTCAATATTTTTCAATATGTGTCAAAAAATGAAACTTCTCTAAAAAATACCAACAATCCACCCAAATATATATTTTTTATTCCTATTTCAAAAAAGAAGTTTCGTTTTTCAATTTTTTTATAAATGTGTCAAATTTTTTTTTTTAAATAGGTTCTCCATCAAAAGGGGGAAATTATATTTCTAAAAAATATAGATTTTATGATTAAAATTATATTTATTCTTATCTTCAGACTATAAAACTTATTGAAAAAACATTTGATTTAAAATGTAACCTATAAATTTGATTATTATATTTCACTAATAGTGATTAATTTAAATTATTAATATAAAATTCCATTATGGGTATAAAAATATATTTTTTTTATAAAAACACTCCCTTTATGTTCAATTGGGTTTTATTTTCATTTCTAATTAATTGGTAACCAATAGATTCATTTTATAAACACATGTAAATAATATTTTCACAATTTAGTTAATTTCATTCATTCTTGTCATTCCAATGGCTAGGTGATAACTACCATAATTAAATAATAATATTTTGGAGTTCATTTAGGATCAGTGTTTTGCACAAAGTAAGCCATCGAAGAGATTAAATTTATTTTAAAAAATACACACTTAAAAATGTTAGTGTGTTACAAATTATGTGCAAATGATATTACCAAATTGAATGAATTGATGTGTATGAGATGTATTCACTAATTTATCAGCATGAAACTATCCTGTTATTCATATCCATGGTGATTCAAAAGGGGTTCAAGATATATAAAATGGATGCCAAGTACACGTTCTTGAAAAAGATCCTTGACGAGGATGAATATTTTGAGCAATTGAATAGGTTCCTAATTGATAAGAATGAAACAAAAGCGTGTAATCTAAATAAGTCCTTGTATGGCCCCATCAAATAACTAAGGGCATGGTATTCTTGATTAGGCCAATGCCTAATGAAGTTAGGAATTCATATAGGAGGCGTTTATCACAATATATATATCATGAAGGAGAACGATAAAAAATTAATTGTTATCATTTATGTTGATGAAATAATATTTTGAGGATTAGAAGTGAAGCAATGAAATCTATTTTCAGAACTCATGAGGTATGAATTCGAGACATATCTAATTGGTGAATTGTCATTTTTTTCTTGTAGGTAGTTAAAAGCAGGATATAAGAATATTTTTGATGGAGGAATCAAGGCACCTAAAATCTCAGGTAAAGACAAGACTAAAATTATAAAAATATGAACTAGGAAATAATTTTTATGTGACCTATATGACTCAAAGTGTGTGTTTTTAGTCTAACATGATATTTTAGTAAAAGTGACAACTGAAATACTCAAAATTGATAAAATACTTTTAGATTTTTCTTATAATTTAGGAAAAATGATCCTTAAGTCATTTATGACATGTAGGAATAAATATCATGTCAATATGACACATGGTGTGACCAGTGTGACATTAAGTGCATTGTTTTATTTAAAATTGACATTTTAGTTCAAAACACACATCACATACTCAAAATTGAGAAAAAATTCAGATTTTTTGATACTTTATTAAAATTATAAATAAGTAAATTTTGATGTGTTCAAATTAGCCACACCTTAAACTGATACACAATGTTCTAGGTATGACTCAACATTTTTTTTATAATTTTAAAAATTAAAATTTAGTTCAAAATGTGTCTCACTCACTAAAAACTGAGAAAAAACACATGGATTGTCTTTATACATTAGTAAAATGATTAATAAGTAATTTTTTATGTGTAGTAATTATTCTCACATCAAACCGACACACAATGTGGTTGGTATGAATCAAATTGCATGTTTTCAGCTTAAAATTGTATTTTAGCAAAAAGGTCACATGACATACTCAAAACTGAAAAAATTTATTTTTTTATTTTTTTATACTTTAGAAAAAAATATCATTATGTCATTTTTGACATATAGGAATTAACCGTATATCTATTTGAGGAAAAATGGGACCTATATGATTCAAAGTGTTTCCTTTTATTTAAAATTGACATTTTAGTTGAAAACACACATTACATACTCAAAATACTGAAGACACATTAAGATTGTAATGAAACATTAGTAAAACAATCTATAAGTCATTTGAGATGTGTAGGAATTATCCACACCTCAATCTAATACACTGTGTGCCTTGTATAACTCAAAGTGTTTGTTATCTGTTAAAAATTGATAATTCAGTTCAAAACATGTGTCACTCACTAAAAAACTGGGAAAACACACTCATATTGTCTTGATACTATAGGAAAATAATTCATAATTCATGTTTGACATATAGAAATATTTCTCATGTCAAACTAACACACGATGTGACCGGTATGACTCAATGTGCATGTTTTTTCTTAATTATTATTTTAGTAAAAATGAAACATAACATATTGAAAACTGAGAAAATTCATTTATATAGTTTGGATACATTAGGAAAATGATTCTTATGTCATTTCTGACATGTAATAATAAAATTCACATCATTAAGATATACGATGTGACTGGTATGACTCAAAGAGTCTCCATTTATTTAAAATTTACATTTTCATTCAAAACAAATGTCACATACTCAAAATAGAAAAAAAAACATGCAGATTGTTTTGATACTTCAGGAAAATTATCTATAAGAAAACTTTGATGTGTAAGAATTAGCCGCACCTCAATCCAAGACACGGTGTTCCCGACATGACTCAAAGTGTTTGTTATTAATTTACAATTGAAAATTTAGTTCAAAAAGTATGCCACTCACTAAAAATAAAGAAAACATGCTCCGTGTAAGATCCCATCTTTTTTAGGTATGTTTCTCTCTGATTTTTTTGTTTGAGCCTTAGTGGATGACTCTTGTTCAGAGATGGAGAGCCTTTTTTTGGAAAAAATTACATAATGTTCCGGGATGTATGCTCATTTAAATTACTAGTTTATATGTATAAATGGACTAAGTTTTAATATGAGTTCTTGTTAAGTTGATAAGATTTAAAGGATGTTTGGAGATTTAAAGGAAAATGGGATGAAAACTGAACTATAGAACATTTACACATCATGTAAAGGGATTACACATCATGTAATTATTCGTGGTTTTAAAGAAAATAAATCCAAGGTGATGGGTTTTTTAGAGAATACAATTAAAAACATTTATACAATGTTTAATCATGTTACATGATATTTATGTGCCGAAACTGTTGTTTTAAACATGATTTATGGTTGAAATTCATTCTATTTTCACTACATCTTCTCTCCTATTGAACCTCGGGAATTATCTAGGTTATTTTGGAGTGCCAATATCCCTTTCATACATTCCGTTTATATCTTACATCCCTGGTAAGTTCCTTTGGTTAGGTTTCTTATTTCTTCCCTTTGTCCTTCTAACCGTTGTGGTGAAACCCTTTGGACAATTGTGTTATTGGTTTTGATCATGATTAGTTTTGATATAGTAACCTCTTTGCAATTATACGCACATTCTTCCTTATGGGAATTGCCCATTGGAAGCGTTATTAGATAGTTTGTTAAAGGTAGGGGGTCTAAATCTTAACCATATGGTTTGATTATTTTCAGGTTTATACAATATCTTGATTGCACCCTGGTTGCATGTTCCCAAATTAATTAAATAATTAAATGAGATTATCCCTTGAATCCCATTGGTTTCAAAGGGATTTTTAATTAGCTATTGTCTTAAAGTATTTTTAGCATGATATGTGACCTAGGGCGATTTCTTATTATATAATCCCTAAATTGTGGCTTAATACTTATTGATATAATTTTAAATCAATTGTGAATTAAATTACATATGGAATTTGAAAGATAAAAGGTAATTCACATAATTAACCATTGATGATTGTGATGTGATATTGTGACATCCAAGCTATATGATAGGAATTGTGCTCCATGATGAGATGATTATATAACAAGATAGGCATAGGCACTTTCACATGTATATGTTGTAATGATGATAGTGAAAGGGATCAACCCAGTCCCATGATGTAATACTTGTAGAGAGTGGGTTATGCCTAGTCCCATGCAGTAATTCTTAAGGGGATTTGACCCAGATTGTTGTGAATATACCGTTGGTATATGGTTTTGGTTGGCATGGTCATAAGACATGCTCAGAGATATTTTGACATGGGGCCGAAGCAGGTTGTTTATCATAGTTATATGATTATCATTAGAATGGTTATAATACATGATTATAGATATTCCTGCATGGAACTTAAGAAGATTTTTACCTTGGTTATATGGATGTAGTTTTTATGGCCGTAAGTCATGCTTAGATATATTCCATCATAGAGCCGAAGTAGGTTTTTGTTCTATTTTATTAATTGGTGAATTAATTAATACACATGTTTATCACTTTATTACACACACCTTTTATTAGACTAGTTTTGTTTATACACGGTGGTGTTGACCTAATGAGTTTTAATCACACCCAATTCGGGCCTCCATTTAGTGCCTGGGTAGATTTTGTGGATGCAGGTTTGGTCAAAGGATAGGGATCATGCTGTTGATTTCTTATTTGCTATTGGGATGGAATTTTGAGATGGGACCAATGTAGGATTTTGGACCTGAGACTTTGGTTCTTTTATTTGAGTCTTTTATCACTTTTCATGTTTTGTTTTAGAATGAAATTTAGTTACATTACAGCACGTCATTACATTATTCTTATATTATTATTGGATTATTTAGTTGGATTTTATTATTATATTTTTCTATGTCTTTAATTTGATTATTATAACCATTTTATTATGAATTGTTCTATTTATATGACACATCATAACACTGGGTATAGTCTCCCAATATACTTTTCACACCCTTGCGATTAGTTGGTAGCCTCTAGCATATGGGGAGGATGGATTGAGGTCTCTTAACCAACCCTTTTTGTCCACAAGAGAGAGTTCTAGATTAGGGGACATTACAAAGTGGTATTTGAGGGCCAGGTTTTCTTTTCTTATGCCTTACTATTTGGGGAAAGGTATAATGGATACTAGTTTATGTCGGGACTTGGTAATGATCTTATGCATGGGAATATCTAACCCATGTATGGGGGAAAATCCAAGTACCCAAGGATGGGATTGATGTAGTATAATGTTCTTGTTACAAGTGATGTTATTTCACCTTTGGTGATTCACATGTTTTGTGAGGATATTGTTTTATAATATTATTGATTCTTGAGTTTTGTACTCATGGACCGATATAGAATGAGATAATAATACATCCACCATAATAGGTACATAGGAATATATTTGACATGCATTATTCATGATATAGGAATATATTTTTTTCACATGATATATAATTTCATGTAGAACTATGATATGAGATATATATTTCAATAGAAAAATGAAATGAGTTTCCATGTAATGCTAAAATACTTGTAATCCATGTTTAGAGTGACCAAGAGTTAGTGGTTCTCTGTTGTAGTCACCTGTTGGGTTGACCTTATTGTTAGCCAGTTCTCTAAGGTGTGAATTTTTCTTGTAGAGAAAATGAATACTTGTAATCCTTTACTTGAGCATTAGGATAGTGGAAATAATCATGCTCCTAACATAGATGAACCAGAGATTCCAATAGTTCTTGAAGAGGAGATGGATTTTCAGCTACATGATAGCTTCCTAAGGGTCATGCGATCCATGGAACAAGAGATTGTTTGTACCATTTCACTGATGTATGATATGACAAGAGAGTTTTAGATTCAGTATCCACACATGTTTACTAGGGAAGAGAGACCCTAGGTAGCCTATTTATGGATTGAGTTAATACAAAAAATCTTTACGCTTCTCAATACACCCACAAATAGGTGGGGGAAACATGTGGTGTACATGCTTCGTGAACTTGGAAAGAATTTGTGGGATATTTTTTAGGAATATGGGAAGCATGATGAGTTATCTTGGAAGAAACTCAAGATGAAGTTTCTGATCCATTTCTATCCCAAAACCTTGAGGGATGAAATAGCTCATGAGTTCATGCATATAACACAGGAGGGTTTCTTAGTGGTGGGCTATGTTGGATGTTTTTATGGCCTACAACACTTTGCTCCATCTTTGGAAGCTTATGAGTTATTTGCGGTGTGATGTTTCTAGGTTGGTATTCATTATGAGATCAGGTTGTAGGTAAATGTTTTCCATTTAAATAGCATTGAAGACATGGTGGATTATGAACTCATCATGGAAGGGAATCTAAAATAGGCCCTGAGAAGTGGTCAGGCTATTTCATAAGGGAGATCTGGAATTTATTCTTCAATTATTAAGAAGCACTATTATGAATTTGTCCCCTAAGGTAGTAATGGGATGAGTAGTCAGGGAAGTGGACTACCATCTCAAGACCATGTTCCACTCCAGTGCTATCAGTGTGGCATGTTTGGTCAAAAGTTCCTACAGCGTACTTACCCCACAGTTGAGTGTTGTATCTATGGAATATGAGTCCATATTTATGTTTTTTGTGTTTTCTTTCCATAGAATATTACTGGAAGAGAATCAGGACAAGCACCGGAGTCAGGAAGGGTATCAGCTACCCCTCAACAGGCTGGTATCTGGAGTTCAATAGGCCGTTTAGAACGTGGCAGGGGAAATGGTACCCCAGTGAATTATAAATAGTACCAAGAATGGGATGTATCTCATGGTAGTTATACTGGTTCCTAGGGAAAAGGTAAAATTTATTTGCCCATTATTTAGACTACTCTGGATAATGTGGATACACGACTGTCTACCATTGGATGTATGATTATTTTATCATCTACCTTAGCTTATGTTTTGTTTGATACAAGATCATCAAATTATTTTATATCTACTCTTTTTGAAAATGGTTTGGTCTTGGATTTGGAAATATTAGATGCCATTTTAACCATTGAAACCCCGTCGGGAGTACGGTCTAAAGATATCAAACATTTCAAGTTATGTTCACCTGATATTGGAGGTTACTATTTATTTTGGGAACCATGCATTTTTGAAATAACAGGCTTTGATTTGATTCTTAGAATGGATTGGTTAGTTCTATACCCGGATCATATCTACTATTACAGAAGGCGATTTACATTTTTCTCTCCAAAGGGAATCATCTATTCTCACTAGAGTGAGTGGGATCTTTAGGCTGGTCATGCGGGACTAATTCAATGCATATTGGGTTGTCTCACAGATCAAATCACTAGTGTTTATCTAGATAAGGGTGGAATTAAGTAGGATTATTTTCCTTTAGTGGAATACTACTTTCAATATGTTTTCCCTGATGATTTATATGGCTTACCACCCAAGTGAGGGATTGAGTTCATGATTGAGTTGGTGTCAGGAGTAGAGAAAATATCTATCCCTCCATACAGAATGGCACTTGATGATCTTAAAGAGTTGAAGTTTTAGTTGTAATATCATGAATCTAAAGGTTCCATATGACCAAATACATATACATGGGTTTCTATAGTTCTCTTCTCTAAAAAGGCTGATGGATATTTGCATTTATGAGTGGATTATTAGAGGTTGAACCAGTTGATGGTCATGAACCAGTATCCTCTTTCATGTATTGATAATATTTTCAATGAGTTTAGAGGTTCAAAGATCTAATCCTAGATTTACTTGAGGTCAGGATATAATTAGTTAAGAGTGAGATTATCAGACATACCTCAAACTTCTTTTTGGAGTAGGCATGGCTTGTATGAATTTTCAGTGATGTGGTTTGGGATGAATAATGCACCTGCGGTATTCATGGAATTAATGAATAGGATCTTTAATCCATTTCTAGATTAGTTTCTGGTGGTTTTAATAGATTATATCTTAGTATAATCTTGGTTAGTAGACAATCATACCAAACATCTTGACATCATCATGAGTACATTGAGAGAGAATCAAATTTATGCCAATCTAACAAAATGTAGTTTCTTGATAAATGAAGTGCACATTATGGACCATGCCATCTCGGATGTAGGAGTGTCATTGGTCATAGAGAAATTTTCATCCATGGTATATTGGGAAAATCATATAAAATCTTCTAAATTCATATATTTCTGGGTTTAATTAGTTATTACTAGTGTTTTATCCAAGATTTATCCCATTTGGCTGCACTAATGTTTGGGATTACCAAGAAAGGGATAATTTTGTTTGGTATAATTGTTGCAAAAGATCTTTTCAAGAGATAAAATAAGGTAAAATTTCAGCACCTATCCTCACTTTAATTATGTCAGGTAATCCATATACCATGTACTATGACACATCTAGAGTGGGACTTAGATCGGTTCTTATTTAAGAGGATAGTATGGTTGCTTATGGATCTAGGATACTGATACCTAATGGGAGGAATTTTCCTACTCATGATCTAGATTCAGTGATAATGCTACATTCCCTGGTATTTTGTAGGAACTATCTCATGGGTGAGTGATTTTTGTTATACATGGATCACAAGATCATCTGGTACATCTTTTCTCAGTGATACCTTAACCTTCAATAGAGGAGGTGGGTCAAGTATCTATAGTATTTCAACATCGAATTGAATTATACACCAGGAAAGGGAAAAATCACTACTAAAACATTGAGCCTAAGACACAGATAGAGGAAGTAAGGGAGTCTTGTGAAGAGTGGCGAATAATGTCCCTTTTTGCAGGCATACATCTTGATGTTTAGGAATCTCATGGAAAAGTAGATATGACGTTGAAATCTGTTATACCAGGGCTTTTGGAACAGATTAAGACAGAGTAGTTTTCTGATCCAAAAGGATTATTTTTGAGAGAAAAATTATATAGTACAGAGACACCATCAATATGGTATCTCGATAGTGGTAATTTTATTCTTTTCTGTGGCTGAGTAGGGGTTCCTACAGGATTTCATGAAGAGATTATGAGGGTGTTTTGTGTTTCTAGATGGTCGGTGCATCCTAGTTTAATAAAGATGATTCATGATATCTATATAAAACACTGGTGGTCATGAATGAAGAAAGAGGTGGCAATATTTGTGGATAGATGCTTCACTTTTTAGCAGGTGAAACCTGGACATTAGAGGCCATTTGATCTTTTTAAACCTTTTCACTTCACAAAGTGGAAATGGGATAATGTCACAAAGGATTTTGTGATAGGATTATCTATGATTCCCAATAAGAATGAACTTTTCTGGGTTGTTGTGGATTGATAGACTAAGGTAGCCCATTTCGTACCAATTAGGGAAACATTTATTATTGAAGATATGGGAAATAATTATATACACGAGGTAGTTCGGTTGCATGGTGTTCTGAGGAGTATCATTTCAGACAAAGATCCTCATTTCACCTCGCGTTTCTGGAAGGGTCTTTAGAAATCCCAGGGATCATGAGTTCTTTTATGAACAACCTATCATCAATAGACTGATGGTTAATATGAGTAGAATATTCAGATCCTATAGGATATGTTACGAGCCTGTATTTTGGATTTTAGTGGTTCATGGGGGAAACATATGGAATTCATGAATTTTTCATATAATTTCCTCCAAGAATCAATAAAAATAGAATATTTTGAGTATTTTTAGGGTAGGTCGTTTAATTTTCCAATTTTTTGGTTGGAGGTTGGTGAGTGAGCACTTGCTAGACCTAGTATTGTGTAGAATACATCTGAATAGGTTGAGTTGATTAGACAGTGGTTGGTTACCAAAAAAGCTTATGGAAATAATATTATGATCATCGAAGATGACCTCTATAATTTTAGGTTGGTCATAATTTATTTCTTTGGGTATCTCCTAGGTTTGGGAAATGTCATATCAAAAAATAGGGAAAGCTAGAACCCAGGTTTATCATGCCATTTGAAATAGTGCCAATGTTTGGTCTAGTGTCATACTCTCTATCCCTTCTATATAACTTTAGTGCCATGCATGACATGTTACATGTGTCACAACTGTGAGGATATCATCCAGATCAATCCCATATGATATATATAGAAGACTTCAAGCTTTGCGTTGATGCATACTTTGAGAAGAAAACGATATGGGTTGTGGAATTTATTGAGAAATACCTTCAGGGTCGGACTATATCACTGGTTCTAGTATAATGGTAGCATGATAGAGTTTAGGTGGAGACATGGGAGAGGGAGTTAGATATGAAAACATAGTGTCCAGAATTATTTTGTTAGAAATCACAATGATTCTTAGAGAATCTAATGGATGAGTTGTTATAAGGTGGTGAGGTTGTAAGATCCCATCTTTTTTAAGGTGCGTTTCCCTTTGAGTTTTTCATTTGAGCCTTGGTGGCTAAGTGTTTTTCAAAGATAGAGATCGTTTTTTAGAGAAAATGATCTAAAGTTTGGGTATGTATGCTAATTTAAATTAATGGAGTTCAGGTATAAAAGGGACTAAGTGTTAATCTGGGTTATTAGTAAGTTGATAAGTTTCAAAGGAGGTTTGGAGAGTTAAATGGAAAATGTGATGAAAAATCAAGTATAAAAACTTTACACATTGTGTGAAGTGATTACACATTATGTAATTGTTCATGGGTTTTAATAAAATAAATACTAGGAATGAGCCTTTTATAAAATACCATTAAACACATTTATAATATGTGTAATCACATTACACAATGTTTAAATGCCCGACCTGTAGTTTAAAACACGATTTATGGATAATTTAATTATATTTTTATTGAATTTTCCCTCCTCTCGACCCTAGATCATTCTTTAGGAGATTTTGGAGTTCCAATATCCCTTTTAGATTTTATGTTTGTGCCTTAAATCCCCAGTATAATCCTTTGGTTAGGTTTTCTCTTTCTTTCCTTCGGTTCTCCAACTGTTGTGGTGAAACCCTTTGTCCAGTTGCATTGTTGGTTTTTATCTTGTTCATTTTTTATCTAGTAACCTCTTTTAAATCATCATAACATTCTTCCTCATGGGTGTTGGATATTGGAAGCATTTTTGGATTGTCAGTTAAAGTTAGGGGGTCTAAATCTTAACCCTAAAGTTTTCTTATTGTTAAGTTTATGCAATATCGTGATTTATACCTCATTTCATGCACCAAAATTAATTCAATAACTGAATGATATTATCCCTTGAATTCATTTGGTTTCATATTTATTTGTAATTTTCTAATGGATTAATGTATGTTTAGAATGACATGTGACCTAGGGTGATTTCTTATTACATAATCCCTAAATTTTGGCATATTGTTTATTGATATAATTGGTAATCAATTGTGAATTAAATTTCATGTGGAATATGAAATAGGAATGGTAATTTTCATAATTAACTATTGAGGATTGTGCTGTGATGTTGTGATATCCATACTATATGACCGGAATTGTGTTCTATGTTGAGATGCTTATATAATGGGCTAGGCCTAGGCACTTTCACATGTATATACTATAATGCTGATAGTGAGTAGGATCGGACCAATAACATACTATAATGCTTATAGAGATTCGGGTATACCTAGTCTAATGTTGTAATGATTACATAGATTTGACCCAGATCGTTGTGACTATACCATGGGTATATGGTTTTGTTTGGAATGGTTGTAAGACATGCTCAGAGATATTTCAGTATGGTGCTGAAGTAGGTTGTTTTCCTTGGTTATATGGTTATGCTAGGAATGTTCGTAATACACGATTAGAGATATTATGGAATGGAACTGAAGTAGTTTGTTTACATTGTTAATATGGTTGTGGTTGGAATGGTTATAAGACATGCTCAGAGATATTCCAACATTGATATGAAGAAGGTTTTTTTGTATTTTATTATTTCTTTAATTAATTAATACACATGTTTATTGATTTACTTCACACACTTTTTATCATATTGGTTTTGTTTAGACATGGTGGTGTTGACCTACTAATTTTTACTCACACCCTATTCGGGCGGCCATTTGGCACTCAAGTAGATTTCATAGATGTAGGTTTGGACAAGGGAATGGGACCTTGCTGTTGATTTCTTATTTTCTGTTGCTATGGAGTTTGGATATGGGACCGATGTGGGATTTGGGACTTGGGACTTTGGGTCTTTTATTTGAGACCTCTATACTTTTTCATGTATTTTTATATCATGACATTTAGTTATGTTCCAGAACATCATTACATATTTATTATTATTATTATTGGATTATTTAGTTGGATTTTTTTTTCATATGCTATGTCTTTACTTTGATTATCATTTCCATTTTATTTTGAATTTTTCTACTCCTGTGACACTTCATACTAATGGGTATAGTCTCCCCACTATACTTTTCACACCCCCATTACTAGTCAAAAACCTCTCGCATATGGGGAGGCATGCATTAGGTGTTGTAACCAACCCTTTAAAACCATGTGAGAGAGTGCCATATTGGGGGAAATTACAAAGTAGTATCATAGGGTTAAGTTTTCTTTTATTTTTCCTTAATATTTGGGGAAAGGTAGAAAGGAGACTAGGATGTGTTGGGACTTGGAAATGAGCTTATTCATGGGAGTAGCTAACCCATGTATATGGGAAATACGAGTACCCAGGGATCAGATTGCTTTTGTGGTGTGTGATTGTTACAATTGATGTTATGTAACCTTGGGTGATTAACATATTTTACCAGGCTCTTGTTTTATAATGTTAGTTTTTCTTGAGTTTTGTACTCATGGCCCAGTATGGCGAGAGATGATAATACATGCATCATAACAAGAATATAGGTATATATTGACATGCACTATTCATGATAGGGGTATATCTATTTTTTAATGTGATATATACTTTCATGTAGAACTATGATATGAGATATCTATTTCATTGGATAAATTAAATGAGTTTTCAAGTCATGCTAAAATACTTGTAATCCATGTCTAGAGAGACCAAGAGTTAGTGGTTCTCTGTGGTAGTCACCTATTTGGTTGACCTTGTAGCTAGCCAGTTATCTAAGTAGTGCATTTTTCTTATAGAGAAAATGTCTCCTCATCATCTTTGACTTGAGAATCAGGTTAGTGGAAATCACAACACTCCTAACACACCTGAACTAGAGCTTCCCATAGTTCCTTCAGAGTAGATGGATGTTCAGCTTCAAGACAACTTCCTAAGGGTCATGTGATCCATATAAATAGATACTATTCATATTGGTTCTTAAATGTATGAGTTGGAAAGAGAGTTTTAGATTTATAATTTTTTTATGTTTACTAGAAGGGGGACCCCAGGAAACTGAGTTCTAGATTGAGTTATTATAGACAATCTTCAAGCATCTTGAGACACCCATGGATATAAGGGTGAAAATATTCGTGTATATGCTTCATGGACCTTCCAAATAGTGGTTAGATATTATGGAGGAATCTAGGTAGCAATATGAGTTTTCTTGGAAGGAAATCAAGAAAAATTTTGTGAGAAATTTTTATCTCGAAACCTTAAGGGATGAAAAAATTGTATGTTTATGCATCTGAAATAGGATATTTTATAAGTGCTAAACTATGCTAGATGTTTTACTGACCTATAGTGCTTTGTACCATCTTTGGAAGCTGATGAAATCTATAGGGTGAGATGTTTCTAGGATATTAATCATTATGATATCAGTCCAAGGGTAAATGTTTCCATTTCAAAATCTTCAAAGACGTGATGAATCATGCACTCATCATGGATGAGAATCTAAAAGATGCACTGAGAAACATCCAATATATTTCAGTATGGTGATCTGGAAGTTTTTATTCAAGTATTAAAAAGATCATTTATAAATGTTTCCTCCAAGGTAATAATTGGTAGAAAAGTTATGGAAGTGGACTACCATCTCAAGATCATGTTCCATTCAAGTGCTATCAGTGTGGCGAGTTTGATCACAATCACCCGCAGTGACCTTACCCTATAGTCCAGTGTCATATATATGGAATATTGGGCCATATTCAGAGGTTATATTTGAAATTTCCATAGAAAACTATAGTTAGAGGATTAGATCAAGCACCAAATTAAGTAATGGGATCAACTAACCCTCATCAGGCTAGTAGCTGGAGTTCCACAAGCCGTTCAGGCCGAGGCAGAAGATGTCATACCCCAGTGCATGATCAATAGTACTAAGAAAGGGATGTAGCTCAAGTTAGTCATACTGAAGCCTAGAATAGAAGTATATTTCATTTTCATGTTACACAGACTACTCCAGTTAATGGGGATGTAGGACTATATAACACCATAGGTACGATTCTTGTATCATCTACCTTTGCCTATATTTTGTTTAATAAAATAGAATCACACTCTTTTTTAAATACTATTTTTGAAAATTGTTTGGTCTTGGATATATTAATATTAGATGTTTTAACTATTTAAACACTATTGGGAGTGTGGAATAAAGATATAAATTTTTGAAGGAATGTTCTCTAGAGATTGGTGGCTACCATTTTATTTGGTAACCATTCATGATGGAAATGATAGGCTTAAAATCTATTCTTGGTATGGATTGGTTAGTTCTATACAAGTATTAGAGAGACTATTACAAGAGTAGAGTGACCTTTTTTCAGAAAAATAAAGCTGATTCCCTCACTATGGTGAGTGGGATCTTCAGGCCGGTCATGCGGGACAAATTCAGTATTGATTGGATTGTCTCACAACTCAAATCAGTAGTTTTTCTCTGGATAATGGTAGAATTTAGTAGGATTATTTTATTATAGTGGTATAAAATTTTCAGGATGTTTTCCTTGATGAGTTCTATAGATTACCTCCCAAGTGATAGATCAAGTTCATGACTGAGTTGGTACTGGGAGGAGAGACAATTTATATCTCGCCATACAAAATGGAACCAATAGAGCTTTGGGAGTTGAAGGTTCAGTTGGAAGATCTAGAATCTAATGTATTCATATAGAAAAGTACATCTCCTTGGGGTTCTACGGTTCTCTTTTCTAAAAAGGTTGATTGATATTTTCTCTTATGTGTGGATTATATGAGGTTAAACTAGATTAAGGTCAAGAACTTATATCATCTTCTATGTATTGATGATTTTTTGATTAGTTGATAGGTGCTAAGATATTCTATAAGATTTAATTGATATCCTAAAATAATTAGTTATGAGAGAGACTATCAAACATACCTCAAACTACTTTTAGGAGTAGGTATGACTTGTATTAATTTGTAGTGATGTCATTAGGGTTGACTAATACACCTGCGGTATTCATAGAGTTAATGAATAGTATATTTAATTTGTTTTAGGATCAGTTTTTGGTGGTTTTTTTAAAGATATATTAGTATACTCTCAACCGGTAGATGATCATTCCAAACATCTTGAAATCATTCTGAGTACATTGAGAGAGCATCAAATTTATGCCAAGATAACTAAATGCAGTTTTTGGATAAATGAAGTGAATTTTTTGGGCTATGTCATCTCATAGTAGGGAGTGTTGGTGGACCCAGAGAAAGTTGCATCCGTGGTATCTTGGGAACAACCCAAGAACATATTTTAAATTTGGATATTTTTAGGTTTATGAGGTTATTACCATCATTTTATCTAATATTTCTCTTATTTGGCAACACCAATGTCTAGGATTACCAGGAAAGGGGTGAAGTTTGTTCGGTCTGATGGTTGTGAAGGAGTTTTTAGGAGCTCAAAGATAGGATAACCTCAACACCTATCATCACTTTACCTATGTTAGGTAAGGAATATACCATTTACTTTGATGCATCTAGAGTTGGACTCAAAGTATTTTTAATGCAGGAGGATTGTGTGGTTTTATACGGCTCTAGAAAGCTAAGACCGCATGAGAGGAATTACACTACTCACGATTTGGAGTTAGCGGTAGTAGTAAATGCTTGAAGATATTGGAGGAACTTAAATTAATATTTTAGTTCATAACAAACATGAAATATTTAAAATCATGAAAATAGATTCATATTGTAATGATACATTAGTAAAACTGTCCATAATTCATTTTTGATTTTTATGAATCATTTTCACCTAAATCCCATACATAGTGCGCTTGGTATGACTCAAACTGTTCGTTATTAGTTTAAAATTGACATTTTAGTTAAAAACACATATCACTCACTAAAAACTAAGAAAACAAATTCTTATTTTCATGATAATTTAGGACAATGATTCATAAGTAATTTTTGATGTGTATGAATCTGTCTAACGTTAAATAGAAACACTATGTGACCAGTATAACTGAAAGAGCATGTTTCAGTTTAAATTTACATTTTAGTAAAAAAGATACATGACATACTGAAAACTGAGAAAACACATTCAGATTGTCTTAATAATTTATTAAAAAGATTCATAAGTCTTTTGTGACATGTAGAAATAATCTACATATCAATATGATGCACAGTGTAACCAATATGACTCTAAGTGTTTCCTTTTATTAAAACTGACATTTTATTAATGCATTATTTCATATTTATGTTAAATTTATTTATTTATATTATTATTAAAAAAAATAATTGTTTTCTTATATAGGTGGACTCTCCTACTCGAGTTGGGGTGATTTTTTTGGCAACTGATACCATGATCGGACTTTTTTGAGAGGGGGTATGGTGCCCAAGACAATGAAATCATTGACAATTTAGATGTTTATGATAGTACTTGATATTGTAATTATACAAAAAATGTTTGAAATTTGTATAATATAGTGTTTTTAGCACTGATAAAGCCTTTATATATCATATTTTAAATTCACTTTGGTAGTAGTCAAAATTAAGAGAAACAAAACTAAATATATTTTTCATGCCCATTAGTATAAGGAAACATCCAACAATTAATTGCATTATTCTATAAATTTTAAAAAATTTAAGATTTTCTTTTATCACTATCCATGATTCTTGACTATTGAGGAATAAATTGGGTATCCAACAATACATAAACTAATTTATTATCATTTCCAACACAAATTGTTTAAAGATACCTAATAAAACATTTATTGGCTTGAAAACAATAATGGTTATGTTTGGAGGAAAATAAATTTCAGTTTATAGAAATATTATTTTCTTATGAAAGTCCAAGATAATTATATATTTTCTTTGAAAAAAATTAAAAATTAAATGATTAATTTTTAAAAAATAAAAAACAATTTTTTTGAAACATATATTATTTGTTTATAATTTTTAGTCATAAAAATATCAATTGTATGAATACAAAAAACATTGGGCATGCCTATTTTTTGTTCATCCATTAAAAATAAATTGTTTTGATAAAAATATAATTTAAATATATAAATAAATTCGATGAAAAATCAGTTTCCAATTAAAATTCATTATTTTCACAAATCATTAAAAATTAAAAATTCTCCAAAAAATACAAAAAATATACCCTAAGATAATTTTTTTATTCGTATTTAAAAAAAATTATTTTTTAAAATAAAATTTATAAAAGTGTCGAAATTTAGTTTTAAAACAGTTGCTCCATTAAAAGGTTAAAAAATTTACTTTTGTAAAAATACATATTTTTGTGGTTAAAATTGGATTTATTATTATCTTAAACCTATAAAACATATTATAAAATTATTTGATTGAATATATAACACATAAATTTCATTAATAAATTGCATTAATAGTGATTAATATAATTTATTAAGATAAAATTCCATTATGGGTACAAAAATAGTTTTTTTATAACGACCCTTCCTTTATGTTCAATTGGTTTTTATTTTCATCAATTATTAATTAGTAACCAACGTATTCATTTTATAAATATGTGTATACTATATTTTCATAATTTAGTTAATCTAATTCATTCCCTTCATTCAAAAGGCTATCTGATAACTATCAAAATAAAATAATAATATTTTTTAGTTCATTTAAGCTTGGTGTTTTGTGATGAGTAAGCTATCGAAGAGATTAAATTTATTTTAAAAAGGGTATATTTTAAAATATTGGGGTGTTACAACTTGTGTGAAAAAGGATATTCCAAAATTGAATGAATTGATGTGGATGACAGGTATTAACTCATTTCTCAGCTTGAAACTATATGGTAATTCCTAGCTATGGTGATTTAAAAGGGTTTCAAGACTTATCAAATGGATATCAAGTCAACCTTCTTGAAAATGTTACTTCAATAGGATGAATGTATTGAGAAACCATATGGGTTACTCATTGATAAGGATGAATGTATTGTACGACATCTAAAAATTTCCTTGTATGAACTCAAGAAATAACCAAGGGCATGATATTTTATATTGGACCAATGCCTAAAGAAGCTAAGATTTCATATATTGGAAGAGTTAATCACAATATATATATCAAGAAGGAGAATGGAAAACAATTAATAATTCTCAATTTATTTGATGAAATAATATTTGGAGTCTCAAATGACAACCAATGCAAGCCATTTTTAGAACTCATGTGGTATGAATTCAAGATATATCTCATTAGTGAAATGTTATTTTTTTCTTAGCTTGTAGGTATTTCAAAGAGTTCATGGGATATTTGTATCACAAAATAAATATGCCAAGGAGGATATAAGAAGATTTTATATAGAGGAATATTGTACCATGGAAACTCCAACAAAGACAGGTATGAAATTATCAAAATATGAACTAGGAAATAAGGTTGTTGTGACCTGTATGTCTCAAAGTGTATGTTTTTTTCTTTCAAAATTGATATTTTAGTAAAAATGACACATGAAATAATCAAAACTAAGAAAACTAATTTATATTTTACTGATAATTTAGGATTATGATCCTTTTTTAATTTATGACATGTAGGAATCAATAACATGTCAATTAGATGCATGGTATGAACCGTGCGACTCTAAGTGTATCCTTTTATTTAAAATTTAAATTTTAGTTCAAAACACACATCAAAAAATAAAAAATAAAAAAAAAATTCAGATTGTTTTATACTTTATTATAATTATCCATAAGTCATTTTTGACATGTACAAATCATCCATACCTCAGTTCGATACATGGTGTGCCTGATATGACTCAAATTTTCTGTTATGAGTTTAAAATCGAAAATTTAGTTCAAAATATGAGCTAGTCACTAGAAATAGAGTAAACATATGAATATTGTATTTATATATTATTAAAAAAATTAATAAGTAATTTTTTATGTGTAGGAATCAATATCACATCAAACCAACACAAGATGCAATAGGTATGACTTATATTGCATGTTTTCAGTCTAAATTGACACTTTAGAAAAAAAGACACATAACAAACTCAAAACTGAGAAAACACATTTGTATTTTTTTATACATTAGAAAAAATATCATTAATTCATCTTTGACATTTAGGAAAAATGTAAATATCAATCTAAATCATGGTGTTACCAGTATGACTCCAAGTGTTTCCTTTTATTTAAAATTTATAGTTTAGTTCAAAACATAAATCACATACTCAAAATCAAGAAAACACATTCAGATTGTAATGATACATTGGTAAAACTATCCATATGTAATTTGTGATGTGTATGAATCATTTTCACCACAATCTGATACATGATGTGCCCGATATGACTCAATGTGTTCTTCATCTATTAAAAATTTACAATTTACTTCAAAACAAGTGACACTCACTAAAAATAGGGAAAACATACTAAAATTGTATTGATACTTTGGAAAAATGGTTTATATTTCATTTTTGACATGTTGGAATATGTCTCAAGTTAGAACAACAAACGATGTGATAAGTATGACTCAAAGTGAATGTTTTCAGTCTTAATTGTCATTTTAGTAACAATGTCATATGACATACTCAAAACTGAGAAAATGAATTTGGATTGTTTTGATAATTTAGTAAAATGATCCTTATGTTATTTTCTACATTTAAGAATCAATTTCAAATCAATATGATTCACAGTGTGACTGGTATGACTTCAAGAGTGTACTTTTATTTAAAATTGACATTTTAGTACAAAACACACATCACATACTCAAAATTGAGAAAAAATCATTAAGATTGTTTTGATACATTGGAAAAAAGATCCATAACTCATTTTTTATATAGGAATCAACTGCACCCTAGTTCGATACATGGTGTACCCGTTATGACTGAAAGTGTTATTTTTGAGTTTGTAATTGACAAATTATTTAAAAATGTGAGTCACTAACTAAAAATAGATAAAACACACTAAAATTGTCATGATAATTTATGAAAATTATTCATAAGTCATTTTTGATGTTTAGGAATCAGTTTCACGTTAAACTGACACATGATGCGACCAGTATGACTCAAAGTATGTGTTTTTAGTCTAAATTGACATTTTAATAAAAATGAAACATGACATACAAGAAACTAAGAAAACACAATTTTTTTATAATTTAGTAAAATTATCCTTAAGTCATTTTTGACATGTAGGAATCAACTACACATCAATCCGATGCCCGGTGTGACTGGTATGAATCCAAATGT
The DNA here is from genome assembly GCA_963277665.1 of Viscum album. NCBI lineage: Eukaryota > Viridiplantae > Streptophyta > Magnoliopsida > Santalales > Viscaceae > Viscum > Viscum album. The sequence continues at coordinate 1,156,507,693 of OY728126.1, forward strand.
GTCCTTTTATTTAAAATTGACATTTTAGTTCAAAACAAACATTTCTTACTAAAAAATAAGAAAAAACATTTGTATTATTTTTATACTTTATTACAATAATCTATAAGTCATTTTTACATAAAAAAAGCAGTCGTACCTCAATATGATAAATGGTGTTTTCGGTATGACTCAAAGTTTCTGTTATTAATTTAAAATTGACTATATAGATCAAAATGGTTTTCACTGAATAAGAACCCAAAAAACAAAATCTAATTTCCTTGATACATTATGAAAATTATTCATAAATCATTTTCTATTTATATAAATTAGTCTCACATTAAACAGAAACATGATGGGATTAGTATGATTCAAATTATGTGTTTTCAGTCCAAATTGACATTTCAGAAAAAAAGACATGTGACGTACCCAAAATCAAGAAAAAACATTCATATTTCTTTGATACTTTAAGAAAATTATCCTTAATTCATTTATAATATATAGGAATTAACCTGAAATCAATCTTACACAGGATGTTACCGGTATGACTCCATGTGTTGCCTTTTATTTAAAATTTATATCTTGTTTAAAAAAAACCACATACTAAAAATCATCCAAACACATTATAATTGTTTTGATACTATATTACAATGATCCATTAGTCATTTGTGATGTGTAGGAATCATCTTCACCTCAATTTGATACATGTTGTGCCTGGTATAACTCAAACTATTCGTTATCAGTTTAAAATTGACAATTTAGTTCAAAAGGTGTGACACTCACTAGAAAATAAGAAAACACGCTCGTATTGAATTGATAATTTAGTAAAATAATTAATTTTTCATTTTTAATTTATAAGAATCAGTCTCACATAAAACCTATACATGATGTGACCGATATGACTCAAACTATAGGTTTTCAGTCTAAATTGACATTTTATTAAAAATGACACATGACATACTTAAAAATGAGAAAAAATCATATTATTTTGGTAGTTCAGGAAAATGATTTTTAGTTCATTTGTGATATGTAAGAATCAACCACATGTCAATATTAAACATGGTGTGACCACTTTGACTCCAAGTGCGTCCTTTTATTTAAAATTAAAATTTTAGATCAAAGCACACATCACATACTCAAAATTGAGAAAACATATTCAAATTGTTTTGGTACTTTAGTAAAATGATCCATAAGTGATTTTTTATGTGTAGGAATCATCTTTACCTTAATCTGATTCATGATGTGCTCAGTATGAATCAAAGTATCTGATACCAGTTTGAAATTCACAATTCAGTTCAAAATGTGTGTCACTCCCTAAAAACCAAGAAAACATGCTCGGATTGTCATCTTACATTAGAAAAACGATTCAAAAGTCATTTTTTATGTGTAGAAATATGTCTCAAATCAAAAAAACAAATGATATGCACAATATGGAACAAAGTGTGATATTTTAGTTTAAATTGACATTTTAGAAAAAAAATACATTTTAAATACTCAAAACTATGAAGAAACATTCTGATTGTCTTTATACTCTCAGAAAAAAATTCATAATTAATTTATGACATGTTGGAATAATACAAACATTAATAAAATAAATGATGTGACTACTATGATTCTAAGAGTATACTTTTATTTAAAATTGACATTTTATTAATGTCTTTTTTGATATTTATGTTTCATTTATTTCATTATAGTATTAGTAACATAAGAATTGTTTTCTTATATAGTTGGAATATTCTTCTCATGTTGGGGTGGTATGTTCAGAAATTGATACCATGATCAGGCATTTTTATGGGGGGTTAGGTTTCAAAGATAATTAAATCAATGATTATTTAGATGTATGTGGTAGTACTTACTAATGTAATTGTACAAAGCAATGTTTAAAATGTGTATAATATAGTGTTTTTTATGTATTGGTGAGGTAGTTTTTATTTCAATTAAATTATTAATTTTTAATATACATTTGAACTTTTTGATATATTGTGATATAATTTTAATAGGAAATTTTACCAGGTTGACCTTTAGTAGCACTATAAAAGTACTGATGACAGGGGTATATTATCAGTTCTCAAAGAACCACTGATAAAATCATCCTGCTTTTAATAAATCTTAGATCAAAAATGCATTTTTAGTGATGATAAAGACATTATCTAGAGCTTTAGAAATTCACCTCTGTTGTAGTGAAAACTAAGAGAAACAAAATTTAATGTATGCTTCATATGTATTTGTAGAAGGAAATATTTAACATTTAATTGAATCATTCTTTATACTTTAAAAAATATACATTTTTATTTTATCATCATCCATGATCCTTGACTATGGGGGAATAAATTTGGTGTCCAATAATTCATAAAATTATTTCATATCATTTTTTACACAAATTGTATAAATATACCAAAAAAATTTAGTGCCTGGTAAAAAATAATTCTTAGGTTTTGAGGAAAACAGATTTTGGTTTTTAGAAATATTATTAGTTTATTAAAGTCAGAGAGAATTGGTTAATTTTTTCCAGAAAGTTTTACCCTATATTTCTCAAAGTGTTGATAATAGATGATATTGGAATATAATTTCCATTTTCTAGTGGTATATCAATAGTACAAGAGGTTAAAAGCAGCAAGTGTAATAAAAGAAATTAGATGAATGTCCAATAATGATTATGTTGGAGTTAGTGTTCTAGAACCAACTATTGTTTACTTTAGATTACATGTGTATTAAAAGAAGGGAATATTAATTAAACATATTTTTACATACCATTCATTATTTTTCTTGACATTAATGTAATAATGTCTTAGAGTATCTATCACTTTGAAAAGGTAATAGCCATTCCTTGCTATGATGAGATACTTGAAATGACATGATGATATTCTTAAACCTATTTCTATAGTCAGATAACATTCTATGATGGGGGAATATAGTATATTGAATGTTATGTGTAATTAATCAAAAGTATATAAGACTTCATCTCATGAAGTCTGCACTTGGTAATTTTCAAGATGACAGATTATGAGAACAGTCTCACAGTAAGAATTCCACATTCTTATGTGTCAATGGATATTACTATTTGTGAGTGTGTGTAATGGTCCATAGACATTAATATTATTATTAATTCATTTCATAACTTGCACAAATAGATTTACTAACCAAAACTATGATGTCATAAGTTCATTGAAAGTAGGGTACGTCATGTGTGTAAACAATGACACGTTTTTAATGAATAACTCAATGAAATATTTGTCCCATCAATATTTATGGAAATTTATATCTCACCCCTTTAATTAAAATATAAATATCACATTATATTATATTTCCATGGTGTATTGACTAGTTTATTTCATATTGTCAAGGAAATTAATATCTATCATATAGGTTAATGAAACAGGAATACAACCTTCTTGATTTGATATTATGAAAAAAGATTATATTACATAATCAGTTATTATATATGGTTGTAAATGATGCATCATTAACTTATTTCTCTTAGGTTCCTTGAACCATTTCTATATGGTAATCTTAGAATTTAGGAGAACTTGCTTAACTCAAATGATAAGGAAGGATAGAGGTTCACACACTATGTATTTCCATTTATCTCAAATAAATTCTATATGAATTTATTTATTGGAATATAAATTATTCCCAAGGATGATGAATAATTTTATTCAAGAATTTATTGTCGTATAAATTAAATAAATATTTATTCCCAAGGTAATAATTAAATTACATGTACATATAATATTTATTTATTTATAAAACAATTTATAATTTATTCAGGTATTTAATAAATTCCAATGAATATGAGTAGTCCAATTTTGTGTCTGATGATAAATATTAATTTGAAATATGGTAGAAATAATATTTATTATCATTCAAGTGAGAACATATCATGTGAGAATAATATTAATAATAATAATAATACATGGAATTGGGACTATATAGTTTAATATATTATTTATGTGCTTTTGTAAAATTGAATAATACTTTAACCTTAAATATAACTCTATAAATAGATGACTATGTATATTTGGTTAGAGATTGATTGAAATTTTGAATCTTTGTGCACAACAAAATCTTGATCTATCTCTCAAGACTGAAGAATTATATAGATATTATCTACCCTCCTTCATCATCTAAATAACAAGAGTGAAAGTATGAATCTTCAATCTATAAGTATTTTTAACAGTGATCTAGAAGAACACTAAAACATGATTAATCTATTGTGCTAGTGCCTATCAATCCGTCGACATTGTTCAAAGATCAAAGGAACACATGTGGATCACTACTAGAAGGATTCTATACATGGATCCTACAAACACAATGATGATAAACCAAAAAGGGTTTCAGATGATCAACAACAATAGTGAAGATTTATCCTAATATCGAGGTATTCATTCTTATGATCTATTTAAATTTGTTTTTAAAATTTCATGAAAATATATTCTCTTTGTTCTTGTGAATTTCATATTAATATTGTTTGTAACATTTTTTTTGGACATAACGTTCATATCTTGCACAATATGGGAATGATCCATTGAATCCAAAATTTTATAAGTTGGGATCATCCTTGATAAGAACTTCCACTATACCTAGAATGATAAAGTTATATCAAAGAGGTCACTTTCCAATTTATAATTATTTATTTGATTTTTGATCATTGCACATTTAAAGGCTAAAATTAATTTTATTTTTTAATTAGTTCTTGATTGATTGTTGAAATACCTTCTTTTTATTCTTTGTTTCCCATTAATATTAATAAGATCAGTTTACAATTATTGAAGATCACATATGAAGAAACCATTTGGAGTTTCCAATAATTCGAGATGGATAATACAAGACTACATGATGTGTACCCATTTGTGTTACACCTTGTGTATCCTTGTTCATTGTACAAGGATGTGTATGTAGACTATGGGTCATCATGTAATTAGGATAATCCACTTGAAATAAATTTTCCATGTGTTTACTAGATTGGGTGGGACATAAATTTTATGGAGTACATGTTGTGTAGATTGACTACATGACATGTAGTCTAGATGTTTTCTAGGTGGAAAACAAGGGGCCAAACCGCATCGTGTATTGAATACACCTTGTTTATTTAATACAAAATGCATAAATATTTGAAAATATGTAACATTAATTACACACCATGTATTATTTATATATGTTATGTACTAATTAAATGTTTGTGAGAAGTACATTCTTGGTCCCTAGGCATGTACTCTGAATATTAGGTGAAGAGAAGTACATGTCATGTGGCTAGCATGCACACACAATACACTTAACATGTTTAAGTATAAATATTAAATTTATTTAATTACTCTCTTAAACCTCTTTAACATCAATTCCATGGTTAATTAAATTGATAATAAATGACAATCATTATATTTTATATTATATTAAATGCTTAATTAATTCAATAAAATATTCGAAACTATGAATTATTTATGGTTACTGTATACTAATGAATTAACACATTAAATTGTATAGGATACATATTTTTCATGTGTTCCATGTTTAATTAAATGGAAAATACAGACCATGAAATTATGGATCATATAATGTAAAAAATTTGTAATACGAGTGCATTTCTTAAAATTAGAACCATACTGAGTAGTTCCGATAGGTAATCATTGAGTTGCTTACAAGTACAACACTATGCACTATTTTTTTATGTTTTAAATGAAATAAAATTATTTACTCTATATAAAACTATACCAGATATGAATTTCATGATGATTTGATGAAATAATATAAAATTAGTTAATTGATTAATAACATAATTAATATGATTAATTCATCCACGTTTTATCTTATTAAAGAATGAATATAATTAATTTTATACAGTTGTTTTAAATGTGTAATAAATGCATGTGTATGGAAAATAATGTTATTTGACCAGTCCTGTGTATGTGTTGGTTTTATTTAACTTGATTCCATTTCATTTTTTTCAATTAATTATTATTAAATTAAATATGATGTCCAGCGACTCATACCTCCATCTTTTATTATATAGGACCTGCATGTCCAAGGTTTTTTTATTTAATTCCCTTCAAATAGTATTTTGGTCACCCTTACCCAAGTATGATTTATAAAACATATGTAATAAAAGGAGTTTCTGAAGGTTCCTGGAGTAGGTTCATGATAGAGCTGAGGTAGAGCCGATTCAAGATGGAACCAAGACAAAGCCAACAAGTGAGCTACATAGGTGGACATGTGTGATATTTCAACTCATGCCAAGAACTATATAAGAATATTATCCATAGGGTCATAGATTTATTTATTGTCTACTCAATAATTCAACATTATAGAAATCTCTTGACCGTTTCATTAATTTATTTATTTTATATCTTATGCATGGTTTATTTTATATATGCAAGGCCAAGTTCACATAAGTAAATTTACTAGTATACAAATATGGAATTAAAATAAATGGTTTATACTTTATTTTTTGATCATAACATGGTAAATCCCTAATGTAAAATATACTTTTTATTATCTAGAAATATAGAAGATAAAAAAATAATTTCTTCCATAATAAATTAATTCCATAAACATAATATTAAATTAGAATAAACCTTCCATTACTAGATTAGGAATGAAACCATAAGTTTTTGACCAACCCTTGTTTGAACACATACTTTTATCAGGTAGTTCTTATGAATGTTTTGGGATGAATTAACTAATTTAAATCAAGTTAAGTATCCCTTGATATACTTGATACAACATAGATTCAAGTGTTGAGGAAATTAAAGAAAGGGTTTCTAGATTGTGGAGTCCACTTAAAAAATCTAAGAGCTAGAATACCAAAGTTATAAAAGACCTAAATAATTATAATACATTCATGTAATTGACTAATTCCTCACTTGGGATATGAGAATGATCTTATGGATCCTTTCTGCTAGAATATTTGAGCAACTAGACATTCTGAGTCCAATGGTGAGTGCTTTTGGTACTTGACAAAATAGTGGGAGACTTAATAATATATATTTTTTTATTTCACATTAGAAATAAAAATGTGATGTAATAATAAAATCACTTTAAATATTTTAGAATAATTATAATCTCATCAATAAAATTATGCCTAGGATAAATTTTATAGAAATATCATATCCTTACTACAAATAATTTCTAGGAGTGGTTCAGACAGTTAAGGTTTTTATTGTTCAATGAATGGAAATGTTATATGCTAGAATACTCAATTCTATAACCTCCCAAAAAGTATTCTAGAGATGGGTAGTTTGTAATACATGATAAAAAATTGAGTGAAACTATTGATGTGAAGTGTCTAATGCTTTCATCCATGTCTAATGAACTCATGAATTCACATTAAGACATGGATAATTATTGCATTCCCCAGAATTTCTTTGGTCATTATCAGGAGAGAACTAGATAGGAAAAATTTGAGATAGCCAAGGATATATTTCAAATTAAACTCGAATAATTTTCACAATATAGTCCTCATGTAGTAAAATTAAATTCATACATTGAGTTACTAGATATTATAGGGTTTAAGATTTCTAATGAACCATGCTCTAATCTCATTTTTTCATCACTCCCTAAAAACTTTTTCTAGTTTTGTTGTGAATTTAAATATTAAAAACACATAAAAGTTTCTCATATATCTTCTCATGACACTTCACCATGTTAATAGTGATATTTTTTGTGAAATGACTTATACTGTTATGGTGAATAAAAGGAAAGGTCAGGTGAAGATATTTAAAACAAAATTTTCTTTTCAATACACTTAAAAGAAGAGAAAGATAATGGGATAAAAAAGAGAACATTATGTTATCTTCTTCATATCTTGCGAGAAGGACCACTGGAATAAAAAATTCACCCCAACAAAGAAGTAATTAGAAGCTTCAGTTGCATTTTTTATTGAGTGAAATTTATCCATTTATAAAAATTTGGTAATAGATATAACATGTGGTGATCACATATGTATTCAAATACAGGGAAGAAGAATTTTTTTGATTATTTACTTGGGTGAGGTATATCTATGAGTACATAATGAATCCATACTCACAACCATGACTTTTGAGGACTATCACCACATGTTTCCAATTTTAATGATCTTTTTTAAAGATTTTTATTATGTTTCTTTAGTCACCAAAAACATTATATTTGTATCTAGACTCAATATAGATGGATATATTTCGAAATTTAGGAATAAATTTTTCTTATTTTATAATGAAAGATAATATTATGGTAATGAGTATTTAACTAAGAGTCTTTATGTGTTGGATTATGTGAAACATGTGTTGGAAATAAATAACAAAACTAGTTAACATGAATCATAGCACACCTAACTATGACATTAGAGTCTAGGTTATGTATTTAAAATTAATTTGAAAAAATTACACCATGATGGATATTTAGATTCATTTGAAATTAAACCACTTGGTATATGCGACATAAGTTTACAATGAGAAATAGATAATGACACATTTAGTTTAAAAGGTGAAAGGGCCAAAGAGCTTCTTGAATTATTTCATACTGATATGTGTGGACCATTTCCATTGGAATAAATGGTTGGGCACTCATACTTATATAACTTTTACAGATGATTTTAGTAGATATGGATATATCTAGTTGATAACATATATTTCAGATTATTTGGATAAATTCAAAAAATACAAGTAAGAAGTTGAAAACTAGCTTGGTAAGAAGATTATGAAACTACACTCAGACTATGTTGGATAATATCTTATTCAAGTCTTTATAGATTATTTATGGGTGTTTGGGACTCTATCCCAACTCACTACTCATTATACACCTCAATGGAATAATGTTAGGGAATGGATGAACCATTCCTTGTTAGAGATAGTGATATCAATGATGAGTCATGTAAGTATTCAATTATCGTTTTATGGATACATGTTACATAAAACAATAAAAATACAAAACCAGGTTCCATGTAATGTGGTAGATGGAATCAAATAACAATTTTGAAGTGGAATGAAACTTGTTTTGTCATACTTACATGTGTGGGGGTGTGAATTATTTTTTATGTAATATTCATGAAATATACTTACATATCGGGGCCCAAATATTACCTTTATAGGATACCCAAAGAAAATATGTTAATATTGCCTATACAACACCTCCGAAAAAAATTTAATTGTGGAAATACATTCCATATTTATTAAGAGGGAGCACATCTGTAAAAGTGATAGTGGGAGAAATATTGACTTTGATGAATTCAAGGATCAATATAGACAAGAGTTTTAACAAGATCATATTCTATAAATACACACGGAAAAAGAAATTCTAGAGACAAAAGTACTACATAGGAGTACAAGAGATGTTAGAGAACCTAAAAGATATGAATTTCTATTCACCAAGGATGGTGAATCATTATTAGTTGATAATAATGATCTTGTAACCTATAAGGAAGTGCTAAGTGGAATAAATGTTTCTTCATGGTAAGAATATATGAATTCTAAAATAGAATCCATGTATAAAAACCAATTATAGATCATAGTATACCCTCTATTGTATGTAAATCCTATTGGTTTAAAATGGGTATTCAAGATGAAATAGGTCATCAATGGACAAGTTAATACCTATAAGGAATGACTAGATTCAAAAGCATTAAAGTAGTGTTAATACATTGACTATGATATAAACTTTTCACTAGATTCTATATTAAAATCCATATTAATTCTAATTGTCATCATTATGTGACTATGGGATTTGGAAAATGGATGTCAAAACCACATGCCTTAATGGGAACCTTCAGGAGAATGTCTATATAATACAACCCAAAGGGTTTACAACACCAAATTATGATAATAATGTATGAAAGTTATAGATATCCATTTATAGGTTAATGAATGAATAGAGGTCATAGAAAATTTGGTTTGATGAATCCAAATAAAATTGGATTCATAAATTATGAATCAGAGATTTGTTTCTATAAGTGATTTAGTGAGAGTTTGGTGGGTTTCTCTATATTTTTTTCTATAGAATATTACTTATTGTAAATGAAATACTAGTCTTACAGGCTGTTAAGGCCATGTAAAATACATTCTTATCCATAAAGGAATAAGGTGAAGAAGTATATATTCTTGTTATCATGATCTATTGTGACAGATCCAAGAGACGGTGTGCTCTAAGTCAAAGTAAAAATATTGGTAATATAAAGAAGAGATTTTTTATGGAACAACTCAAGAGGGGATTTTTTCAAGTGTCTCATGACATTAATGTTTAGAAGAATATGTGTTCTCATACACATGAGGAATGAAAAAAGAAGGAAAGGATTCCATAAACATCAGTGATTGGGTCTGTCATGTATAAAATTCTATATACTAGGGTAGATGTCACCTGTTACTTAAGTAATGTTGGAAAATATCAAGGTGTTCAATATGATAGCAATTGGATATAATTCAATACTATCCTTAAGTATCTAATATGAATTAATGATATGATTCTATTATATATAGGAGGTGAGGAACTGGCCATCAGAGGATATATAAATTCTAGATTCCAAACATACCATGATGATTAGAAATCATAGTTGGGACACATCTTCAACCTCAATAGAGATTGTATGAGCTGTAAGAACTAAATCATGCCTTGGTTGTAGATTCTATAAAAGAGTTCGAGTATATCATAGCTTTTGAGGCAGATAAATAAGGATTTTTATACAAAACTTCATATAAGAACTTGATGTGTTACTTAGTAGTAAATATCATATCACACAACATTACGATGATACTACAACTATTGATCTTTAACAGGATCCCATTTTACATATATATAAAAAGCACATATTTTCGAAGTGTTATCACTCTATGGATTTATCTCAAATCGGTGAATTTGTAGTCATTATAGTCTATATAGAAGAGAACATGGATAACCTCTTGACGTAAGACTTAACTCAGTAGAAATAGGATCTTCATGTGTGGTAAAGCGAACTAAAATTCATTATTAGTTGCTGTAGAATAATTGGGAGTCTAATAGAGTTACTATTCTAGGAACAATAGTTTTTACATTATGTTACATACATATTCAAATAAGTGAATATTAATTAAACATATTATTATATACTATTCATTTTTATATAATAATTTAATGTAATAATTTACTAGAGTATCTTTCTCATAGAAAAGTATATAGTACTCCCTACTACAATGAGAATCTTGAAATTCCATGACGATATTCATAATCCTTATTATATGGTTGGATAAAATTATATGATGGGGTATATAGTATGTTAACTATAAGGTGTGAGTACTAATAAAAATATGAGACTTCATCTCATGAAGTTCACACTTAATAATCTTATAGATGATAGATTATTAGAGAAGACATGCCAGTATAAATTATTCATGTTTATGTGTCATAAAATATTCATATCTATGAGTGTGTGTAATGTTCCTTAGACTTTATGATTAATAATTACACATTTCATGAATCAAACAATTAGATTTATTGACCCAAACTATGACACCATATATTAATGTGATGTATGGAACATTGGGTGCATCATAAATGACCGGTTATTAATTAATATTTTGAATAAGGATCTATCTCCTCTATATTTATGAGTGTTGTTATCTCAGCCAATTAAATGGAATAGAACCGTCAAATTAAATTCTATATCCAAGGTGTAATGATGATTTTATTTCATATAATCAATGAAATATGTATCAATCATATATATTGATAACATTAGTGTGCAAACTTCTAGATAATATATTATGAAAAAGGGATACTATTTTATAGCGAGTTCTCATATTTGGTTGTCAATGTTGTGACAATAAATTCTTCCTCTTGGGTGGCTTGACCCATTTCTAGAGAGTAATATTGGACTTTAGTAAATCATTCTTAATTACAAGGATAAAGAATCCAATATGGTCACACGCTATGTGTTTCATTGGATTTCAATTAAAATATATTTGACTTTAATAATTGGAAAAAAATATTATTATTAAGATCAAGGAATAATTTTAATCAAGAATCAATGATTTCATAAATTAAATATATATTTATTCATAAGTTAAACATTAAATTTTGTGGAAATATAATATTTATTTATTTATTGAATTAATAAATTATTAATTTTTTCAGGTATTCAATAAATTCCAAGGCAGACGATCAGACCAAGTTTGTTTCTAGTGGAAAATATTAATTTTCAAGATGGTAAAAACAATATTTATCATTGAAAAAGTTATCACAAACAAGGTGATAATAATAATAATAATATTACATGGAATGGGTTCATATAATGTTTAATTTATTATTTAAGGGCTGTTGTGAAATTAAATAATAGTTTAACCCTAACCCTAACTCTATAAATAAACGAGTATGTTTATTGTGTAGAGATTAATCAAAATTTGGAATCATTATGCAAAATAAAATCTATATATCTCTCTCAATATTGAAGAAAGATGAAGATATTCTCCTCCATCATTCATCCTCTCAAGAACAAGAATGTAAAGAATATTCTTCAAGCCTAAAGTAATTTTCAAAATGATCCAGATAAATACTGTAAGATGATCGATTTATGGTGCTAGAATTCAAAAATCCATTAGTGTTTTTTTGGAGATCAAAGGAACATGTGTGGATCACTTCTATAGAGATTATACACATGGAACCTACAAGTGAAAATATAGTAAACAAAAAGGATTTCAAAAAATCAATAACATCATAAATGAATGATCCCAAGAACAAGGTATCATTTCTTATGATTTATTTAAATTAATTATAAATTTAACATGAATAGATCACATTTTTGTTTTGGTGTATTTCATTGTAATTTTTTTAGAAAAAATAAGTTGTTCATTATGTTTTCATGTTGTAAAATATGAAAATTATCCACTGAATATAGCATTTTCTATGTTAGTATTGAACTCGATAAGTGTTTCCACTAAGAGAAGAACCATACGTTTTTTCATGTATCCAATCTAGATCATTGAAACTGAAATGTAGTGTTATGCAGGAAGGAAATTGATTCCATGCATTGGTATCATTTTGGAATTCTAAATATGGTTAGGAAACTCCATGGAATTTCTATTCTAGTTATTGATGTTATATAAATCAAATTAAATTATTTGGAAAAGTATATGATACCAAATGTATAATTTAAAAATAAGTTTATTATATGAGAGTTAAAAATAAAGGTTACAATTGATGTAGATTATAATTTTTATTCAATTTTTTTGAATAGGTTGAGTGTCAATACCCCTTTATTCATTATATTCTATAACAAGTTTTGAAAAAAATGAAAAGAATAAAAACATTTCCACTAAGATAAAAGTGTTTGTCTTGATGATTGTTAAAATATAAGTGATATGAACCCACAACCCATCAGTGGTATATTTTTAAAGAATAAAATCATTCTTTTATTATACTTATCCAAACACATAGAATACCATATATGATATAAATAATATATTTTATTTTATAAATATTCCCACTAAAGGAAATAAATGTTATTTACTAGCATGATATTCTAGAAGTAATATAGTTTTTAAGAGGCTAGAAAGAGTATGTTTTGGAAAATGATAAGTTCAAAGTCAATGAATAAATTGTTTTCTTAATTATTATTCAAAATGAATATTACTCAATATCCTAAAGTATTCTATGGTATGATGGAAAATAAAAACATAAAGAGTTATATTTAGTTACCATAAAGAGGATAATATCATTTAATATCCCAAAATAGTTTAAGATGTGTTGTTAAGAAAATATTAGAAATAGTTACATTTGTTTGAAAAATGATCTTATTGAAAAAGGTTTTAGTTGAAGGATTCATATAATGATGATGATGATGAACTTATAAACAATTATAAGTAGATGATAGAAGATATTGACATTTTAAAATTAGTTATTTAGAAGCAAGGATGTTTTAATAGTATGTTCCATAAAAAGTAAAATAAAAATAACCCACAACCATGGGGGTATTTCCTATGGTAACCAGAATGTGTTCGTATGTTTATATAAGTCCATGGGAATCCTAGGCCTAGGGATATATATTTAGTACTATCATGGATATCTTTCCCCATCATAAAATTTTCACATGAGAAAAACCAATTAAGCATAGGAAAAAGTCTATAAAAAGGATTGAAGGATGTATTTCCATGGATAATGTCCCTAAAGGACATAGGATAATGTGATAATCCTTTTTTATCACATGAATGACATGTAAACAATATATACTAGACTATATTCACTGCAATTCATTCTCAAGTATATAAGTCTAAGGTGAACATGCTTATAAAATTTTACATTGGTTCTTATGGCTCTAGGTACCACATAAACCAATTTATAACTACAAGAATCAGTGTCCATGGATATAGAGACCACATGGACAAGTTAATAGCCTTGGGTTCAATAACCATGACTATATGTGGGTCAACGTGTCACATAGATCAATGCACCTGATGCTCATGACTATACGAGGGTCCTTTTGAGATCTATAGTCATGATCACTAGATGCATGTGGCTATAGGACTCTCTACATTAGACATATAATTATAATAATAAGAACATTTTTTATTACTTAAATAATTATAATGATAATTATTTAATAATTAATATGTATATATTTATGTATATACATATCTATAAAAGTTTCAAATTAATGTGGTTTATATTTTTGAAACATAAACTAGACATCATGGGATCAAATCCCATGGGCTTATTTTCCAATGTTTTTCCACCATAGGTATCAACTTTGTATCCACTTCCATGAGAATAAACCCCATGCCAATCTAGATGTATTTCCATAGGCATTTATCAGGGATATTGATATCTATCCGAAGGCTATATCACATTTCATGTGGACACACTTTGTATGGTTGATGTATATTCATAAGGAAATTTCCCCAAAGGATATTTACATGGCTATATCACCTATGGAAACCATGTAAGTAGTCATAGCCCTTTTTTTCTATAAGTGAAGTTGAACAAGTGGAATATGATTCTTATATATCACCATTGTTCAAAAGGCATACATTATAGTTTTTACTCACTAATAGAGTTTAGTGGGATGTTTTTTCATATTGACACATTGATATGGGGCACGAATTATACTAAGATGTATTGAGTTTAACAAAACCCTCAATGTACAGAAAACATGGTGCTAATCTGATAGTATATCATTTGTGAAATGATTAGATGAGTGTGTTAATATGAATTTTTTAATATTCATAAATAATTTTAAGGATATAAAACAAATCATGTTATATAAATGGTTGAATCCATATTATCACCCTTTATATTGGAAATATATATTTCATGAATTTAAATGATCATCAACCACTCAAAGTATAGATTTGAGTTTCCCAAACCAATGTTCATCATGGACTATTATAGGTTGTGATGAATTGATAAGTTATGGATGAGTATGATTTTTTATAGATATTCAAAATATTTTTATGAGGCACAAAATGAGTTTCTTTCACATTATGACACCATAATATATACCACATGGAGTGGAATATAGAATCTATTTTGTACAATAGGGTTGCATATTTCATGTTGGGATTTTCAATACCTAAGGTTGGTGAGATACCTAGTATAAGAACTTACATAATTTGATATATTTATTATAAAATATTTTATGATAAACTAATTAAGAGGTGGTGGTGTGTGTTGTTAATCATGTCATCAATTCGAGTTTAATAAAGATGGAATATCTCCTCTCATATGAAGAGCATGCAATTTAATCCCTCAATGAAGATAGAACTAAGGAGAGTAAAATTGTACAAGGATTGTACATAATATGTGAATATATATTTATATAAGGTACATATGATGCGATAACCCATAAGGATGAATGATATGTGATTTATGAATCACCTTGGTTAGTCTATAATAAAAGACTCAAGATCATACTATTATGATATATGGAATTGACATAATTTTTGTCTATTTTGTACTCAATGCATGGGATAAATGGATCATATGAATATGTATACATACATATGAGTTATATAGGGGAAACATTTATAGAGATATAAGTGTATTATGGAGATCATGACATATAATTTTGTTTCTTGAGTAGCATTATTTCTTCACTAGAGGATACCCTTTGCTTATATTTATGGAACTTGAAATTCATAACTATTATCAACTCTATAAATTCCCATGGTGTCAAAAAAAATTTATGTGAATGAGGATAATGTTTTTAAAACTTTCAGGGCTACCATAAAAGTGTTATAGAGGATATCTAGAAGATGTTATGGATATATTTTCAAAAGTTATAACATATGATGTAAGGTATGGTGAAAATGTAGGAAAGATTTTCCAATAGGAGATTTAGAAAATATAAAAAAAGGGTTATGAATTTGGTTTCATTATTTCCTACACATGTTATGTGTTGATTCCTGAAATTTTTAATCAAAATATAAATAAAGATCAAAAGTCAATGATATGGAATAAGTAATAGAAAAAATATCAATTAAAATTTCCACTCTAATGGAAAATGTGTGTTTATAGAAATCCAATCATTTGTGAAGTAGATTTCATTGGTGTAATTATAACAATGATCCTTTGTGTCCACATAACAGTATCATAGTATTGGTTGTATTTTTTTATAGATGGTATAGGATTAGAGGATGAGGTGTAATATTATGCATCATTGGGGGAACTTATAGGGAATTCAAGGAGATAGGTGATCAGGATATTTCTCGATGATGACCTTCTATACTGGGTTGATGTGTTGATTCATGAAATTGAAGGCAAAGAAGGTGATTCATTCATACAAACATAGATATGAATAACACCCATTTAAGGCATGGAAAACATAATCAACCATTCCCCTATTTTTATAATATCCCCATGTATCCGTCAAATAACTACACATTAATATATTTTTTATTTTTTTTCTACTTCATAAAAAACAAATTTAATCATAATACTACTTCTATTGGAAATAATATGCATAACTTGTTCCATAAAATTCATTTATTCTATCGTTTCATGATGAAAATTATCCTCATAAGGAAGAGTAATTTTATATGATTATTATCCTAACACCATACTAGTCGGGGGTTGTTTCTGTTCCCTTGATGACTTGAAGGTAGGATAAAACCACATCACTTTTTTATTTTAATGACGATCATATCCATCATCGCCAAAGATGTAAATATTTTATTTTTAAATATTTATTTTATCAATTTTGGATTCATATTTTATGGGGATGTATCTTTTAAAACATACAAATCCAAGGTAGAAGGTAGTATCGCACAAACACACCACAAAATATAATAATATTTGAGCCAAAGAATACTTAAAAAAGAGAAAATAAATACAAAAAAATAAGAAAAATAGATGGTAATAAAAACATGAAAAATCTATTGTGAGAATGATAAATTCTTTAAATATAAATAACACACTACATTTATCTGATTTGGAATACTTTGATCCTAATACACGAAATGAACACCACCCAAAACCTATTACTAACTAATGAAACCCATGGTAGCATATACAAAAATACATGGAAAGAAAATATAAAAAATACAAAAAATCATATGAATAAAAATACACCCACAAACACATGAACAAAAAAACAACAAATAAACTAGGGAAAGTGTCAGTAGAAAGAAAAAAACAAGAATGAGACCCCCTTAACAGGGCTCGATGACACACATCAAAAATATATTCAATGTTTTTTATATCCAATTGATCCTTCTCAATAACTAGAATCCAAGAGCCCTCTAATGAAGCAACACTCATATAATTAGTCATGAATTGTGTTCCTAATAAATCCATGAACATGATCAACCACCTATAGATCATCTATTTATCCTTCAATTTCTCCAAGTTTCAACCTCCTTAAGATTCAATTTGGTCCATAATTTCTTATGGAAAATAATGTGGTGATCACATGGATTACATTGTAAAGGGATTTATTAGTTATTGGAGATGACACTTTAGTTAAAATTTGTAAGTAACCTTATATAGTGAATGAGGAATGATTTATGGAAACATCTCTAATGATACTTGGTTTTAAAGAGGTGATTGTTTTCTCTTTGTTTAATGATGTTGGAGATGGGTTGTGTATTGATAATCATGACTAATAGTTTAATGAAAGAGATGGAATTATTTTCTTAATCATTATATGTGTGATGGATAAGGAAAAATTCAAGATGTGTTGGGGTAAAGACAACTCAGGTTGTTATTCTGTGAAGTCAGGCTATAGGAAAATTTTAGATAAAAATAATTTTATGAATGATGTGAATTGGAAATTCCTTTGTATTTTGGTGGTCTTACCCAAAGTTTTATCATTTTAGAGGTAGATCTGTGTCAGTATACTCTCTTTTAAAGATTTCCTCTCATTTCACCACATATATAACGACCCTATGTGCCCATTGTGCATGGAAACACTGAAAAACCCTCTGCATGTGATTTTCCAATTCCCTAGGGCCATGGATATGTAAAAAAATTGAATTAAAATGAAGATAACCTTGTGTATGGGGAATGTGATATTGTTTCACTGTTGTGGTTATGGGTTTCCTCCCATTCTGTGGAGATTGTGTCCTTTCTATGAACCATGGAATAGATTATCCAGTTCATAAGAAATGACTAAATCTTTAATCAGATATATAGACCAACTTCATTCTGGTTTAGATGATCCATTATATAGTTAGATACATGGAATGGATAGGATAAGTGACATGAGAATACAATCATTCGAACACACATAAGAACTTTAAACCCCCAACCAACTGGTGTTTTAAACAATAATGTGGATGAATCATTATCTAAGGAAGGGTTTATTGGCATTGAAATGATAGTTCCTTAATCTTCTAGATGTATTGATGTAGTATGCCCAGAGTCTCTTATGATTTTTGGGAACCACCAGCAGCTAAAGTTCATATGATCTCTATCGGAATGAAGTTTTCCCTTATAAGTGGATGGAGGTCCATTGTAATTAAATCCATCTATCTCACTGTTTTTTATATTATACATGCGATAGAGATAGTATTCAAATTGTTTTACATTCTAATTTTGAATATTTGGTACATTATTCATCTATTCTCAACATGTTACTTCTCTTTTATAAAAATTGAGGGAAATCAGGTATACTATCTTCTAGACACCTACGGTTTTTCCCGAGTGGTGCATGTTTAGTTTGATGAGTTTTATTCTTGGTTGAAATAATTTATACTTTCTAATATTCAAACTTGTTATTAACTCTCCTTGTTTTTTTTTTCAAAAAAATTAAGAAAATAAAAACTAAATATATTTTTTATACCTATTGATACAAGTCAACATCAAACATTGATTTGTATCATTATTTAACCTTCTAAAAATATATGGCTTTCTTTTTTCATCATTCATGATCCTTGAATGTGAAGGAATAAATTGGGAGGACCAAAATCTAGAAACTGATTCCGTATAATTTTTAACAAAAATTGTATATATATACCTAATAAAAACAAGTAATATTTTAGATAAATAAAATTAAAATAACTATATAAAACTAATGTGAAACAGATTTCCTCGAAAATGATTTTTTCACTAGTTTAAAAATATTAAATTACATTAAAATGGTAAAAAATTTATTAGATTGAAAAAAATAAAAATTATGTTTTGAGAAATACATATTTTTGTTTTTATAAATATTAATATTTTATGAAAGTTCCAGAGAATTTGTTATTTTTTTAAAAAAATTAAGAAATACGTGACTAATTTTTTTAAAAAGAATAACAAGTTTAATTTTTTATGAAGCATAAATTATTTTTTTTATAATTTGTAGACATAAAATTATTATTTGTCTGAATAAAAATAATCTACGGATGTGTCAATTTTTTTGTCCCTCTAAAATATATTGGTTAAATAAAAAATAACCTTTTTTATGACTTTTTATTTGGTCTTAAAATGTGTAAAAATTTAACATGAATACATCCTAATAATTTTCATAATGGATCCTATATTTTGGTGCACAGATACCACTTTTTAAGGAGGCTACATTCCAACTAGGCACTCAAAAATCAGCCTTGCTAATAAAGGGAGAGCTGTATATTTGAAGTATTTTCTGCATAAAAAAAGAACCATTTTTTTAATTTATGGTTAAAATTTGGAATTAATGATATGAAATATTTTGGAAGATTATACTATATAATAACTATGGTATCAACTATAATAGAAAAATTGAGAGTGAAGGCGTTGAGATCCTATTGGTTGTGAGATTGGGTGCACTTAGAAGCCACTATCTATGCTGTCATGAATCGTCACCATTTCCAAATCCAAGATCATCCACTGCATAGATTGTTGAAAGATGAACTCATGAGGGTTGAGAATGATGGGATCCCTTGATGAAATGAAAAAGAAGATGAAAGGGCACAAGATTATTGAAATGAAGCATATGGATTCCATGAATCAACACCAAGTCACCTTCTCCAAGCACAAGAAAACCCTCTTCCACAATGCTGAAACGTTCACCACCCTCTTAGGAAAACATGTTGCCCTCATTCTATCCCCACATGATGGCCAATTCTTCACATTTTCATTCCCTGATGAATACTACATCATCGAACACTACCTTACACATGAATCTGCCGCCACCCCTTCCTCCTAAGTTATTTCTCCTTCAGTTCTGCCATGCTAGAGTGCTGAGTTAGGTTCAATAAAAAATGCACATGAAATAAGGTATCCATTTAATTTCTTGTTTTATATATATAAATTGTTCCATGAAAATTCTATTTCATGCAAATTAAATTAAATTTCATATTTTATAAAATCAATTTGTATTTCTAGGATTATTTCTTTATTGGATACTTTTATTTGAAAAGGGAATTGCTCGGTTTATTTGTGCCTATTGTACAGTCTGTTCGCCTTCCATGTTCTATTTTCTCCAACAAGAAAATATTTCACAATGCATTATTATCCACTGATTATTTATGTCATATTTTCATCTTGGTCTTCCATCTGAGTGTGCTTTGTTTACATCTTGTAAATTTCTTTTTCAGTATTGTATTCATTGTCTCTATGGATTGGTTGATCGGTTACGATGTGCAAGTTTCGGTAGGGGGAATTAATGACCCTTGGGCCATTGATCATTTAGGATGAATGGATGAATTTTCTATCCCTCATTGTGGTTCTACTTGAGCTCTCAATTTTCTATTCCATGAACCCTAAATTGTGGTTTTTTCCTTATATAGTGGTGAACCTCCACTCCTTTCGAACTATATGGCACATTGCTGGTGTATCGCCTCTAGTGGTTCTTTGAAACAAGTGGTCTTAAGATGAAAAGACGCCAAGATGATTACCTGAAAGAAGATGATACAAACTAGAAATATTCATCTATGAGAATATGGTTCTTCAATTTCATAGTATGAGTGTAGGCCTTGTGGCTTTAAGAATGGCATAATTAGAAGAGATCAGGACTACCAATACTTTCTGTGTTTGATATTGTAAGTTGGTCACATTTTCTTGATCATATTTTCATAGTCGTGATTTTTTTTCTTCTTCTATTAATTATGTTACCTTTATGTTGTAATTTCTTTCCCTTTTGAGTATTAATAAAATTTTCGTATACCAAGCACTGTTTTTTCTATTCACATAGGCCCCCAAGGGACCAAATCATGTAAATTCTCATGTTATTGTGTTCTTTTATGTTTTTTTCTAGTTATTACATTCTGTAAATTATTTCTTTGTGAAGTATAGATTATTCTTGTAAAATTAAAGTTTTTTTCTATTTGGTTTCTGGTGTTATGATACTTTCTTCATCGCCTTTCACCCTCACAACATGGTATCAGTGATGTGCTGGTTATTTTCTTACTGTCTCACATGTTCTTTTCTTATAATTTATATTTTATATTTTCATTACTTATTATTTGGTTTTTGGTTTCAATTTTCCACACAATATTCTCACTCTAATATCACCACTACCTTTATTGGTTGTAATTATTTAAATCCTTTATCCCTTCTATATTTATCTTCATTTCATATCCCTTTGAATAAAACACAGTTTACTCCATATATTGGTTAGTTGTTGGGGGCGTATGATTAAAGTTGTCCAAAAGAACTCAACATATACTCTATGGTAAAATATGTTCAAAATGATATTTGAGATAGAAAAATTTTATGGTCATAATGACTTTAATTTTTGGAAAATTAATATGAAAGACCTGCTTGTACATCAGGGCCTCATTGATTCCCTTTGTGGTTCCAAGAAGCTTGTTATTACTGTAAATGAAATTGGGTAGGCTATTATAAAATATCTTAATGTTTCCTTTGATGTGTTAGTAAAATCACATATAACCCTTTTGATTTCCTTTGGCGATAAAGTCCTTACTAATGTTTCTTATGAGTCTACTGCTATTGGAATTTGGGTTCAACTTAAAAAAATTTACATGACTGCGTAATTAGTAGGTAGAATTTATAAAAAAAATGTATATTTCGATTTAAAATGGTACCTGATACTTCAATTAAATCCCATATAGATGAATTTATTTAATTCATGTTAGAATTATCTATCATTAATGTTTCTATTCATTATAAGGATCCAATAATGATCCTCTTAATATCTCTAGATAATTCCTACAACATCCTAGAAGAGGCCATTATTTATTTTCAAGAATATTTTACCCGGTAAGAGGTTAAATTAGCCCTTAATTCTAAGGAACTATATTCTAAACCAAGAATAAAAGGTGAGGCTGAGATCTTATTCTCTAAGGGTAGACCTAAAAATAAAAAAAGAAGAAACAATTTAATAAACATAAGAAAAAAGAAATAAAGAACCCAAAACTAGGACTAATTATAGGGATAGAATGGTCACCTATTTTCATTATGCTAAACCAGGACACATTAAACATGAGTGTAGGAAACTCAAGCATGAGTTATATAATAAAAAACCCACTTATTAGTCCCTTATTATAGAATATGGTTATGAAACTACTTTGGTCCTTAATGTGTCCACCAATGAAATCAATCAAGAGTGTCTTCTTGAATCTGGTTGAATTATTTATCCTTATATAGAGTCTTTTATAGAGTTATTTGAGATGGTAGAAGGATATTCCTTCTTAGGTAATAATAGGGTGTGTAAGGTTGAGGGTATAGTTTCTGTTTTGTTAGAACTTGATGACCATACTATCATTAATTTAGTTGATGTTCGGTGGGTTCCCAACCTCTGAGGAAACCTTGTTTCCTTAGGGGTACTAGACCAAAAGGGTCATCTTTAGTTCTGAAATAGGTTTTCATAGAATCTCTATAGGCTCTAGTACAATTATTAAGGTTTCATTAATAATGGTTTTTATGTATTTAATGGAAACACCCATTCAAGGAAGTTGGGTAATTCATATTAAACTAAAAGTGATAATACTATGCTTTAGAAAAGGAGATTGGGTCATGTTAGATCCAATGGCCTTAAGGAACTCAACAAAAAGGGATGTTGAGTAACATCACACCAAAAAATATCCCATTTTGTGAAGATTGTGTGATGTGAAAATCCAAGAGGGAAAGTTTTGGTTGGAATAGTTTAAAAGCCACCAACCCTGTAGAACATGTCCACTCTGATATATAGGGTCCATCTAGGGCTTCCTCTCATGGTTTATTTTTTCATTTTATTACCTTAATAGATGAATTTTATAGGAAAGTGTTAAATTCTTAAAAATAAATATTATGTTTTTTAAACATTTAAAACCTAGAAAAAATTAGTTGAAAATAAGTTTGAGAAGAAACGTAAAACACTAAGAATAGACAGTGGTCTTGAATACATATTCACTAAGTTAATAAAATTTTGTGAATATTAAGGTATTAAAAGGAATATAAAATTTAGGGAAATACACCAACAAAATGGATTAGCATAAAAGATGAATTATACTATCCTATAAAGAGTCTGGAGTATTCTTGCATGCTCATGCCTTCCAAAATAACTTTAGGGAGAGGATTACAGCACTGTTGTCCACCTAATTAGTAGGTGTACCTCCTATACTAATCAGTTTAAAACACCTAAATAATTTTGGACTCGTAATCCTCCTTATTATTCTTACTTCAGAGTCTTTTTTTGTAGAACTTATTCTCATGTTAATATTGTAAAATTAGAACTAATATCTCTAATGTGTATCTTTTTTGGGTATCTCAAGGTCATTAAGGTGAATAAACATTGGGTAGATGAAACTAATTATTGAAAGTGAATTATAAGTAGAGATGTTGTATTCCATTAGTATTCCACTCCTAAAACTAAGACTTAAAAACCTAGAAACCGAAAACCAACATCTGAATAGGTTGATGAAACTAAGATTTCAGGTTAGTTTGAGGCTCCTATGTAGCCCTCTCCACCTAATGAACAACCTATGGAACTTGATGACTCTTCTTCCACTTTTGATTTAGATTCTGAATCAGAATCACTATCCCCTAGTAGATACTACATACTAACCTAAGATATAGAAATGAGATTTCCTAGACCTAATGATCAATTTAGTCAATATGATATAAAATATTATGCCTTATATAGAGCTTATGATATTGTTGATGATGGTCTGAAAACCTATAGGAAAACATTAAATGAAAATACTCAAATAAGTGGTCATTTCCATGAATTAAGAAATGTGGTCTTTAAAAAAGAACCACACTTAGACCATTGTGAATAAACCAAATAATAAAAAAATAATTGGTTCTAAGTGGATATTTAAAATAAAAGAAGATAACACCGAAGGATATAAAATAAAGTATAAATGAAGGTTAGCTAAAATAGGTTTCCTACAAAGAGAGGGGATTTATTACTCTGAATTTTTTCTCTGTTGTTAACAATTCTTCCATTAGACATTTATTTGACTTTTCTTCCTATAATGTTTTATATATTGAATAGATATATGTTAAAACTACCTTCTTGGATGTTGATTTGAATGAGAAAATTTATGTGAAACCTCTTGATGGTTATCCTGATGAATTCAAATTTAATCAATTTTTCCTTTTAAAAAATCACTATAAGGCCTAAAACAAGCCTCTAAGAAGTGGTACATAAAATTTTATTCATTCATTTTAGCTAACAAGTTCATTTGGATTCAATATGATGCATATGTTTATTTTAAATCAACTAAAAAATTCATGATTTATCTTCTGTTATATGTTTATTACAAGCTTAGCATTTTTAAAAATTTGAACCTCATTTCTACTGTTAAATAAAAATTAAAAGGAATGATTGAAATGGAAGATTTAGGTGAAGGTAAACAAATATTGTGTGATGAAATCATAAGGGACATACAAAATAAAATATTATACTTATCTCAACATTCTTATGTTTTAAAAATCCCCAAGGGATACATGTTTGAATCTCTGAAACTTGTTAATATACCTCTTGTAAATCACTTTAATCTATCTTTATCACAAGTAACCACAACTGATAATGATATACACTTTATGTCTCAAATACCTTATTGTAATATTGTGAGAAGTGTGGTGTATTTTATTTTTTTCATTTACATAGATATTGTATATGCAATTTTTACATTAAAATTTTTTATGGCCACACCTAGTAAGACATATTGACATGCCCTTAAGTGGTTCTTAAGATACATCTCTTGAAACTATAATATTTATTTGTGTAATAGTAAAGATGTAGACTCTGTTAAATTTATTACTGGATATAAAGATACTAATTATATAATTAATATTGACACCAGAAAATACCTCACTATTTATTTTCTCACTTTCTATGGTGTCCCCATTTTAGGTAAATGAAATATGAAACATGTGGTAGCATTTCAAACCAAGGAGTCCGAGTATATTTCATTTACCGAATCAGTGAAAGAGGATTTATGGTTAAAGGGTTCGTCTTCTAAACTAAACCTCTAATATTCTATAAGTGATTTCTATTATGATAGTCAATAAACACTTAATTTATCTATAAATTTAGTTTTCCATGTTAAATCAAATAATATAGATATTAGGTTTCATTTTATTAGATATTTTTAGGAATATGGAACCATGTGTGTCAAAAATATACACACTGACATAAACCTAGTTTATAGTCTGACTAAAGTCATGGTCTTGTCTAAATTAAATTTTTGTTCATATATTTTGATTTTGGTTCCTATTACATAACCATAGGTGAAAGAACATCGCAATTTCAAATGAAAATGGTGGATATTTATGAAAGATGGTATCCATTTAATTTCTTGTTTTTTATATAGATTTTATTGAAAGACAATTATTCCAATTTATTTGATAATTATGTTTCATGAATATGAAATTACAGTTCATATTTTATGTACTCAATTTTTACTATTAGGATTATTCCTTTTTTGGACCCTTTTATTTGATTGGTTCATCGCTCGATTTATTTGGGCTTGTTGTGCAGCATGTTCTCTTACCACATTCAATTCTCTCCACTATGAAAATATTACATGATGCATTCTTGGACATTGATTTTCTGTACTTGGTTTTTTTCTTGTTTGTCCACCTGGGTGTTCTTTTTTTATACCGTTCAGATTTTCGTTTCAACATTACATTCATGGACTCTCCCGATTGTTTAAGCAGTTAAGATGTGTAGGTTTTGGTTGGGAGAATTGATGACCCCATAGCCATCGATCATTCAGGATTATTGGATGAATTTTCTCTCCCATACTATGGTTTTTCCCGATCTCTCGATTATCTGGTTCATGAACCCTAAACATTAATTTTATCCTTTATTTATGGTGAACCTCCACACCTTTCAAACTCCATGCTACACTGCTAGTGTAATTCTTTTGGGGGAGCTTCGTCGTCAGCGGTATTTGGATGAAAAGATGCCAGTATGAGTTCCCCATGGAAGAGGATCCAAATCAGGAGGATTCTTATACAATAATATGGGTCCTTAGTGTTATAGTAATATTGTAGGCCTTGTGGATTGATGTACTATGAAACTAGAATATTTTAGGATGGTCAAGACTTTATGCATCTGGAATTGTGTGTTGATACATTTTATTGACCATCTACTCACAATAGTGCAATTTTTTTATTCTTCTATTGTTTTTTCTTCCTTTTTTTGTTGTAATATATTTACCATTTGAGCATTAATAAAACATGTGTGTACCAAGTGGTGTTCATACCACACATATAGGTCCCCATGAGACCGAAGAACATAAATTCTTATGTTCCCAAATTCTTTTTTGTTTTTGTTTTTGGTTTATTGAATTTTGATAATTAGTTTTTTGTGATGTTTGGATTCTTCTTGTAAAATTCTTGTTCATTCCTATTTGGTCTCTAGTGTACTACTACTATCTAGATCACCTTTCACCCCCAAAACCCTAAAGTTCTAGTGCAATCAGTGTAGGATTGTTTAATTGAGGGGATGAGAGTGGAGGATCTATAGAAATATTATGCATTATTAGATTCTCTAATAGAGAACATGTAGAGCCGGGTGATAGGGATGTGTTGAGACAAAAATGATTGGCCTACTAGTGGAGTTATAATTATGAGATAAAATAAATTAAAAAATTCAGAAATAAATGGACAACATATGTAACTTACAAACCCGCCAAAAATAAAAGGGGTGAAAAACCATGGGAAAATAGAAGGGTCACTGTAGGTAAAAGTGGGAACACACTCCCTCTCTATTACAAGGATAAAAACCCCAAAATATCTATCTTGAATAATTAGGTAAATAAGCCTTAAAAATACTACTCAAACTAATTAAGAATCAGTGATTATATTTTTGATGAACCAACTGCTGGAATCACTGGGTAAACTTTCTACATATAGAATGCCTCTCCGCACTCTGACACTTCTTTACTAGTGGTTTTGGTGGTGTTGGAAACCCACCTCATCCTCCACCGCTACCCCCTTTATAAATTAAGCGGGCACCATCTAACAAATAAACTCCTGAAAAAACATCTCTCACTTAGAGATTGATTGAGAAACTGTCATATCTTCTGACATCCTATCTATTTTCCAAATCATGTTGATCACATCTCTATGAGGCCACTTGTGAATCTTCACAATTCGTAATTATTAGAGTCAATCACCTTTGTCATGAAATCTTCAAGATTTTTTTAGTGTGAATTTTATGCATTTTCACTCTTATTTCCTCCACCACATCTTGAATAAAGTGATATTTTACACAAAAGTTCTTTTTCCTGGAATGAAATGATTGATTCCTTACAAATTTGAAGGCACTTTAACTATAAAAAACAATATAATCTTATCCTATCTATTCTTGATATCATCCAACAACTCTAACATCCAAACTGCATATTTTAAAGCTTATATAGCTACCATGTACTCTACCTCCATCATGGATAATTCTAAAACTGATTTTAAATTTGAAATCTAGCTCAAGGATCCTCCTACAAGATTAAATAAACAACCAGTAGTAGATTTCATATGGTCAGAATAACCTTCAAAATTTGTATCAATATATACTATGATAGTGAAATATGATCCTCCATAACTTAATGAAGCATTTTAGTTCTCCTTGATGTATCTTAGGATCCTCTTCACTATGTTCCAATGCTTCTATCCTAGATTCTCCATTTACTGACTAACTGCTCCCACTCCATGTACAATGTCTGGCATAGTTCAAACCATAGAGAATGTCAGACTACCCACTATTGATTCATACAGTACTCAAGACATATCTATCCTCTTGGCTTCACTACTAGGATGAATCATATAAGATAACATGAAATTAACAAGAAGTGGGGCATATATTGGATTATAGTCTTTCATGTTGAAGCGTTTCAATACATTCCGTAAGTAATTATTCTGTTATAGATGAATGTTCCTATTATTTTTGTCTTGGTAAATATGCATCCAAAGAATCTTGTTTTCTAGTCCCAATTACTTCATATCAAACTCCCTATCCAACTATTAATTTTTCTATTAGATCTGATCATTGAAGGGCCTGAAACCAACATGTCATCCACATGCAAGAGAATAATGATTAAATCATTACCATCTAAACCACTAAAATATTCAAAAGGATCTAAATGAAATATGTTGTATCCAAGGAACATGATATAGGAATCAAATATATTGTATCAACACCTCAGTGCCTGTTTGAGTCTGTATAGATATTTTTTCATCCTGCAAACTAGGTTCTATTTTAATTCTTCTATAATAACTTCTTGTGGGAGAATATATATCTCTTCAATGAGATCAACATGTAGAAAACTATTATTCACATATATTTGTTCTAGATTTAAATTATTTGTAGTACACATTTCTAGAAGTATCCAAACAGTCATTATCCTAACAATATGAGAAAATATTTCATTGAAATAAATACCTTATTTCTATGTATATATTTTGACCAATAGTCTTTCATGATACCATTCCACCTGGTCCTTTCCACCCCACTTGATCTCAAAGTCCCATTTGTTTTTGAAATCCTTCCTTCCATGAGTTAATAGAACATGATACCAAGTATTGTTCTTGTATAGAGATTCATTCCCATCCCACATCATCTCCATCCATGAGGATACATCTAGACTCTAGGTTTCCTCCACAAAAGAAGATGGAACTCGATCCTCTGTCAATAAAAAATACACAATATTACTCTTAGTGACATAGTCTTAGTTCCATACTGGTGATCTTTTCTCCCAATTTGACCATCATGGTCTAGAACCAACCATTACTTTATTATTATGCTTTGGTAATGCCTTATAGGAAACAAGTTCTTCTTTGGATTTTTCCTCCACCTAAAATATTTTAGTTTTTATATTATCTTTCTCTATGTCTCCATAAATTGTCATTTGAACCTTTTATTATAAAAAATGACATCACTTATGATGATAATTTTTGGGGAAGTGGTCTCCCATAAATGATACCCCTTCACACCACCAACATTCCCCAAGAAGATGCATTTCCTGGATCTCAAATCTAACTTTTATCTTTCCTGGTCATTAAAAAAATCATATACAGGACTTCCAAAAGTATGTAATAAAAAATAGTCAATGGGTCTACCAGTCTAAATCTCCATTGATTTCCCTATATCAATCACCAGTGAAGGATATCGGTTGATCACATAACATATTTTATTCACTACTTATTCCCAAAATGTTTTGGAAATTCCTAAAATCTTTAAAATATCCCTAATTCTATCCAACATGGTTCTATTCATATTATTTTACACTACATTCTATTGATGAGTGTACACATTTGTGAATTTTATCTTGATGCCTCCTACAGATAAAAATTATCAAACTCCTCACTTTTATATTCTCCACCATTATCATTTCTCAGACAGTTGGTAATATTCTAGATTTATGTTCCTTTCATGCTTTGAATTTTTTAAAGGCTTAAAAAACATCATCTTTCCTCTTGATTGGGTACACCCAACATCTCCTAGAATAATCATCAAAGAAGGATAAGAATTTCTTTGCTCATCCAAGGGATATAACTGGCGGTTTCCAAATTTAATAATGGATCAATTCTGAGATATATTTTATTTTTTGTTGTTGGATTCTTAAAAATTAACCTGTGTTTCTTACTCAAAACACAATGCTCAAAAAATGTAAATGATACATTTTTAATCCTAGGATAAAACTTATAATCTGCATGAATATTCAGGCGTCATTTAGATATATGGCCAAGCTTCCTATACCATAACTTCTTCAATGCTTCCATCGAGGTATTTGTTGTGACAAATATCTCTACCTCCATGTACGTTTCACTAGTAATCACATATAGTTTATTTGATATGTTTTATTACTCCATAACCACAAGCTTTCCCTTTAAAATTCTCATCACTCCATTCTTGATGTGAGTCTTGCATTTGATATCATCAAATTTTCCCAAAGACAATATGTTTTTCTTCAGGAACCTCACATGGAATACTCCTTAGATGGTTTATACAATGTCATCATGCATCTTAAATTTAATGGCATCGAATCCAATGATCTTGAAGTTGTGATCATTACCCATGTACAAAAGTCTTTTTGGGATGGTTTCATACTAATCAAACCATTTTTATCAATATATCATGTATCAGGGTGATCCTGAGTCGATTATCCATGCATCATTAAGAATTTGTTTAGTTCCAGTATCCATCTACGCTTCAATGATTAATATATCTCCACTTCCATTATTACTTTCCACATTTATATACATGTCATGATTCTAGATCCCACTGGAACCATGTTCTATTGTCACATATTCTGGTCTTTCTCCTAGCATCTATAGGAAATTATCCTTTTGTAACACTCCCTACATCTTCATTTTCCACAAATGAAATTTTTTCCTGTTGACTTTTTCAATCTCAAATTTCACTACCATATAAACACATCATCAGTCCAGAACATGCAATGTTTCCAAATTATGTATTTCATAATCTCAATAATTTTTTTTTCTAATGTTAAATATCAATCACGGTCGTAATCATAGAGCATACTTAAATTAATGAGAATTATTAATACCCAAAAAGTGAATAGAACTGGGTTAGAACCCTCCCATGATACCATATTTAGAACTAATAGTGATTTTCCCACTGGTACAATGTTATTATGAGATAAAATAAAGTGAAAAATGAAGAAATAAACAGACACTAGATGTAATGTGGAAAACCCACAAAATAAAAGGGGTAAAAAACCAAAGGCAAATAGAAGGATCACTATGGGTAAAAGTGGGTATACACTCCCTCACAATTAGAAGGAGAAGACCCTCAAAATATATCTCTTGAATAAGTAGGGAAATAATACTCATAAATATCACTCTAACTTATAAGGAACTAGGGATGAGATTTTTGATGAACCTTCTACTAGAATCACTGTGAAAGCTATCCATTTATAGGGTCCCTCTCCCCATCATTTTCTTCTCCACTAGTGGGTTTATTGGGGTTGTAAACCCACCTCATCCTCCACCACCCCCCCCCCCTCTTTCATAAATTAAGAGTCGACATTGTCCAATGAATGAACAGCTACTGATAGGATGTTCCCTAAGGACAACCCTATATAGTGGGTTGATCCATTGTTTCCTGAAATGGAAGGTTTATAAGATGATTTATTATTCCTCCAAACCTGAAGATGTAGAAGACCCATATGTGGGAAAAATCAACACATTTCATTATCATACTCCCTCGGTGGGAAATATTACCCTTCACTTATTCCATAAACTACATTTATTCCATCATTGCATGATGGAAATTGTCCTTCTAAGTAAGTGTACATGTCTGGGATTATTATCCTAACACTGTACTAGTTGGGAGTTATTGCTTCTCCCCTAATTAGTCCAAGGCAGGATGAAAGCACATAATTTTTCTATTTGAATGACCATTATATTGATCATCCCCAACGATGTGAATGAGTGAGGATGTTATAAATATCAACCAATGTTAACACATTGATACCTATCTTGGTTTGTTTTTCTTTTTTGTTTAAGTTTCCAAATTGGTATTCATTTTATTGTTTTTTCTTGATGAATGATATCAAACATTGATCATAATCCCTAATTTATCTTTAGATTACTATTTTTTTAATTGAAGAGAAAATATATATGAAATATATTCATTTAGTAAATAAAATAAAGGTATCAAAAACATAAACAAATAGGAATATTTACTGGTAATTTTTTTTATCAATTTAGGATTCATTATTATTATTATTTATTTATTTTTATCATAGAATAAATTGATTCAAGTTGTTTTTATGGGGTGGAGTTTAAATGTATTTCTTGGGATCAAAACTGGAATTCTGTGTATTTAATTCCTTTTCATGTGTTGTAAACCTACTAATATTATATTTGTTATAACAAAAACAACAACAACAACAAAAATAAAAATAAAAATAATTATATATTTCTTGTGTTTGAATCTATTCAAGTGCTTGTGTTCATGCATATTTTTTTAAAACTTCCCACTTCTCATTCTGAATCTATGGGGTGGGGGGTTCAAAACATAGCAAAAACATCTTGATATATTTCATCATGGTATAAAATACATCTACATGTTAACTAATTTATATAGTGTTTAAAATTTAATATGAGTTAAAATATAAAATTATGTGTATTTATTTATAAAAAAATGATAAATATAGATATAAATGTATATTATAAGGAATTATTTTCAAATTATTTAATCCATTACAAAAGGAGTTTTGGATATTGATATGATTAACGGTTTAAATAAACTTGAATGTGTGGTATTTTATTTATCTAATTTGTTCACATAAAAATTAACAATTTATTATTTGGTAGTGAAAGTTTTCATAAAATATCTCATATTGTGTAATATTAAATTTTACATACTAAATTCATGTAAATGATATTATGAAATGTTCATATTTGATAAAATTTACTTGTCCATGTTTTTCCACATCTAAATTATAATGTGTTTATAATTTACATATAATTCATTGATAAATTTTTTATCTCA
Source organism: Viscum album (assembly GCA_963277665.1). Lineage (NCBI taxonomy): Eukaryota > Viridiplantae > Streptophyta > Magnoliopsida > Santalales > Viscaceae > Viscum > Viscum album. The sequence continues at coordinate 1,156,540,913 of OY728126.1, forward strand.
TACATAAATATACGAAATGTTCATTTATTTATTCAATCCCTAAGTTATTCATAGATATAAATTATTATATTATGAATTCTGATGTATGTTTTTCTTTAAAGAGTAAAAAACATCTAAACTATCATGCATGCATATAAGGAGTTACATTCTATGTATGATATTTGATTTAGTTTTCTTCTACCTTGACATTGGATTATAATAGGTTGTGAGTTTTAATTAAGTAGTTAATTATATTTTATACATACTAGGTGTTATAATTATAATGTAATTTAATTCTGCCATAAGTAATGTATCCTAGAGTAGATGGAGTTTATGTTAGAATACTCACTAGACTATAAGATTTTGACATGTCTAAAGAAGAGTTGGTTGACTAATTTTGGATTTGGTTTACTCATGAAAGGATTGCTTATTTCATATAATTATAATCCTTTACATAAAATAGTTTTATTTTCTATATTAAAAGATGATTTTGAACATGTATGAATATAGTTGACTTTTGATTTGGGTTAGTAACACAACATAAGAGTTGTGTAAGGAGATACACATCAAATATGGTTTAAACTTATTTACTTGGTGGAAGGAATGAGATTCCAAACAAGTAATTAAAATCGTGCATGTAAGTAATAGGAATACATGATATAACTTGATGTGAGAAAATCCCTTTAAAAATCAGGGTTAGATTCCTTCAAAAGTGATACCTTTTAAGACCTCAAACATTCAGTATGAGTGACCCAACCTATTAGGTACCCTTGGATTATCTTTTGTAAGTAAATAATGTAATTTGGTGACACTAATAATTTATTGAACCATTATTGACATATTATTTGGGTTATAAATATCTTGTACACCTTAACCTATAAGAAATAATTGGAATAAAGTTGGGATAATTCATATAATTAATTGGGGTAATGAGTTATCCAGTAAACTGTCCAAGATTAATATACAACATGATTGACTTAATTTTCTACTAGATATTGTCATGAGTTATATAAATGATTAGCTAGTTTAATTCATTATGAAATATTGATCTTATCTAAATAATTTTTTTTAAGAGTTTAAAAGGAATTGGAATTTTAGTGGGAGAACATTTAATAAAATCCCTTATTAAATGAATGTGAAGCATGATACTAATCTGATAAAATCATTTTTTTTCAAATAATATAATCATCATCATCAAACTTAACTTTGATATCAATACCAATGTAGGAAAATATCAATTTAAGAAATAGTTCAAACTAGTATAAATCTTAATAAATTCTCTTAAGTAATATAAGATAATTTTATGTATTGATAACTATCTCTACTCATATAATCAACTATTGAATTAGTTAAAAAAATTAATATAGATTATTGTGAGATATATATAATGATTAATTCTAGTTTTCAAAATCATTAAATGAAAAATGTCTTATGTAATTTTAGTCTCCACTCACATAATATAATTAATAGTCCTAAATACCAAGTGAGACTGAAGCGGTTTTACTATAAGGCTTATCATGGTTAAAGAATTATTTATGTTTTTATAATTGGAAGTTTATTGATAATGTAAATGTGTTCAAAAAATATTTACCCTATTTTTTCAATGTGTTTAGAATAGATGAACTTATAATGTGATGACTATGTTCTGATGCTATATCGATATTAAAAGTGGTAAAATGATCAAACTAGAAGAAAAAAAATTAATTGAATGTCCAATAGTGTTTCTTTATGTATCCAATAAATTTAATTGAAACCAAAATGTGGTGTTATGAAGGAAGGAAATTGATTCTAAGTGATGGAATAGTTTTGTAAATATAAAGATGTTTAGGATACTCCACATAATTTCCTTTTCATTTATTTATGTTATAGAAATCAATTTCATTGATTTTGAATTTTATATGATACCAAATTTATACTTTAAAAATAATTTTATTTTATACGAGTTGAAAACGAAGGTAATGATTGATGGAGCTAGAAGTTTTTCATAAAATGATGAAGTAAAGGGTCATTGAAGGTTGATTTGGAATTCATTGGAATACATCAATCTTTGATGGATCTAAATAAAGGATGTGTATGAATATATTGTTCTATTATATGATAAGGGAAGTTTTTTTTAACAATGAGTTATTTTGTAAAATACAAGATGGTGGTTTTGATACACATTGTTTATTATTCATAAGATTATAAAACATGTTTCTTAAAAAATATGGGGATATATTTTTTAATTCACAATAAAATATTTTATCTATGGGTTTTTAAAATATTATATATATGAATCCACCAACTATCAATGGAATATATTTAAAAAAATTCATATTTCCAGTGTACTACTCGATAAACATAGAATATCATATATGATATAAATATAGTAATTTATTTGATAAATATTACCACTAAATGAAATAAGTGTTACTTCTAAAAAAATGTTTTTGGTTATCTTGGAATGAAATTCTATAGGTAATATAGTTTTAAGGGCTAGTGAGATTGTGTTTTGGACTAAGAGAAGCTCAAAGTTAACAAATAAATGATTTTTCCCATCAGTATTCAAAGTAAATTTACTCAATATACTAAAAAAGAATACAATATGATGGTAAATAGAAACAAAAAACAGTAACATTTATTTAATATAAATAATGATATTATCACATTATATCCTAAGTTATTTTATGATTTTTTTTAAGAAAATAATGCAAAGAGTTACATTTGATATGAAAATGATCTCAATGAAAAAGGTTTTGGTGTAGTGATTCTATGGACGACAAATATGAAGAATATAGAAAGAGTTATAAGAAGATAGTAGATTTTTTTAACTTAATAATGTTGGTTGTTGTGAAGTAAGGGAGTTCTAATATTATGATCAAGAATCACAACTACGAAAATAGCCTATGAACATGGGGGTATATCCACTAGAGGCCTACTAATGGTCATAGTTTGGCATAAGTCCATGGGTATCTTGGACTAGCAGCCATATGTTTAGTACTGCCATTTGTGTTTTTCCTATGAAAATATATTGACACAAAAAAACCTTAATAATAATAGAAATAAGTCTATAAGAAGACTTATATGATGTATTTCCATGCGTAATGTCACCATGGGACAAATGATAATGAAAGAAAACTTTTTTAGCACACAAATTATGTGGGAACAATATGGACTAACCTAAAACCACAGGAATTCATGATCATGGATATAGGTCCAATGTTGAAATTCTTAAAAATATGGACATTTTTTCTCATTTATCTATGTCCCAAATGGACCAATGTATAAACACATGCAATGATGTACATGGATATAGATCCCATATGGATAGGTGAATAGCCATTGGTGAAATACCTGTGACTATATGTTGGTTCACATGGAACCTAGAGTAATGACCCTAATGGACATGACTAAATGTGTTTCCATGTGAGATGTGTGTCTATGTGAGATTTTTAGGCATGATAAAAGATTCATGTGGCTATAGGCATGTCTACATTAGACCTATAATTATAATGATAATTATAATAATTAATACTATTCTAAAATTTGTAATAATAAGTATTTAATAATTTATATATATTTTTATATATACATATATATATATAAGTTATGTAGTAAAGTGGTATAGGTGATTGAAACATAAACTGGACATCATAGAATCAAATCCCATAGACTTGTTTTCCAAATATCCACCACCACGACCAAACAACAGAAGCTGTAGATTATACATCTACAACCATAGGAAGACAACCAGTGAAAATATGAAAGTATTTATTTGGGAATTATTTATGGATATAGATATCTATCCAATTAGCATATCACCTGCAATATGGAAACACGTCATATGGTCTCTAGCTATTCATAGGAAAATACCCCCTAAGGCTATTTCCATGGCTATATCAACCATGGGGACCAATGCCATGGTTGTAGCTCTTTTTTATATTAGTGAATTTGAAAATTGGGAATATGATTCCTAATCCCCACCATTATTTTAACTATCTTACATTACATATATTACTTGATAAAACAATTTAGTGAGAGGGTATTTTCATATTGTCACATAGAGATGTTTTATGAATTATATTGAGATGTAATGAGTTTAACAAAACCCTGAAAGTGTATAAAAATGAGGATGATTTGGTTGTCTATATTATATGGTATGATTAGATGGATTCTTATATATGGTTTTGTAAATATTATTAGTATAGTATAAGGATATAATTTTTACCAGGTTATACTAATGATGAAATTAATGTAATCATCCTTAATGATCGCTATAAATATTTCATTAAGTGAAATGATCATCAAACCCTCAAAGTATAGATTTGAGTTATCCATAATTGATGTTCATTATGGAGTATTATAGGTTATGATGAATTGTTATGATTAGTATGTGTACAATTTTTTATGGATATACAACATATTCTAATGAATCAAAAAATGATGTTTGTACAATAGATAACCCCTAAGTAATACCACATTGAGTTCTATACACTGTATTTTTTATACTAGGGTTTCATGTTTCATATTGGGATTTTTCAGTTTCTGAGGTTAGTGAGTTACCTAGTATAAAAACCTTCAAAAATTGATATCCTTCATACACAATCCTTGTGGCTAAACAAATCATTGGATGGTTGTGTATATTGTTGATCATGTCATCAGTTGGAGGTTAACCAAGATGGAAATTTTCACCTCATAAGATGAGTATGAAATGTGGTCCTATGATTAAGATATACTTAAGGAATGTTACATGTACTTGGATAGTACACATGATGTGATTACATATTTGGATAAAGGGTATGAGATGTTATCATCTATAAGGTTTAATGATATGTGATGTATTCATCAATGAGGACAGTCTATACTCAAAGACACTAGAATGTTTGATTAGAATATATTGAACTTATATACTTTGTGTTGCATGTTTACTAGATGTATGGGATAGAGGGATTATATGAAAATGTATACATACAAATGCAGAAGTTTGTAGAAAATGATATAGAGATATAAGTTTTTTATGGCAATCATGATAGATCATTTTATAGCTTGAGTAGTATTATTTCATTTATAGAGGCTTCCCTTTTCTTATATTAATGGATTAAGGAATTCATAATTGTTATAAACACTATAAATACCCATGGTGTCTGACTTATTTATCATGTGAATGATGATCAAGTTTTTAAAACATAGAGGGATACCCAAAAAGTGTTTTAGAGTATATCTAAAAGAATATTTGTATATATTTTCATAAGTTCTTACATATTATGTATGGTATGGTACAAATATAAGATAGATTTTAGAAAATTAGTTCTGGAAAATATCAAAAGGGGGTTATGGAATTTATTTCATGTTACCGTACATATGATATATGTTGATGACCAAAAATGTTAATCAAAATATCAAAAAAGTTTAATGGGAAAATATATGGAAGAAAGAAGAGAAAAAATGGTAAAGGAAATTTTAACCATAATGAAATTTCTTTGTTTATGGAGAACTAATCATTTTTGTTGTGAATATCATTTCCATAATTGTAGCAAAGATCCTACACATCCACATAACATTGTTGAAACCAAGGAGTCTCCTTTTAGAGAGAACAGAGATAATATTTTTCAATACATAAGATTGAATTGGCTGATTTTTCATAGTTGTGTCAGATTATTGTGGTTTTACTCATAGAAATGTATGAATCACTCAGATGGATTGAAAATTGTGTTAGAATAAAACCTTCAAGTTTTCATATGAATAAATAATTTTCGATATCATAGTCATTATTTTATATAACTAAATTAAGCCTTTACAATGTTATATTAAATCTTTCACTGTATTAGATTAAATGGTTCACAACATTTTAAATTTTTTAGCTCTAAAGAGGAAGACTTACACCATCAAACAACTTCTTTACAGTGAAATTTCCATCAATTTATAAGATAATGATTAGGTTTCTAGACTATAAATATTCACAACATACATTTTGATGGGGGGTGTGGGGGATTTCTAGAATACTAAATTTGAGAGATGAATCCCTTATTAGTGAAGTCTCCCTTTATTCAAAGGCATTGAATAATTGCCTATGATAACTTCTATGTCTAATATTAAAAGAGGGGGAAGGGAACTGCATAGGACCTTGGTAATTATTTATTCCCAAAACAAAAAATACATGGATCCTCAAGTGTAATATTATTTTCAATGAATTCCCACATATTGTCCTCATGGAGGGTCATTCAAAAAATTCCTTTACAATTAGCTATCGTTAACAACCATGAGTTTTCATAACCTTACCCACTTGAAAATAAATCCAATATTATATGATTTTTAGGATTCAAAAATTACATTTTATACTTTTTTTCAATTTTCCATCACAATTTATGATTTTACCTATGGCTATTTTCTTCACGAAGGATCCCTATTATGGACACCTAGGCCTCCTTTAAACCAATTCTTTCAACCAAGTCTCAAAATTGGCTTGAATTAATTTAAAGTACCTTAATGGATTCCTTTCACCTTGGAAAAAGAACATAAGAGACCAAAAACTATTATCCAAAAACTTCGTGTAATCCATATAACATCAATTACCTAAATTATTTACCAGGTTGATCATGAAAGGGCCACCCATGCATAAGTTCTACAAAAAACATTTCTATGTTCATTTTACCTAGTAGTATATTTGAAATGATGTTAGAATTCATGAAATATGTCCTTACTAAAAGAACATAAAATACATCACATCATCATCATATTTTCAAAACCTTAAAAGGCACATCATTGGTCCTAGTCACATAACCTTAAAGGGTGGATCATTTATCCTTCTCACATTATAACGACCCATACTTTACATACATTGTTATTACTTCAGAATTGAAGCACACTTATTACAGCATATAACAAAACCAGGAAATGAACGTATAGGTATAGAGTCTTTAGAAACTGGGAAACATAAACAACTGGTTCATAAAGCATCTACTTCGCCTCCCATTTATTTCATCATATCTAGAGTCCGTTATTGGCATATCCTACTTAATAACCTTCTTCCTAACCTGGGGAAATAAAACATACAAAAGGGTGAGATAAAATGCTCAGTAAGGGTAAACAAAAGAAATATCAATCACATCATATACATAAGAACATAACTTTTGGAAATCTTAACCTGCAAAAGAGATCATAATTTCATAACATGGGATAAATCATAGTAGTGAAATGTAATCCCAATAATCATAACTTAAAACATGAAACTTTGTATCATACACACATAATCATATAGAATCATTTCTTATTAGTCAAGACTCATTTCCAAGACTATCTTAGTGGACAAAGTCCATTTCTGAACCGAGTTCACTCCTCGTTTCAGTCCTATTCCACTGAACCGGTTTAACCTGCCATTCCAGCCATGTCTATCTCATAAGATATAAAATATTTACCAAATGAATTGGAGGGAGATATAGGTCCCACCCATATCATAATGATAACATTCTTATGTGTGCCAAAAAATCATAAACCATACATCATTGCATAACCCATGTAATAAAAATGGGAATCTTAAACATCATGACATCATAAAACAATTCATATAAGATAAAGGAATTCATAAAAATATTTCCATCACAACATAATCAAATCCATGTAACAATAGCGATAGAAATATAACCCTATATTATCTTAGATGGAAAATAATTTTGATAAAACTCTTGAACTCCATTCTTGAGGAAAATATCCTTTCTACTTCAAAAACATTTTTTCCTTTCTTAACATGTCATAAAACTTTAAACTAAAAGAAGTTGATTAAAAATAAACTTGAAAACTTGTAAAGGAAGATTCTTGGAAATATTGTTTTAAAAATCCATTCATGCCGTATAAGTAAAAAAAACATTCTTCTCGTACTTTTGTCGGAAAAGTCAAAAAGTACCTCATATGAAAAATGACAAAATATTCCTTTCATATCTCTTAATAAAAACTCACTGAAGGGTAAAATTGGATATAAAATATTGTATAAGGATATAAATATTACATATTTAGGAAACATGGATGTGGATGATAAATATTCCCCAGTAAATTCTGAAGTATAAACAATATCAGATAAAAATTGAGATTGCGTGATTTTCCCTTAACTTAGGTCCGATTTGCTTCATAAGTGCCCGAACCTCCTGTATAATGATTTAAATAATGTTATTGACTTATTCCAGAATCATACTTATTTTTATGATATCATATATGGTCATATTCCTAGCTTCTTAGTAGTAATATTTCATTACTACTTGTTATTCGGGTGTTTATTACCTTTTGTTCTTATGCGTGTTTTGTCGAATAAATTCTTATTTTTCTTTTTAGGTTATAGATACCTCATTTCCAGAATGGTATTAGTGTAATATATATCATATTCATTCATTCAATTCATTTATATAATCATTATGCAATGAAGATCATGTAGAACGAGTCGCATCACATCGTGGAGACGGTATTCCGTACGTACGCACGAGCGATGATATCGTTCCCATGATCATGGAATTGTATTGGAGTGTATATATAGTATTTAAGAATCAATATCACTTTACAATAATCATATATAGTCATTATTTACACCATTATACCTATCCAACCAAGGTGGTGGTGGAAAATAGATTACACCATGGCATGGAGACGGTATTCCGTACGTACGCACGTGCGGTGATTTCATTTTCTATAGGATGGATAGATGGTGAAATAGGGTTGTTTCATACTTATAATAACATATAAGTATATGAGTGATACTTATGTTATTAATTCATAATGAAACAACTAAAGAAGAAGAAGTGGAAGAAGAAATAAAGTTGAAAGAATCGGTAATGGACATTACCTCTTCTTTGAAACGCCTCTTTGAGATCTCCTCTTAGGGTACTAAAATTGGTCTTTGAAGAATACCAGGACCTCTAGTATGTTTCTAGGGAAGTGGAGAGGAGATATTGACAGGGGTAGGACGAGCTTTAAGGCTCAAAGTGGTGTGAGGAAGAGAGGGAGGAGGTGCCCTTTTATAAGGGAGGAGAGGGGAACCTTTGGAATAACTAAATATATTATTTTATTATAAAATCAATTTCGGTTTTTAATAGATCCAAATTAATATATTTAGAAGCTAAGGTGGGGATGGGTCGAAATACTCTCATCCTATAGAATTTAGACAAGTTTAGGTATCAATTTTAACCTTATCATTTAGATTTAACTTTAAGTTAGATAATTTGACTTTTACCGTGTCTTCTTGTTTTCTTACACTATAAGGTTAATAAACTTACTATATCAAACCAAAAGAACCCCAAGTTTTTTATTATTAATATATATAACCTTATCTAGGAAATTTGGCCGAATATTAGATTTTTAGGAATAAAATAACAATTAATAATATAATATGTTTTTTAAAAACTATTTTATGTCAATTTTGACACTATTTATTAATTGATTTTTGTGAAAATAATAACAGAATTATTAGTTCGAAAAAATTTAATTACATCAACAATAACATGTAATATTAACCTAGAAAATTAGTTTAATTCATAAAAAGTCTCAAATTACATTTATTTGGGTATTTATAACATCAATTATGTCAATATTTCATTAATAAGATAATTAATGCATCATCTTTGTGTCATAAATAAATTAAATTAGATAATGTCTAAAAAATAAAAATAAAATACCATTATGAAGGAAATCGTTTTAGCTTTATAATTAATATTTATAGTCGAATTTATCTTTTGTAGAACCCTATATTAAAAATGATTTAGTTATTAAACTTTGATTTTAACTATTTTAACCCTTCTTTAAGTAAATTGATAATAAATGTCCTAATCTAATCCAAGTGGGAATAAATGGTCATATTTTATTCCCAAGGTGGTTTTTGGCCGAATTAAACTTATCCAATAGAATTAGGACATGTGTTAGGGTAATAATAATAACACTTTTACCCTTAATTACCCTATTTACTTTTAACCGTGGTAAATAAAAGTAAAAAGTTACTAATCACCAAAAAATATTTTCATCTCATTGAACCACATTTTAGTCCTTGATATTAACCGTGTCTGTTGGATTTTCGAAATTCCACTCTCAGAACCGGTAAAATTATGTTTTATGAAAAATTCAGTTATTTAACTACCACTTAGTGGTTTCACTATTCATCAAAAAATGAAAGTTTCCAGAAAAATACCAAAAATTAGGCCTATGCTATATTTTATATTATGAATTAAAAAATGATGTCTATTTTACATAATTAAAAACACATCAGTTTCATTAATTTATTTAAAAATTAATTCTCGTCGTCAAAACAAATAGCGTGTTTTTAAGAGATAATAACTATCAAAAGATTGACACTTGTTTATGTTTGGTTTAAATGTGAAATTACATCCAATGAACAACATTGTATTAAATTGTAAAAATATATTCTAAATATACTTTAAAACAACTCAAATTAATAATTTATCACTATTAATTATTTTGATTAAAAAAGTTGTTTTTAATTAAAATTTATTAATGTTCACTATTCATCAGAATATGAAAGTTATCCGAAAAGTACCAAAATTTCACCCTAAGATAATTTCGATATTCCGAATCCAAAAATGAAGTCCATTTTGAAAAATAAAATTTACAAAATTTCAAAAAGTGGTTATTACTATCCATAACCGCTAGTTTTAATAATATTTTAATAGCATATCGTTGTTTAGTGAAACTTGGTATTGCGTACGACACAAGCTATTGAGGAAGGTTGCGATTGCGTGTAAAGAAAGCCAAGAAATTGTTGTGTGTAGTGAAATATTACTTTGATGATTTATATAACATAAAAACAAAATATTTCTCATAAAAGTCTCGGGTGTTACATTCTACCCCCCTTAAAATGAATTTCGCACTCGAAATTCGTCACTTTGTAACAAACAGATGAGGATACCTCTCCCTCATCATATCCTCAAGTGCCCATGTAGCTTATTCTAATTTGTGGTTCCTCCGTAAAACTTTCACCAAGCGAGTGGTCTTGTTCTGTAGGACTTTTTCACTACGATCGAGAATCTCTATCGGCTGTTCTTCATAAGAAAGATCTTGCTCCAGCGGTACAACTTCTGAGCTGAGTACATGTGAAGGATCAGGTATGTACTTTATCAGGAGAGATACATGGAACACATCGTGAACTTGAGAGAGATTCGGTGGAAGCTCCAATGGGTAAGCTACCTTTCCAATACGATCCAATATTTCGAAAGGACCGATATATCTAGGGCTCAACTTCCCCTTCTTTCCAAATCTCATGACCCTCTTCCAGGGAGATATTCGTAAGAACACTTTATCACCCACTTCAAACTCTAGGTATTTTGTTCGGTTGTCGGCATAACTTTTCGGTCAAATATGAGCTACTCTTATGTGTTGTTGAATAGATCGGACCTTTTTTGCCATCTCAACAACAAGATCAGGTCCTAATAGATTTCTTTCCCCAACTTCATACCATCAAGTTGGATTCCTACATTTATTTCCATAGAGAGCTTCATAAGGAGCCATCTGAATACTGGAGTGAAAGCTATTATTATAGGAAAGTTCCACCAAAGGTAGGTGTTGATCCCAACCACCTTTGAAATCCATAGAGCAAGCTCTCAACATATCTTCTAGAGTTTGAATTGTTCTCTCAGACTGACCGTCTGTTTGAGGATGATAAGCAGTGCTGAAACTCAACTATGTATCCAGAGTATGCTGAAGACTTCACCAGAACTTCGAGGTAAATCTCGGATCCCGATCAGATATAATAGAAAGTGGTACTCCATGCAATCTTACCACTTCCTTTACATATATCCTGGAAAGCTGATCCAGAGAGAAATCCTCTCTAATAGCAATGAAGTGTGCAGACTTTGTAAGATGATCAACTATGACCCAGATAGCATTATTTCCTTTCGATGTTTTAGGAAGTCCTGTGACAATGTCTATATTGATGTATTCCCATTTCCATTCGGGTATGGGTAATGGTTGTAACATCCCCTTAGACTTCTATCTCTCAGCTTTAACTTGCTGACAAACCAAGCATCGAGAGACATATTCAGCAACATCTCTTTTCATGACATACCACATGAAGTACTCTTTCAGGTCCCTATACATCTTCGTGCTTCTAGGATGAATAGAGAATGAAGAACTATGAGCCTCATCCAGCAGCTCCTTCTTTAATTCTGGAATGGGAGGAACACAAACCCGATTCCTGAACTTTATTATCCCATTAAAATCATGGTTGAATTCAGGAACATTTCTCACCTTCTTTTGTAACTCGACATCTTATTTATGTGCCTCTTGAATCTTTACATGTATAGATGGTTGAAAATTCATTTGAGAAGGATAAGATTTCTCCCCTTCCATTAAAATCCCAAGATCCATCCTTTGTAAATCCATAAACATTGGATCTTTTGGTATCCTCATCATGGATAATCTAGCATGGTCTTGTTGACTTAATGCATCTTCCACCTTGTTTGCTTTCCCAGGGTGGTAATGAATTGAGCAGTCGTAATCCTTAATCAGTTCCAACCATCTTCTTTGGCGCATATTCAGCTCCTTTTGTGTGAAAATATACTTTAAACTTTTATGATCAGTAAAAATGTCACACCTTTCTGCATAAAGATAATACCTCCAAATATTTAATGCAATGATTACCGCAGCTAACTCCAAATCATGTGTTGGGTAATTTTGCTCATGGATTTTCAACTATCATAAGGCAGAAGCTATCACCATATCATTTTTCATAAGAACACACCCCAGACCCTTCTTGGATGAATCACTATAGATCACAAACCTTTCTCCACTACAAGGCAGTATGAGCACAGGTGCACTGGATAACCTTCTTTTCAAATCCTTGAAATTCTCTTCACATTCCTCCATCAAAACAAACTTAACTCCTTTCCGAGTCAACCTGATGAGTGGATTAGATAATCGTGAAAAATCTTTCACAAAACGTCGATAATATCCAGCCAAACCAAGAAAACTTCGGATCTCGGTTACTGTTGTAGGTCTCAACCATCTTTCGATAACCTCTATTTTTGCTGGATCCACATATATCCCCTCTTTTGAGATTATGTGACCCAAAAATGAAACATTTTGAAGCCAAAATTCACACTTGGTAAATTTGGCATAATGCTTCTCCTTTCTCAGGGTCTTCAATATAATTCTCAAGTGATCTTCATGTTCTTCATTGATCTTTGAATATAAAAGAATATCATATATAAAGACTACCACAAACTGATCAAGATAGTCTCTAAAGACTCTATTCATCAGATCCATGAAGATAGCAGGGGAATTAGTAAGACCAAATGGCATCACTATAAATTCATAGTGTCCATAACTTGTACGGAAAGCTGTATTTGGTATATCCTCCCTTTTGACACTTAATTGATGATACCCTGAATGAAGATCAATCTTGGAAAAGTATTGAGCTCCGAGTAGTTGGTCAAATAAGTCATCAATGCGCGAGAGAGGATATTTGTTCTTGATAGTGATCTTGTTAAGTTCTCGATAATCAATGAAGAGTCTCATTGATCCATCTTTCTTCTTAACAAACAGAATAGGTGCTCCCTAAGGTGACGCACAAGGGCATATGAATACCTTATCAAGATTCTCTTGGAGTTGCTTCTTCAATTCCTATAACTCAATTGGGGCCATTCTATAAAGTGTCTTTGAAATAGGCAAAGCACCCGATACGAGTTCTATTGAAAAATCAACTTCACGATTTGGTGTAAGACCCAAAAATTTCCTCTGGAAATATATCATCAAACTCCCGTACAACGAGCATATTCTTAATCATGAGTTTCTCTCCAGCCATTTGAGATAAATAACCTTCATTCAGTGGAATCAAGACCCATAAGATGGAATAAATTTCCACTAGAAGGTTATGTTCATCCTTGCATCGATAGACGGTCAAAGATTGATATGGAATATGAAATGTGACTTCCCTTCTTTGGAAATTGATATGAGATCCATATAGAGAAAGCCAATCCATGACAAGAATCACATCAAATTCCACTATAGGAAGGATCACAAGATTTGCAGGAAGCACTTTCCCACAAACTTCAATCGAGGAAGAATTATAAACTTTTGATGCGACTATTGTGCCATTAGGTGTTGTCACAGTTAACTCAACATCTAATTGTTGAGGTAATTCGGTGATACTCTTAGAAAATTCTTTAGAAATAAAAGAGTGGGTGGATCCAGAATCAAATAAAACATTTTCTACTTTAGAGTGGATGGTAAATGTACCTTTCACCACATCGTTATCATACTCCACATCGTTGATAGAAATTTCATGTGACTTTCCTTTGTCTTTAGCCTTAAGATGTTTTTGATGTCGATCATCATCAACAACACTTTGATTAGGGAATTTATTGGCATAATGCCCCATATCCTTGCACTTGAAACATTGAAGTGTAGTAGGATCATTCTGTGTGTCCCTTCTTTTATTTGCATCATTAGACATCTTCTTCCCATCATTGCGACATTCAAATGCCCGATGACCTTCCTTTCCACATTTGAAACATTTACTTGTCCCTTTAAGACAACTCCCTCCATGTTTCTTTCCACACTTTGAGCATAAGGGAAAGCCCATCTTCTTTTCAGTGTTCTCTTTAGATTTTCCTTTGAATTCCATTTTCCTCTTCTTATCAAACCCATATGACTGATGGGTTACTCCAATATCCATATGAACTTTGAGAGCACATCGAACGATTTCCTCATATCTACTGAAGTCCATTATGGCTAAGGCCCTTCGAAGATTTGGTTTTAAGCCACTAAATAATCGATCGATCTTACTCTCAGGTTGGATAATAATACCAGAAGTGTACCTTGCAAGTGTTGTAAAATTTTCTTCATAGGTACCAACAGATTCATCATCCTTTTTCTTTGGTTCAAGAAACTCCTTCTCCATATTTTTTCGGTGAATATGAGGGATGTACTTATTGAAAAATAAGTTCTTGAACTCGTCCCATTACATGGACTCAATTTCATCTCTTGGCCTCGTATTCTTGATAAGATTACACCATTGATCAGCATCACCTTCCAAACGATACACTACTAAGATGACTTTATCATGATCAGAACATTGAATAATAGAAAATATCTTTTTTGTAGCACTGATCCACTTTTCTGCAACTAATGGATCAGTAGACCCGCTGAATGAGGGTGGATGCTACCTCATGAAAAATTCAACAGAATGTTGCTCCTTCCTTTGCTCATTTGGAAGTCCTGCATGATTAAAATCTTGAGAAAGTTGTGTGAGCATGACTACAAGATTTTCCATTCCATTTCCCATAACGTTTGGTTGCTTAGGGGGACAATCATTGCATTGCTCGTCGCATTCCGCATTAACACGGTTCCTTCGGGTTCCAGCCATTGCCTAAAACCAAGAAGAATAGTGTGAGCAACACTAATTATAATAGGAAAACCACATAATTAAGAATAAAATTTCACACTTAAGGTCTTATCATAGGTTGTTCATGGCCATTTTTAAAACACTAAGATCATGTTCTATGCTTAGACTTATCCTTAGGGTTCTTACTAAGGCTTTCACATCCTATTTTACAAAGGTTGACTATACCTTTCCTCTGATACTAACTATAACAACCCATACTTTACATACATTCTTATTACTTCAGAATTGAAGCACACTTATTACAGCATATAACAAAACTAGGAAATGAACGTATAGGTATAGACTCTTTAGAAACTGGGAAACATAAACAACTGGTTCATAAAGCATCTACTTCACATCCCATTTATTTCATCATATCTAGAGTCCCTTTTTTTCATATCCTACTTAATAACCTTCTTCCTGACCTGGGGAAATAAAACATACAAAAGGGTGAGATAAAATGCTCAGTAAGGGTAAACAAAAGAAATATCAATCACATCATATACATAAGAACATAACTTTTGGAAATCTTAACCTGCAAAAGAGATCATAATTTCATAAAATGGGATAAATCATAGTAGTGAAATGTAATCCCAATAATCATAACTTAAAACATGAAACTTTGTATCATACACACATAATCATATAGAATCATTTCTTATTAGTCAAGACTCATTTCCAAGACTATCTTAGTGGACAAAGTCCATTTCTGAACCGAGTTCACTCCTCGTTTCAGTCCTATTTCACTGAACCGGTTTAACCTGCCGTTCCAGCCATGTCTATCTCATAAGATATAAAATCTTTACCCAATGAATTGGAGGGAGATATAGGTCCCACCCATATCATAATGATACCATTCTTATTTGTTCCAAAAAATCATAAACCATACATCATTGCATAACCCATGTAATAAAAATGGGAATCTTAAACATCGTGACATCATAAAACAATTCATATAAGATAAATGAATTCATAAAAATATTTCCATCACAACATAATCAAATCCATGTAATAATAGGGATAGAAATAGAACCCTAAATTATCTTAGATGGAAAATAATTTTGATAAATCTCTTGAACTCCATTCTTGAGGAAAATATCCTTTCTACTTCAAAAACATTTTTTCCTTTCTTAACATGTCCTAAAATTTTAAACTAAAAGAAGTTGATTAAAAATAAACTTGAAAACATGTAAAGGAAGATTCTTGGAAATATTATTTTAAAAATCCATTCATGCTGTATAAGTAAAAAAACATTCCTCTCGTACTTTTGTCGGAAAAGTCAAAAAGTACCTCATACGAAAAACGACAAAATATTCCTTTCATATCTCTTAATAAAAACTCACTGAAGGGTAAAATTGGATATAAAATATTGGATAAGGATATAAATAGTACATATTTAGGAAACATGGATGTGGATGATAAATATTCCCCAGTAAATTCTGAAGTATAAACAATATCAGATAAAAATTGAGATTGCGTGATTTTCCCTTAACTTAGGTCTGATTTGCTTCATAAGTGTCCGAACCTCCTGTATAATGATTTAAATAATGTTATTGACTTATTCCAGAATCATACTTATTTTTATGATAACATATATGGTCATATTCCTAGCTTCTTAGTAGTAATATTTCATTACTACTTGTTATTCGGGTGTTTATTACTTTTTGTTCTTATGCGTGTTTTGTCGAATAAATTCTTATTTTTCTTTTTAGGTTATAGATAACTCATTTCCAGAATGGTATTAGTGTAATATATATCATATTAATTCATTTAATTCATTTATATAATCATTATGCAATGAAGATCATGTAGAACGAGTCGCATCACATCGTGGAGACGGTATTCCGTACGTACGCACGAGCGATGATATCGTTCCCATGATCGTGGAATTGTATTAGAGTGTATATATACTATTTCAGAATCAATATCACTTTACAATAATCATATATAGTCATTATTTACACCATTATACCTATCCAAGTAAGGTGGTGGTGGAAAATAGATTACACCATGGCATGGAGACGGTATTCCGTACGTACGCACGTGCGATGATTTCATTTTCTGTAGGATGGATAGATGGTGAAATATGGTTGTTTAATACTTATAATAACATATCAGCATATGAGTGATACTTATGTTATTAATTCATAATGAAACAACTAAAGAAGAAGAACTGGAAGAAGAAATAAAGTTGAAAGAATCGGTAATGGACATTACCTCTTCTTTGAAACACCCCTTTGAGATCTCCTCTTAGGGCACTAAAATTGGTCTTTGAAGAAGACCAGGACCTCTAGTATGTTTCTAGGGAAGTGAAGAGGAGATATTTACAGGGGTAGGACGAGCTTTAAGGCTCAAAGTGGTGTGAGGAAGAGAGGGAGGAGGTGCCCTTTTATAAGGGAGGAGAGGGGCACCTTTGGATTAACTAAATATATTATTTTATTATAAAATCAATTTCGGTTTTTAATAGATCAAAATTAATATATCGAGATGATAAGGTGGGGATGGGTAGAACTCCTCTCATACAATAGAATTTAGACAAGTTTAGGTATCAATTTTAACCTTATCATTTAGATTTAACTTTAAGTTAGATAATTTAACTTTTACCGTGTCTTCTTGTTTTCTTACACTATAAGGTTAATAAAATTACTATATCAAACCAAAAGAACCCCAAGTTGATTATTATTAATATATATAACCTTATCTAGGTAATTTGGCCTAATCTTAGATTTTTAGGAATAAAATAACAATTAATTATGTAATATGTTTTTTAAAAACTATTTTATGTCAATTTTGACACTATTTAGTAATTGATTTTTGTGAAAATAATAACAGAATTATTTGTTCGAAAAAAGTTAATTACATCAACAATAAAATGTAATATTAACCTATAAAATTAGTGTAATTCATAAAAAGTCTCAAATTACATTTATTTGGGTATTTATAACATCAATTATGTCAATATTTCATTAATAAGATAATTAATGCATCATCTTTCTGTCATAAATAAATTAAATTAGATAATGTATAAAAAATAAAAATAAAATACCATTATGTAGGAAATCTTTTTATCTATATAATTAATATTTATAGTCGAATTTATCTTATGTACAACCCTATATTAAAAATGATTTAATTATTAAACTTTGATTTTAACTATTTTAACCCTTCTTTAAATAAATTGATAATAAATGTCCTAATCTAATCCAAGTGGGCATAAATGGTCATATTTTATTCCTAAGGTGGTTTTTGGTCGAATTAAACTTATCCAATAGAATTAGGACATGTGTTAGGGTAATAATAATAACAATTGTACCCTTAATTACCCTATTTACTTTTAACCGTGGTAAATAAAAGTTAAAAGATACTAATCACCAAAAATTATTTTCATCTCATTGAACCACATTTTAGTCCTTGATATTAACTGTGTATGTTGGATTTTCGAAATTCCACTCTCAGAACTGGTAAAATTATGTTTTATGAAAAATTCAGTTTTTTAACTACCACTTAGTGGTTTCACTATTCATCAAAAAATGAAAGTTTCCAGAAAAATACCAAAAATTAGGCCTAAGCTATATTTTATATTATGAATTCAAAAATGATGTCTATTTTACCAAATTAAAAACACATCAGTTTCATTAATTTATTTAAAAATTAATTCTCGTCGTCAAAACAAATAGCGTGTTTTTAAGAGATAATAACTATCAAAAGATTGACACATGTTTATGTTTGGTTTAAATGTGAAATTACATCCAATGAACAACATTGTATTAAATTGTAAAAATATATTCTAAATATACTTTAAAACCACTCAAATTAATAATTTATCACTATTAATTATTTTGATTAGAAAAGTTGTTTTTAATTAAAATTTAGTAATGTTCACTATTCATCAGAATATGAAAGTTATCCGAAAAGTACCAAAATTTCACCCTAAGATAATTTCAATATTACAAATCCAAAAATGAAGTCCATTTTGAAAAATAAAATTTACAAAATTTTAAAAAGTGGTTATTACTATTCATAATGTCTAGTTTTAATAATATTTTAATAGCATATTGTTGTTTAGTGAAACTCGGTATTGCGTACGACTCAAGCTATCGAGGAAGGTCGCGATTGTGTGTAAAGAAAGCCAAGAAAGTGTTGTATGTAGTGAAATATTCCTTTGATGATTTATATAACATAAAAACAAAATATTTCTCATAAAAGTCTCGGGTGTTACATTCTACCCCCCTTAAAATGAATTTCGCACTCAAAATTCGTCACTTTGTAACAAACAGATGAGGATACCTCTCCCTCATCATATCCTCAAGCTCCCATGTAGCTTATTCTAATTTGTGGTTCCTCTGTAAAACTTTCACCAAGCGAGTGGTCTTGTTCTGTAGGACTTTTTCACTACGATCGAGAATCTCTATCGGCTGTTCTTCATAAGAAAGATCTTGCTCCAGCGGTACAACTTCTGAGCTGAGTACATGTGAAGGATCAGGTATTTACTTTATCAGGAGAGATACATGGAACACATCGTGAACTTGAGAGAGATTCGGTGGAAGCTCCAATGGGTAAGCTACCTTTCCAACACGATCCAGTATTTCGAAAGGACCGATATATATAGGGCTCAACTTCCCCTTCTTTCCAAATCTCATGACCCTCTTCCAGGGAGATATTCGTAAGAACACTTTATCACCCACTTCAAACTCTAGGTATTTTGTTCGGTTGTCGGCATAACTTTTCGGTCAAGTATGAGCTACTCTTATGTATTGTTGAATAGATCGGACCTTTTCTGCCATCTCAACAACAAGATCAAGTCCTAATAGATTTCTTTCCCCAACATCATACCATCAAGTTGGATTCCTACATTTATTTCCATAGAGAGCTTCATAAGGAGCCATCTGAATACTGGAGTGAAAGCTATTATTATAGGAAAGTTCCACCAAAGGTAGGTGTTGATCCCAACCACCTTTGAAATCCATAGAGCAAGCTCTCAACATATCTTCTAGAGTTTGAATTGTTCTCTCAGACTGACCGTCTGTTTGAGAATGATAAGCAGTGCTGAAACTCAACTATATATCCAGAGTATGCTGAAGACTTCACCAGAACTTCGAGGTAAATCTCGGATCCCGATCATATATAATAGAAAGTGGTACTCCATTCAATCTTACCACTTCCTTTACATATATCCTGGCAAGCTGATCCAGAGAGAAATCCTCTCTAATAGCAATGAAGTGTGCAGACTTTGTAAGATGATCAACTATGACCCAGATAGCATTATTTCCTTTCGATGTTTTAGGAAGTCATGTGACGAAGTCCATATTGATGTTTTCCCATTTCCATTCGGGTATGGGTAATGGTTGTAACATCCCCTTAGACTTCTATCTCTCAGCTTTAACTTTCTGACAAACCAAGCATCGAGAGACATATTCAGCAACATCTCTTTTCATGCCATACCACCAGAAGTACTCTTTCAGGTCCCTATACGTCTTCGTGCTTCTAGGATGAATAGAGAATGAAGAACTATGAGCCTCATCCAGCATCTCCTTCTTTAATTCTGGAATGGGAGGAACACAAACCCGATTCCTGAACTTTATTATCCCATTAAAATCATGGTTGAATTCAGGAAAATTTCTCACCTTCTTTTGTAACTCGACATCTTCTTTCTGTGCCTCTTGAATCTTCACATGTATAGATGGTTGAACATTCATTTGAGAAGGATAAGATTTCTCCCCTTCCATTAAAATCCCAAGATCCATCCTTTGTAAATCCATAAACATTGGATCTTTTGTGATCCTCATCATGGATAAGCTAGCATGGTCTTGTTGACTTAATGCATCTGCAACCTTGTTTTCTTTCCCAGGGTGGTAATGAATTGAGAAGTCGTAATCCTTAATCAGTTCCAACCATCTTCTTTGGCGCATATTCAGCTCCTTTTGTGTGAAAATATACTTTAAACTTTTATGATCAGTAAAAATGTCACACCTTTCTCCATAAAGATAATACCTCCAAATCTTTAATGCAATGATTATCGCAGCTAACTCCAAATCATGTGTTGGGTAATTTTGCTCATGGATTTTCAACTGTCATGAGGCAGAAGCTATCACCATATCATTTTGCATAAGAACACACCCCATCCCCTTCTTGGATGCATCAATATAGATCACAAACCTTTCTCCACTACAAGGCAGTGTGAGCACAGGTGCACTGGATAACCTTCTTTTCAACTCCTTGAAATTCTCTTCACATTCCTCCATCAAAACAAACTTAACTCCTTTTCGAGTCAACCTGGTGAGTGGATTAGATAATCGTGAAAAATCTTTCACAAAACGTCGATAATATCCAGCCAAACCAAGAAAACTTCGGATCTCGGTTACTGTTGTTGGTCTCTACCATCTTTCGATAACCTCTATTTTTGCTGGATCCACATATATCCCCTCTTTTGAGATTATGTGACCCAAAAATGCAACTTTTTGAAGCCAAAATTCACACTTGGTAAATTTGGCATAATGATTCTCCTTTCTCAGGGTCTTCAATATAATTCTCAAGTGATCTTCATGTTCTTCATTGCTCTTTGAATATAAAAGAATATCATCTATAAAGACTACCACAAACTGATCAAGATATTCTCTAAAGACTCTATTCATCAGATCCATGAAGATAGCAGGGGCATTAGTAAGACCAAATGGCATCACTATAAATTCATAGTGTCCATAACTTGTACGGAAAGCTTTATTTGGTATATCCTCCCTTTTGAAACTTAATTGATGATACCCTGAACGAAGATCAATCTTGGAAAAGTATTGAGCTCCATGTAGTTGGTCAAATAAGTCATCAATGCGCGGGATAGGATATTTGTTCTTGATAGTGATCTTGTTAAGTTCTCGATAATCAATGAAGAGTCTCATTGATCCATCTTTCTTCTTAACAAACAGAATAGGTGCTCCCTAAGGTGACGCACTAGGGAATATGAATCCCTTATCAAGATTCTCTTGGAGTTGCTTCTTCAATTCCTGCAACTCAATTGGGGCCATTCTATAAGGTGTCTTTGAAATAGGCAAAGCACCCGATTCGAGTTCTATTGAAAAATCCACTTCACGATTTGGTGTAAGACCCGAAAACATCCTCTGGAAATACATCATAAAACTCCCATACAACGAGCATATTCTTAATCGTGAATTTCTCTCCATCCATTTGAGATAAATAACCTTCATTCAGTGGAATCAAGACCCATAAGATGGAAGAAATTTCCACTAGAAGGTTATGTTCAACCTTGCATCGATAGATGATCAAAGATTGATATGGAATATGAAATGTGACTTCCCTTCTTTGGAAATTGATATGAGATCCATATAGAGAAAGCCCATCCATGCCAAGAATCACATCAAATTCCACTATAGGAAGGATCACAAGATTTGTAGGAATCCCTTTCCCACAAACTTCAATCGGGGAAGAATTATAAACTTTTGATGCGACTGTTGTGCCATTAGGTGTTGTCACAGCTAACTCAACATCTAATTGTTGAGGTAATTCGGTGATACTCTTAGAAAATTCTTTAGAAATAAAAGACTGGGTGGATCCAGAATCAAATAAAACATTTTCTACTTTAGAGTGGATGGTAAATGTACCTTTCACCACATCGTTATCGTACTCCACATCGTTGATAGAAATTGCATGTGACTTTCCTTTGTCTTTATCCTTAAGATTTTGTTGATGTCGATCATCATCAACAACACTTGGATTAGGGAATTTATTGGCATAATGCCCCATCTCCTTGCACTTGAAACATTGAAGTGTAGTAGGATCATTCTGTGTGTCCCTTCTTTTATTTGCATCATTAGACATCTTCTTCCCATCATTGCGACATTCAAATGCCCGATGACCTTCCTTTCCACATTTGAAACATCTACTTGTCCCTTTAAGAAAACTCCCTCCATGTTTCTTTCCACACTTTGAGCATAAGGGAAAGCTCATCTTCTTTTCAGTGTTCTCTTTAGATTTTCCTTTGAATTCCATTTTCCTCTTCTTATCAAACCCATATGACTGATGGGTTACTCTAATATCCATATGAACTTTGAGAGCACATCGAAAGATTTCCTCATAGCTACTGAAGTCCCTTATGGCTAATGCCCTTCGAAGACTTGGTTTTAAGCCACTAAATAATCGATCGATCTTACTCTCAGGTTGGATAATAATACCAGAAGTGTACCTTGCAAGTGTTGTAAAATTTTCTTCATAGGTACCAACAGATTCATCATCCTTTTTCTTTAGTTCAAGAAACTCCTTCTCCATATTTTTTCGGAGAATACAAGGGATGTACTTATTGAAAAATAAGTTCTTGAACTCGTCCCATTACATGGACTCAATTTCATCTCTTGGCCTCATATTCTTGATAAGATTCCACCATTGATCAGCATCACCTTCCAAACGATACACTGCTAAGATGACTTTATCATGATCAAAACATTGAATAACAGAAAATATATTTTTAGTAGTACTGATCCACTTTTCAGCAACTAATGGATCAGTAGACCCGCTGAATGAGGGTGGATGCTACCTCATGAAAAATTCAAAAGAATGTCGCTCCTTCCTTTGCTCATTTGGAAGTCCTGCATGATTCATAGCTTGAGAAAGTTGTGTGAGAATGACTACAAGATTTTGCATTCCATTTCCCATAACGTTTGGTTGCTTAGGGGGAAAATCATTGCATTTCTCATCGCATTCCGCATTAACATGGTTCCTTCGGGTTCCAGCCATTGCCTAAAACCAAGAAGAATAGTGTGAGAAACACTAATTATAATAGGAAAACCACATAATTAAGAATAAAATTTCACACTTAAGGTATAATCATAGGTTATTCATGGCCATTTTTAAAACACTAAGATCATGTTCTATGCTTAGACTTATCCTTAGGGTTCTTACTAAGGCTTTCACATCCTGGTTTACAAAGGTTGACTATACCTTTCCTCTGATACTAACTATAACGACCCATACTTTACATACATTGTTATTACTTCAGAATTGAAGCACACTTATTACAACATATAACAAAACCAGGAAAGGACCATATAGGTATAGAGTCTTTAGAAACTGGGAAACATAAACAACTGGTTCATAAATAATCTACATTGCCTCCCATTTATTTCGTCATATCTAGAGTCCCTTTTTATCATATCCTACTAAATTACCTTGTTCTTGACCTGGGGAAATAAAACATACAAAAGGGTGAGCTCAAATGCTCAGTAAGGGTAAACAAAAGAAATATCAATCACATCATATACATAAGAACATAACTTTTGGAAATCTTAACCTGCAAAAGAGATCATAATTTCATAACATGGGATAAATCATAGTAGTGAAATGTAATCCCAATAATCATAACTTAAAACATGAAACTTTGTGTCATACACACATAATCATAGAGAATCATTTCTTATTAGTCATGACTCATTTCCAAGACTATCTTAGTAGACAAAGTCCATTTCTGAACTGAGTTCACTCCTCGTTTCAGTCCTGTTTCACTGAACCGGTTTGACCTGCCATTCCAGCCATGTCTATCTCATGAGATATAAAATCTTTACCCAATGAATTGGAGGGAGATATAGGTCCCACCCGTCTCATAATGATACCATTCTTATGTGTGCCATAAAATCATAAACCATACATCATAGCATAACCCATGTAATAAAAATGGTAATCTTAAACATCATGACATCATAAAACAATTCATATAAGATAAAGGAATTCATAAAAATATTTCCATCACAACATAATCAAATCCATGTAATAATAGGGATAGAAACAAAACCCTATATTATCTTAGATGGAAAATAATTTTGATAAAACTCTTGAACTCCATTCTTGAGGAAAATATCCTTTCTACTTCAAAAACATTTTTTCCTTTCTTAACATGTCATACAATTTTAAACTAAAAGAAGTTAATTAAAAATAAACTTGAAAACTTGTAAAGGAATATTCTTGGAAATATTGTTTTAAAAATCCATTCATGCCGTATAAGTTAAAAAAACATTCTTCTCATACTTTTGTCGGAAAAGTCAAAAAGTACGTCGTATGAAAAATGACAAAATATTCCTTTCATATGTTTTACTAAAAACTCACCGAAGAGTAAAATTGGATATAAACTATTGTAGAAGGATATAAATATTACATATTGAGGAAACATGGATGTGGATGATAAATATTCCCTAGTAAATTCTAAAGTATAAACAATCTCAGATAAAAATTGAGATTGCGAGATTTTCCCTTACCTTAGGTCCGATTTGCTTCGTAAGTGTCCGAACCTCCTGTATAATGATTTAAATAATGTTATTGACTTATTCCAGAATCATACTTTTTTTTATGATATCATATATGGTCATATTCTTAGCTTCTTATTAGTAATATTTCATTACTACTTGTTTTTCGGATGTTTATTACTTTTTGTTCTTATGCGTGTTTTGTGGAATAAATTCTTATTTTTCTTTTTAGGTTATAGATACCTCATTTCTAGAATTTTATTAGTGTAATATATATCATATTCCTTCATTCAATTCATTTATATAATCATTATTCAATGAAGATCATGTAGAACGAGTCACATCACATCGTGGAGACGGTATTCCGTACGTACGCACGAGCGATGATATCATTCCCATGATTGTGGAATTGTATTGGAGTGTATATATAATATTTCAGAATCAATATCACTTTAAAATAATCATATATAGTCATTATTTACACCATTATACCCATCTAAGTAAGGTGGTGGTGGAAAATAGATTACACCACTACGTGGAGACGATATTCCGTACGTACGCACGCGCGGTGATTTCGTTTTACGTAGGATGGATAGATGGTGAAATAGGGTTGTTTCATACTTATAATAACATATAAGTATATGAGTGATAATGATGTTATTAATTCATAATGAAAAAACTAAATAAGAATAAGTGGAAGAAGAAATAAAGTTGAAAGAATCGGTAAGGGACATTACATCTTCTTTGAAGCGCCTCTTTGAGATCTCCTCTTAGGGCACTAAAATTGGTCTTTGAAGAATACCAGGACCTATAGGATGTTTCTAGGGAATTTGAGAGGAGATATTTTCAGGGTTTGGCCGAGCTTGAAGGCTCAAAGTGGTGTGAGGAAGATAGGGAGGAGGTGCCCTTTTATAAGGGAGGAGAGGGGCACCTTTGGAATAACTAAAAATATTATTTTATTATAAAGTCAAATTAGGTTTTTAATAGCTCAAAATTGAAATATTTTGAAGATAAGGTGGGGATGGGTCGAAATCCTCTAATCAAATAGAATTTAGACAAGTTTAGGTATCAATTTTAACCTTATCATTTAGATTTTACTTTAAGTTAGATAATTTAACTTTTACCGTTTCTTCTTGTTTTCTTACACTATAAGGTTAATAAACTCTCTATATCAAGACAAAAGAACCCCAAGTTGTTTATTATTAATATATATAGCCTTATCTAATTCATTTGGCCGAACATTAGATTTTTTGGAATAAAATAACAATTAATAATATAATATTTGTTTTAAAAAATATTTTATGTCAATTTTGACACTATTTAGTAATTGATTTTTGTGAAAATCATAACAGAATTATTACTTCTAAAAAAGTTACTTAAATCAACAATAACATGTCATATTAACCTAGAAAATTAGTGTAATTCATAAAAAGTCTCAAATTACAATTATTTGGGTATTTATAACATCAATTATGTCAATATTTCATTAATAAGATAATCACTGCATCATCTTTGTGTCACAAATAAAATAAATTAGTTAACGTCTAAAAATTACAAATAAAATACCATTATGTAGGAAATAGTTTTATATTTATAATGAATATTTATATTCGAATTTATCTTATGTAGAACCCTATATTAAAAATTATTTAGTTATTAATCCTTGATTTTAACTATTTTAACCCTTCTTTAAATAAATTGATAATAAATGTCTTAATCTAATCCAAGTGGGCCTAAATGGTCATATTTTATTCCTAAGGTTGTTTTTGGTCGAATTAAACTTATCCAATATAATTAGGGAATGTGTTAGGGTAATAATAATAACACTTTTACCCTTAATTAGCCTATTTACTTTTAACCGTGGTAAATAAAAGTAAAAAGTTACTATTCATCAAAAATTATTTTCATCTCATTGAACCAAATTTTAGTCCTTGATATTAACCGTGTCTCTAAGATTTTCAAAATTCCACTCTCAGAACCGGTAAAATTAAGTTTTATGAAAAATTCAGTTTTTTAACTACCACTTAGTGGTTTCACTATTTTTCAAAAAATGAAAGTTTCCAGAAAAATACCAAAAATTAGGCCTAAGATATATTTGATATTATGAATTCAAATATGATGTCTATTTTACCAAATTAAAAACACATCAGTTGCATTAATTTATTTAAAAATTAATTCTCGTCGTCAAAAAAAATAGCTTGTTTTTAAGAGATAATAACTATCAAAAGATTGACACTTGTTTATGTTTGGTTTAAATGTGAAATTACATCCAATGACGAACACTCTATTAAATTGTAAAAATATATTCTAAATATACTTTAAAACCACTAAAATTAATAATTTATCACTATTAATTATTTCTATTAAAAAAGTTGTTTTTAATTAAAATTTCGTAATTTTCACTATTCATTAGAATATGATAGTTATACGAAAAGTACCAAAATTTTACCCTAAGCTAATTTCGATATTCCGAATCCAAAAATGAAGTCCATTTTGAAAAATAAAATTTACAAAATTTCAAAAAGTGGTTATTACTATTCATAACGGCTAGTTTTAATAATATTTTAATAGCATATCGTTGTTTAGTGAAACTCGGTATTGCGTACGACGCAAGCTATCGAGGAAGGTCGCGATTGCGTGTAAAGCAAGCCAAGAAAGTGTTGTGTGTAGTGAAAGATTACTTTGATGAATTATTTAACATAAAAACAAAATATTTCTCATAAATGTCTTGGGTGTTACACACATGACCTTAAAAAGAAAATTATAGGTCCCCATCGCAGAAACATAAAAGGTGATTCATTGGTCCTTGGCTTATGACCATAAATTGGGGATCACTGGTCTTATCATATAATGAATGAATGGGGTTTTGAAAAGAAGAAATCATATAATGAACAACATGGGTTGAACAATGTTTATTTAAATGCCACTTCAATAAATATATTAAAAATATGTAGTTCTTGTAGCATTCAACACAAAAATAGTTATTTAATATTTAAAAATAAAGAAAAAATTTTATATGAAGTGTGGTATGGAAATAATCCTACACTACAATAATTCTAGGAATTTTGAAGCAAATGGTTTATTCCCAACAAGTAAATGATAAGAAAATTTGAAGGCCAGGGAGATGAAGGAATATTTCTTAGATACTCATCAAAGAGTAAATTTAATAGGTTTTATGACAAAAATATTGACAATATTATTAGATGAAAGGATGTTGTGGTGGTTGAATACGGATATATAACAATAACACATGAGAATATTTTTCATGACAACCACAAAACTTCTAGATTTTAGAGTAACGAATAAGTACAAGGTTTAGGAAGATTTATAGGGAATGAATATAATTATAATTAATAATATTATTATTAAAAAATACAATAAATTCTATAAGGTTCATGAAGATAAAAAAGAAGGGATAAAATCACCAAAATAATCATTTTCAGAGATGAAACAACCTCAATTCAAACTAGAATAATGAAGGCTCATTAGCGGGTAATTTTTTATCTTTGGAAGAACCAAAATATTTTAAAAAGGATATATCTGATGAGAGTGGGGTTAATTATACGAATTATCAGTTTGAAAAAATATATAATAATAATACAATAAAATTTGTCTGAGTCTAAGTGATAAAGGCGTCATTAGAACTAAGTTAGTGTTCAGAAATAAACAAAATGAAGATGACATGGTGATTTGGTGATTTGGAATAAAGAATGATTTTTATAACAACCCCTACTTTTAATACATTGATATTACATCTAAATATATTAGTATTCATTACATAACATAAAAAACCACACCAAAATCATATGGGTTTAGTGTCTCTGAACACTTGGAAATATAAACAACTGGTTCATAAAATGTCTATATCATCCCCTGTTTATTCCATCATAACTAAAACATTTTTTGACATATAAAATGTAATATATTTATTCCCATCACATGGAAAATATACATAAGAAAAGGGTGATATGAAATTATCATAAAGGGAAAATAAGGGAGACACATAACATAAGAATAAGATCATGAACATAACATTGGAAAATTATACACTTCATCACAAAGTTCATAATCTTGAGTCATGCAATAAATCATATAAGTTCATAAGACATTAATCATAAAATAACTCATGAGAATAATATTGCAATAAGACATAGAATTGTGGAATATACCTAAGATTAGAAAATATTATGTCAATGCTACCTACAAAGATATCTATAACATGTTAGGCTTGGGATATTCACTCATGTACTTTCTTCGGGCTTGGGATGACTTCTTGTGTACCCTCTAGTTTTAGGATTATGATGAACTCTCATGTACCCTCTTGTTGCAAGATAAGGATGACCTCCCATGTACCCACTTGTTACGATATTGGGTCGACCACCTGGGTACCCTTTTATTGTGAGATTGAGGTGACCACCAATGTACCTTGTTGTTGCATGCTTGGGCTGACCACCAATGTACCCTCTTGTTTCGGGCTTGGTATGACCACCCATGTACCCTTTGATCTCATATAATGTAACACCCAATCTTCCACAGTATGCCTCTCTTTAAATAATACAATAGCTTGTGTTTTACGCAACTTTGAGTTCTAGCACACCATGACCAATCAAACAAGCCGTTATGAATAGTAATACCTAATTTTTAAATTTTTTAAAATTTTATTTTTCAAAATTCACATCATTTTTGGATTCATAATATCAAAATTATCTTAGGGTGAATTTTTGGTATTTGTTCTGGAAGCTTTCGATTTTTGATGAATAGTGAAAAACACTCCATTGTTGTTTAAAACCAACTTTTTATTTAAATGATTATTTTTTTATTTAAATTTATTTTAAGTCAAAATAGACACATAATAACTATATTAGTTCAATTTAATTAATTGGAGTCATTTTATAATAAGATTAGATGTATACAATTTTATTGAACTTTTTACCATCTTTTACCCACCTTCTAGACACATTTGCAAATTTGTATAAAACGTAATTTTACCACTTCTGTGAATTGAATTTCAAAAATATAAGAGACATGGTTGAAATTAGTAAGTAAAATTTGGTTCAATAGGATGATTTTTGTTGGTGAATAGTAGCATTTGAATTTTTTTACCTCGGTTAAAAGTAAATAGGGAAATTAAAGGTAAAAATGATATTATAATTACCCTAACACATGACCTAATTCTATTGAATAATTTTATTCCAACCTAAATAGACCTTAGGAATAAAATTTTATCCTTTTTATGCACTTGTATTAGATTAGTACATTTATTATTATTTTATTTAAGGAAGAGTTAAAAGTGAAAAATTCAAAGTTTAATAAATAAACTTTTTTTAATAAAGCTTCATACATATGATAAATTAGAATATAAATATTAATTAGAAATATAAAAATATTTCCAACATAATGGTATTTTATTTATAATGTTTATACATTAAATAATTAAATTTATTTATGGCAAAATGATGATTCAATAATTATCGTATTAATGAAATATTAAAATAATTGATTTAAAAAATATTAAAATAAGTGTAAATTGAGCATTTTAATGAATTCCAAAAATTTTATAGGATAATATGAAATTTTAGTGTTTATTAAATAAATTTTTTCGAAGTGATAAAGTTGTTATGACTTTAAAAAAAATCAAATACTAAACTGTGTCAAAATTGACATAAATGAGTTTTTAAAACAAATACTATTTTATTAAATGATATAATATTCCTAAAAATCTAAGGTTTGTCCAAAGGACTTAAATAAGGTTATATATGTCAATAAAGAACCACTATAGGTTCTCTTGGTTTTTTATAGTATGTTTATTAACCATATAATTTAAAAATACATGGTGACATGGTAAATTCCAAACTATTTAACTAAGAGTTAAATCTAAAAGATAAGGTTAATATGGTGACATAAACTTATATAAAACTTATTTTTTGAAAGGATTTCAACCCATCCCCACCTAATCCTCGAAATATATCCATTTTGAGCCGTTATAAACTGAAAATGATTTTATAATAAAATAATATTTCATCCTTTTCCTAAAGTGACCCTCACCTCTCTTATAAAAGTGTACTTCCCCTTCTCTTAATTTCACACCTCCAAAGCCATTTTTAATCAGACAGACCCTACACAGATATCCTACCAACTACCCTAACTTCATCCTAGAGTCCTTAATTTGATCAGAAATCCAACCTAAGGATCCCTTTTTATCAAATCAAAAGGAAGCACTTGAAGAAGAGGTAATAATTTTATCACCTTTTTCGAAGTTATCTTCTCCTTCCAATTCCTCTTTCTTTGTTGTTTGAATATAAAAATAATAACTCCAGTACCTTATACATACTGTGATGTTATTATAAATATGGTACAACCATATACATTATTCTATCCATCCTATGAATAACAAAGTCACCATACATGCGAATGTACGACTTACCATCTCCACGTCATGGAGTAGTTTGTTATTCAACACTTCATTATTTGGAT
The DNA here is from genome assembly GCA_963277665.1 of Viscum album. Taxonomy (NCBI): domain Eukaryota; kingdom Viridiplantae; phylum Streptophyta; class Magnoliopsida; order Santalales; family Viscaceae; genus Viscum; species Viscum album. The sequence continues at coordinate 1,156,572,956 of OY728126.1, forward strand.
GTGTATAATAAGGATTATAATTGATTTAAGTAATAAATATAAAATGTAAATGATTCTTTATATATGATATAGCATCCAATTATATACAATTTACCAATCAATAGAATGATATTGTCACTCATACGTACAGATTATCGTCTCCTCGAATGCGATGATATTCATTACCCATTATAACCATTCAAGAATAATTTTCATTTTATGATTAAAAATAATGTTTAATAAATTAATATAATTTTTTATATGAATAATTTAAATCCTATCCATAACAGATATTACTTACATAAAAAAACATATAAAGGAAAATGAATCAGTTAACACCCGAAACAATGATACTGCTGAAATATTATTAACAAAGAAATATTAGAATATCATATATGGTATCATATTTATTTATACACTTTTGGTATACTATAATAACAATGTTTTAACCATTATATAAGAGGTTAAAATACCATAAAATAAGGAAAAGTGAAAGGTAAGGGTTAATTCATCAATCTCATTATTATATGAGATTATTTATGTGTAAGTATTTACTGGGACATATTTATTATCCATATCAATGTTTCATAAAAGAATTTTCAAAAGGATTATTTTAAGGGACTCTTTAACTAAAACATTATTTTAAATTTTATAGAGATTTATTTTTCTAAATATTTTTAATTAGTGTCCATGTTTTCAAAATTATTTTAAGGATTTATTTATATGGACATGAATGTTTTAAAATGTTAATTATTTTCAAAAGTTTCAAAGTTGTATGTGTCACTTTGATTCAAAAATATATTTTAAATTTCTTCCTTTATAAATTGTGATACTTTTAAATGATTTCATGAAAAAGCAGTATTTATCTCAAAGAGTTTTACTTATCATCTTCAACTATGTCAATATCTTTTTCTGGATATTATTCTTGATTGAGGCTGATTTATTATAATACAATCTTACATATTGTAATGAATGAGTTATGATTTGTTTTACTATAAATGTGCTATTTTTATACCATTAATGATTTATCGTTAAAGTATTAACATTTCATATTCTAGTTTTAATATGAATGTTTATGTTATATTTCACTCTTTTCATGTGAGGAATTCATTGGACTTAGTAAGTGACGGGTGGAGCCCGCTGTAGCTCCTTGATGCATCGATAGGTCTATTGAGACAAACTAGTGTCTTGGCATAAGGCCTTGACAAAATATTATTTTTAGTCTTGGCACGAGGCCTTGACTATGTGGTTATTATGTCCAAAATTATGCATTCCATCATTATGAAAATTCGTTATTCATATTACATGTAATTATTAGACTAGTATAATATCCATGTGAATATGTAAATGGAATTATTTGATTTATCACTTCAATATTTGGTTGAATTTTATGTTTAAAAGTCTTGTTTTTTAGTCTTATAAACTTCCTTAAATGTTTATGCTTATTTATGACAGTTTTCGCTATATTGTTATCCTTACGGAGCATCTGAGCTCACCCCTTTCTTATGTTTTAGTTTTCCTAGGATGTGAAGAAGTATATTATGATTGACCTATTGGGATAGTCTACGGGATATGAGTGTGTTTATAAAAGACACAATGTTGTGGTTTTTCATTTCAAAATGTAATGTAAAACTTATGTATGTATCTAGTACTTCTAAGGCTACTAAACTAGTCGGTATTTCGAGACTTGATCTCTTGTGATCATGCCAATGTTATGTAATAATGCACAAACTTTGGGTATCTAGGGTCAGGGCGTTACATATAACATTTATCATTAACCAGTAAATTATATGGAGATATATGTACCACCTATCACAAAATTAAAATCATACATATGTGTCCCATAAGAACATAAATTATTAATCAAATTAGAACCCACGTACAGAATTGAGTTTCATAAACATTTCAACATAACATAAATCATGGAAAGGAAATAGGTTTTATAAATACCATTCCATCATAAACATAAACCAACCAAGAAAAATAATAAGGGGTTTATTATTTAATAATACCCCTAGTAAAGCATAAGTAGTATCGAATAATGTTATCTTAGATGAAAAATAAGTTTGAAATATCGCTTGAAATAATTATTGAGGAAAATATCCATTTTTTTGGATTATTTTTAATAATTCCAAAAAATTATAAAAGAAAAAATTTTCTTTGAAAATAACCTTGAAATATTGTAAAGGTATCTTAGAGGATTTAATTATTAATGATAATGGTAGAATCTGCTCATTACTTTTAATTTAAAATAAACATTACTTCTGTAATATTTTTCTAACAAGTTATTTTGAACCTTGCTTAAAAAATGACAAAAATAATCCTTTAAAACCATTTTATTAAAAGTAAAACATGAGTAAAAATGAAATTAAGCAATATTAAAAGTATTTTGGAAAAAATTTAGAAAAAACATGGGAAATGAAAGAAAAATAGACCATTAAGTGAAAGTTTTAAAAGATTATTTTTAAATCAAAATCCATTATAAATATCATATCATTGATGTGATCATTAATATAATTAATTAATTATGTGTATTAATTGTAAATCTATATAAACCAAGTGAAAATAAAATATAAAATAATCAAAATTCATCCCACACATAATCATATAATGAAATAATCAATGAGGTATAAGGTTAACCCAATGATTGGAAATTGGGTTAAGAATTCCCTTTTCACTTTTCCCTTTCCACTTTGTAATCAATCATGTATTATGCCCCATAAAAGTAATAATTAACAAATGAAACATTAAATGACATTAAGATACTAAGATTCATGATATTATATATAAATATGAATTATATACCCCACAAAAAAGAAATAATTGGGGAATAATTCATATATACCGCATAAGATAAAGTGATACGATAGACCCTTACCTAAGGATTCCGTTTAGTTTTGCATACTTCAACCTCCTCTTGAATATCACCTCCCTAAAGTGACTATTCAGGACCTTGGATTTGGACTTTTTGTGTGACTATCAGCACATGGATATTGGGATAATGAATATGAGATGGTTTGGTAGATATTTTAGGATCTTCAAGGCATATAAGGAGAAATGCGGTGGTAAGGGGTGCTATTTATACTTTACATGGGGTGGTTTTAAATGATTAAATAATTATTATTTTATAATTAAGGCCAACCACATTGGGATAGAATTAATTTACATGAATTTGGATGATAATTAATGTTGAAAATGCTTGTTAGGATCAAGAAATACTCAAAAAACCATTAAATGTTCTAGTTTTTTTGGTATTTCAAGACTTTACCTTTTTAACTTTAACTTGTTTAATTAATTTACCTATACCACGATAAATAATTCTTTTTACCACGGCAATTTTTATGCATAAAATGGAAAATGAACATACTACCAAATTTGGACCATCTAATTTCAAATAATGAATCCATTTTATGAAATTAAATTCATATAATTAATAAAATTAGATTTAAAATTAATCCTTATGACACAATGTGAAAGTGGGTTTTTAAAGTGAAAAGGTTCAAAAGTTTGAAATGTTTTTATATCTAATTTCAATGTATAATTGATTCCAATGACCTAAATTGGATTTATTCATTTATAATTTTACTAATTACACTTCAAAAACAACTCAAAAATATAATTTCACTATATAAATAAATTATATTAAAAAACATTTTTTGATTAAAATTTAGTATTTTTCACTATTCAACAGAAAATAAAAATACTCTAAAAAATACCAAATATTTACCCTAATATAATTTTTAAATTTATCTTTCAAAATAGAAGTTTATTTTTTAAAATAAAATTTATAAATTTTTCAAAATTTAGTTTCATAATTGGTGCTCCATTAAAAGGATACAAAATTCCCTTTTAGAAAAGTATAGATTTTTATGCTTAAAATTGGATTTTTATTAAATAAAGCCCATAAAAAATATTAGATTTTTTATAGAATATATAAAATATAAATTTAATTAATATCTTTCACTAATAATGATTAATTTAATCTATTAATAAAAAAATTCTATTGTAGTTATAACATTATTTTTTTTTATAAAAACTCTCCATTTATGTTCAATTGGTTTTTATTTTCATTTATAATTAATTGGTAACCTATGGATACATTTTATAAAAAATTATAAACTGTATTTTCAAAACGTAGTTAATATCATTCATGACTTCCATTCCAATATCTAGGTGATAACTATCACAATTAAATAACAATATTTTGGAGTTTATTTATGCTCGGTGTTTTTTAAATAGTAAGATATCGAAAAGATTAATTTTAATTAAAAAAAAGACATACTGTAAAATATTAGGGAGCTATATTATAACCCTTGTGAAATTAATTTACCCTATAAATTCGTTAATAGGATATAAATAGATGATGATAACTTTTCCTAATCAAATCTTCAAGTTTCCACATAGCTTCCACAAATTGGTGGGTTTTCTTTAGAATGTTAACCAGGTGAGTGATCTTATTCCATAAAATATTATCTCTATGACCAAGAATCTATATTAGTATTTCTTTATAATAAATATCTTTATCCATTAGTATGACCTCAGAGTTTAGTACATGTGAAGGATTAGGTATGTACTTCCTCATGAGAGATACATGGAACACATCATGAACGTGCGAGATATTTGGTGGAAGAGTCAATCGGTGATCTGCCATCGTGATTTGATCAAGAATTTCAAAAAATGGCATCCTTTTAAAATTTTAATTTCTCTTGAAAGTAAAATATGGATGATTTAAAATTTCCTTTGTGGGAAACCGACATCAGGAAAGGGGCCAATAAAACTTCCTATTAAAAAGAGGGAATGTAAAAGGTGAAGATCAACATTTAAGTAAAATTATGATTAGAAGAAAATTAGTGTAAAGTTAAAATATAAACATGGAAGAGAATTATAACTATAACGTTCTAATAGAGAATTATAGATAATATAGTCATTAGAAGATTAATGACCACCAAAATGTAGAAAAAAGTGGTCTGAAAAAGAACATTGATATCATTATAAATGATGATAATAGGATAAGATTTTATTTCAAAATCATTTGAGATGATATACTTACTTTATTTCATCTGATAAGTACAATATCACTCTTGGTTGTGAATTGATCAATTTCTACTTCATTTTTAACTCTATGAAATGATTTTTAAATTGTAATTCCTATGGAACTAGTGGATCATAAGATCCATAATGTGATGAAAAGTTATTCTTTCTATCTCTAGTTATCATGACAAAAAAAGGTCATCTTGTATTATCCAATACATATAAATAATTATTTGGTTGTGTAATAAATTAATCTCTAAAACATCATCCAAAGTAAAAAATAAAATATTTCATAAATCGTCACCCTTATGAACCTTTTAAAAGATTAAAATCCAAAAAACATCGAATGATGGTCCCTAAATTTTCAAAATAAACTTACCATTAATCCCAAAAACAACTTCATGTAGCTCTTAATTGTCACACACTATCCAAGTGAAGATCATTATTATGTATTCTCTTGAAACATGGTAATAACATGAATTACTAAAAAAACATAATGAAAACATGTATTCTTTCAAAAATTATCTCTTTCCACAAACCATAAATGTAATGTTTCTATAAACTCAATCTGTATAACACCTTGTCATCATATTACTATTCTGTTCTATGGACATCATTACTATAACATTTATTTTATCACAACTAAACATCTATTTATCTCATTAATATCTCAAATTCATGCATATATTAAGGGTTATAATTCCCCTAATTATGTGTTCTCCAAAATATAATCTTACCACCTCAATCACTTTTCATGATTATGAGTACCATTCAAAAAATACTTAAGAAAAAATTGCAGTGGAACAATACTTAAATATTTCATTATTACATTATACCATAAAATTACTTCTACAAAATTATTCTTTAATTCCAATATATAAATAATCAATAATTATAAATACTTATTAAATAATTATCCAGGATTTTTCATTTTATTCTTTAACACTTCTTCCACATCATATTTCATTCATAGTCTCTACATCATAAACAATATAACCATTACTCATACAACCCTGATGGTTCTGTTCATGAGCTTTCCCCCCATAACATTGATTTTCATAATTACTATACATTACAAATTTAAAACAGTTAACTATCAATGATACCTTAAGAATACCATTATTCACATTCATTACATTTACTAAACCTTTATATTTTCCTTTTCAATTAATTTCTTTGTACCCTTTTTTTCCACAACCAAAGAATCTTATAGTTCCTTTTAAACTTTCTTCTTGATTCCTCTTGCCACATTCTTTACATTTGAAAAATTGAAATCAATTTTCTCAATGGTCACTATGAAACTCTATATTTCTCTTACCGTATGGGTTAGGAAACTCATCAAAGGTAAGATTATTGATCATATTTTGATATTTTTGAATAAGAATAATTATAAGGCTTCACCTTCAAACCCACGTTTCATTTGGTATCCCATGAGGAAGATCATAACATTGTCCCTCACATTCACTGTTAATACGAATCCTCTTGGTTCCAGCCTCTAAATTCCAAAAAACATAGCTTGAGAAACACTATTAATAGTGTTAACACCTCATAATCATGGGAAATTACTTATAAAATTAATATTTATGACAACTTAGGTTTAACATAGGTTATTTATGATCATTAACAAAACTATATGATTTTATCATAGACATATCATTTGTGTCATTAGTATGATTTTCTCATTCGAGTTTGCAAAGGTTAACTAAATTTTTCTATAATCCCAAATATAATGGTCTGGAATTATTTTTAGTGGACTATAATTGATACCTATCAATTAATTACATGGTCAGATAAACCTCCTATAAGGGAAACACCACCATCCCCAATGACAATCATTTTCTCATGAATCACTTGGGAGGCGAGCTATGCTTCGTCCAATGTTCAAACATGAGATTTCCCAAGGATCATCTTCCTTCCTTTTCTATAATACCAACTATAACGACCCATACTTTTCATACATAGATATTACATCTAAATAGATGAATATTAATTACATAACATAACAAAACCATGTTATAATCATATAAAATTAGTGACTTTGAAAACTTGGAAAGAAAATAAAACGGTTTATAAAATGTCTACACCCTCCTCCTTTTAATCCTTCTTATCTAAAATGATTTTTATAATATCAAACTTAATAACATTATTCATATCCTAGGGGAAAAATAATAAAAGGGTGATATTATAGGCTCATTAAGGATAAATAAAGGAGATATAAAATATAATCATAAGGTCATGAACATAATATTTGAAAATAAGACCATGTATAACAAAGATCATAATCTCGAGTAATGAAATAAATCATATAAGTTCATAATAAATGAATCCTAAAAGAAATTGAGATAATTATATTGGAATAAGACATATAAATGTTGAATATACATAATATTATAAAATCTTATATCAAATCTACCTACCAAGACATTCATAACATGCCAGGATTGGTTTATTCACCCATGTACCTTCTTTGGTATCGGGATGACCTCCCATGTACCCTCTAGGTTTGTGCTTAGGATAACCTCCTGTGTATGCTCTTATTGATGGAATAGGATGACCTCTCATGTACCATATTTTTGTATTCTTAGGATTACTACCTATTCACGCTTTTGTTGTGGGGTTTTACCATACATGTACCCTATTATTGCAGGCTTGGAATGAACACCCATGTAACCTCTTTTTTGTAGGATTAGGCTGACTACATGTGTACCCTGTGATCACACAGAACATTTATCACTTCCCAATTCATTAGAGGGAGATATATTTCCCACCATCACATAATAAAAATCATACATATGCATCTCACATGAACTTAATTCATTCATCACATCAGAACTCATGTAAATAAATGGGTTTTATAGATATTTCTTTATTATATAACTCATTAGAATGAAATTGGTTTATAAATATCATGCCATCATAGATATACACCAAAAATAAATAGAATAAGGGTTGTATTCCTGAAAAATACCCCCAATAAGTCTTAATTAGAATAAAATAATATTATATTATATGGAAAATAATATTGGATGATCACCTGAAACAATTCATGAGGAAAATATCCTTTCTATTTCAAAAACATTTATTAAATGCCAAAAAATTAAAATACAAAACATTTTATTTCAAAATAACCTCGTCAACTTGTAAAGGAAGCTTCAAGTCATTAAGGATTCATGTCAAAGGGAAAAATTTCTGGTTTCATGTAAGTTAAAAGAAACATTCCTTTAGTAATTTTTGTCAAAATATTCATAAAGAACCTATCTTATAAAAAGACAAAAATAATCCTTTCAAACCATTATGTAAAAGGTAAAACATGAGTAAACATTAATTTAAACAATAGTGATAACATTTTTGGATACAATTTTTTAAAAAACAAGTGCATCGAAGAAAAAATAATTTTTAAGGGAAACTTTTAAAATATATATTTTTAAAAGAAAATACCTTTTAAATATCAAATCATAGAAGTTATCATTAATTTAATTAATTGATTATGTGTATTCGTTTTAAATCCACATAAAAAATAAGGAAATACAATATAATATAATAAAAACTCATCCCACACATAATTATATAATGATATAATAAATTAAGTATAAGGTTAACCCAAATAATGGAAATTGGGTTAAGAATTCCCTTACCATATTGTAATCAGTCCAATCATATACCGCATAAAAGTAATAATTATCAAATGAAACATTTAATAACATTAAGATACTGGGATACATGATATTTTATATCAAATTGAAATATGTACAACACATGTAAGAAATAATTGGTGAATAGAGAATATATATCAGAGAAGATAATGTGAGATGATAGACCCTTACCTGACGATTCCCTTTAGTTTTTCATACTTTAACCTTCTCTTGAATATCAACTCCTTTAAGAAACCCTTTAGGATCATGGATTTGGAATTTTGGTGGGTCCCACATCAATTAGACATAGGGATAGTGAGGAGGAGAGGGTTTGGTAGAGATTTGAGGAGCTTATAGTCATTTTGTGGTAAAATGGGTGGTATTTATACTTGATGAGGGGTGGTTTTTAAAGATTAAATAATGATTATTTTATAATTAAATCCAACCACATTGAGGTGGGATTAATTTCCATGAAATTGGATGATAATTAATATTGTATATTCTGGTTAGGGTTTAGAAATACCTCAAAAACCCATTAAATGTTTTTGTTTTTATGTATTTTATTCCTTTACCTTTTTTACTTAACCGGTTTCATTATTTTACATACACCACAATAAATCTTTATTTTTAACATGGTAAACTTTTTATGCCTAAAAATGAAAATGACCTTACTACATAATTTGTAAGTTATTATTCCATATTTGGAATCAATTTTACCAAATAAAATTCCCATAATTGTAAAATTATATTTAAAATTAATCATGTAGACACAACATGGAAGAGGGTTTTTATAGTGAAAAAGTTAAAAAGATTAAAATGTTTTGAATATACAATTTAAATGTGAAATTGATTCCAATGACCTAAATTGGATTTATTTATGTATATTTGAACTAATTATACATTAAAATTAATTTAATATATAATATAAATATATAAATAAATTAGATAAAAAAGTGGATTTTATTAATATTCAGAATTTTTACTATTCATTAAAAAATTAAACTTCTCTATAAAATTCCAAAAATTCAACCTAAGATAATTTTTATATTAATATTTCAAAAAATTTATTTATTTTTTCAAATAAAATCTATAAAATTTTAAAAATTTTGTTTTAAAATAGATGTACCGTTAAAAGGTGGAAAAATTTTCTTTTAGAAAATTATAAATTTTAAGATTAAAGTTGGATTTATTCTTATATTAATCATATAAAACTTATTATAAAAACAATTTATTGAATATATAACACATAAATTTAATTAATACCTTTCAATAATTGTGATTTATTTATTTTATTAAGATAAAGTTCCATTGTGGGAATAAAAATAGTTTTTTAAACACTCCCTTTATGTTCAATTGGTTCTTATTTTCATTTCTAACTAATTGGTAATAAATGGATTAATTTTACAACCATTTATAAACTATATTTTCAAAAAAAAATTAATATCATTCATTCTTGTAATTCCAATGGCCCAATGATAACAATTAAAATTAAATAATAACATTTAGGAGTTCATTTAAGCTCAATGTTTTGTGAAAAGTAAGTTATTAAAGAGATTAAATATATTTAAAAAACATTAATACTGTAAAATATTGGGGTGTTACAACTTGTGTGAAAAGGATATTCCCAAATTTAAGGAATTGATATGAATGATATGTAGTCACTCATTGGTCGACATGAAACTATATGGTTATCCATAGTATTGGTGATTTAAAAGGGGATAAAAATATATCAAATGGATGTCAAGTCCACATTCCTGAACATGTTCATTGAAGAGGATGTATATATTGTGAAACAAGATGGGTTCCTCCTTGATTGGGATAAAAGGAAAATGTTTCATATAATGAAGTCCTTGGGCGGACTCAAACAATAACCAATGGCATGGTATTCTAAATTAGATCAATACATAAAAAAGTTAGAATATCATATAGGAGGAGTTAATCATAATATCTATATCAATAAGGATAACGAAAAAAAATTAATGGTGCTCATTTATGTTGAAGAAATAATTTTTTGAGTCACATATGATAACTGATGTAAGCCATTTTCAGAACTCATGAGGTACGAATTCAATATGTATCTAATTTGTAAAATGTAAAATTTTCTTGTCTTGTAAGTATTTATTATTGTGTATAAAATAATTATCTCACAAATTAAATATTTCAATGGGGCTATAAAAATATTTCAGATGGAGGAATCAAGGCCCATTGAAATATCGGTAGAGACAGGAGTTAAATTTTCAAAAGATGAACTAGGAAATATAGTTGATGTGACTGTTATGACTCAACATATACATTTTCAGTCTGACATGCTCTAATCTGATATTTGTTTTTAATTTTTTTAAAATTTTGGAAAATGATCCTTAAGTAATTTATGAAATGTAGGAATCAATATCATATCAATCGGACTCATGGTGTGACCCATGGGACTCTAAGTGTATCCTTTAATTTTTAATTGATATTTTAGTTCAAAACAAATATCACATACTCAAAACCATGAAAAAAATTGGATTGTTTTATTCTTTATTAAAACAATCCAAAAGTCATTTTTGATGTGTACAAATCAGCCACACCTCAATCCAATACATGGTGTGCCCTTTGCGACTCAACTTTTCCATTATGAGTTTTAAATGGAAAATCTAGTTTAAAACATTTGCGACTTAGTAAAAATTGAGCAAACAAATGTGGATTGTCTTGATAAATTAATAAAATTATTCATAATACAATTTTGATGATTAGGAATCTGTCTCATATTAAACTGACACACAATGAGACTGATATGACTCAAATTACATGTTTTCAGTCTAAATTTACATTTTAGAAAAAACGACATGTGACATTAAAAAAACTATAAAAACAAACTTTTATTGTATTGATAATTTTTAAAAAATATCCTTCATTGATTTGTTATGTGTAGGAATCAACCACATATCAATTTGAAGCATGATATGACATGTATGATTCCAAGTGTGTCCCTTTATTTAAAATTTAAATTTTCATTCAAAACACACATCACACACTCAAAATCATAAAAAAAACATTAACATTATAATTAAACATTAGTAAAAATATCCATAATTAATTTTTGATGAGTACGAATCAGTTGCACCTCAATATGATACACAATGTGCTATGTATTACTCAGGGTGTTTGTTATCAATTAAAAATTCAAAATTTAGTTCAAAACTTGTTCCACTTAATAAAAACTAATAAAAAATTCTTATATTATATTTATAAGTTTGGAAAATGGTTCATAATTGATTTATGATGTGTAGGAATCCGTCTCATGTGAAACCAACACATGATGTGACCGGTATGACTCAATGTACATGTTTTTGTTCATAATTGTATTTTTATTTCAAAAGAAACATGACGTAATAAAAATTGAGAAAATTTATTTGGATTGTTTTGATACTTTAGTAAAATTATTCTTATTTAATTTTTTAAATGTAAGAATCAAATTCAGATCAATATGATGCACGATGTGAAAGCTATGACTCCAATAGTGTCATTTTATTTTAGATTGACATTTATGTTGCAAACACACATCACATTCTCAAAACTGATAAAAAACATTTGTATTTTTTTGATACTTTAGAAAAATGATCCATATGTCATTTTTGATGCATATGAATTATATGAACCTCAATCTAATACACAGTTTTCCCAATAATGCTCAAAGTGTTTATTATCTTTTTAAACATTACAATTTAGTTCAAAATTCATGTCACTCACTATAAATAAGAAAAAACACTTAGAATATCATGATAATTTTAGAAAATTATTCATTAGTCATTTGTAACATGTTCAAATTACTATTACATCAAATTGATATATGATACGACTACTATGAATCAAAGTAAATTTTTTTAATATAAATTGACATTTTAGTAAAAATGACACATGAATTTCTCAAAATTGAGAAAACACTTTTGGATTATTTTGATAATTTTGGAAAATGAACCTTAAGTAATTTTTGACATGTAATAATCAACCAAAAAATCAATTAGATACACGATGTTATCGGTGTTACTTCAATCGAGTCCTCTTATTTAAAATTGACATTTTAGTTCATGACACACATCACACGCTCAAAATTAAGCAAAAACATCTGGATTATTTTTATACTTTAGGACAATGTTCCATAAGTCATTTTTGACGTGTAAAGATAGTTGCTCCTCAATACGATACACAATGTTCACGGTATGACTCAATGTTTCTATTATCAATTTAAAATTGAAAATTTAGCTCAAAACATGTGTTGCCACTGATATATATTTTAAATATATATTTATTTATATCTATAAATATAAATAAATATATATATATATTAAAATAATTATGAAATTATAATAAATATATTTAGTAAATTTAAATTTTGTAATTATATATAAATAATATATACACACACACATATATATATATATATTATGTGCTTGGGGGTGAAATTACATTAAACACACACACTTCCACACCCACATTCCTAAAAGGTAGGCTATACCCCCCAAGGGATAACCCAACCATAAAGCCTTATTTATTCGTTATATTTATTTTATAAATAAATTTATAAATATATATAATAATATAAAAAAATTATTAATATTATACCAATATCATTTATTTTTAACAAGTAAAAAGATTAGTTTTATCATTACTTTCTATATTAGAGCTAATAAAAGTACTATATCTATGGTTTTTTGAAATCACTGATAAAATTGTTATGAATTCTTATAAAATGAACTCTAACAGAGTCACCATCCTCACGCCTTCAAGATTTCATGTAACCATAGTTTTTACACCATGGATCTCCCTATCATCACTCCCTACTATCACTCCCTACCTTTTTTTCACTATATTCATCGCCATCACCATCTCTCCCTTATATCTTCACTCCCAACCAAACCCATGGTCTTCCACTTCATCTGTTTTAAAGTATGATAGTTTTTAAGATTTTTTTCATTTGGGTTAGATATTTCAGGATTACATCGAACTCTTTCACTTTTTGATGAATCAAAAGATGCATTTAAAATTTATAAATTAGAAATTTGGTATCAAGAGGAAGTCTATGGGTAGTGTAGAGGGAGGGGGCCCTGGTGTGTCCTGGTCATTGGAATACACTAGTTAGTGTCTAGGTTATTTATGAGTCATGGGGAGAGATGGTTTTGTTTTTAGTCTATCATAAGGATTCCATTTTTAGTGATGTCTAAGGGATGGTGGTGGTGTTTTTATATTATAATGATTCACCAATGATGGGGTTTTTCATCATATTTTGGTCACCTGTTTTGTTTCAACTATCCTGATGTTTTTTATTTGATCAAACTAAAGAGGATTTCAACAATGGTTGTGTTTTCATCATGTTTTTGTTTGGATATTTTTACAATTCCCTATGTGTATGGATAAGATTTAATTTACAAGGGAAATTTGATCTTGAATTTAGTAGATAGGTTTCTTTAAGAATCAATTTTCAAAAGGGTTATCTGACGGTTTGGACACCACAAAAGTGTGTCTTCTTGACAGACTATGTGGGTGTGGGGATGTTTCTTAGTTATCATGGAGTTTTAAGGTTACATGAGTACAATGATCAATATAATGGATCAGACCAAATATTAATTGATACTAAATGTTAGAAATGACTTATGGTCAACATAATAAGTACAAAGAAAAATTATTAGATCATGAATGATGAAGAAAAAAAATATAAGGGATTTTTTACAAATCTTGTATATGTTTTATTGTGGAATTAAATTGTTTTATTTAAAAAGAATTATTCTTATTCAAATTATTTTGAGGGACTAAAAAGGGAATAGTATAAGTGTATTAATGGAATAAAGGGTAATGCAGATTAGTCAGGAATCATTAAAAGAGGAATAAATAAACAAATATAATAGATGTTATGAATTTAATTTAAATTATTTCAATGGTGTAATGTTTTTTTCAAAGTATAATAAAGCAAAAATGTAAATATTTTGTATGTAGTTTATACAGAAAAGTATAGTAGTAATTATAATATTCTTCATGTGTTAATTCTAGGGCTTCCTATAATGTTTTAAGAGTTTATTAATTCTATAAATAATATCTGAAAACACTACACATTCAAGGAAACATAATTAATCATAGGATATAATAGTTTACCTTGGTTATTTTATAATCCTAATGGAATATTTAGGCTAGGTGTGTAAATTGACCTAAGTGATATTTTTAAGAAAATGGTAAAGGAATTTCTTAACTTAAATGATAACATGAGATTTAAATCTATTAAAACTAAAAATTCACATTCATGTGCCTATAGAAGGATTAGATGAGAATGTTATAGGGGGATAACTAAAATAATTACATGATAAAGAAACATTTTAGTAAGGTTTTGTTTCATAACAATATTTCAACTAAAAAATAGGTGAAATCCTTTGTGGAAATGATTTATACTGATATTAGTATAGTAAATATTAGTGCATTATAACTTGACTAAGAGGCCTAAAAATACTATATTAGAATTTTTAGGGCCATGAAAACCCCTAGATGCTCCATATGCTTCATTATTTGTGTGCTAATAATTTATAGTATATATATGGTCTTAATGTTTATAACTATGACAACTACCAAGGGAATAACATTTTTGAAGTTCAATCTTCAATTCCTTAAAAAAAATGTATATAGGTGTTCCCATGCAGTTGGATTTATATTGTTATGTTAAAATAATGTCAATATTTCCATTAAAAATGACGTCAACATATCCATTCAAAATTTTTCATTTCATTTTGATCTAACCACTTTATGGGCCATTTATATGTCCTCCCTTGATAAAAATTTGATATCCCTACTCCTTTTGTTTCCCTTTTCCATAGGGAACCATATACAAGATTATATTTAGATGGAATACTTATCTAGAGGAATATTTTGGAGATATTATTGTTTATTACACAAGATTCATGCTTTTGGTTTTCATAAGGGATGAATATAAGAGGAAACGATATAAAAATGGTTGTGATGTACAATGAAGTGAAAGTACCAATATGAAACAGAATTTGAATAGAGATAGAGTTAAAAATATCGAGATAATACTTACTCAAAACCCTCAAGAAATGAATAATAACCTAAACCATTTCAAACTCTGAAACATGCTAAGGATGAAACAACGGACCATGGATTAATTAATGCAGAACGGCTCTATAATAATTCGGGTTCCTCTGATAGAATAATTTTTGAAGAATTGGATGGCCATAAAGAAATTGGAAGGTGAATTAGATAGATAATGGCTACTGATTTTGAATATAAAGAAAAATATAGAAGTTTACAGTATGAAATGGGATGTTTTTAAGGAAATATTCTTCCCCAAATATTTTTCATGAACTACTCACAAAAAAAATAGAGAGGAATTTTTTATAGAAAAATGTAGTTCAAATCCATTTGTTCCTATAAATGAATCTTTATGAAAATCACAAGGTACACCTGGAGTTTTTCTGTTAACCATAAAATCAAGACTGATCATTTCATCAATGGAATAAAATCAAATAATTTTATACTTTTATACTTTCATAAATTTTACTTTTATAAATTTGTAAAATGATATTATTATATAAATTATGTATACTTTTATAACCTATATATACTTTTATATAATTTTATAAATTTATATACATTTATAAATTATGTATATTTCTTTAAATATATATAACTTTATAAATTAAATATAATTTTATACTTCTATATATTTCTATAATTTTATACTCTAATATAAATATATATACATTTTTAATTTATAATTTTATAAATTTAAACTCTTTTCAATTTATCAATAGTTTAATACTTTTATACTTTCATACATTCAATGTTAGCCTTGAAGATATTTTAAAAAATATGGTAATTATTTTTAATTTTTTGAACCATTATTATATTAAATAGTCACATTTTCTACCATGAAAATGGTTTTTATGTAATATATAATTTTTTGTTTCCATTATTACATTCAATAGACATATTTGATCAGTTTTATATAATGTAAATGTGAATTTATGATTCATTTATACTAATACAAAAGGGGTTTTGATCATTAAAAATATTTAGTGAAAAATAGTTTTTAAAAGAGAGATCTTCTCAATTATATTTATAAATTACCTTCAATAAGTTTTTTTTGTGATCATGTGGGATGATAAAACATTTTTCTATCATTCCATTTTGTTTTAAGAAATTCATGACATCGAACTTCAATTGAACATGTTTTGTGTATTTATTTTGTTAAATATTAATATTAAAGAAACAAATAGGATGGATATGAATAGAGAATTGATGGATGCCAATCATATGAAAAAAGAGTATGAATATGGGGTGAAAGAGTTCATAAAGTTTCAAACCGATCATGCACATGATACTTCTCAAATCCTTTGTCCATGTTTAAGTTGTATTTATTCCAGAATAATTAGTCCATAGGAGTTGTAAGAACACTTTATCTATCATGAAATTTATCAAAGTTATAAATGTTGGAATAGACATGGGGAAAAGTGAATGTAGCTAGTGACTACTATAACAATGAATTTTATGGATTGTTTGATATGATTATAAGTGTGGATAATGTATAAGACCATATTGAGGATGTGATTACAAGCATGAATGATGATGAAGTTTGTATTGAGGAAATGAAAATGAATGTTTAAAAATAACGTCATGATTGTCCAAAATTGTTTGAGAAGTTAAATAGTTGTGAAAAGATGCCATCATATTCTAATTGAACTAAATATATTGCATTGTCAACTGTACTGATGTAATACAATTTGAAAGTAGGAAACATATGTAGTGATGATTTTTTTATTGAACTAATTTTTCTCTTGAATGATATACTCACAAAAGATAATGAGCTCCCTAGTAAAAAAACAAAATTCTAAAATAATTCTACATTATATGGATATGATCTCAAAAAGAATGCATACCTACCCAAATGATTGTATACTATTTCGAAAGGATCACAAATCACATAAAGAATGCCTAAAGTGTGGTCAATCTTGATAAAAGAAAGATGAATCTGGTCCAAAAAATGTTTTGCATTACTTTCTAATAATACTATGGTTTAGGTGCTTATATGGAAGTAAGGATCTTGCAAAGAAATTTAACTAGCATGAAGATATAACAAATAATGATGCAAACCTTTTTTATATAGAATAATCTCCTTAGTGGAAGAGAATTGATAATGGGTATCCTGAATTTGGAAATGAGCCCAGAAAGATTCGTCTTGCATTATCTAGAGATGGAGTTAATCCTTTTGGTTTTCAAAGCAGCACCCACAATATATGGCTAGTTATGTTGGTAAATTATAACATTACATCATGGTTATGCATGAAATGGAAATACATCATGTTATTTATGCTTATATTAAGATCAAAACAACTGAGTAATGATATTGATGTTTATTTTTCTTCATTGATTGAAGATTTGAAATTATTGTGGGATTCAAGTGTTACAATGTTTTATGCTTATAGAAATGAAGATTTCACATTGAGATCCATGTTATATGTGATGATAAATGAATTTCCTAATATGTAAATTTTTCAGGATATATAACTTAAGGAACAAAATGGTGACCAATTTTCGAATAATTTATACATTCAATTTGGTTGAGACATTCATCGAAGACTGCGTTTCTATGAAATTTCATATTTCTTCCCTGATGAAATAAATACTTATCTAGGGAGATATAATTTGATAGAAGTTTCAAAAAATATAAAACATATATCCACTAATATGTGCTCAAATTATTGAGAAATTAAAATATGTAGAAACTTTTTTTGGTAAATCATTTTTGAAAAACCTCACAAAAATCGGTTGAAAAAAGTTATCAGTTTTTTTTGAATTACCGTCCTGGAATTGTCTATACATCAGAAATTTTCTTTATGTTATGCATATTAAAAAAATATATGTGATAGTGTAATTGGAACATTACTAAATTAACCTGAAAAAACAAAGGACGAAATTAAGTCAAGGTTAGACATGGTTGACATAGGAATACGTGAAGATTTAGAGCCAATGAAGAGTAAAAAATGAATGTTTCTTCCTACAACTGCTTATACTCTGTTCAGGAAAGAGATATATCAGTTTTGAAACTTCATGAATGATGTAAAGGTTCTAGAGGGGAATTTATTGAATATAAAAAATATCATTTCAATGAATTATTTAAAGTTAAAGTGTTTGAAATCACATTACTGCTATGTTTGGATACATGATCTAATTCCTATAGATTTACATTGCATTTTTTCTAAGAATTTTCATCATATATTAACCAAGATCTATTTTTTTCTCAAAGATATATGCACCAAAATTATAGACCTGAATAAATTTATGACTATAGAAAAGGAAATTGTCATCATTTTATGGGAATTATAAATGTTATTACTACCATCATTCTTTGATATGATGGTTTACTTTGTGAGATAGATTCAACTATTTGGTCTTGTAAACAATAGAAGGATGTACCCCATTAAAGGGTATATGAATATTTTGAAAGTGTATGTCAAAAATAGAAGTTGTATAGAGGGTTTTATTGAGGTGAAATATATTTTTTAGGAATTATTTGAATTTTTTACTGACTACTTGTCCAGTGTGTAAATCATTGGTCTACAGAAATCTCATCACATTGGGTAGCTTATGGGTGAAGGAATTTATGGACAAGATGTTGTTACAATCAATATTATAGATCTGAAGCAATCCTACCTTTAAAATTTTCAATACATTTTAGAGTTTTCCCCATATGTTTAAACTCACAAAGAAATTATTAGGCATTTTAATCCATAAAGGGCTGAAATCTTTATGTCAAATACACATAATAAATAGTTTACAGGATGGGTTTGAGACCATATTTTTCAGCAGTTAGATGAAAATATGTATACAATTTCAGAGTGACATTGATGGATAGTAATAAGAATATGTATATATTATTAAATTACAAATATTATGTAATTAAGGGTTATAAATTCTATACAAATGAACATGATGAATGTAGTAGAATGAAAAATAGTGAAGTTAAACTTGTGGATAAATTTATGAGTGTTTCTATTACTAAGGAATGAAATACAATTTATGTGAATACGGCATTCTTTGGCATCATCAAAAAAATATGGGAGTTATATTATACAACATTTTAGGTGTTTATTTTTCAGTGCAAGTGGGTTGATAACAGGAGTGCTATTAAAATAAATGAATTTGGATTCATAAAAGTGGATTTTCGTAAGGAAGGGTATAAAGAAAAACCATTAATAATAGAATCATAGGGAGTAAAAGTATCTTATTTTTCAGATACTGCAAACTAGAAGTGGTCAGTTGTTCTATTATTGACCAAATCCAATGAAGGGTTCGATGAAAATTCAAATGAGGATAACCCTTTCATTTGAACATCAAAATAATTTCACATCAGTCTCAATGTAGATGGTGTTTTCTATGTCAAAGGATACCACACTGAATGGATTTGGATACTTATAGAGGGTTCAAATCTCTTAAATCCTTTAAAAAACCGAGTTCAATAATTAGGTTATATATTTTTAGTAATATACACTACATTACTTTATGTTATTAATTTTTTGATGCTAAATTTATTTAATCTAAATTAAATTGTAAACCAATTATGCAAATAATGACTTCTGTACATATTGATGCTTTTAATACTGAGGAAGAATAGGTTTATCAACATTATGTTGCTTCCAGTGCAGTGGAACAACAAGTCTCTCAAACCGATGCTACCCCCAGTGCAGAAGAACAATGACCCTCTACAAATGCCAATGTTACCAATCTAGAGGAATAACATATTGACGATGTTGAATCTGATAAAATGGTAGGAAATGAAGAGCTGATGTTGCGTAAAAAATAGGAGCCCCGTAGTGTGATCGTGATAGAAAATATTATCAAGGCGAAAAGAAAAGGAATCAAATCCGAGGTCAGATGGAATGTGTGAGACCCTAATGTTAACCCCAACAAGGCCATGTTCAGTAGTTATATTGGTCTCATCACTCTGAAATGTGTGCCAATTGATGGTACTTTGTGGCACCATGTTGTGATTATGATTAATACACTTATTTGGTAATTGATTATGATAACATTATGATATCCTTTCTTTATTTTACTAAAACATAACACATTGAAACATTGACTTACTCTTCATCATACCTTGTAGAGTGAATTTATAGTTGATGAATCTCGCAAAAAATATGTATTAATGCTAACCAGAAGTATTCGCATAGGCTTTATCACAATTATATTGATATTTCAACTTAAAGATGATGACAAGAAAATAAATCTACACCAACCAATCATGTATGCACACCTGATAAGACAAGAAGCGTGGTATGTGTTTACTGACCATCATGCATTGATGTCTTTTAAGGTACATTTTTTTTGGTAATATGTTTTTTGAAAATACATGTATTCATCACTTTGATTGAAAATTTTTTATTTATGAAATAATAACTAAGTGATGAAAATTAGGAATAGGAAATAAAACCATTGTACTCCTACCGTAAAGCAAGGATGGGTATGCTTCACTTGAAAAAAATTGGTACGTATTTTAAATATACTATAATAATTTTATGTGACATGAAACAACTACATAATTATGTTCCTTTATTTATATGTAGATTTATGATTCCAAATCCAAACCCACTTTCATCCCATTCCATGTGCTATAGAAGGAGGAACATTTAAATAAATACAGGATACTAATAGATTAAAACACAAAAAAGTGTGGAAAACATGTGTAAGTATGAGATAATAATTTTTTAATACCTATTAAATACAAACAATTACTTATTTTTGTATATTTTCTATCCAACTTATCCATTAAAATCATCAACAAATATACATGATGAACACCTACTATTTATATCCTTGAAGTGTCCAAAACAGTATGGTTTTGTCAGAGGTGTGGGTTTTGGGGTGACACCCCATAAATATTTTGAAAAAAACAATAGGAGGATAAAGATAATGAAATGGAAGAGATGAAAACAAGATTAGCTTCCCTTAAAGAAAAATTTCAATGGAAGATTGAGTTTATAGAAACTATTAGGGGGGGATAAAAGAGAATAAACAACTTAAGAATAACTATTGTGTGAAGATAACCCCCACCCCTGCTATCTTTGAGGTGATCCATTACCATCAAAGAGCTATCTTAGTTGGGGGTATCAATATTATAATAATTTCTTCTATAAAATTTGAATCATATAGACACTGATACCTTTCCTGTATTGATATTATATAGTGTGAAAATAAATGTGATTTATATATATCAACACCCACCCATCACTTTGTTGCATGGGCTACCATGTTCAATTTCAAAGATGACCATATGTACAATAGACCACTTTCAATAGGTCACATGAGATTGTCGATTAGCATATATCATGAGTTAATTATTAATCTACCTATTCTACTTTATTAAGAAGATATTCACATAATCAGAAAATCTGTTGAAATATTCCTTGCATGGACATCAGATCTTGTAAAAACACATGTTGACATGGAAGTATTCATTTCCAATTTATTTTTCATGCTAAAAATTCAACAATTAATGAAAAAAATTCGGAAATAATGAATGTTACAACATATGGAAAAAGGGAAGGGGTTAAATAAAAGGTCGACTCAAAATAATCGAAAAGATCAACTAACTGATCGAAAATATCTTCCAGAATAACCTTTACCCTACCCATTCCATATCCACATGTACTAATATTTATGGTTAATGCGGAAACAAAGTTAAAAAATGGTAGTAGTCATATAGTCAATTTTTGAGGAAAAATATGTAAATATGATGTTAAAAACAATATTTCTCTTGAAAATTTAAATGAAATATTAAAATATTAATATAAAGGAGGTTTAGTTGAAAATGTATATATGGGATATATTTTTATGATTTGTTTTTCGAAAATCTTATATACAATGATAATTATGACTAAATAAATTTCATATTCTTTGCGAGCATATATATCAATAATAATTTAAGGTATTACCCTATGAACATAAATTTGTACTAATTATTCCGCACAAAACTTATACAAAACAAAAAATAAATAGATTTATTAAAAATGATTAAAATAGTGAGAAAACTGGCCAAATCATTTGAAAGTAAACTTGGAGATGAAAAACTCTTCTTAATACTAACATTGAAAATGAAAAAAGATAAAATTTAATTATATCAATTATATTTTTATTTATTTCATTAATTATTTCTTTTTTTTTGGAATCATTGTATTCTCATTGCGGTCAATTTGGATACTCTAAAGATTTTTTTTCTGGATTCATTGTACGAATACCTAACAAAAAAACCACACATCACGGTGTTTTTCAATTTTGAATACACTATATCATATGTTTTTAAACTAAACATCAAGTTATATAATTTATATTATGTATTAATGCTATTTCTATTATAATACGACGGTGTTTAAATATTGTGAAATTTATGGCATGAGGACAGGCATTAAGCACAAGGATCCTAACAAGTACTACAAGTGAAAAAGTATCCGGGTATATATAATAATATTTCACTATCCAGACACATATCAAAACAAATTAATTAATTTTCTTAATGTTTTAGAAGTTTCCAAAATAAACAAATGAAAAATAAAGTGGTTATTATGTTTGTAAATTTATGAGAGAGATCATATTCCATCAACAAACATGAATCCCCAAGGAGGTATTTTCAAAGATAATTACTATTTCATTTAAAAAATTTATTAATCCTTTATGTATTTATATTTTTCCAGTACTACTATGACTGTCAAAAATACTCATATTCACAGAAGGATAAATATTTTCGTAGAAAAGAATGGGCAGTATACCTAATGGTTGAATGTATACAAATTTCATGAATATGTTACTTCCATTGAAGTAATGTACTATTTAATATTTATCTTTAACTTAATTTATTTTATTATTACTCACATAATAATTTTTTTCTTATAAAGGTGAATTACTTTGTTTTATTTGGTGTAGTTTTTTCAAAGATGCTCATGCTCTTAAGATATAAAACTTTGAGGATGTAACTAAGGAAATGAAAAAAGGAAATGGGTCAAGAATGTATACAACCATCATGAAATGTTTAATTTATACTAATTATTTAATTATTTTTTTCATTATTTTGTCTACCATTTTTATGATATTTTCTTATCATTTGTATCTTATACTTATATTGTTTTTTCATAGATATTTTGTGAAGTCATATTTTTATTTGAACTATCCACAACAAGCCACAAAATAGATAACATGTTCCTTTGTTTTAATGTTACCCCACATTACATTGACTTTATTTGTCAAGATTCCAACACTTCATATTGAGTTGATGTTCTTATCCAAATAACCATTATATTTATTGAAAACTATAAGAGTAGAGGAAGTTTTTTCAGCTAAGAACATCAACTGAATATGTAGTGTTGGCAGTTAGACAAAGAAAGACAATGGAAAGTGTGGTGACATTAGAAATTTACATTGTTTTGATACTTGTAGATAGAAATACATAAGTAATTTGGGACATGTAGGAATCATATGCACCTCAATCTGACACATGGTGTGACTAATATGACTATAGGTGGGTCTTTTTATTTAAAATTGTCATTAATTTTTTTAAAAAGACAACTGGATTAGTCAATACTGAAGAAACACATTCTTATTATTTTTATACTTTATGAAAACAATCCATAAGTCATTTAGAATGTATATGAATCATCTGTACCACAATCCAATGCGTAGTGTGACCGATATGACTCCACATACATCTTTTTATTTAAAATTTATATAAATTTTAGTAAAAAAGACAACTCACAAGCTCAAAATTGAGAAAATACATTTGTATTGTTTTGATACTTTATGAAAAAAATCCATAAGTCATTTTTGACGTATATTAATTAACGTCACCTTAATATGTAAATAATGAACTCGGTATGACTCAAAGTGTCTGTTATTAGTTTAAAATTGACATTTTAGTTCTAAAAGTGTCACTCATTGAAAATTTAGAAAACACACATGGATTGTTATAATAATTTATGAAAATGACTCATAATTAAGTTTATATGTGTAGGAATCAGTGTCACATAAAACTGATAGATGATGTGACTGATATGTCTCAGAGTGTTTGTTTCTAGTTTAAAATGGAATTTTAGTAAAAAAAACTAGTGATTTTTTTGAAAACTGATCAAACACATTCATATTGTTTTGATAATATAGTACAATGATAAATAAGTCATTTTAGACATGTAAGAATTATCCTAACCTTAATCCATTGCATGGTGTGACTGGTATGACTCCAAGTGTATTTTTTGTTTAAATTTGACATTAATTTTAGTAAAAAAGAAAAATAACACACTAAAAACCAAGAGAAAGAATTAATGTTGTTTTGATAATTTTATATAGTGATATATAATTTATTTTTGATGTATAGTAATCAAACTTACCACAATATGATAAAGGTTGTGCCCGATATAACTCAGAGTGCCCATTGTCGGTTTAAAATTGATATTTTAGTTCAAAAGGTGTCACTCACTAAAAACCAATAAAACACAATCATATTATCTTGATAATTTATGAAAACAATTCATAAGTTATTTTTATCATTCTATAATCAGTCTCACATCAAACAGGAACACTATGCCACTGGTATGACTCAAAGTGCATGTTTCTAGTTTAAAATGACATTTAAGTAAAAAAAGACAAGTAACGTACTAAAAACTAAGAAAATTCATTAAGATTGTTTTCATAGTTTATTAAAATGACCCATAAGTAATGTTATATGTGTAGGAATCAATCTCAATTCACTCCTATCAACGGTGTGACCAGTATGACTCCATACACGTCTTTTTATTTAAAATTGACAGTAATTTTAGTAAAAAAGAAAATTGACATACTGAAAACAAATAAAATGAATTCATATTGTTTTTATACTTTAGAAAAACGATACATATATAACTTGTGATGTGTAAAAATTATCTAAACCTCAATATGATACATGATTTTCCCAGTATGACTCAAATTGTTAGTTATAAATTTCAAATTGACATTTTAGTTCAAAAAGTCACTCACTAAAAACCAAGAAAATGTACTCAAATTTTATTGATAATTTATAAAAATGATTCATAATTAGTTTTTGATGTGTAGGAACCAATATTATATAAAACTCATACATGATGTAATGAGTATGACTTAAAGTTAATGTTTCCAGTTTCAAATGACATTTTAATAAAAAACAAAATTGGCATACTAAAAACTAAGAAAACGATATCAGATTATTTATAAACTTTAGAAAAATTATCAATAGGTCATTTTTGATGTGTAGGAATCAAACTCACATCAATCCAACCCATGGTGCGACTGTTATAATTCCAAGTGTGTCTATTTATTTAAAATTGATATTATTTTTTGTAAAAATAACAAATTAAATACTAAAAACAGTTAAAACACATTAATATTATTTTGATAATTTTTTAAAATGATTCACAAGTCATTTATAATGTTTAGTAATAAACCCCACCTCAATCAGATGAATGGTGTGACCAGTATAACTCTAAGTGTTCATTTTTATTTAAAATTGACATTAATTTTAGTAAAAATTACAAGTAACATACTAAAATTTGACAAAACACATTTGTATTGTTTTTATACATTAGGAAACCAATACATATGTAATTTTTTACATGAAGGAATCACCCAAACCTCAATATGATGCATGTTGTGACTGATATGAATCTAAGTGTGTCTTTTTTTAAATAGACATTAATTTTAGTAAAAATAACAAGTGACATACTGAAAACTAATAAAACACATTTGTATTACTTTAATACTTTAGGAAAAATATCGATGAGTCATTTGTGATGCGTAGGAATCAAACACACCTCAATCCAACTCACGGGGGGATAGGTATGACTCCAAGTATGTCTTTTTATTTAAAATTGACATTAATTTTAGTAAAAAGAACAAGTGACATATTGAAAAATGATAAAATTCACTCATATTGTTTTGATAATTTATGAAAATGATCCATGAGTCATTTTTGATGTGTAAAAATAAAATTCACCTAAATACGGTGTATAGTGTGACCTTTATGACTCAACGTGTGTCTTTTTTATTTTTAATTGACATTAATTTTAGCAAAAATAAAAAGCTACATACTGAAAACTGAGAAAACACATTTGGATTGTTTTAATAGGCTATGAAAACAATCCATGGGTCATTTTTGAGGTGTATTAATAATCCTCACCTCAATCCGATACACGATGTTCTATTATGACTCAATATGTCCGTTATTAGTTTAAAATTGACATTTTAGTTCAAAACAAATGTCACTCATTGACAACCAAGAAAATTTACTATGATTGTCTTGATAATTAAAGAAAGCGGTTTTTAAGTCATTATTGATGTGTAAGAAGTTGTTTCACTTTAAAGTGATACATGATGAGACCCATATGACTCAAAATTAATGTCTTCAATTTGAAATGACATTTTAGTAAAAAAATAAGTGACACACAAAAAACCAAGAAAATGTATTCAGATTGTTTTAATACATTAGTATAGTGATCTATAAGTAATTTGTGATGTGTGGGAATCAGTCACATCTCAATCCCACACATGGTGTGACTTTAATAACTAAAAGTGTGTATTTATATAAAATTTACATTAATTTCAATAAAAAGAACAATTAACATACTGAAAAATGAGAAAGTGAATTTGGATTGTTTTGATACTTTAGAAAAACGATCTATAACTCATTTGTGATGTGTTGTAATCAACATCACCTTAATATTATGAACAATGTGACCAGTATAAATTCATGTGTGAATTTTTATTTAAAATTGTCATTTTATTAATGCATTCTTTCATATTAATGTCTAATTTATTTATTTACGATATTTCTAACATAATATTTTTTTTATATTGGCGTATTATTTTTCTCAGGTTTAGGTGATTTGTTTTGAAATTGATACCATGGGAAGAATTTTTTGAGAGTGGATCATGGGTTCCAAAGATGATGAAACCTTAATGTTTTTAAATGTTTTAATAGATAGTATTTTTAAATGTAATTATAATTTTTTTTGAAATTTATATAGTAGCGAATTTTAATTCATGATTTAATATTTATTTCAATAAATTATATTTTTTATACATGTTACAAGTTGTTGTATTGTGGTGTTATACAAACATCATACTGCTTCTAGTGGGGCCCTTATTTGTGATTTTTTAGCGTTGATAATGGACCACCTTTATAAGCATTTTTTGGACTGATAATGGTGACCCCCTTAAAGATATGAGGATAATAGAAGTTTTAGCACTGTTAAAATATTTGTACACACTATTAAAGGGAATATATGTAGTAGTATTTTGATATTGATTCATAAGTCGTTTGGGATGTGTAAGAATTTTTCTAACATCAAACTGACACATGATGTGAAAGTTATGACTCAAAGTGCACATTTTTAGTTTAAAATGAAATTTTATAAAAAAAGACATGTGACATACTCAAAACTGATCAAGCACATTTATATTATCAAGATACTTTAGGAAAATGATTCCTAAGTCTTTTATGATTTATAGGAATCATCTGCACATTAATCTGACATACAGTGTGACCAACATGACTCTAAGTGTGTCCTTTTATTTAAAATTGACATTTTATTAAGGTATTATTTCATATTTATGTTAAATTTATTTCATTATAATATTACTAAAACAAGAATTTATTTCTTATATAGGTCAAATATTCTTCTCAACTTGGGGTGGTTTGTTCGGCAACTGAAACCATGATCAGGTTTTTTTGAGATGGGGTCATGTGCCAAAGACAATGAAACAAATTGATCATTTAGATGTTTTTTATAGTACTTTCTAATGTAATTATAGAAGGCAATGTTTGAAATGTGTATAATATATATATTTTTTCTAGTATTGGTGATGTAATTTTTATTTCAATTAAATTATGAATTTTTCATATACATGTGTATTTTATGGTGAAATTTTCTCTAATTTTAATAACACATTGCACTAGATTATCCTTTATTAGTGTTGGAAAAGTGGCGATAAAGGGGGTACATTATCAGTTCTAAAAGAACTATTGATAAAAGACACCAGATTTTAATGGATCTTATATCTACAAATCCTTTTTACCAATTATAAAGTCTTTATCTAACATTTTTTAAATCCAGTTCTATAAGAGTGAAAATTAAGAGAAACAAAACTACATATATGTTTCATATCTATCAATATAAGGAAACATCCAAAATTGAATTTCAGCATTCTTTAACCTTTCCAGAATATATATATATATATATTATTATCAGTATCCCTGATCCTTGACCATGGAGGAGTAAATTTTGTTTTCAAACAATACATAAACTAATTTAGTATCATTTTTAACCACAATTTTATAAAGTTACCTAATAAAAAATTTAGTGGATTTAAAAAATAATTGTTGTGTCTTGAGGAAAACAAAATTTGTTCTTTATAAATATTATTATTTTATGAAATTCCAATATATTTTATAGTTTTTTTCGAAAAATTAATAAAAAAATGATTATTTTGAAAAAATCGATAAAATTTTTAATTTTATGTGAAGTATAAATTATTTTTTATATTTTTTATTCATAAAAATATCATTTGTCTGAATAAAAAAAAATATTCGGGTGTTCCATTTTTTTCCCTCCAAAATATATTTTTTAGATAAAAGAACCTTTTGGTATGACTTTTTATCTAGTCTTAAAATGCGTAAAATTTTTAGCTTGAAGGAATCCAGGTAAAATTTGTGCGTGCCCTTGTTTTTTTATTTTTGTTTTAGTTTTCTTATGGTTATTCATTTCCTTGTTTTTTATTAATGAAATATATCAAACATTAATCAAAATCCTAAAATTATCAATAATTTATTGTTTTTTTAATTGAAGGTAAAATAAATTTGAATTTTTTTCATTTATTAAATTAAATCAATGTATCAAAAACTTAAACAACTTGGAATATTTTTTTTATTTTTTATAAATTTAGGATTCATTATTATTATTGTCAATATTGTTATTATTATTTATTAAAACATATTTTGGTCAAGTGTTTTTGATGGGGTGGAGTTTGAGAGTATGTCTTAGTATCAAAACTGGAATTCGGTGTATTTTATTCCTTTGTATGTGTTGTAAACCTACTTATATAATAATAATAATAATTATTATTATTAATATTAGGTAGCTATTGTGTTTTTTATCTCTTCATCTGCATGCGTATTTTTATAAAATTTCCCTCTTTACATTTACAATCTATGGGGTGGGGGAGTTTAAACCATACCAAAAAACTTCTTGGTAGATTTCATCATGGTATAAAATACATCTACTTGGTAAATAATTTATATAGTGTTCATAAATTAAAATAAGGTAAAATATAAAAGTGTTTATATTTTTTTATGAACAATTGATAAATATAGATATAAATGTATATAATACAACCTTATTTGAATATTATTTAAGCCATTAGAAATGGAGTTTTTGATATTGATATGGTTAATGGTTTAAATAAAATCAAATGTGCAGTGTTTAATTCATATAAGTTGTTAACACAAAAATTAATAGTTTATTATTTGATAGTAAAAGTTTTCATAAAATTTCTCATATTGTAGAATATAAAAAAGTACATATTAAATTCATGTAAATGATAATATGAAATGTTCATATTTGATAAAAGATAATCTTCCATGTTTTTCCACATCTAAATTACAACTTATTTATAATTTACATATTGTTCATTGATAAATTGATTATCTCATGCTTAAATATATGAAATATTCATTTATTCATTCCCTATGATATTCATAAATATAAAGTATTATATTATTAATTCTGATGTTTGATTTTTTTTACAGAGTTAAAAAACTTCTAAACTATCATACATGCATATAAGATCCACATTTCTCAATTTCTTAAATAAAGGATGTGTATGATTATATTGTTTTATTATATGATAAGGGATGTTTTTTTTTTCTAACAAGGAGTTGATAAGTAAGAAACAAGATGATGGATTTGATGATCACTATTTATTATTCATAAGATTATATAACATGTTTCTTAAAAAATATAAGGATAAAAATGTTTCATCTAAGATAAAAAAATTTACCTAGATTTATGTAAAAACATAAGAGGTATGAAACCACCACCCATATGTAACCTATTTTTATATAATAAAATCGCATTTCTAATTTAATTATCTAAACAAATAGAATAACTTATATGATATAACTAAAATAATTTATTTGATAAATATTACCACAATAAGAAATAAGTTTTATTTCCAAAAAAATGTGTTTGGGTGTCTTGGGAAGATATTCTAGAAGTAATATAGTTTTTAAGAGGCTTGTTAGAGTGTGTTTTAATCTTAGAGAAGATCAATGTGAAAAAATAAATGATTTTTCCCATCAGTAATCTGGTGAATTTACTCAATATCCTAAAAGAGTATACAATATGAAGGTAAATAGAAAAAAGGTTACATTTAGTTAATATAAAGAATGATAATATCACTTTATATCCTAACAGAGTTTAGGTTTTAGTTGTTGTTAAGAATGGACTTTTTAATAGTATGTTCAATAATATCTACTACAAAAAGAACCTATGAACATGGGGGTATAACCACTTGAGACCCACCAGTGGTCAAAGGTCAGCATAAGTCCATGGTTATCTTTGGTGGGGGCCATATGTGCAGTACTACCACTAGTATGTTTTCCATGAAAATAGTTTGACATGAAAAACACTAGGAAGAATAGAAATAGGTCTATGAAAAAAAATTCTAGGATGTATTTCCATGTGTTATTTCACTATGGGCCATAGGCTAATGCAGGAAAACTTTTTAACACTGTCACGATCCTTCCAAAATGGGCCTGTGCCGAACTTCCCAATCTCACCTACAATAGGATATCATTTGGAGACTAGCATTGAGTATGAATATCACTAACATGGGAGGAATTATCCTATGTACATGTACACATGAAATCATATTAAATCCTATACAATGATGAAATTTAAAAAAAACTAAACAAACATGCACACATACATCTAAATCCCACAACCAGAATACAAAAAGAAGTAAAGTAAATAGGAAAAAATACATTCCCACCATAAAGAGTCTGAAAAGAATCCCAACTTGAATGTATGTACTGGGTACTATAAAAAATCCACAAGA
Organism: Viscum album; assembly: GCA_963277665.1. Lineage (NCBI taxonomy): Eukaryota > Viridiplantae > Streptophyta > Magnoliopsida > Santalales > Viscaceae > Viscum > Viscum album. Next base: position 1,156,604,746 of record OY728126.1, read on the forward strand.
ACACACCTTGGTCTATCCAGTCTCACTAAGCACCATTTGGTCTTGGTCTATCTATTTCTCTGTGAAAAGGTTGACGATATTCAAAAGACAAGACACATGTGGGAGATTCCAATATAGGGGTGATTATAAAAATACTCTGTAGGACACCAAAAATCCACAAATCATATAACAAATGAAATATAGTCATCTCTACACAAGTATATTTCTACAACACATACAATAAGAATTCTAAGATATACTCAAAAAATACACACAGTCTAGGGGAAAGTCACAACCACAGTATGCTGGGCTAGGTTTACAGCTTGAAGGTTTTAAAAAGCACTCGTCCGATAGAACACCCTCCTAAGTCTGAAAGCCCTGATGATGTCTGTCTGAGAGGTAATTCTCATTGGGTCTCACCATTAGAAGTACATGTTGATAGTCCGAAGAGAATATGATACATAGAGGAGGATCACTCTGAAGGCCATGGGGTGATACGAAAAAATCAATATGAATTAACCCACTAATTAGATGAACTAAGCTCATATAGTATTGGTCATGATGATGCCAAGAACTCCACCCAGGGAATGAAGATGAATATAGGATCACACTATGGGCCTCATGGAAGGATTCTATTTAATCTATATAAGAAGTACTACTGAAGGGATTCTTTCCCGATTGGTTGGAGGAAATTCCATACTAACCCTCAGGGAATGGATAAGGGGAACACACATTAACAAAAAATGTCCACGATAAAGAGGAAATGGTCTCCAATCCATGTTTAAGAAAGTACATGGAGTTTAAAAGGGTTACATTCCATGTCACTTAACCTTGTGTCCTGCCGATGTAAATGGATTGTGTCTCTTTACCATTTCCATGTAGAAGTACATGGTGTGTCAGATTCTCATGTACTCTACCTGTGTTTCATTAAAATTCTTATCCCATGTACTTGGTCCATGCCATGTATCTATAAGGGAGTACACGGTGTGCCCCAACCCATGTACTCCAACTCGTGTTTGTGTACCTTCTGAGGTATGCACCGAGTTTTTGGGGAGAGGTCACACACCGTGTGACCAATTTACACACTATTTGATAATTAAGTATCTCACGAAACCCTAGTTTCTGCATAGGGCCCCCACACATCTTGTAGATTTGGTTTAAACATTGTGAAATATGTAATTTTTCAGAATCCAAAATCTAAAATCCATTCATCTTCTTCTATATCTAATGTTAAATCCAATGACCGACTTGCCAAAAAATCATGACTAAAGGACATATGAACCTTTACATAATCAAACAACAATATTAGACCATTAAATCCACTCGAAAAATAGATTTATTTTCAAATTCATCATTGTATACTGAAGAACAAAAAATCAAGTATCTACGATATCTAATCTACTACTGCTACCACCGCCACACCTCTACTACATCATGATGATCCTGGATCTACAAATTTTGATCATTAAACTAAGAAACATGTGGTTAATGATTGATTCATTGGGATATATTGAACCCTGATCCAAATGAAGAATGCACATGATAAATGAGGTATCGGGGGAGAAAAGCCTAAGAAAGATCAAGAAGAATGAACCTTGATCGATGTTTGCATTGATCTAATTTCTTTTTAATTATAATTAAAATCAACGAATCAATAATTTAATCAAAAATAGATTCTCCCAAAATAACCCCGTAAATAAACCCATCCCATAAGATGATCGATCCGAAAATCAATCAGTTGGTCGATTGATTTGCGTTCATCATAGTAATAAATAATAGGGAATAAATCCAAATAAACAAACACCCTACCTCAATTTAGATCGATCATTGATAATTAATGATGTGTTGTCCTAGTCGTTGGTGAGATCCTTCGATTCCATTTCATTTCAGTCGTTAGTCCTCAATCCAGTCATCATCCGCCAATGGAATCTTGTTCCATGATCTCCAATGGGACTCCAATTATTTTTAGGTTTAACTAAATAACCCTAATAAATTACCATAAGCATGTATTTAAAATAAAAATTAGGTTGTTGTGTCAATGGATTGATAAAATAAATTAACTTAATTATTTTATTTATTTTATCCCTGAGATGAATTTTCTTGAAATGACCTGATTCAACCAAGGTTAAGTCACTCACAGGGTAAAAGTTACGTTTTAAACTCAATGGTGCCCTCATATTTATAATATGGATCCCCTTTTATAATTTATTCACCTTTTTAGGAAAAATGCACATGTATGCTATTATGACTTAGAGATCATATGCTAATATGACTCTGAGAGCATCTGCTAATATGTTTCCCTTCCTAGGAGTATAGAAAAAATTGGAGTCATAATCTTGGTGTAACATTAGCTACTTCCTCTATCTCAAGTTGATATCCTTTAGAGAAAATATATACTCGAGACTCTTGTGATCATAATAGATGATAAACCACTCTCCCATAATTTAGTGTCACCACCTCTTTAGTGAAAATATAACCACTACAAACTCTTGATCAGGGGTTGTGTAGTTCTTCTCATGTGGTATCAATGGACATGAACCATAGGTGATCACTGCTTGCCTTTGCATTTGAAAAAGACCAATCCTAGTTCCTGATGCATATAAAAAATTGCATACATGAAACCCTCCTATGTCAAATATCAATATAAGAGTGCTTGTCAAACTCTACCTCAAATTCTAAAAATCCTATTGGCACATTTTCATCTAAGTGTGAGGCTGACCCTTTTTTCTAAAAGCTAACATGGGTACTGATATCCTGGATAAATCTTGTTTGAATCTCTAGAAATAGAATTCACACCAAAGAATCTATGAACTTACATCATGATATTGGGTGGATCCCAAGATAACACTGACATGACCTTGGCCAGGTCCACTTCCAATACATCTATTGTGTAAGAACCTGAGTTTGTAGAACGGGTCAAAATCCCGAACCTGTTTTAATTTTTGGTTTGTTTTTGAGAAAACATGGAGAATCTAGGAAAAAAATTTAATAGTTTGGGAGGATGTGAAGGTGAGAAAGGTTGGTGCACGGTCTAAAAAAACCATGCGGTAAAGCCGTGCAAAGTCCCTAGGTGAGACAGTAGAAACCGCACGGTTGGTGCATGGTCTGCACAAACCATGTAGACAAGCCGTGTGAAGTATCTGGGTGAGACAATGGAAATCACACGGTTTGCACACGGTTTTCCAAACCATGCGGGGTAACCATGCGACCACATAAAGTTTGGGTTTTTATGTCCTGGGACACTCTGGATTTCTAATTATTCCCTCTTTTCTTACTCCCACTCATGGCTCACATGGGGAGAGCCAACCAGATCTTCAAATCCTTCCTGGCTCTTCATCTGAACTCCATCTCAAACATTGTTTGATCTGTTGTAACCCCCTCGGTAAGGAATTAATTCCTCTTGAGCTGTTTTTCTTGATTTCTATTCTAGTACAAGTTATTGGGGTTTGAGTGGTTTTTATTCTTTTTTAGAACTACCGTGTTTTAGATCTAATTGGAGGATTTTATCGGAGGAGTAGTATCATTCAAGTCTCAGGTAGGTGGTGCATACCTTCTTTTATGTTTTCACATACCTTTGGGTGACACGACCTATGGCACGTTGTCAGGTATTTTTGAGAGAGACCCTAATTTATCTAATATTTCATATTAAGTTGCTTATAGACCTATGGGATACCTTTGGGTATGCCATTTTTCCTATTTTGATTGAGCAGGGTCGGGCGACAGGCTATTGCTCATATGGTGCATTTTGGCCGGGGTTGCCAAAACGGTTATACTTGTTTTGTTTTGGTTAAATTGTTGAGTTTAGTTTATTAAACATTTTTATGAATTGTTATAGGTTTTCAAGATCTTAGTGCTGGTATGGGACTTCACCTGGTTATTGAAATTCAACTGTTTAGATTGTTTTTCCTGTTTATGTATTTTTTTAAATGTGTTTTATATGTAATTTGTGAATTTCATATACTGGAACCTCTTGGTTGTGTTGGGCATGGCCCGAATATTATTGAGTGATACAGACCACAGGTTGGGCTTGGCCTGAGATACTTTGGGTGGTTTAGACCATGGGATTGGGCATCATGGACGTTGGCTTGAGGCAGGATGACTTTTAGGTTGGGCATGGCTTGTGTTACTTGGATGGTGAGACCATCGGACTTGAGCGGCATGGTCGCAGGGACACAAGTTGTCAGAGGTGTGTTAGATTAGGTACTATTTTGGTGATTACTGCTCACCCAAAATTTTGGGTAGTGCTCACATAGAGAGACTTCGTGATGAGGTGTTTTTGACCACTCGAGTGGGTAGAGGTCTCCGTAGTTGTGATAGAGGTACTTTGGTTTGGGGTACTTGTCGTAGGAATCCACCTGGAAGGTGAGGAGCCTTCAGGGGATAACATTGAGCCTATCAGGTTGGGGGCTAAGGCTCACTATGATTTGAGGGCAGACATCGCTGTCCCTCCTGTTAATTTATTTGAGGTCTGATATCACTGTCCCTCTGGTTACTTATTTGAGGACAGACATCGCAGTTCCTCCAGGTTACTAGTTTTGGGTGTGACTTCGAGACGTCGGTACTTGAGACTGGAGGTGTTAGTAGGCACATGGTGTCGGGTTGATACTTCTTGGGCGTGCCTTCGAGATGTTGTTACTTGAGACATGAGGTGTCATGAGGCACATAGTGTCGGGTTGCTACTTCATAGGCGTTCTTTCGGGACGTCGGTACTTGAGACCTGCGGTGTTAGGGAGAACATGGTGTCGGGTTACATGATAGAGATTCCGGCTTTGGCCGAAGTAGGTGACACTCCATGGTGGGTACTAAGCACTAGTGGAGTTTTTGTTTATTTTTGTGCATCGTACTATTACTGTTTTACTTATAAATGCATGCCTGCTTAAATACTTATATTAGGTATGCACCATTTGGTGGTATCCTACTGAGATTCGTCTTACACCCTACACGGGCCCTTCGGGACACGTGCAGACTTTATGGATTTACGTGCATGAAAGAGGACAACTTTAGGAGCTATATTGCATTAGATATTTCATGGAGATGGTCTGGACCTTGAGGTCATACCTATCTGGATTTTATGTTGTTTTTCTTTCTTTCCTATATCAGCATGCTTGCTTGATTGTAGCTATAGTTGGTTAGCCATTGGCACCCCTTTTTTATTGACCTATTTGGATGCATGTTTTGTTGTTTGATTAGTAGTTACAAGTGGTGTTCATCATGCTGTTGTGTTTACTTTCCACTATTGTTGTTAAATTTATTGGCTCCGCTGTTTATTGTTATTGAATGTGTTTCTGCTCTGCAGGTCTAGTTCGAGTTTGCTGAGTCGTTTGTTACACTACATATTTATTATTACACTCAGACGAGTACCTTTATAATCCTCTGGGAGGGTATAGCCTCCCCACTATACCTATAAGACCCTTGCTGCTAGTCGGCAGCCTTTGGCGTTTGGGGAGGTGCGCCTAAGGTAGTAACACCTGACCCGTTTAACACTGTTCGAGTGGCTTCTTGGGTCCGAGTCATTACAAAGTGGAATCAGAGGAGTTCTTGATAGGGATTTAGTAGTAGTGTTTCACTGGCTACTAATGAGATTGAGACTTCTCTTTTTATTACTGCTGGTTTTACTATTTGGGATATGGTAGACTGGAGATAGGTTGTTACTAGAATTGGGTTTCTAGCTTCTGCTTGGGTGCCTGCAGCCCTAGGTTCGAGGGATGGACCAAGTTTCCATGGGTGGGAATTGATATTTTTCTTTTGCTCAGATTACAGTTTATATGATTTCCACCTCGGTGGCTCACTTAGTGTGTGATGTTATTGATTGTGATTTGAAAACCTTGACCCGGTGCGGTAAGGAAGAATTGGAGCTTGGCCGAGTATGGAAACTCTTGTTTTCTAGGCTTTTTATAAGAACTTTTTAGGGTATTTCAATTTCATAACTACACGTATGCTTTGTGAAGTGATAATACCATGTGAATAATATCAATTTCCATTCATTTATACTTTGAATGTGAATGGGTGAAATTCCTGATAGAATTGCTTGTTTATTGCAATGTGTTTTTCCATGCTTTATATTTTTGTAGAATTGCATGTGGAAGAGTAATTTTGTCTGGATCTTGTATGAGCAGGCATGTACTATGGTTGAGGTGATTTTGATCACTAAGATTGGGTGACTTGGTTATCGGGTTGAGGAAACGTTTGTTGTTAGGATGGGCATGGCCTGAGGTGCTTTTAATACTTGGCTCTAATGAAGGCGGGTAAGGAGGCCATGAGGCTGGGGATTCCATGGGCATGGTTTGCGATATGGGAGAGTAAGGGTAGCTGTCTTATGCTGCTCTTTACTTCTTTCCTTATCTACGTTGAATGTATATTGTTATATATATATATATATATGGGCTAACTGACCATTTATGGTATTCAGCGGGTTCCTCCGATATGTCTAGATGGAGCGTCAGGCAAGTGAGGATACTGTGCTGCAGGTGTAGGATCAGGTTTAAGATTATATACAAGCATAGCACGAGCCGCAGGTATAGGCACATGGATAAGATCAGATTTAGGATCCAGTGCAGGTAGGACAACAGCCAGGTTAAGCAGCGTTCGGACCACAGATCGATGGGAAGATCATAGATAGCTTGGTACGTGTTTTCTAGGGGATTGATAGAGGTGCGCAGGGTATAGTTCCATCTATGGAATATCTAACGCGGGAGTTCTAGTCGCAACACCCGCTGCTTTTTTAGGTTGAGGGTGGTCCGCAGGCGGTTGAGAATGGGATAGAGAGCATGCAGATGATCTTCGAGTAGCTTGAGATGCCTCTAGGGCGGAGGGTCAAGTTGGAGACGTACATGTTGCAGGGGACGATGAAGCGTTGGTTGGATGTTCAGGTTCCGTCTTGCAGGCATGAGGGACTGGTATGGAAAGACTTCAAAGACAGGTTTTTCAAAGACTTTTACCCAAAGACACGAAGGGAAGAGAGATATTAGAAGTTCTTGAGCCAACAACAGGGAGACATGTCCGTTATGGACTATGCAACTACCTTCACTGAGTTGTAAATATTTTCACTTGGTATAGTAAGCGATGACACGGAAAGGGTAAGGCACTTCATGGATGGATTATGACACGCCATTCGAATATATGTAAACATCTTCAGGCTGGGTTCACTCCCAGAGGCAGTGAACCAAGCGCTCATAGAAGAGGGCAATGAGAGAGATAGGCCCCAGGCTGGCCAGGCGGCAGCATTTGGTGGTGTTTCGAAAAGCAGGAAGTGAGGGCGAGATGAGTTCCAGTAGGGCAGTCAGAACAAGGACTCAACTAGACCACATCACAGCAGTTCTTCAGTGGTTTTATTTCAGTGTGGGTATTCAGGACAAGTTCGGACTCAGTACGATAGGCCTCCAAAGGAGTGTCGGTCATGTGGGTAGGTCATGCATATTGATAGGTTCTGCAGGCAGCCTTCTCAGACAGCCAGCAGGTAGGGAACAAGATAGACTGTAGCATCTGGAGTTGGTTCAGGTTTGGTACCAGGAGAGGGTAGTCGAGGTTTAGCTGCACACGGTGGATGTGAAAGAGATAGAGGGATCCAGCTGAGGGGTCAGTGGCTGGTGGCTGGATCAGCACCACAGGGAGGTCATGCATCATGCAGTCATACTTCAGGTCAGGTGCATGCTGTGGAGCTGCTAAAGGATGAGCATTCTAGTGAGATAATGAAGGTTATAGGTACACCATGGGTGTGGCTATAATTTCCTTGTTCTCTCTTAGCATAACCTATAGAGGCATGTTTATTTTGAGTTCACATGATGCACATGACCTATGTGGACTGAATAGATGCTGGTCAGTGGGATTGGAACCATATAAGGTGCACGAAATATTTATATATATATAAATGAAATGTCTAGCATCAGGGTCATCGAGGATGTAGGTTATGTAAGGTACCATGGAAATCAGGACATCGAGGATGTTGGTTACTTGAGGTTCCATGGGAATTAGGGCATCAAGGATGTGATTTACTTGTGGTGCCATGGGAATCAGGGCATCGAGGATGTGGGTTACTGGAGGTGTCGTGAACATCAGGTCATCGAGTATGTGTGTTATTTGAGGTGCTAGGCACCATGTTTGTTTTGAGCATCCATGGGGTACATGACCTTGTGGAGGCGGACACCAATGCAGTGTGTGATACGTTGGGTTTTGGAAGTGGGATGGGGGTTCCAATGAGTAACATGGATGATGATACATCACGAGAGGACTGTGAGTCCAAAAACAGGTTAGTAAACCATTACTTGTTCTGAGTTTTGTTGGGTTGATCCCGAGTTTGGAAATTCTGTAGGTGGGGAGCCCTTGAGGAATTTATCCAGAACCTTGAGACTGGGGGAGTCCGAGTTACTTTTATTGGTGTGGCATGTTCTATGCCCTCTTCAGGTTTTTTTTGATAGCTTTGGAATGATCTATGTTAAGGTGGAGAGTTTGTAAAAACCTGAGTTTTTAGAATGTGTAAAAAACATGAACCTGTTTGAATTTTTCGCTTATTTTTGAGAAAATTGGGAGAATCTAGGGAAATGTTTTAAAAGTTTGGGAGGTCGTGTAGGTGAGCATGGTTGGGGCACGGTCTGAAAAAACCATGCAGGCAAGCCATGCAAAGTCCCTGGGTGAGACAGTAGCAACCTCACGGTTGGTGCACGGTCTGAACAAACCATGCAGACAAGCCGTGTGAAGCCTCTAGGTGAGAAAGTGGCAATCACAATGTTTGTGCACGGTTTGGAAAACCGTGCAGGGTAACCATGCAGTCACTTAAAGTTAGGTTTTTCAAGTCCCAAGCCAGTCTAGATTTCTCATTCTTCCCTCTTTTTTTCCTCCCACTCATGGATCACGTGGGAGAGCTTGCTGGACCTTAAAATCCTTCTCGGATCATCATCTGAACTCTGTTTCGAACATTTTTGGATCCGATAAAACCCCCACGGTAAGGCCTTAATTCCACATGATCTGTTTTTCTTGATTTCTGTTCTAGAACATGTTATTGGGGTTTGAGCAGTTTTGATTCTTTTGTAGATCTATCATTTTTAGACCCAATTGAAGCCTATTATCGGAGAAGTAGGATCGTATGAGTCTCAGGTAGGTGGTGCATACCTTCTTTTGTGTTTTCTCAGACCTTTGGGTGACTTGGCCTATGTCGCTTTGTCGGGTATTTTTGAGAGAGACCCTAATTTATCTGCTATTGCATATTAAGTTTCTTTTAGACCTATGGGAAACCATTGGGTATGCCCTTTGTCCTATTTTGATTGATCAAGGTCGGGTGATAGGCCGTTGCTCATATGGGGAATTTTGGATGGGGTTTCCAAAATGGTTATACTTGTTTTGTTTTGGTTAAACTGTTGAGTTTAGTTTATTAAACCTTGTCATGAATTGTTAGATGTTTTCAAGATCTTAGTGCTGGAATGGGACAACACCTGGTTAGTGCAATTAAAATATACAGATTGTTTTGAGAATATATATATTTTTTGTAAAATGTGTTTCATATGTAATTACTAAATTGCATATACTGGAACCTCTTGGTTATGTAGTGAATGGCCCAAATATTCTTGAGTGATGCTGATCACAGGCTGGGCTTGGCCCAAGATACTTTGAGTGGTTCAGACCACGGGATTGGGCATCATGGATGTCATCTTGAGGTAAGATGATAGTCCGGTTGGGCATGGACCGGGTTACATGGATGGTGAGGTCATCATACTTGAGCATCATGGTCGTAGGGACACGAGGTGTCTGAGGTGTGCTGGCTTGGGTACTATTTTGGTGATTACCACTCAACCAGAACTTTGAGTAGTGTGCACACAGAGAGACTCCATGATGAGGTGTTTTTGACCACTCGTGTGGGTAGAGGCCCCTGTCTTTGTAGTTTAGGTAATTTGGTTGGGGGTACTTGTCGTAGGAAGCTAGGTGGAAGGTGAGGAGCCTTTAGGGGGATAGCATTGAGGCTATCAGGTTGGGTGTTGAGGCTCTCCGTGATATGAGGGCAGACATCGTTGTCCCTCCAATTACTTTATTTGAGGGCAAACATCACTGTCCCTCTGGTTACTTATTTGAGGACAAAAATCATTGTTCCTTTGGGTTAATAGTTTTTGGTAGGCCTTCGGGACGTTAGTACTTGAGACACAAGGTGTCAAGAGGCACAAGGTGCCAGGTTGCTACTTCTTGGGCATGCCTGCGGGACGTCGGTACTTGAGACATGAGGTGTCAGGAAGCACATGGTGCCGGGTTGCTACTTCTTGGGCATGCCTTTACAACGTCGGTACTTGAGACACACGGTGTTAGGGGGAACATAGTTCCGGGTTACATGACAGAGATTCCGACGTTGGCTGAATCAGGTGACACTCCATGGTGGTTGCTGAGCACCAGTGGAGTTTGTGTTTATTTGTGTGCATCGTACTGTTACTGTTTTCCTTATAAATTCATGCCTACATAAACTCTTATATTAGGTACACACCATTGGGTGGTATCCTACTAAGATTCATCTTACACCCTACATGGGCCCTTCAGGACGCATGCATACTTTATGGATTTACGTGTAGAAAAGAGGCCAGCTTCAGAAGTTGGATTGCATTAGCTGTTTCATAGAGATGGTTTGAACCTTGATGTCTTACCTAGCTGGAGTTTACATTGATTTGCTTTCTTTCCGATATCTGCATGATTTCTTGATTGTATCTACAGTTTGTTATCCATTGTTTCCCCTTTTGTATTGACCTATTTAGATGCACGTTTTGTTGTTTGATTAGTAGTTACAAGTGGTGTTCATCATGCTGTTGTGATTACTTTCCGCTGATGTTATTATATTTATTACTTCCACTGTTTATTTTTATTGAATGTGTTTCTGCTCGGCGGGTCTGGTTCGAGTTTGTTGAGTCGTTTGTTCCACTTCATATTTATTATTACACTCATACCAGTACCTTTATAAACCTCTAAGAGGGTATATCCTCCCCACTATACCTATAATACCCTCGTTGCTAGACGACATCCTTTGGAATTCGCGGAGGTGCACCTAAGGTAGTAACACTCGACCCGTTTAGCACTATTTGGGTGGCTTCTTAGGTTTGGGTCGTTACATGTTGAGATAACATGTCCTATAAAGTGGACTTCCTGAATCTTGAACATGAACTTCAACATCTTTCTGTAAAGCTGGTTCTCTCGGAGTACATCCATAACTATCCTCAAGTGTATCATATTCTCATCCTTGTAAAATGAGTATACAAGGATATCATTAATGATTATTACCATGAATCATTCTAATAATGTCCAAAATTTCTGATTCATGAGTCCCAAGAACACTGTTTGGGCATTCATCACACCAAAGGTCATCACTAAGTACTCATAGTGACCATAAAGAAATCAGATTGTCATTTTCGCTATATCCTCATCCTATACTCGAAACTTGTCATATTCTGACCTAAGGTAAACCCTTGAGAACCATCGTTCCCCTCTCAACTGATCAAATATTCATCGTTCCTTGGTAGTGGATACTTATTCTTCATAGTAGCCTATTTTAAGAACCAATAGTCCACACACAACTTGAAACTCCCATTCACCTTCTTAAAAAAATTGGGGTTGCCCATGGTGAAACACTAGTTCTAACAAATCCATTCCTATGTAAGACCTATAACTACACCCTCATATTGTGAAGCTCTATGATATCCATCTGATATGCTGGCACATATATCAGTGTCATCTTCAGATGTAAATCAATGTAAAATTTTATCTCACGACAGGGAGGTAAACTTGGAACATCCTTCGGGAATATTTTCTCATACTCCACCACCAGTACAAGTAACTGAGAACTTATAACATCCACTGAACCAAGGGTTAGTCTATCCAATTGATGAGTAATCGAATGAACCCTCGTATGCATGATTCCTTCCCGTGCTTCATGTGTTTCCTTTTCACTGACAAAGGAGAACCTGGTTCCATCACTGTAGACACACCACATTCTCTACCTAAAATAGTCGATCTTGGAATGAACCTTGGATATGAAATATATAACTAAGATGACATTTTAATGCATAATTACAACAATAAATAGATCACAATAAAAACACTTTCCTCCAATAGTTTGGTAACACCATTGGTACAAGTATGTGATTGTTTAGTATTGTCCATTAGGAGTCTGCAAGTGTAAGGGTCGATCCAAAGGATAAATCAGAATATCTAAGCGTCATACAAGGTATGTGAAAAAAATTAATGACTAGAGCCTCTATCTATTTTTAATAAAACTAAGGTATAAAATACATATATTGTACCTAAAATCATATTTGGATCCTCTGGGTCATAAGCTTCAACCATCTGCAGTTGTTCCCACCCCTTCCCTCCATCTCCCTAAGCCTAGCATGGACCACTTGGGGGTGGTGGTGGTAACAAGTTAAAGTGTAAACCACATAATTATTCTCTCCCAACTCTTCTACAATGTCCAACACCTTGTGAACTATCCTAATCCTTCCACTGCCTCTAACTTAGTGGCCCATTAATGGCCTCTTTATCAGCTGTCTGGTGGGCCAAACAATCTCATGAGAGATGTCCCCTACCATCACATGAGTAGCACATCCTCTCTTTGGGCTGACTAGACCAACCCTATGAGCCTTGAACCATAGAACCTCTATCATGGGAACTCATTCAGAAATTTATCACACATCTAGGACCTAAGACTAACCTCGATGCCTTTCTACTGAGGTATCTACTCCTGTATTCCCACTACCAGCAACCATTGGTTGTATCTGATCAGTCAAGTAACTATCAACCACAAAATCTCTCTCTAGAACCCCAAAATTGGTAGTAACTCATAATAATGTAACACTAAAAAGGATATCTCTACACAAGTCTCTCTCGAAGGTCTGAGCCTAGATGAACTGATCGTGAACCATATTCATCGAGTACCTAGAGAGGTTAGTAAATCTTGATGAATACTCAGATACTATTATGGTTCCCTACTATAGCTGCAAAATATCTTGGTTACATACATCCATAAGCATAGTATGTGAGAAATACTCTTTGAAAAGGAACTCAAAATCTGTCCACACAAGAGTCGCTTCATCATAAGACTAGGTCGCCAACCCCCACCATCGCCATACTGATCCATGGAGGTGGATCACCGCCAGAACCACCATCTGATCCACTGGTGTCCTGACCAGATGAAAAACATTGGTCACCACCTCAATCCATTCCTCAACTACCTGTGGGTTAGGATCTCTTCATAGCCTGAGGGGTCACTATCACTAAAACTCATGATGCACGCCCAACCTATGCACCTCATCCACTAGTACCGTGGGCACCACATGCTACAATATGGGTGTTTGTATAGATGGTACACCACATTGAGGTAAAACCTTAGGAATTGGTCCTGGTATTCAATGACTTATCACTGAGGGGATCATCCTCATGATAATGATGCTGAATCCTTGATGGCATATGCCATGGAGGAATCCTGAAATAAACAAGATGTACCATAGTCAATGAATATATCTAGAGAGTTGACTCAAGAAGAACATGGAATCCAAAACCCCTTCCTATATGATGTAAGTACCATTTTTCCCTATAACCAATGTTATCATGTACCGAGTAAAAAAGTAGGTGGTTGGAGTTTTGGTGTATCGATATGTTAGCCACCACACCAACACTAGATTCCCTGGCTTAAAATATGAACTTGAAACACCTAATACTATTTCCCAAAACCAAACTTACAGAATAGAAGTTTTATTGTAGAAATGACTTCTCTGATTGAACTCTTCCATAACCCATCCCAAAGGGCCCTATTTTGAAACTCCCCAAGCCCTACCTTTAATTGGCTTGGGGATAGAGACTATCACTGATTAGGCATATCACTAACATGGGAGGACTTAGCCTAAGTACCTACACACATGCACCCATCTCCAATCCTATACAATGTTGAAATATAAAAACAAATTAATAGCCATGCATGCAGACATATAAATCCAACAACTAGAGTATGATAGGGAGTAATGAAAAGTAAATAGGGATAAAAACAAGTCCACCATAGAGTTTGAAGAAATCCAAACATGAAAGTAAGTATTGGGGAATGCTACTAGAAAGCTGTAGGAACACACCTCAGTCTATTTGGTCTCACTAAGTATAGTCTAGTCCTAGTCTGTCTTGGATTATTTCAAAAGGTCGATCATCTACACAAGGCATGACATGTGTGAGAAAATCCTACATAAGGGTGAGTATAAAAATACTCAGTAGGACACCCCAACACAACACAACATATAACAAAATAAATAATGTCATCTCTACACAAGTATATGTGTACAACACATATAACAAGAATATCTAGATATACCAAAAAATGAAACACATTCTAAAGTTAATTCACAACCATAGTATGCCATCCTAGGATTCCAGCTCAAAGGTTCCACAAAGAACTCATTTAAAATAACACACTCTTTATTTTGAAAGCACTGATGACGTTTTTCAGAGAGGTAATGCTCTTCAGGAGTCTCCATTATAAGTACATGCTAGTAGTCCAAAGAGAATACAATACATGAATGAGGATCAATCCCAATTCCATTGATCGATACCAATAACTCAATATGGGTCAAACCACTATGTAGAGTATCAGTTTCCACGTAGCGTTGGTCATCGTGATACCAAGAACTACACCTAGGGCATGAAGATGAACTTAAGATCTTGCTATGGGCCTCATAGAGGGATTCCAATGACTCTGTCCAAAAATTCATAATGAAGGGGTTGTTTTCCTAAGATTAGAAGAAAATTCCACACTAAACCTCAAGGAAATGATAAGGGGAACTAACCCTAAAAAACAATTCCAAGATATAGAGGACAAGGGATTCAAGTCATGTATAAGAATACAAATGACATGAAGATGGGTTACACACCATGTCCCTTGACCCCGGGTCCTGCCCATGTAAATGACTCATGTCTCTTTCCCATTTTCATGTAGAAGTACATGACATCTCATCCACCCATGTACTCAACTCATGTGTCAATACACAACTTTTCCTTAAACTTGGTATAGGTCGTGTTTCTGTGAGGGACTACATGGCGTGCTGTAACCTATGTACTTCAACCTGTGTCTGTGTACCCTCTATGGTGCATGTTGAGTTGTTAGGGAGTGGTCACATTTAATGTTACATATTCACATGCCATGTGACCTAATCACATTCCGTGTGACACTTAGTCATCTCTTGAAACCCTATCCATCACATATGGGGCCCACATGATGTATAGATCTGATTTAAATGATGTGTAATAAGAGATTTTACAGAATCCATGATCTGGAATCTGTGCGTCTTCTAATTCATATGATGTTTAATCTAGAGAATGCCTTTTCGAAAAATAGTAAATAAAATCTTAGTGAACCTTTCCATTATCAAACAACAATATTTTTCCCTTCGATCCGCTCAAAAAATGAATTTTTATGTCATTATTTGTTGTGTGACAAAGAATGTGATATCAGCTATCTACAACATCTGATTCAATACTGGTACCACCATCTCACCTTTTTTGCCTCATGCCAATCCTGAATATACAATTTATAATCGTTGCGCTAAGAAATAGGTGGAAAATGATCGATTCATCAGGATATGTTGAACCACAGGCCAAACTATAATATCCTGATCCGATCCACTGGGTCCAAGATGAAATGTTACATAACCTCATGCATTACTCCCCATATACAAGAGGTTTCCAAATAGCATTGAGGGTATCAAGTGAAATATTGGGGAGATTATACCCTCTGTATAATGTCATAGGATTAGTAATAATGAATATACCAAATAATAAATAATCAGAGTAAATGTGGAAACAAAATATTGACATACATATAAGAGCTCCTAAAGTGGTAATCTTGTATAGAGTACAATATAATAGATAAATACAAGATAAATGTAAAAAAACAACCATTTGTGGGGTACTCTAGTATCTATCTCAGTTTTCTCCAACCCCATGCTCCACTACTCAACCGTCCGCTATAGGTCCCTTTCCCTTCGCTAGATATCGAGTCATGAAATCTATAAGCACACTGAAATGTCTAAGTAGGGAGTGAGTACAAGACTTATTAGGGAAAAACCAATGCGTTCTTACCATAAGTGCACAATATATATATAATAGTGTATATCATGATATAATTAAATTCATAGTAAACATACATGTGTTGAGTCATCTTGCACTGATCGGCCTACCACAAACCCTGATCCCACCTACTTTGGCTCATTTCCAGTAAAAAGGTCATAAAGATAGGTACCTCCACCGAGGAAACAAGGATTACCCCACCTCACTGGTAGTTATTTATAGGAAAACCTCATGTTCCATAAAGTAGATCAATGGCCCACTTAACCTTTTAAAAAACCCATGACCCAAGTACATAGGAAGAAATGTCTGGTATCTATCAGTTATGCATCCAAGACCTTCTTAACCTTTTAAACACCCACAACCCAAGTACATAGAAACAAATGACCAGTATCTTTCAGCTATACATACTTAGCTTGCATAAACTTTTTAAAAACCCATGGAGTAAGTCCATAGGAAGAAATGATCGGTATATTCTAGCTTGAGAGAATGCATTCCCCTTTGCTGGGGTAGCCATGCCCACCTTAGTTCGTTAATAGCGGTTCAACAATTTGGAGGAGAAGAACCAATGTATGAAAATTTATTTATTTAATTAAATAATTAAATTAATTTATATAATTATTAATAACATAATTTTAATTTGAGGCATATCCAAATGCCTATTTCATATAAAAATTATACCTTTCCTAAGGTAAACATCATGATCTGGAGCTAACTGTCGTCTCATATTTTTCATACGATGCACTTTTTTAGATTCATTCAACTATATTGAATAAATTTTTTATTCTGAATAAAATATATTTAATATTTTTATTCAGTATTTTTCAATCCTTTTTGGGCCTCATAATCTCTCAAAAAATCAGTGACTAACTTTGAAAATATTCCATTGAATATTTGAATGTTTGAACTATGATTTTACCCTTCATCAATGAATTTAAACCATTTTAAGTTATTTCCACTGATAAAATATTATTTTTCCTCGTAAGGAATTTATAACTTACCAATTGAGGGATTTTTTTTATGATTATAGAAAATAAGTGTATTAAAATTCTACCCATATATCAACTTCTCATCCTTGAGAAGCATCTCTAGTGGTCTTGTTCAAACAACTCAGACCACCAAGCTCTAACATCAGAATCAAATTTTCACATCTATTTCTAGATCTATCCACTAAAACTAGACTAGTAGTATTATTTTTCCTTATAGTCCATTCTTAATCCAAATTATAATCCACACAGGACACTCATCATAAGATACAACAGGTTCAAACTCAACTTCCTTGCAATATATAATATGCACATGATCAGGCATGTACCTCTAATGATAAGAAATGTGGAGAACATAATGTATAAATAAATAGTGAGGAGGGGGTCTAGATGATATGATATTGACCCTATCGATTGAATGAGTCCCTCCCCAGTCTATCCGTAAAATAATCACTGACTATCACACTCTCATATAAAATGATTTCTTGTCATCGTTAAATAACGTATTAGAGGAAGGTAAGTTAGGGAAACATAACACTTATGTTAAGTCAAGTCCAGACATGGATCATGAATATAAGGAAAAAATAGTATTAAAACAATGTAGAAGATTAAAGACGTTCCCTAGTCTACACTTCGAACAGTAACAACTGGATTATCACTATCTTCTAGTGATATAAACATTACATAGACATGGTATGCCTTAGATCCATAATCATATCCATGACATTTCCAAGTAATCATCATTTGGGGAGTCTATATCCTCTACTAGATTTATCCACTCTTAGCTGATCCTGGCCTTCTAGAACTTCTCTGGGAATCCTTTGAAAAAAATGGTGTAGATGGCCAACCTTTCTACACTGGTGGCAGTCCACTGTTGGCTT
Source organism: Viscum album (assembly GCA_963277665.1). Classification (NCBI taxonomy): domain Eukaryota; kingdom Viridiplantae; phylum Streptophyta; class Magnoliopsida; order Santalales; family Viscaceae; genus Viscum; species Viscum album. The sequence continues at coordinate 1,156,622,654 of OY728126.1, forward strand.
CCTGAAAGTGCTGTTATAATGCACATATTTCCCACAATTTTAGCACCTTCCTGAGAAGGTTCTGTTTTGACCTGAGTATCCCTCAATCTTCTACTCATAATTTTACTTTCTCTTCCTACCATATCAAGGGGCTCTTATAGTATAAAGGGAAAACTCAGTCACTGGACCACCACGAGTCAGAAGTAAGCATTCTCTCTTATCCTCCTCTAGCTTCTTATCAAATGTCAGGGCCTTGCGAAGAACCTGAGATTATTTCATAAGGTTAATGAGTTATTTACATGTTAGCTTATGTAATTAGTTATGAAATATAGATATTATTCTAATAATTGATTTGAAGTGTTTAAAATGAATTATCATTTTAGTGGGAGAACATTTGATAAAATACCTTATTAAATGAATGTGAAACATGCTAATCATATAATAATATATTTTTTTGTAGATAATATAGCCATACTCATCAAATATAACTCTGATATCAATCCTAGTGTAGGATAAATATATATTTAAGTACCTGAGAAAACTAGTATAAATTTTAAGAAATTATCTTAAGTAAAAAAAATAATTTTATGTGTTCCAAACTATCTCTACATATATAATAAACTTTTTATTTACTTAAAAAAATTAATCTATATTATTATTTTATGTATATAATGATTCATTTTAGTTTTCCAAATAAATAGATGAAAAATTACCAAAGGAATTTTAGTCTTCAATCACTTAATATAACTGAGAGTCCTAAATACTACGTGAGTTTGAAGGGGTTTACTATAAGTCATATCCTGGTTAAGGAATTATTTATGTGGTTCTCTTTGGAATTTTTTTGATAATGTGAATATTTTTAAGAAATATTTAACCTATTTTTTCAATGTGTTGAGAATAGTTGATCTTGGAATGTAATTTCTAGGTTTTGGTGCTATATTGATATTACAAGTGGTAAAAAGACCAAACTAGAAGAAAAAAATTGAATTTCTAATAGTGTTTCTTTATATAACCAGTAAAGTTAATTGAAACCAAAATGTGGTTTTATGAAGGAAGGAAATTGATTCCATGTGATGGATTCCATTTTTAAATATAATGATGTTTTGGATCTCCATATAATTTCCTTTTCATTTATTGATGTTATAGAAATTAGTTTCATTGATTTTCAATGTTATATGATACCAAATGTATATATTAAAAATATTTTTAATATAAAATATTTCAAAACTGAGGTAATAAATGATGGAACTTGCAGTTTTCTGTCAATTATGATGTAAAGGGTAATTTAAGGACAATTTATAATTCATTGTAATGTATAAATCTTATATTGATCTAAATAATGGATGTGTACGATTATATTGTTCTATTATATGATAAGGGATGATTTTCTTCTAATAAGGAGTTGTTATGTAAAATACAAGATACTTGTTTTCATACACATTATTTATTATTCATAAGATTATATAACATGTGTGTTAAAAAATATAAGGATACAATTTTTTTCATCTAAGATAATTTACTTATCTTGGTGTTTGTTAAAATATAAGACATATGAAACCACCACCCATCAATGACATATATTTAAATAATAGAATCAAATTTCTAGTGCACTGATCCAAACATATTGAATACCATATATGATATAAATATAGTAATTTATTTGATAAATATTCCCACTAAATTAAATAAGGGTTATTTAAAAAAAATAGTTTGGGTATCTTGAAATGAAATTCCAGAAGTAATTTAGTTTTTAAGAGGCCAGTGAGAGTGTGTTTTAGACTAAGATAAGCTAAAAGTTAACAAATAAATTATTTTTCATATCAGTATTCAATGTGAATTTACTAAATATCCCAAAAGAGCATAAAATATGATGGTAAATAGAAACAAAAAATGTAACTTTTATTTACTATAATGAAGGATAATAACACATTATATCCTAAAGGAGTGTAGGATTTTTTTTACAAAAATAATGTAAATAGTTATATTTTATATCAAAATGAACTCAATGAAAAATGTTTTAGTGGAATGATTAGGTGAATGATATAGATGAATAAAATAGAAGGAGTTATAAGTAGATATTAGAATTTATTAATGTCATAATGTTGGTTGTTGTGAAGTAAGGAAGTTTGAATAATATGTTCAAGAATCACTACTACAAAAATAGCCTATAAACATGGGGGTATAGCCACTAGAGACCTACCAAAGGTCATAGGTAAGCATAATTCCATGGTTATCTTGATCCGGGGTCTATATGAGTAGTAACACCATTGATATTTTTCCCACGACAATAGATTAACACAAAAAAAACCCTTAAGAGAATAGGAATAAGCCTATTAAAAGACGTCAAGGATATACTTCCATGTGTAATGTCACCATGTGCCATAGGATAATGAAGAAAAACTTTTTTAGCACATGAATTATGTGGGAACAATATGGACTAACCTATATCCACTAGAATTCTTGATCATGGATATAAGTCCAATGTAGATAGGCTTATAAAAATAAACATTAGTTCTCATGGATCTAAGTCCCACATGGACCAAAGTATATCCACATGAATTGATTCACATGGATATAGAGCCCATATGGGTAGGGAAATAGCAATAGATGAAATACTTATGACTATATGTGGGTCCACATGGGACCTATAGTGATGACCCTAATGACCATGACTATATGTGTGTCCATGTGCGATTTACATGCATGAAAACTGATGCCCATGGCTATAGTTTGGTATGTATTGGACCTATAATTATAAGGATAATTATAAAAATTATTACTATTATAACATTTGTAATAATAAGTATTTAATAATTACTATATATATTTGAATATATAAATATATGTAAAAGTTATGTAGTAAAGTTTTATAGGTGTTTGAAATATAAACTAGACATCACAGGATCAAATCCTATATACTTGTTTTCTTAATCTATACCACCATGGTTATATTCCAGTGGCTATAGATTATACATATACCACTATAGAAAGAAAACTGATGACAATATGAAAGTATTTATTTGGGAGTTTTTTGTGGATATAGAGATCTATCCCATGTCCATATCACCTACTATATTGACACACTTAATATGATCAATGGATATGTATAGGGAAATATACCCCATGGCTATTTCCATGGATATATCAACCATTGGAACCATGCTCATGGTTGTAGACCTTTTCTATATGAGTGAAGTTGAATGTGGGGAATATGATTCCCAAGACTCACCATTATATTATCAAGCTTACCATATAGATTTTACCCATTAAAGAGTATAGTGGGAGGGTGTTTTTATATTGTAACATAGAGATGTTGTATCAATTATATAGATATGTAATGAGTTTAACAAAACCATGAAAGTGTATAAAAAATGGGGATGATTTTCGTGACTATCTTATGTGATATGATTAGATGGACGCTTATATATGGTTTTTCTAAAATTATTAATATAGTATAATGATATAATGTGTATGATGTTATAATAATGATAGAATTCATGTTATCATCCTTCATTGTGGTTATAAATATTTTATGAAGTGAAATGATCATTAAACCCTCAAAGTACAGATTTGAGTTATACACAACCGATGTTCATTATGGAGTATTGTAGGTTAGATGAATTGTTATGGTTAGCATGTGTAGGATTTTGTATAGAGATGAAACATATTCTCATGAATCACAAAATGATTTTTATGCACTAGGTGACCCCTAATTATATACCATATGGAGTTCCATACATTATGTATTTTTTATACTAGGGTTGATTGTTTCATATTGGTGTTTTTTAGTACCTATGGTCAGTGAGATACATAGTATAAAAACCCTCAAAATTTGTTTTCCTTTTGGCACAATACTTATGGTTAAACTAATTATTCTATAGTTTTTTATATTGTTGATCATGTCATCAGTTGGCGGTTAACCATGACAGAAATCATTACTACATATAATTAGTATGAAATTTGGTCCCATGATTAAGATATACCCAAGTAATGTAAATTTGTACTTGGATAGTACATATGATGTGATTAAATATGTGTATGAGGGGAATGTGATGTGGTCATATATAAGGTCGAATGTTATGGGATTTATTCATCGACCATGTCATTCTATACTCAAAGACATAAGAATATATGATTAGGATATATTTAATTGATATAGTTTGTTTCCCATGTTTACTAGATGTGTGGGATAAAGAGGTTATATGAAAATGTATACATACAAATGATACCATTGGTGGAAACTAGTACACAGATATAACTATTTGATGGTGATCAGGATAGATAATTTTATAGCTTGAGTAGAATTATTTCATTTCTAGAGACTTCCCTTTTCTTATATTAATGGATTAAGGAGGTCATAATTATTATAAACACTATAAATACCCATGGTTTCATAATTTTTATCATGTGAACTAGGATAATGTTTTTAAAACTTAGGGAGCTACCCCAAAAGTTTTTTGGAGGCTATCTAAAAGAATATTTTGAAATATTTTTATAATTTATTACATATGATGTAAGTTATGGTATAAATATAGGATAGATTTTACAAAAGGAGTTTTGGAAAATATCAAAAAGGGGTTAAAAAATTTCTTTCATGATATCATAAATAAGATATGTGTTGATGTCCAAAAACGTTAATCAAAATATCAAAAAAATTTAAAGGGAAAATATTTGGAAGAAAGAAGAGAAAAATGGTAAAGGAAATTTTCACCATAATGTAATATCTTTGTTTATGGAATACTAATCATTTGTGTTGTGGATTTCATTTGCATCATTGTAATAAAGATCCTATGAGTCCACATAATATTTTCACAGCCTAGGAGTCTCTTTTTAGAGATAAATAAGATAATATTTGTGAAATAATAATATTGAATTAGCTCAATATTCATAGTTGTGTTAGAGTACAATGGTTTTATTCATGGAAATATAAGATTCAATTAGATGTATTCACAATTGTTTTATAATAAAACCATCAAGGTTGAAAATGAGTAAATAATTTTATACATCAGAGTCATTATTTTATATATATAAATAAAACCTTTAATATGTGATATTAGATAATTCACTATGTTAGATTAAATGGTTCACAAAATGGTGTAATTTTCATCTTTGAAGAGGAATCCTTATACCAAAAAAAACTTCTTTATGGTGAAATTTCCATAAATATTGAGGAGAATGGTTAGGTTTATATTCTGAAAATATTACCAATGTACATTTCAAGGAGGCAGGGGGGATTTCCAAAATATGAAGTTTGAGATCTAAATCAACCCATTGAATAACTCTTCCTTTATTCAAAGGCATTGAATCATTCCATAAGTTAAATTATAAGTCTAAGACTAATATAGTGGGAAAGGAACTGCATAAGACCTTGGTAGTATTTTCTTCCCAAATTAAAAAATACATGGAGCCTCTAGTGTAATATTATTTTCAATGAATTCCCACATATCATCCACATGGAGGATTATTCAAAAAATTCCTTTTACAATTATCAATATTTAACCACCATGATATTGGATAACCTTACGCTCTCACAAAGAACATCAATATTATATGATATTTTTGATTTATAAAGTAAATTTTAGACTTTTTTCAACGTTCCATCACAATTAATGATTTTACCTATGACTATTTTATTCAGGAAGAATCCCAATATTGGATTCCTATACCTACTTTAAACTACTTATTTCAACCAAGTCTCAATCCTTGATTGAATTAATTAAAGTGAATTTAGTGGGTTCCTTTCAGCTAGGTCAAAAAACCTTATTTCCCAAAACTATTATACACTACATTTGTGTAATCATCAAACCTACCATTACCTAAATCATTTACCAGGTTGTACTAGAAAGGGCTTCCCACACATAAGTTCTAAAAAACCATTTATAGGTTAATTTTACATAATAGTCCATTTCTAATGATGTTAGAATTCATGAAATAGGTTCTTGTTTCATGAACTTAAAATACATCACATCATCCTCATATTTTCACAACCTTAAAAGGAACATAGTTAGTCTTGGTCACATGACCTTAAAAGGTGGATCATTATTCCTTTTCACATGACCTTACATGGAAAATTATTATTCCCTTTTGAAAAACCTCAAAAAGTGCATCATTGGTCCTTATCATGTGATCATAGAATGAGAATCATTGATTCTATCATATAACCATAGAATGAGGTTGTAAAAATAAGAAATCATATAATCAACAACACAGGTTAAATAATGCTGACTGAAATGTCACTTCTAGAAATATATTAGAAAGAATTAGTTCTTTCATAAGTATACACATCAATAGAGATTTAATATTTTCAAATGAAGAAAACAATTCATTTAAAATGTGGTATGGAAGGAAGACTACACTCAAATAATTATGGGATTTTGGAAATACATTCTTTATTATCAAAAAGTAAAAGATTGTAAAATTTCAAGACTAGAGAGATGAGGGAATATTTCTTGGACACTCATAAAATATTAAATCTTATAGGTTTTAAAAAAATATTTACAATATTATTAGATGAAATTATGTTGTGGTGGTTGAATATGGATAAATAATAACAACAAATGGGTATATTTTTCATGAAAACCACCAAATTTCTAGATTTTAGAGTGATGATGAAGTAAAAGGTTTAGGAAGAGTTATAATGAATGAAGAGAAGTAAAATTAAGACTCTGATTGTGAATAAATACCATAAATTTAATAAGGTTCATGAATATAAAAAATAAGTGTTGAAATAACTAAAATAAACTATAGCATCCCACCTTTTTATTACATAACATTTTATTTCATTTTACAAACATAGGATATTTTAAAGTTTAGTGTGTCGGAAATTAGGAACATAATACATGAAACCCAAAAAAATCTTCTAATACACTTTAAAGGATTAATAATAGGTTCTTCCTAGGTAAAATTACTACATCTCCTATCCTGGGGACATACATCAAAGGAAAGGGTGAGTAAAAGGCCCAGTAATGTAAAACTAGGGCAACATTTTACATGTAATTTTAGAAATATTGATAAGAAATTACAGAATATCAATATGGGATGAAAAAGATAACATTAGGCATATAATAAATTAAATCATAGAATCATATCTTGGAAATGTGGCTACACCATTTAATTTAGACATTCATAATCATATCACCAAGGTCCATCCCCAATGTGTCATAAAAATTATAAAGGTTATTGACCATGGTAACATAAAATAATATCACCAAGGTGTGTCATTGAGGTGTCAGATAAATTACCAATGTTATTCATGAAGGTATCGTAAAATCATACCACAAAGGTTTATCACTGATGTGTCATAAAAATTACCACGGTGATTCACCAAGTTATCATAAAACTTGTCATCTCTAGAGATTGATTTTTTTACCCAATTAATTGGAGTTATATCATGGAAAACCCTTAATATGTATTTATTTTAATATGAGACAGATAGATCATAATAAAAAATTTCATAAATAACCCATAGATAAAAAATGGGTTTTGTATCAAAATGATGACATTTTAAAAAGTGCTTAAAGCATGATCACTATGTAATTTATAACCAACGAAAATGGAATGAGGTTTTTATGTATGTCAATTCCAAAATCAAATAAATAATTTAAATTTTATGATGAATACCCATATAAATGAAAGAGGTTTGGGTATTCATATAAATAATATAAAATAATTTCTTGATAAAAATAGAGAGATTTTGATGCGAAAATTCTACCACATAATAGCTATGAAAAATGGTTTTAGAAAACATTAAAAAGAGAGGGAAAAAGGGTAAAAAATTAATACAAGATTCATAATATATTATAGGGAAATAATTAAATTTAAATAATAACTTGGTATGGAAATTTTAAATCCATACTATATTAAAGAAAACATGAAAGGAAAAGATAAGTTGAGAATTCCCTTACTAAAATTCGACAACCTAACAACATCACATAAAAACATAGAAAATGAGTTAATGAGAGTGAAAAGAGTCTCTCATAATTTTGAAATAATATATATAGTAATAAATATATATAATAGTGTGCCCCAATATATTAAAATAGAAATTAAAATACATACATAAAATAATTATTTGATAAAAAGAGGAGGGTGAAATGATCCCTTACTTTGAAAAGTAACTTCTAAAACTCTATGATCGGGACCTTGAGAGCTTAAGGTAACTTTGGGAGGAGTCCTTGGGAGGTATTAAAATAATAAATTCGTGGAGAATTATTTTTGAATGAAAGGAAACAAAGTAAAGGCTAGGTATTTATAGCAAAAGTGAGGGAATACTTTATTAATTTCAAAGGACACCTCATGAGTGGTATTTGAAAAAAACATGGGATTTTCCGCGGTATTTACCCCTGGTATTGGACACTATGGAACCCTCATATCATATTTTAATCCATTATAGTCTAATATCATCTTATATTACTCATTACATCATTATGAAATAGTTATTATGTCATAAAACATACCGAAAACCCAAATCTGTATTATTATTATTCATTGAAAATTCAATTATTCCAGTAAAATCCCATAAATTCACCCTAAACATTTTTCAATTTCTAGAAATAAAAAATTAAATCCATTTGATAAAAATAAATTTCATTCTAAATTTAATTAAATAATTAAAATACTAATACTTAACAAATAATTTTTAAAACATTTATTTACTTATACTATGATATAATTATATCACATTACCATTTAACATGACTAAAATATATTTATATATCCTTAGGTGAGGTTTCAATTCCATTGTTCAAATTACCATTCATAAGTGTAAAATTACTATTCCAAAGGGTCATGTTACTATTCACCAAAAAATTAAGTCGATCCTATTAGACACTAAATATCTCCCTGATCGAAACCGTGAATGTCCGTTTTTCAAAAATTATTTCACAAAAAAGTTATTTAATAATAATTTATTTTACTATTCATAAAAAAAACTATTCATAAAAACTATTCCTCAAGAAAACACTATTCATCCAATACTATTAATCAAAAAATAATATTCATCAAAAAATTAAAACTTCTTAGAAAACTACTAAAAATTCATGAAAGATTAAATTTGACATTTGGAACTAAAAAATGATGATTATTTAAACATAATAATTATTTATGTATGAGAAATTTGACTTTGAAATATAAAAATCCTTAGTTATTAAAATTAATAGTAGATAGAAAATGAATAGTTAAATCGAATAGTGAAAAATCTAACACAAAAATATAAAATTATTTTATCATTTAATTTTTAAAAGGGGTGTTTTAATCATACAATTTAAATAAAATAATCATTAATTCATATAATTTTAGTTTTATAATAAAAAATATGATTTTTGAAAACAACAATTTGGATTTGAAAAGACAATTTATCAAATTTTTCTCAATTAAACATATATTTCATTAAGAAAAAATATTCTTAAATGTGTATATCAGATTATTTTTTATAGTTGTACTAATCCAAATTTTTACATGATATATAATGTTCCCATGAAATCAAAAGTAATTCATTATTATTCTTTTGTAAAACATAATAAAAATTTATTGGGAGGAAAGAGATCCATAAATAAAAGTACATATTTTTCGGGTTGTTACATTATTCCACCTTAAATAAATTGTATCCTTGCAATTTTGCCTTCTTATAAATTTTTTATTATTAGGAAACTTGTAATTATAATGTAATTTCATGTATTAAAAATTATTATTCTTTAAGAATAATTAAATTTTTTTATAAATCCTTCATAATGATTCATAAGAAGCTTATTATTAACCAAACATATCCCTCGGGAGGGTCTAACTAGGAGTGCATCAAGGCCCATTGTCACGGACTAGTTATCATTTTAGTCTATATCAAAGAGGTGTTTTTAGGGTTTATCACTAGAAAAATATGTGTGAGAGCCAAATCTACATGTTTATATCCAGATATGGATTTATATGATTCGAAACCACTTAATTAATATTTCTCCAAGATAACAGGTTGTTTTCATATATTTAAACTTTTATATAGGGTTATTTTTAAATTTTTCAAATCATAATTTCCCAAAATAACTAAACTATTATTTGATACTAACTATAACATCCCATATTTTTAATACATAACTTTTTATTACATTTTACAAACAAAGGATCTTTTAAAGTTTTGTGTCTTGGAAATCAGGAACATAATACATGAAAAAATAAAAAACATTCTTTTAATACACTTGAAAGGATTCATTGTAGGTTCTTCCTAAGTACAATTAATGAATCTCATATCCTGGGGACATACATTAAAGGAACAGGTTAGCAGAAGGCCTGGTAAGGAAAAACAAGGGAAGTAATTTGCATAGAATTTTGAGAAATATTGGTAAGAACTTGAAGGATATTAATATGGCACCAAAAATATAACATTAGGTATATAATAAATAAAATAACATGAATCATAACTTGGAAATGTGGCTACACCATTTAATTTAGACATTCATAATCATATCACCGAGGTCCATTCCCAAGGTGTCAAAAAAATTACCAAGGTTATTCATTGAGGTATCATAAAATAATATCACCAAGTTCTATAACTGATTTGTCCTAGAAATTACCAATTTAATTTACTAAGGTATCTTAAAATAATATCACCAAATTTTATCACCGAGGTTTCATAAAAATCACCAAGGTGATTCACCAAGGTATCGTAATATTTGTCATCTGTAGAGATTAATTTCTTTACCGAATGCATTGGATCTCTATTAGGTATAACCCTTAATATGTATTCATTTTAATTTTATCCACATATATAATAATCCAACATTTCATAAATAACCCATCGAGGAAAAAAATCAGTTTCATATCAAAATCATGGAATATTAAAAAGTGCTTAAAAACATGATCATTATGTCATTGATAACCCATAGAAAGGCAATGAGGATATTATATAAGTCAATTATAGAATGAAATAAATCATTTTTATTTCATTTGGAATATCCATAGAAATTAAATATGTTTCGGTAATCATGTAATTAAAATAAAATAATTTCTTGATAAAATAGAGAGATTTTGAGATGAAAATTACGTAGTATAACGACTATGAAATATGGTTTTAGAAAACATTAAAAAGAGAGGGGATAAGAGTCACACCTTCATAAAATACTCATAATATATTATAGGGAAATAATAACATGGATATTATAACATTTAATGGAAATTTTAAAGCCACACTAAATAAATGAAAACTTGAAAGGAAAATAGAAGTTGATAATTTCTTTATGAAAATTCGACATCATAACGATGTCACATAAAAATTCAGAAATGGAGTTGATGAGAGTGAAAAGGGTCTATAATAATTTAGAGATAAAATGGAAATAAATAAGGATATATAATATAATACCACAACATAATAAAATGGAAATTAAAATACATAACATAAAGGAAATCTTTGACTAAAAGAGGAGGGTGAAAGGTTCCCTTACCTTGAAAAGTAACTTCTAGAAATCTAAGATCGGGACCTTAGGGGTTTAAGGGAACCTTGGGAGGACAACTTTAGTGGAAATACAATCATAACATAATTTATAATGATTTTGGAATGAAAGGAAACGAATTAATGGCTGGGTATTTATAGAATAAATGATCGAATATTTTATTAATTTCAAAGGACACCTCATTATTAGTATTTACAAAACCATGGACATTACCATGGTGTTTTTCCAAGGTATTGTACAATTGAAAAATATCATATCATATTTTAATCCATTAGATTATAATAGCATCTTATCTTACTCATTACATCATTATGAAAGAGTTATAATGCCATTAAACATTCAAACAAAAAATTGTATTTTTACTATTAATTAAAAATTCAATTATTTCAGAAAAATCCCTAAAAATCACCATATTTTTTTTGATGTGTATAATTTAATAACGAACTCTATTTTATAATTAATAATTTAATTTTAAATTTAATTAAACAAATAATATAATAATACATAACTAATAATTTTTAAAATATTTATTTACTTATACTATGATATAACTATATCACATTACCATTTAAGATGACTAAAATATATTTATACTCTTTTATATCAGGTTAATATTCTATTTTTCAAATTAAAATTCATAAGGTTAAAATTACTATTCTAAAGGTTCAGGATACTTTTCACCAAAAAATTAAGTTGATCCCTTTTGACTCTAAATATCTCCCTGATCACAAACGTGTATGTCCATTTTTTAAAAATCATTTCACAGAAAAAGTTATATAATAAATGTTTTTACTATTCATAAAAACACTATTTATCAAACAATATTCATCAAGAAAACACTATTCATTCAATACTATTCATAAAAAAAGAATATTCATCGAAAAATTAAAACTTCTTAGAAAACTACTAAAAATTCACCCAAGATTAATTTTGACATTTTGGAATTAAGAAATGATGTTTATATAACCATAAAAATTATCTATATATGAGAAATTTAACAATTAAATATAGAAATCCTTAGTTATTAAAAATAATAGTGGATAGAAAATGAATATTGAAATTGCATAGTGAAATTTTTGAAACAAAATATAAAATAAAATTATTTTATTATTTAAATATTAAATGGCGTGTTTTAATCATACTATTAAATAAAAAATAATCATTATTCCATATAACTTAATTTTTTATATTAATTATATCATTTTTAAAGACTATAATTTGGGTCCAAAAAAACAATTTATCAAATTTTTCTCAATTAAACATATATTTTATTAAGAAATACTATTATTAAATGTGTATATCCCATTATTTTTTATAGTTGTAATAATCCAAATTTGTACATGATATATAATTTTCTCATGAAATAAATAATAATTGTATTTGGTTATATTTTAAAACATAATAAAAAGTTATTTGGAGGAAATATATCCATAAATAAAACAAGTATATTTTTTCGGGTCGTTACAGAAGCATTGCTGGAGACTAGATATTCCAAACCAGAAGAATGAAGGCTCAAAAATAGGTATCTTTTTTACCTTTGGAAGAACCAAAATCTTCTAAATAGGCTATATATGATTATATTTGGGTAAATTCTATGAATTATTATTTTTCCCAAGTAGATAATAATCATACATGCGAAGTTTTTCCAAGTCCAAGTGATAAGGACGTCATTAGAACTATGTTGGTGTTCTGAAATAAACAAAATAAAAATGGCATGGTGATTCAGAATAAAGAATGACTTATATAATGACCCATACTTTTCATTCATAGACGTTACATATAAATATATGAATATTCATTACATAACATAACAAAACCACACCAAAATCGTATGAGTTTAATGTATTTGGAAACTTAGAAACATAAAAAATTGGTTCATAAATTGTCTATTTCATCCCCCATTTACTCCTTCATAACTAGAGATATTTTTTAGATATCAAACAAATTATATTTCTTCATATACTGGGGAATATATACATAAGAAAAAGGTGATCTCAAATTATCATTAACAGTAAAAAGTGTGACTTATAACGTAAGAGTAAGACCATGAACATAACATTTGAAAATTATACACTCCATAACAAAGATGAAAATCTTGGTTCCTGGAATAAATCATATATGCTCATAAGACACGAATCATAAAAGAACTTGAGAGAATAATATTGGAATAAAACATGTAATTGTGCCCTATATATAAGATTAGAAAATATTACATCAAGGATACCTATCAAGACATCCATAACATGTTAGGTTTAGGCTATCCACTTGTGTACCTACTTATATATTGGGATGCACTTGTGTGTACCCTCTAGTTTCAGGCTTAGTTTGACCTCTCATGTACCCTATTTTGGTGGTCTTAGTATGAAATCTCATGTACCCACTTGTTATGATATTGTGTTGACAACCTGTGTACCCTTTTGTTGTGTCCTTGAGCTGACCGCCATTGTACCCCGTTGTTGCACTCTTGAGCTGACCACCCGTGTACCCTCTTGTTTCGATCTTGGGATGAACACATGTATACCCTTTGATTCCATAGAAAATTTATCATTACCCAATGAATTATAGGGATATATAGTTCCCAGCTATCACATAATTAAAATCATACATATGTGTCCCACAAGAACATAAATCATTCACCATATTAAAAATAACTTAAATAAAATAGTTTCATAAAAAATTAATTATAACATAACTCAATGAAAATAAATAAGTTTCATAAATATCATTACATTATAAACATAAATCAACCATAAAAATAATAGGTTTTTTATTCTGGAATAATACCCCCTTTAAATAATAATTAGTATCAAATAATGTTATATTAGATATAAAATAATTTATAATGATCTCTTGAAATAATTCTTGAGGAAAATATTATTTCTATTTTGAAAACATTTTTTTATAATTCCACAGAATAATAAAAGAAAAAAAATTCATTGAACATAACATTTTAAGCTAGTAAAGGAATCTTCAAGGAATTAAGGCATCCTGGTGATGGGAAAATCAACTCATGGCTTATATGTTAAAATAAAATTTCCTTCCATAATCATTTTTATAAAATTCATAAAGAAGAATTATTAGAAAATTAAAAAATTAATCCTTTCAAACCATTATATGAAAATTCAAACTCAAGTATAAATGAATTTAAACAATAGTAAAAGTATTTTTAGAAACAATTTAGAAAAAACTTTGGAATGGAATAAAAAGTGAGTTTAAAGGGAAACTTTAAAAAGACTAATTTTAAATGAAAATCCATTTTAAATATCATATCATTGAAGTTATCATTGGTAAAATTAATTAATTATGTGTATTCACTGTAATACACATAAAACAAGTGTAAATCCAATATAAAATAATCTAATTTTATCCCACAAATAATCATAGAATGACATAATTAATGATGTATAAGGTTAACCTAAAGAATGGAAATTGGGTTAGTAATTCCCTTACCACATTGTAATCAGTTGAATTGTATTCCACATAAAAGTAATAATTATTAAATGAAACACTGAATAACATTAAGATACTTAGATTCATGATAATATATATCAAAGGGAATTATGTACACCATACAGACTAAATAAGTGGTTAATAAGGTGTCACACCCCGACCATGAGTTTATTTTATTTTATTATTTCTTTGGTCTTAAATAATTTTTTTGGGGTTGAGGTTGAGTCCCAGAAAAATTTTTTGATCTTAGGTTAAAAAGTGTGTTTTTTGAGTCGACGTCGTTGGGTGCATGAGCAGAGCACATTTTTGGTAACACCGCGTGGCTCCACCTGGGTAATTGTGCATCTCATTCATCTTCAGAAAATTGAAATAAAAAGATTTTATATTTAAAACACGCATTAATTGATGTGTCATATAAATTTTTATTGTGTTAAGAATTTTATTACTATTTAAATAATGTGATTACTTTTAATATTTTTATTTTTATCATCATGATGTTATTTATTATTATTATTATTATTATTATTAGTTTTTTTATTATTATTATTTCTTTTATTATTATTATTATTATTATTAAGTTATATCAATTTTAATTGGTTTTCCATTTTTGGTTTTCTTTTTTTGGTTGGGTTTACTTTTTTTTTCTTTTTCTCTAGTGTTTTTGGCCGGCTTCAATTTTTTTCTTCTCTCTGCACTTATCCCTCCACCCTTCTTTGTGTGTGTACGACACGACCCAACCCGAGGACGTCGTGCACCGCCTCCTTTCCATGTAGCATCGCCCTGGACCTCAGCCTCCCTTGCAGTGCACCCCCTGTAGTGTGCCCCAGCGACCCTGCTCCCTGAAAGCTGCCTCCACCCCCTTTAGCGCCGCTCCATACTTGCACATCCCCCTCCCTCACTGCTACTTTGGCGTGCGACCTCCTCCAGCCATTCTAATGTCAACCCTCCTTATAACTCCTTCTCAGAGCACCTGGGCGCTCTCCTGGCCTCCTTCCCAACCTCTAGTTGAGACCCCTCCTGGATCCCCTACTTAGCTTCACCGCACTTGACCTCTGTCGAGACCCATAGGCCCCTTCCTCCCAAACTGGCCATCTCCATTCCAGCACCCTTCGACCCGTCTCCCCGATCAGCCCGACCTCCCAACCGACCACCACCACCAGCGGCGTGGCCCTCGTCTCCCCTCCTGCTCACGGCACAACCACCCTCCCCCTTGTCTGCGACCAGTCCAACCATCTCACCTTCCATACCTATGATTTTCCAAGCTGGCATGCTCCCTTTACTAGAGAATTTTCCAACCTGCATGCCTCCCCCTCTTTCGATGAGTCTAGTCGGCGTTGTGACCATTTCTCTCGGTGCACGTAGCCCCTATGACCCTCTATCAGTGCGTTATATCCCATCCGATTGGTTTTTCATATTCTTTTTGGGGATCTTTATATGTTTTGTGGCCTTATTGTTTAATTTATAGGGGTTTGGGCCTCACCGTGAGGTTTCCGAATGTTGGTTTTTTTCATCGCGCCACAATTTCGAGGTAGGTCTCCTGGGCACTTGCCTTTATAATTTATGAAATTTTGATTTCATGCTTTTTTCACCTTATTTATATTCTAAATTAGTGTATTATAATCCTTGGATGTGTTTCTTAGTATTCAATGGTGATTTATTTATTGTCTTGTAATATCAATGTTATTTCATTGTAATTGTGCACACCTAGCATTTGGAAAACAAAATTTGTGTTGAAACTCACACATAGTTTATGAAAAAATAAAATTATATTTAGCACTTAAAATAAATTTAAGGCCTGAAATTTTTGTTTTTCACTATGTTGAGTGTTAATTATAATTTTATTTAGAAAAATTTTCATGTGATGCTGATAAATGACCCGTTTGGATTTTTTGTGAAATTTTTTACTTCAGGGAGTAATAAAAAATGTTTTGGGGAATTTTTGTGAATGGTTTGAAATGAAGTGTTGTGTTGAGTTGTGGGTTGTATGTGTTTATGCAATGTTTTTTTATTAAATAGAAATTTATTTGGTAAATTATCATATCTTGTGTCTTTTTCATTTATATATAAAATGATAGGTTGGATTTTACGGGTTAAGTGTGATTTAACAAATGGTTTCCTTGAATTTATAAATGTTCTAGTGACATGATAAATGAGGTTTTGGGTTCCTTATATGGTTTCTAGAATCTTTTGGGATTCATAAAGGAATGATTTTTGGTTTTCAAAGTGTTTTGGTGAGCTTGCACCCCTTTGTGAAAAGTGCTTATGTGTATTGGTAAATGTGGGTTTAATGAAAAATGTTTTAAATTATTTTATATTAAATGGAGTAGTTTTGGATTCTAAATCATTTTGTTGGGTAATTTTTTGTAGAAATGTTATAAATTTTTTTGAGTGGGAATGGTGTTCCTGACACCACTTTTGAAAAGGTGTTTTCATTTGAGATAAGATTTTGTTTGTGAATGTATAAGGGATTATTTTCCCATTTCATGAAATTTATGAAAAGTGTTTATTAAGAAAACCATCGTTGGATGTTCCTCATGCCTCAGTTGTATGTAATTGGTGTGAGGTCCTTGTTAGGGGATTGTCAGAATCCATTTGTGGGGTTCTTTGGTTAGAATCCATTATTATTGTTTTATTTTACGACATGAGAATGGTCATAGGGGAGACTCGAGGTGAGACCTATTGTGCATTATTATTATATATATAGTGTGAATACATGCTCATCTAGCATCATTTGGCTCACCCCATTTTTAAATACATGAGACATTGAAACCTAGAATATTGAGAGAATATTATGAGAATGATTTCCAAACTAGCATGTTATTGTACTTACCAGTGGCCCATTGTAGCCGGAAATGTTTTGTTAATTTCTATGGTATTTTCCATCAGCCTACCTGAGAAAGGATTGCCATGCATTTTGAGCATTTTGATTTCATCATGTGTGACATGTCAATGAGGATGGGGTCTCATGTATTGGTGTCTTATGGATTATTCTTGATCTACTAGGTTCACCTATGTCTACTTGTTCATAGTGCTTGCAGTGCTGAATGTGTTACTTGTATGTATACATTCTTTTTCATTTCCCTTATTGTGCAGCTACTATAGCACTTTAATGTGTAGTGTTTTTACTGGAAAGTGATTCGTGGTTTTAATGTATTTTATGAGAACTATTTCAAAGAAAAGTATTTTATTATTTTTGTGCAAATTGTAAATGTAAACTTCACTTCCCCTTTGAAAATTATAATGTCTCAATAAAATAATGACATGGGTTTTTGAGAAATGAATGGGGTAAATGACTCATACTTTGGTTTTGAGTAACATGTAGAAGGCCTTATTTTTATACATTTTTGTTCAAAATTTAAAATGGATGTTTCTTTTATATTAAAGGAAGTGCATTGGGAATAGATATAAGGATAGACTACTAAGTTTTAATACTCATGGTTGTAGTTCTTTTCTGTTTTAAGTTTTTGTGCACGCTCTAGCTTGGGTGCGCTTGCTTTGGGCGATTCTTGATCGTTGAGTCGGAGAGTGACCTGCAGGCTCACACAGAGTTAGTTTGGTCATCAAGTTCTGTAACATCCCAGGTAAATAAAGAATAAAGAATTTTCATATTTATTAATATTTACGAATTAAATATTAATTTTATTTTAAAGGGGTTGCTATGTTTGATAGCGCACCCGATACGCAACGATGAGTTTCTTTGAAACTTACGTAGCACACTAGTAATAAAATAATATTATTTTAAATGTTAGTTAACAAGTAGCCGTTGTACTGGCGGGAATGGATATATATAAATAAAATATGATTAGATATGTTTTTAAATGTTTATACATTTACCCAATAAAAGATAAAGGCTTAAAATACGGAAAGAGTTCAATTTTAGGGCATATATACTCTAATTTTCACTAAAGGTTCACTTATCACCTTTTAATGGTGAACCGTCATTAAATATATTTTTGATCACTCTTATACTTTATTTTGGACCAAATATAACTCTTCTTTATAATCGGGACATCAAAATTTACTTTGTGTAAATTTTTGGTACCTTTCTGATAAAGTTCATTTTTTTTATGAATAGTGTAAAATGTTGTATTTTAATTCAAAACCTCTTTTTAATCTAAATTATTTATATGATTAGATTATTATTTTAATTGGTTTTAAAGTGAAATTAGAAAATATTTTTACCATTTAATCCAATGGTGGTCATTGGAATCAATTTCACATTGAAATTTGACTTAAACTGGTGTCAATCTTTTGATACTTATTGTTTCACAAAAACACGCTATTTGTCATGACAGCGGGAATTAATTATTAAATTAATTAATTTGACTTATATGTTTTGAATTTTTTAAAATGGACTTCATTTTTCAATTCAGAATATCAAATATAGATTAGGGTGAATTTTTGGTAATTTTCTGAAAAACTTCAATTTTTGATGAATAGTGAAACCACTAAGTGGTAATCAAGAAAACTGATTTTTCAGTTAAATGAGAGTTTACCACTAATGTGTATTGAATTTTGAAAATCCGACATACATGGTTGTCATTAAGAAGTAAAATGTGATTCAATGAGATTAAAATAATTTTTTGGTGAATAGTAACTTATTAAGTTTTTAATCGCGATTAGAGGTAATTAGTGTAATTTAATGTAAAAATGATATTATAAAAATGTGAAAACACCATGACACTTGTCCTACACCTATTGGTTGAGTCATGGCCGACCAAGAAAAGCCATGGGCCAACTTGGGGACCCCATGGAGCCACTTTAGTTGGAAAATGACATTAATATATTTTTATTCAATGTTAAAGTGAAAATGACACTAACATAAATTATTTTACTAAAATAATTTTTGAGTGGGGTTATACAAGTCCAAATTTTGATTATAAATAGTCATTGGAAAGATAAAAATATTTCCTACATCATAGTATTTTTTTTTATAATTTTTAAAAATTAAATAAATTAAATTATATATGACATAATAATGATGCAGCGATGACATCATTATTTGACGATTTAAATAAAATGGAAAGATAATGAAAAATCTAAAACCTACACATGTCCAAAACCAATTGGATGAGTGGATTTAGAACCCTTATCACCTTATCCACGAATTATACCAATGTGGGACCTTTTAAAACCGAAACACATTTTCAAATAAAGTAATATTTCTTTACTTTCCAAAAGTGCCCCTCCTCTCCTCTTATAAAATGCCCCCACCTCTACCTCATTACACACACTCCTCAAGCCTTTGGCTCGGCCATCCCCTACCCATTTACTCTCTCCACATACCTCTCCTCATCCTAGAGGATTCCCTTTGGGCAGAATCCTTTCAAAGGAAGCCTTTAGGCTCAAATCAAAAGGAGTTACACTTTTAAAGGTAATTCATTCTCTCATGTTCATTTGTTTTATTTTGCTTCTCCAACCCCCTAAACTCTTTTTATTTACTTCTTTTGTAACGACAACAGTATCTTAAATATACTAGGATGTTTTTATAATATTTATTTGAGCTAAACTCTCACACAACTACATCAAATGGTTAAAGAACATACGGTTTCCGTGGATGGTGAAATTCTGCCTCCCGAAACGATGATTGTTCAATACTCATTTAACACCTTCAAGGGTGGCCATTATGATGTCACTATTTTTATATATGATATATAAAATGTTTATGTTTTCTTTATGCTTCTGTATTTTTCATTTTTGGCATACCTTTATGGTTTCCATTATGGGTAAACACGATATCTTCATTTAAGGAAGTGCGGACTACCGCCCCCTAAAAGTGATGTGATTCGTTAATGCCATATGTGGGATGTGTAAAGGATGGATTTAAAGTTATTATATATGATGTTATAATGGAATTATAATATACCTCTATATCATTATTATTTCTTTCCATTAAAGTATGAGATAGAAATGAAAGTAGTGTTCATGCGTACGTACGGCTTACCGTCTCCATGAATGGTGCATTTCATTTCTTATCCCCAAATGTAATGTACTATTAAAATTACATGTATATAATGTATATATATAATTAATGATATATCTAAATGATGAATATAATTCTGGAATTAAAATATACATACCTCTCATTTAGTTTTAATTCCACTAATATGACAAAGAAATGAAAGTAGCTTTCATGCGTACGTACGGCTTACCATCTCCATGAACGGTGCATTTCATTTCTTACCTCTAAATGATTATGTAATATTATAAATACATGTATATGCTGGATATATATGATACATATTATATCCAAATCGGGAATTTCATTCTGGATATAAAGAACTTTTGACCACATGAACAACATGTAATTGTAAGAAGTCAACTTTCGACTTAAGAACCAAATATTGAAAAAACAAACATTATTAACTTAAATGGTTACATAATGTTTATAACATGGCAATAAGTGATATAAAAAGAATAATGAACTTTAAAAAGGTTCTTAATCAAGTATAAATTAACTCAAGTTTATTATTCAGGACGTTAAAGAACGATCGATTCAAGTCGGACCCAAGGTAAGGGACTTCGTCTCAATCTCCTTTAATTGAGGCATATTTCGTTTTATACACAAATTTCTTTTATATGGTGTATAAACTCCTTTGACTTTTACTTTTATACAAAAAGAATATTTTTCTACGAAGCGTTTTACTAAACGACAAAAAGGAATGTTTTTTTAACGTACACGGTGACAACGACCTTTTCCGCCGCCGCGAGTATTATTTGATCTTTGGCTTTCTCAACAAGCCGTAATATTTTTAGAATAAAATAAATACCATATACTCTTTTATGTATTTTGGTATTGAAAATGGTTTGGAAAAAGGATTCTATTATGTCAATATATTTATGATATATTGTGATTGAAATGTGGAAATGTTATCATTCCTTTATATTGGTTTTATGTTTTATGATTTTATATTGGTACTTGGACATTTTAACGGGTGGTTACGTTATAAACCATATGACGAGTGGTGCCGTGAATACCAGGACGGGTGGTTACGTTATAACCTCCAATGCATTGGGTATGGAAGTCGTCCGTATGGCTATTCCATTAAGTATGTATGGAAATTGGCCGTATGGCTATTCCATTAAGTGATATGTGTGGAAGTCGACAGTATGGTTATTCCACTTAAGTATGTTTATGTCCCAAGTTACCTTTATATATTCTATGTTTTTTTTATATGGGTTTTATGGTAATCCTTTGGTTACAAAAAGGTAAGTAATGATACTTTCTTCAGTGAAGATTTTTTTACTACTTCATGAAGGTGAAGGTATTACTTTGATATAGTATATATGGTTTACTTGATGTTTGAAAAACTAACAGTTTTCATTCTTTTTGTATCCCTTACTGAACTTTTTATGCTCACCCCAAGTTTTTCGAAATGTTTTTCACAGGGCTTAAAGTGGAATAAAGTCAAGGATGGGATTAAGGGAATGTCATGCTATCTAAAACATGGAATCTAGACATCTTTCTTTTTAAGAGTTTTTATTTTATGGAAACTTAGTAGAAGTGTCTACTTTGTAATCTTTTAAGATGTAATAGTTATGTTCTAATTCTCTAAAACTGTAAACCTGAAAAGATCCTCAATGTGAATTATTCATTTAATTCAATATTAAATAAGGTTTAAGGCTGGGGCCTTATAGTTGGTATCAGAGGTCGGTTTAGACAAATTTAGTAATTAGAAAAGTGTTAAATTATAATATGATTGAAATGATATAGCATTTACGGATTACCATGTTGCTTCGCCTAAGATATTTCGGTGTTCAGAATGGTTTTCCGCAGAGGAAACAAAGAAGCTATGTTGGGATGACATCAGGAGGAAGACAACCTTCCAAATCAGCAACCTGAGATGGTCGGAATCGGAACTGAACAGTTTTTTGCAGTGATGGCACAGTTGAATCAGGCTATAAATGGTGGTGGTATCCATGCACGAGATCAGCCAGATCAACCGCAGAGGAACATGTCAGTGGTGGAACATTTCATGAGGCAAAATCCCCCATCATTCAGAGGATCATCTGACCCTGTGAAATCTGAAGGGTGGATTAAAGCACTGGAGAAGATTTTTGATGTCATGGGGTGTTCAGAACATCAAAAGGTTAGTCTTGCTGTTTACCGTTTTGAAGGTGAAGCTGATCGGTGGTGGTCGATGGTGAAAAATATAAGGGATAGTGATGAGATTGAGGATCTTCACTGGGACGAATTCAAAGGTATGTTTCTTGAGAAATATTTTCCTAAGGTGGTTCGTCTTAGGATGGAAAAAAAGTTCCTAGAATTGAGGCAGGAGGATGATTCAGTGGCTGCTTATGAAGAAAAGTTCACTCGATTGGCAAGGTATGCTCCAAACTTCATACGAGATCTTGATAGTAAAATAAACCGTTTTTACTCAGGGTTAAAGCCAAAGTATCGAAGGGCTTTAGCTTCTCGTGAATTAAAAAGTTATGAAAAACTTGTTCGATGTGCGGAGAAGGTAGAAATGGAGTTTGCCGATGATCAGGTGTTCTATGACAAACAACAGAATAAGAGGTCTAGTTGGCAGGAAAAGGGGAAGAATTCACCAAAGAAGCAAGGAGGTAAGAAAACCAAATATCCATCCTGTGATAAGTGTGGTAAAATGCATCCTGGAGAATGTTTATCGAAGTCTGGTAAGTGCTTTCGGTGTGGTAAGTCTGGTCATATTGCTCGTAACTGTAAGGAAGATGATCAAGCAGGCAATGAAAAGACAACGGTAAGATGTTTTAAGTGTAATGAAATGGGTCATTATGCAAACGAGTGTCAAACTAAGAACTCAACTAGGGGAAAGCAGTTAGACTACAAGCAGAAAGGGGTGGTAAAATCCTTTGCAACAACTTCAGCAGATGTTGGGCCATCGAATGAAGTGGTATCAGCTCCATGGAGCTCAGTATTTTTCGAAGATTGACTTGAGGTCGGGGTACCATCAGTTGAAAGTAAAATAAGCAGACGTTCCGAAGAATGCGTTCCGTACTAGATATGGCCATTATGAATTTGTAGTTATGCCTTTTGGGTTAACCAATGCACCTGCTGTATTCATGGACCTTATGAATAAAATTTTCCATGAGTTCTTGGATAAGTTTGTGTTTGTGTTTTGAGGTTTGTGAAGAGGTTATGTGTGCCTTGTGATTCACAGTTGAAGAATGAGCTGTTATGTGAGGCTCATAGTTTCCTGTTTTCAGTTCATCCTGGAAGTACTAAGATGTACAGAGATCTGCGGGAGTATTACTGGTGGGATGGAATGAAAAGAGATATTTCTGATTTTACTGTGAAGTGTTTGACATGTCAACAGGTTAAAGCAGAGCGGCAGTTACCGAAAGGGATGCTTCAGCCTTTACCAGTGCCAGAGTGGAAATGGGAAAACATATCCATGGAATTTGTTGTGGGATTAACGAGGACATCTCGAGGTAATAATGCAATCTGGGTTATTGTTGATCGCTTGATCAAATCTGTTCATTTCCTTTCTATACGAGTTACTTTCTCTCTAGATCAACTTTCCCGTTTGTATCTTAAAGGGATAGTCAGGTTACATGGAGTTCCTCTCTCCATTGTATTGGATCGTGAACCCAGGTTTACTTCTAACTTTTGGAAAGGCCTTCAGAAGTCGTTGGGTACTGAATTAAAATTTTAGTACAGCTTTTCATCCTCAATCAGATGGGAAGTCAGAACGAACCATCCAGACATTGGAGGATATGCTACGAGCTTGTTCTATGGATTATCAGGGAAGTTGGGACCAACATCTTTCTTTGGTTGAGTTTTCTTATAATAATAGTTTTCATTCCAGTATACAGATGGCACCATTTTAGGCATTATATGGGAAGCGGTGTCGAACTCCAGCTTTTTGGAATGAAGTGGGTGAAAGGAAGATGATGTGACCAGAATTGGTAGAAGAGATGGCAGAAAAAGTTCAGTTGATTCAGAAAACACATGAGAACAGCTCAGAGCAGGCAGAAGAGTTATGCGGATAACCGGAGGAAGGATCTATCTTTCGAGGTAGGTGATCATGTTTTTCTCAAGGTTTCTCCTTGGAAAAGTGTGATGAGATTTGGTATGAAAGGAAAGTTGAGTCCATGGTTGGTTGGACCATACGAAATTCTGGAAAGAGTTGGATCAGTTGCATACCGAGTGGCTTTACCTCCGAGTTTATCTCAGGTACACAATGTTTTTCATGTTTTAATGTTGAGAAAGTATATGCCAGATCCATCTCATGTTTTGAGCCCAGAGGTAGTTCAGCTGGAAGAGAACCTATCTTATGAGGAACAACCGGTCCAGATTCTTGACCACAGGGAGCAAGTGTTACGGAATAAGGTGATTCATCAGGTAAAGGTTTTGTGGAAAACCCATGTGATTTAAGAGGCAACGTGTGAATCTGAAAATGCTATGAGGGATAACTACCCCCACTAATTTTGATAAGTGAATAAAATTGCGAGGACGCAATTACCAAAAGGGGGGAAGGATGTAACATCCCAGGTAAATAAAGAATAAATAATTTTCATATTTATTAATATTTACGAATTAAATATTAATTTTATTTTAAAGGTGTTGCTATGTTCGATAGCGTACCCGATACGCAACGATGAGTTTCTTTGAAACTTACGTAGCACACTAGTAATAAAATAATATTATTTTAAATGTTAGTTAACAAGTAGCTGTTGTACTGGAGGGAATGGATAGAAATAACTAAAATATGATTAGATATGTTTTTAAATGTTTATACATTTACCCAATAAAAGATAAAGGCTTAAAATACGGAAAGAGTTCAATTTTAGGGCATATATACTCTAATTTTCACTAAAGGTTCACTTATCACCTTTTAATGGTGAACCGTCATTAAATATAGTTTTGATCACTCTTATACTTTATTTTGGACCAAATATAACTCTTCTTTAGAATCGGGACATCGAAATCTACTTTGTGTAAATTTTTGGTACCTTTCTGATAAAGTTCATTTTTTTATGAATAGTGTAAAATGTTGTATTTTAATTCAAAACCTCTTTTTATTCTAAATTATTTATATGATTAGATTATTATTTTAATTGGTTTTAAAGTGAAATTAGAAAATATTTTTACCAGTTAATCCAATGGTGGTCATTGGAATCAATTTCACATTGAAATTGGACTTAAACTGGTGTCAATCTTTTGATACTTATTGTTTCACAAAAACACGCTATTTGTCATGACAGCGGGAATTAATTATTAAATTAATTAATTTGACTTATATGTTTTGAATTTTGTAAAATGGACTTCATTTTTGAATTCGGAATATCAAATATAGCTTAGGGTGAATTTTTGGTAATTTTCTGAAAAACTTCAATTTTTGATGAATAGTGAAACCACTAAGTGGTAATCAAGCAAACGGATTTTTCAGTTAAATGAAAGTTTACCACTAATGTGTATTGAATTTTGAAAATCAGACATACATGGTTGTCATTAAGAAGTAAAATGTGGTTCAATGAGATTAAAATAATTTTTTGGTGAATAGTAACTTATTAAGTTTTTAATCGCGATTAGAGGTAATTAGTGTAATTTAATGTAAAAATGATATTATAAAAATGTGAAAACACCATGACAATTGTCCTACACCTATTGGGTGAGTCATGGCCGTCCAAGACAATCCATGGGACAACTTGGGGACCCCATGGAGCCACTTTAGTTGGAAAATGACATTAATATATTTTTATTTAATGTTAAAGTGAAAATGACACTAACATAAATTGTTTTACTAAAATAATTTTTGAGTGGGGTTATACAAGTCCAAATTTTGATTATAAATAGTCATTGGAAAGCTAAAAATATTTCCTACATCATAGTATTTTTTTTTATAATTTTTAAACATTAAATAAATTAAATTATATATGACATAATAATGATGCAGCGATGACATCATTATTTGACGATTTAAATAAAATGGAAAGATAATGAAAAATCTAAAACCTACACATGTCCAAAACCAATTGGATGAGTGGATTTCGAACCCTTATCACCTTATCCACGAATTATACCAATGTGGGACCTTTTAAAACAGAAATAAAATTTCAAATAAAGTAATATTTCTTTACTTTCCAAAAGTGCCCCTCCTCTCCTCTTATAAAAGGCCCCCACCTCTACCTCATTACACACACTCCTCAAGCCTTTGGCTCGGCCATCCCCTGCCTATTTACTCTCTCCACATCCCTATCCTCATCCTAGAGGATTCCATTTGGGCATAATCCTTTCAAAGGAAGCCTTTAGTCTTAAATCAAAAGGAGTTACACTTTTAAAGGTAATTCATTCTCTCATGTTCATTTGTTTTATTTTGCTTCTCCAACCCCCTAAACTCTTTTTATTTACTTCTTTTGTAACATCACCAGTATATTCAATATACTAGGATGTTGTTATAATATTTATTTGAGCTACACTCTCACACAACTACATCAAATGGTTAAAGAACATACGGTTTCTGTGGATGACGAAATTCTGCCTCCCAAAACGATGATTGTTCAATACTCATTTAACACCTTCAAGGGTGGCCATTATGATGTCACTATTTTTATATATGATATATAATATGTTTATGTTTTCTTTAAGCTTCTTTATTTTTCATTTTTGGCATACCTTTATGGTTTCCATTATGGGTAAACACGATATCTTCATTTAAGGAAGTGCGGACTACCGCCCCCTAAAAGTGATGTGATTCGTTAATGCCATATGTGGGAAGTGTAAAGGATGGATTTAAAGTTATTATATATGATTTTATACTGGAATTATAATATACCTCTATATCATTATTATTTCTTTCCATTAAATTATGAGATAGAAATGAAAGTAGCGTTCATGCGTACGTACGGCTTACCGTCTCCATGAACGGTGCATTTCATTTCTTATCCCCAAATGTAATGTACTATTAAAATTACATGTATATAATGTATATATATAATTAATGATATATCTAAATGATGAATATAATTCTGGAATTAAAATATACATACCTCTCATTTAGTTTTAATTCCACTAATATGACAAAGAAATGAAAGTAGCGTTCATGCGTACGTACGGATTACCGTCTCCATGAACGGTGCATTTCATTTCTTACCTCTAAATGATTATGTAATATTATAAATACATGTATATGCTGGATATATATGATACATATTATATCCAAATCGGGAATTTCATTCTCGATATAAAGAACTTTTGACCACATGAACAACATGTAATTGTAAGAAGTAAACTTTCGACTTAAGAACCAAATATTGACAAAACAAACATTATTAACTTAAATGGTTACATAATGTATATAACATGGCAATAAGTGATATAAAAAGAATAATGAACTTTAAAAAGGTTCTTAATCAAGTATAAATTAACTCAAGTTTATTATTCAGGAAGTTAAAGAACGATCGAGTCAAGTCGGACCCAAGGTAAGGGACTTCGTCTCAATCTCCTTTCATTGAGGCATATTTCGTTTTATACACAAATTTATTTTATACGGTGTATAAACTCCTTTGACTTTTACTTTTATACAAAAGGAATATTTTTCTACGAAGCGTTTTACTAAACGACAAAAAGGAATGTTTTTTTTAACGTACGTGGTGACAACGACCTTTTCTGTCGCCGCGAGTATTATTTGATCTTTGGCTTTCTCAACAAGCCGTAATGTTTTTAGAATAAAATAAATACCATATACTCTTTTATGTATTTTGGTATTGAAAATGGTTTTTAAAAAGGATTCTATTATGTCAATATATTTATGATATATTGTGATTGAAATGTGGAAATGTTATCATTCCTTTATATTGGTTTTATGTTTTATGATTTTATATTGGTACTTGGACATTTTAATGGGTGGTTACGTTATAAACCATATGACGGGTGGTGCCGTGAATACCAGGACGGGTGGTTACGTTATAACCTCCAATGCATTGGGTATGGAAGTCGTCCGTATGGCTATTCCATTAAGTATGTATGGAAATTGGCCGTATGGCTATTCCATTAAGTGATATGTGTGGAAGTCGACCGTATGGTTATTCCACTTAAGTATGTTTATGTCCCAAGTTACCTTTATATATTCTATGTGTTTTTATATGGGTTTTATGGTAATCCTTTGGTTACAAAAAGGTAAGTAATGATACTTTATTCAGTGAAGATTTTTTTACTACTTCATGAAGGTGAAGGTATTACTTTGATATAGTATATATGGTTTACTTGATGTTTGAAAAACTAACAGTTTTCATTCTTTTTGTATCCCTTACTGAGCTTTTTATGCTCACCCCAAGTTTTTCGAAATGTTTTTCACAGGACTTAAAGTGGAATAAGGTCAAGGATGGGATTAAGGGAATTTCATGCTATCTAAAACATGGAATCTAGACATCTTTCTTTTTAAGAGTTTTTATTTTATGGAAACTTAGTAGAAGGGTCTACTTTGTAATCTTTTAAGATGTAATAGTTATGTTCTAATTCTCTAAAACTCTAAACCTGAAAATATCCTCAATGTGAATTATTCATTTAATTTAATATTAAGTAAGGTTTAAGGCTGGGGCCTTATAAGTTCAGTTAGTTTCATCTTATTCTGTTCTTGTTATTTGTTTGTTTGCTTTAATTAATTTGGGATGATATTTACTATTTCTGTAGTTTTTATTTATTTACCATGGGATGAATAATTCCCATATTCACTCTATCAATGCCCAGACACATATCGCCAGCTCGGGAGGATCGGGAATGGCTCTCAGGCTTTTCCGCAGATCGGCTTAGGTGACCGATTCATGGTTGACCTGGGTTGGTTCATGAGAAAATGGTATCAAAGGTGGTCATCAATTAGCGAACCATGCTTTTCAGATCACCATTTGTTATGTGGGATGTCAATGTAGATGGAGTAGGATTTTCAGGACTCGAAGGGTAGTTGCGGGAAGAGCGTCGTGAACTCCTACTCATTCTGATCCTTGGGTTTCCATTTGAAGTCCAGTATAATTAGTTTCTTTGTTTTTTTTCTGGAATATTTTTTGATTGGGATACAACAATGTGAGTTGAGAAAATTGTCCTCATGATCCGTATGGTCTGACAATCCATGTGGAGCTTGTGGAATGGTTCTAAAAGGCTCTCTATGTCGGTGACGTGTTTGGAATATGACCGAAAACCATATGGTCAAGTCACCCACCAAAACTAGTTTCTTATTTGAGTTGTTTTGGGACTCCTATGACATTGGAAAGTTGTTTGAATCTGAAAAAAACTGTTTTTGAAAAATAGTTATTTGAAATGATATGTTTAATTTGAGGATTATTTTAAAGGAAACGGGATGAATGATTTGTTTTTGGAAAATGAAATTGTTTTATTTTGTACTTGGTGTTACTAGGGGTGATAACATGTATAGTGGTATGTTGGAATATGAATATATGTCTGGTATAGCGGATGGATGCCTGAGGTGGCACAGAAACATGCATTTCAATGAGACTCTAAAGAATAAAAATGGTGAGGGTTAACCCACCAAACTTGTTTTAAATTAATGAAGTTTTAAAAAAGAAATGTTCTGATGTTATGATGACTTGTTTTCTTGTGTTTAGAGATTTTCACCTTTGTAGTGTTTGATCTTGAGGATTTTATTTATTGAGTTGGCTCTCATTGGGTTCTAGACTTTTCTTTGCTAGAGGATTCCCGCTTAAATCTTATATGGGTGATCATAGTGTAGTTGATGAACCTATGGATTTTATTCTTGAGTTTCAGAAGCTAGATCCACCTCTATTTTATAGTCATGTAGACCCTTCCGTAGTGGAGAATTGGATGAGAAAGATTGAAAGGGATATTAACCTCATTGAGTTTTTTGAGTCATTGAAGGTAAAGTTTTCAACCTCCATGCTTGAAGTTTCACCATGGATGTGGTGGAAGTCAGTGTCTCGGAATAAGCCCCATCAGGAGATTACTTGGGAGTTTTTCAAGGCTTCGTTCATCCATCATTATTTCTTTGAGAAGGAAAGGTTGAGAAAGGGGATGGAGAGTGTTATCTTTAGCAGGGTGAATGATCTGTGTTGGAGTATTTCCAACACTATATGGAGCTAGTCCCTTATGATTTAGGGTATGCCAGAAATGACTCCATGAAGGCTCGGAGTTTTGATGTGGGTCTCCATCTTGATCTTCAACCGAAGGTGTCAGCGTCCATCCTAACTTCTCTTGAAAATTTGGAGAGACAATATTTTAATTTCAAAGTCGTGATGGCGGGAGTGCTCAAAGTATTCCTCCATCCTTCAATCCCCATGAGCAGTGGTGAAGATTCTAGAAAGGTGATGAGGAAGTGATTGAAAGTGGATGGAGCAAGTCATGGAATAAACAGGCCTTAGGATCTTTCATCAACATCTTAGGAGCGGGAGGTCTTCATGTGTTATCAGTGTAGAAAGTTGGGTCACAAAAGGTTGTCTACCCAAGTACTCATAAGCCCAGTCATTGTTTTGGATGTTTGGGTCACTTACAACGATTCTATCGGGGCATTGCTAGAAAGCGTCATGAAGGAAGTTCTCAGAAGTGATGTTTTGTTGGGTTTTTGTTTAAACTTTCTTGTATTAGTTTCCATTATGTGTAAGGTATCTATTATCGTTGTTTGTGTACAAATGTTGTTTTGGGTTTTGAAATGTATGGGAATGCTAAGGGTATTTTGATGAACTCTAGTTTTCAATTCCAGTGTGGTTCTCATTTCAAAATTACATCCTTTCATCTGTCAGATCAAAAGATGTATGTTTCTTATTAGGATTATTAGAACCTGAATGCATGGCAGGAGATTCTTCATCCATCGAAGCTCTATCCAAAAGGCCTCGGAGTGAAGCCGACGCGTAGTCAGGAACCCTGGGGGAATCTTAAGGATCTTGGTTAAGGTTGTTCCTCTATCAGGCAGTGAGAAAGTTTTGGATTTTCTATTGTAGTTTCTCTGTCATTGTAAATTTCCTCATGTCTCAAATATAATGGTGGAATTATCCCTCATCCAATATTAGTAATTATTCCTTTTGGATGAGAGTTTCCGATTGGTGGCATTTCATGGACCACCCATGTGAATTAGTTGCGTCATTGGTTTGTGTCCACCCCGAAGTGGTGAGTCGTGAGTAGTTTTCTATCATAGTTTCATTGATCCAATCCTTGGCCCCTCCCTCCCCACCCATGGGTTGAGGATTTTTGGTTTGTGCAGAGTTTTTGGTTAAGCTCTTATCCCTTTCGGATAGGAGTGATTGGTTTAAGTGTTCTTGTTGTGCTTCTTTTAGCTTGAGTAAGGCCCAGTTCATGTCTAAGTTGGATTTTCATTTGGACATGTATATGTTGGATCTTTATGGTGGGGAGACCCACTATCTCTTTGGTTTTTCATTTAAGTCATTGTCGGATTCTAGTTGAGTTCTTATGGTGGGGTGTTTTTTCAGACCTCCCCTCCACCAGTGAGTGGTTTCTGGCAATAAGGTTGAGTCCTATTGGTGATCGATGGAATGTCCTTGGGTTAAGAGGTTGGACCGTGTATGTGTGGAATCCTTTGGTGTTGATCGATCAGCTGGATGTTGTAATGGATTTTCGGGGGCAGAAAGCGTTATGGTGGGGAGAATTGTCACACCCCGAACTATGCATTTATTTTATTATATTATTTCATTGGCCATACATAATTTTTTGTTGGGGTTCGAGTTGAGTCCGGGACAAAATTTTTGTGCTTAAGTTAAAAATTGAATTTTTTTGTGTCGATGTCCTTGGGCACACGAGCGGAGCACATTTTGGAAACCCTGTGTGGATCCACCCAGGTAACTGCACATCCCGTTCACCTTCATAAAATTGAAATAAAATGATTTTATATTTAAAACGTGCAGTAATTGTTGTGTCATTTAAATTTTTCATAGTGTTAAGAATTTTATTATTATTGAAATAATGTGAGTACATTTATTATTTTTATTTTTATCATCATGATTTTATTATTTTAATTAATAATAATAATAATAATAATATTATTATTATTATTATTATTAAGTTATAACAATTTTAACTAGTTTTCTTTTTTTGGTTGGGTTTATTTTTTTCTTTTTCTCTAGGGTTTTCAACCAGTCCCAATTTTTTCTCTCTCTCTAATTATTCCCCCTTCTTTGTGCGTGTGCAGCGCAGTACAACCCCAGGACACCATACACCACCTCCTTCCAATATATCATCGCCCCGTCCCTCGAACTCCCTTACAGAGGGCCCATTGTAGCATGCCCCAATGACCATGCTTCCCAGAAGCCGCATCCTCCCCCTATAGCACCTCTCCAGCCTTGCACACCCACCTCCCTCGCTACTACTCCAGTTCACAACCCCCTCCTACCATTCCAGCGTCGACCCTCCTTGGCCCTACATCTCACCGCACCTAAGTGTCATCCTGGCCTCCTGCACAACCTTTAGTCAGGACCCCTCTCGACTTCCTTGCTTAGTAGCGTTGTGCCCGACCTCCATCAAGACCACTAGGTCCCCTCATCTTCAACTGAAGATCCTAGTTCCAATGCCATTTGACTCCCACCCCAATCAGCCCAAACTTCCGACCGGCCACCACCAGCAGTGGCGTGACTCCCATCTACCCTCCTGCTCAGTGGCGTAGCCACCCTCCCACTTACCAGCAACCAGTCCGACCAGATTTCCTTCTAGGATGGTGATTTTTTGGGATAGTATGCCTCCTTTATCAGTTAATTTTCTGGCCAGTGCACCTCCACCCTCTTCCGACGAGTCCAGAGAGTGCCACGACCTTCCCGCTCAGCACACACAGCCCCTGAAACCCTTCACCGGTGCATTATCTCCCAGTCACTTGGTTTTTCATATTATTTTTGGGGATCATTATATGTTTTGTGGCCTTAGGTTCAAATTTATAGGGTGTTGGGCCTTACTGCGTGGTTTCTGAACGTGGATTTTCTACATCGCACCACAATTCTGATGTAGGTCTCCCTTATACTCGCCATTATAATTTAGGAAATTTTGATTTCATGCCTTTCACACCTTAATAATATTTGAAATACATGTCGTATGATCCTTGTATGAGTTTCTTAGTGTTAAATGGTGATTTATTTATTTTCTATAATATCAGTGTTATTTCATCATAAATGCGCACACCTAGCATTTGGAAAAAAATATACGTTTTCATTCACACATAGTTTATGAAAAATAAAATGATGTTTTTCACTTTAAATAAATTTAAGTCAAGAATTTTTTGTTTTTAAATTTTTTGAGGGTTAATTAGAATTTTTTTTATAAAATGCTGCATGTGCCGCTGATAAATTTCCCGTTTGGCGTTTTTGTGAAATGTTTTGCTTCAGGGTGTAATGAAAAATGTTTTGGATTGTATTTGTGAATGGTTTTCAATGGTTTGATTTCTTGAGTTGTGGATTCTAGGTGTTTATGATTTTTTTATTAAATAGAAATTGATTTGGTAAATTCTCAAGGCTGGTGTCTTTTTCATTTATATATAAAATTCCTTGTTGGATTTTACGAGTTAAGTGCGATTTAACAAAGGGTTTCCTTGAATTTATAAATGTGGAAGAAACATTATAAATGGGGTTTTGGGTTCCTTATATGGTTTCTATAATGGTTTGGGATTCATAAAGGAATGAGTTTCAGTTTTTAGAGTGTTTTTGTGAGCTTGCACCCCTTTGTGAAAAGTTCTAGTGTGTATTGTTAAACATGTGTTTCATGAAAAATGTTTTAAATGATTTTATATTAAAAGGAGTAGTTGGGGATTCTAAATTGGTTTTTTGGGAAATGTTTTGAAGAATGGTCATAAAAATTTTTGTGTGGGAATCGTGTGCCTGGCACCACTTTTGAAAAAGTTTTTGCATTTGAGATAAAATTTTGTTTGTGAATGTCTAAGGACCCGTTTGGACATTTTGTGAAATTTTTGAAAAGTGTTTATTATAAATACCACCATTAGATGTTCCTCATGCCTCAATTGTATGTAATTAGTGGGATTTACTTGTTTGAGGATACTAAGAATCCACTTTTCAGGTTCTTCGGTTGGAAAATGTTATTATTGTTTTATTTTAAGGCATGAGAATGGTCCTAGGGGTGATTGGGGGTGAGACATGTTGTGAATTATTATTATATATATAATGTGATTGGATTATTGGCTAGCATTGGTTGGATCACATCATTTTTTAATACATGGGACATCAGAACCTGGCACATTGAGAGAATATTTTGAGAATGATTGTCGCATGAGTAGTTTATGAGACTGACCAGTGGCCCATTGTAGGTGGATATGTTTGGGTTCATTACTCTGAGATTTTCCCTCGACCTTCCTGAAAAATAATGGCTAAGAATTTCGTGAGTATTTATTTCATCATGTGTGACATATCAACAAGGATGAGGTATCATGTATTGGTTTCTTCTAGATTATTCTTGATCTCCTGGGTTCACCTATGTCTAATCGTTCATAGTGCTTGAAGTGTTGAATGTGTTACTTATATGTATACTTTCTTTTCATTTCCCTTACTCTGTGACTTATGTATCCCTTTCATGTGTAAAGTTTTTACTAGAAAGTGACGTGTGGTTTTAAAGTATATTATGAAAATTGTTTCAATGAAAAGTTTTTTTATTATTACTGAGAAAATTGAAAATTTAAACATTAATTACCCTTTGAAAATGATAATGTATCACTAAAATAATGACTTGGGTTTTTGAGAAATGAATGTGAGAAATGACTTATACATTGTTTTTGAGTTACATGTAGAAAAACATACTTTTATAAATTTTTGTTCGAAAATGAAAATGGATGTTTATTTTATTTTAAAAGAAGTTCATTGGGAATAGATATTAGGATAGACTACTGAGTTTTAATACTCAGGACTATAGTTATTTTCTATTTTTAGTTTTTTTACAGGATCCAACATGGGTGAACTCTTCTTGGGCGATGCTTGATCATTGAGTTGGAGAGTGACCCATAGGGTCACACAGAGTTAGTTCGGTCGTCGAGTTTGGTTAGTTTCATCTTATTTTGTTCCCTTTTAGTTGTTTTTTTCTTTATTTAACATGGGATGATATTTATTATTTCCATTATTTTTATTTATTTATCTTTGGAGAAATCATTCCCATCGTCACTTTGTCATTGCCCTATCACTTGTCGCCATCCCGGGAGGGTCAGGATTGCCTCTCAGGCCTTGCTGCAGATCAGCTCGGGTGACTGGTTCAGGGTCCAACTCGGTTGGATTGTGAAATAAGGCATATATCTCGCATACGATAAAGTGAGATGATAGAACCTTACCTCACAGTTCTCTTTAGTTTTGTGTAATTCAACCTCCTATTTAATATCACCTCATTGAAGTGATCCTTGAGGACCTTGGATTTGGTATTTTTTTAGACCAATAGCACTTGGATGTGGGGTGAGTGATGAAGAGATAATTTGGTAGATATTTTAGGAGCTTCATTGCTTGTGAGAAGAAATGGGTTGGTGATGGTGGTATTTATACTTGAGGAGGGGTGGTTTTAAAGGATTAAATAATAATTATTTTAAAATTAAATCCAACCACATTGAGGTGGAATTAATTTCCACGAATTTGGAGGATAATTAATTTTTTAAAGGCTCGTTAGGATTGAGAAATACCCCAAATAGACCTTAAATGTTGTATTTTTTTGGTATTTCACGACTTTACCTTTTTAACTTCAACCTGGTTAATTCTTTTACATATATCATGATAAATATTTCTTTTTACCATGATAAAATTTTTATGCCAAAAAATAAAAATAGACTTTATACAAATTTTCGACTTTATAATTAAAAATATGGAATCCATTTTATCAAATTAAATTCATATAATTGAAGAAATTATATTTAAAATTAATCCTCTAGATGTAATGTGAAACTAGGTTCTTAAAGTGAAAAGGTTCAAAAGTATTAAATGTTTTTATATCCAATTTTAATGAGAAATTTATAAAAACAAGATAAATTAGATTTATTAATGTGTAACTAAAGTAATTATACTTTAAAAAAAATTAAAATATAATTTAAAAATATAAATAAATTATATGAAAAAATAGTTTTTGATTAAAATCCAGTACTTTTCTCTATTCAACAAAAAATGAATCTTCTATAAAAATTACCAATAATTCACCCAAATGTTATTTAAATTTTAATAGGTCAAAAAAACGTTTATTGGGTAAAATAAAATTTAAAAAACTTTCAAAATTTAGTTTTATAATAGCCTAAAACTTATTTTTTATTAAGATAAACACTTTTGTGGAAAAAGTGTGAAACCGTAAAGTTCAACATACACCAAAAATAAAACAAAGCAGACAGACCAGAAAAGACTGACCAAGCAAAGATAACAACCGCCAACCCCAATGCAGCACCACTCGACGATCCCATGCAAGCATGGTCCCTCCCGAGGGCAAAGCCCTACCTCTAATACAGCCAAGTCCCAAATGGCCTGCAAAGAGGAAAGGGGTGTACTCCAGCCCATCAGAACCGATCTGGCCCTCCGACATTCCCACCCACATCCACAGAAATGGCAGATTCATTGACAAACAGTTTAATTCTTCCAGAAGCCATATCCCTAAATAACTTCCAAGATAAAATGGATACCTGGTAATGTGGATCCTCCCTTAATTTATCTTCAAGTGAGGAAGTCATCTTGTTCCATACCTGGATATACTCCTCCAGTTTGATCACCCCCTTGTTGAAGCCGCTAACCAGAATCATATCTTGTTTGTCAACCCATTTATATTGCTCGTCATTGAGATTCACGTCAAGGGTCCGCCCCATCAACCTGGCTGCATCCTCCTTC
Source organism: Viscum album (assembly GCA_963277665.1). Lineage (NCBI taxonomy): Eukaryota > Viridiplantae > Streptophyta > Magnoliopsida > Santalales > Viscaceae > Viscum > Viscum album. The sequence goes on from OY728126.1 coordinate 1,156,660,246, forward strand.
GAAGCATTGAGAAAAAGAACCTGCTCTTTCACCTCCTCATCCGAGGATAGTATCAAGTCCAAGGATGTGTCAGACATGCCAGATGGAATAGGTTGGCAGCCGACACCGCTGTCCAGCTCCCCAGCCACTGCCCTTTTTGCTGACCGAGTCCTCATAGGAGGTGGAAGAGAGGAGTAGTCTCTCTTACCCCTCCTCCTCCTGACACGCCTATTGTTATCCCTAATTTTTTCTCCTTCAGAGTATCCTTTACTGAGCTCCAAAGAATCTTCATAATGCTCCTCTTCCTCCTCTATCTCAGCAAGGCTGGAAAATCTGTTGCTCAAGTTGACCGGGGTTCGAGTTGAAGAAGCTGCTCCCCCAACCTGTATGGCCTGACTCAAGTCCCCAAGTTCCCCAACAATGGTATGGGCAGAAATTTCCAAGGTGTCATCTTGCATAACACCAGTTTCGTCATCCCCTATCCCCTCCTGCAAAGCCTGTTCTGCACTGCTAGCAACAAGCAGACCATTCTCCAACCGTTTGTCCCCCGCACCAGCCTCCATGGAGCAACTGGAAACATGATTGTGTGACTTCTCAATACCCCTACCCATAAACTGGAACGCAGCATTGTGGTTCAATACTTTGGAGTGTCCAGTGTCCTTCCTGCACCTCTCAGAAACAAAAGGAGACACAGTTACAGCATCCTCAGAAACAGGAACCTTACCTTTACCCTTATCCACACCAGCCTCCTCCTGAGACACCCCTAGCCCTGTTGAGACACCGACCTCACTTGACTTAAGGAGGTCCGAATCGGAGTGAGGCCGGACTGCAAGGGAGGTCTGGGCACCACCATGTCCAGCATCCGTGGAGATTGCACCACCCCTCGGGGATACATCAGTGGGCACATCTGTGATCACAGAGGGTCGACCACCTGCAGGTTTTCTTCTACAACCATGTTCACCATGTCCATGTCTGCGGCAATAAGAGCAGAAAGCAGTCCAGGACTCATACACAATCGGCTGTGCATACCTATTCTCCTCCTCAACAACAATCCATACTAGTTCTGGTGGAACTCTTGAAATATCCATTTCAACACAAATCCTTGTCGTCATGGGATGCGACAGGGATGCAGTTCTACGATCACTACACACAAATCGGCCTATGGAATTACATATTGATCTCAGCAGCCCAGGATTCTGAAACGGGAGAGGAAGACCAGGCAACTGAATCCAAATCGCCGTAAGGGGAGAGTCGCGGTTCATGTGGACATCAAATGACCAGCGGAGCAAGTAGAAAGGAAGGCCGGAGAAAGTTTCCCTCTTTCTCGACCAAGCCCTTCCCAGGTCGTCTACATCAGCAAACAAAATAAGAAATTGACGAGGAACCATAATACCTACCTGCGCGCGATGTTCCAGGCCCCAATCCTCATTGACGACCTTGGAAAATTGTTCCACCAGAGGTCGTCGTTGTGCAAAACGCACAATCAGAGCCGAGGAGAGTAGAGCCGACGCATCAGTGAATTCTCTAACCGAAACCGGAACTATCGGCTGACCTGAGATGCAGCCAGGAACTTTCAGAGCAACCTGGATTTCAGGAACAAAAAACCACACATCCGACGAGTAACGCAGGGAATCAGAATCTCCCAAAATCATAACATTAGGAGCGAGAGCAGAAGGCTGGGACCCCTCCCCTCCCATGGGAGGAGGGGCCGCGTCGGGCGGCATCGCCTTATAGAAAACTATATCTTTTATGCTTAAATATCATATTTTCTTGTTTTTTAAGATTATAAAACATATTGTAAAATTTTTTTCTGAAAACATAACATATAAATTTCATATTAAAATAAAATTCCACTTTGGGCATTGAAATATTTTTTTTATAAAAACACTCCCTTTATGTTCAATTGTTTTTTATTTTCATTTATAATTAATTGTTAACCAATGGATTCATTTTGTAAACATGTGTAGACTATATTTTCATAATTTAGTTAATATCATTCATTACTTACATTCCAATAGCTAGGTGATATCTATCACAATTAAATAAAAATATTTGGTAGTTCAATTAAGCTCGGTGTTTTGTGAAAAGTAAGCGATCAATGAGATTGAATTTATTTTTAAAAAAAAATTCTGTAAAATATTAGGGTGTTACATTAAAGCATGGTTAAAATTAATTTCCCCTATAAATTATTTATTAGGACATAAAGATATGAAAATACCTCTTCCTAATCAAATCATTAGGTTCCCACATAGCTTCCACAAATTGGTGGTTTCACTATAATATATTTACCAGGTGAGTGGTCTTTTTTGTAGATCACTATCTCTATAACCAAGAGTCTCTACTCATTTTTCTTTCAAATAAATATATTTCTCCAATGGTATGAGCTATTAGTTTAGTACATGTGAAGGATCAAGTATGTACATCCTAATGAGAGATACATGGAACGCATAATGAACGTGAGAGAGATTTGGTGGAAGAGTCAATCAATGATCTACCATCCTAATTCTATTAATAATTTCAATAAATTAAATCTTTTAAAATTTAAAATTTATCTTGAAAATAAAATATTGATGTTTTAAATTTTTTTGTGGGAAACCCACATCAGAAAATGTCTCATTAAAACTTCCTCTTAAAAAGAGGGGAAGTAAAAGGCTAAGATCACCACATAACAAGGATTACGATTAAGAGCACTTTAGTGGAAAGTGAAAAAATTGACAAGGAATAGAATTATAACTATAATGTTATGATAAGAAATTATGGAGAACATGGTCATTATAAGAATAATGAAAAAAACCATAAAAAATAGGTTTGAAATTTTTTTATTGATATCATTATAAATGATGATAATAGTATAACATTTTATTACAAAATAATTTGAGATGACATAATTAGTTTATTTCATCTCATAAGTACAATATCACTCTTTATTTATGCCTTGACCAATTTCCACTTCATTTATTACTCTAATGAATTAATTTGAAATTATAATGCCTCCACAACTAGTATATTATAAGATCCATAATGTGATGAAAGGTTATTCATTATGTCTGTAGTTATCATGAAAAATAAAAGGGTATCACAGATTGTATAATAAAAATAAATAATCACATGGTTAAGTAATTCATTAATATTTAAATCATCATAAAAACATAAAAATAAACAATTTCATAAATGGTAATCATTATAAACCTTCCAAAAGATTAAAATCCAAAAATTTAGAATTAAGTTCACTAAATTTACAAAATAAACTTATCATTAATCCCATAAACAACTTGATGTATCTATTAATTTTCACATAGAATACATGTGAAGATCACAATCATGTATTATCTTGAAACATGTTAATAACCTGAATTACTAGAAAACCTTATTGAAGACATGAATTCTTTAAAAAATTAACTCTTTCCACTTACCGTAAATCCAATGACTCTATAAACACAATCTATAAACCACATTGTCATCATATTAATATTTTGTTCCAAGTTCATCAATAACATCCCATTTATTTTATCATAATTAAACATCTATTTATCTCATTATTATCCCAAATTTATTAATATATTAAGGGTTACCTTCCAATAATGACGTGTTATCCAAAAATACCATCTTACCACCTCAATCACATTTCATGATTACTAGTACCATTCAAAAAATACTCAAGGAAAAATTACTGTGGAACAATCCTTATATGTTTCATTATTCTATAATACCATAAAAGTACATCTATAACATTAGTACTGAATTTCAATATATAAATAACAAATCATTCCACATCTTTCTTAAACCATTAGCCATGATTTTTGTTTTATTCCTTAACACTTATTAAATATCATATTCCATTCGTAGTCTCTTCGTCATGAACAATATGACCATTACTCATAGAACCTTGATGATTCTATTCACGATATTTCCCCCTATGGTGTCAATTTCCATAATTCATTTACATCCCACATTTAAAAAATATAAATATTTATTAAACCTTAGGAATACCATTATTCTTATCCATTACATTAACTGAACCTTTCACTTTTATTTTTCAACTAGTTTATTTGTGTAATTTGTTTTCACACCCAAGGAATTTTATAGTTCCTATGAAACTATCTCCTTAATTCATCTTCCCGCATGCTTTTCATATGGAAAATTGAACTTTTTTTCTCTAGAGTCACTATGAAAATCCATCTTTATCTTATTATATGGGTTAGGAAACTCACCAAATCTAAAATTATTATTCAAATAATGAGATTTTATATTATGAATAATTATAAGGTTTCACCTTCCAACCCCTATTTCATTTGGATTCTCATGAGTAATCTTATTCCATTGTATATAACATTCACCATTAACATGAATCCTCTGGGTTCCAACCTCAAAATTCTAAAAAACATAATGTGAGAAACACTATCCATCCAGTGGTGGGTCAACTACAGAAGTTGGGGATCCAGTGGAAGTCGATGTTGATCCAAAATTATGTGTCCTATAATGGTGATGCTTTAAGTGATGTCCATTAACTGTGAAGGTGGTTTTGGAATAGGTGTCTTGGACTTGCACTGCACCAAATGGGTAAACATGAGAAATAATAAAAGGAACTTCCTAATGAGAATTATGCTTACCTGAGTGAAGCTGAAATAGCGAGTGGAAATGAAATACCTTTTCACCTTCATGAAATACCTTTTTCATGATGTGTTTATCATGGAGCACCTTAACCTTTTCTTTGTACAAATTATAATTCTCATAAGAATCAAGTCGATTTTCCTCTAGTTCAGCCAACTGCAATAATATTTATTCACCATATTTCTCACAATCAAAATTACAGTTTTTATAGCCAAAAAGGATTATGTTGGATTTCAACTAGTAAATGACATGATTTACCAAAAACTAACCTAAAAGGAGACATCCCAATGGGTTTTTTATAGGAAGTTCGATAATCCCAAAGTGTTTCCCCAAGTATTTCAGGCCAGTATTTTCTGGTGGGTTTTACAATTCTCTCAAGCACTCTTTTCACTTTTCTATTAGAATGTTTAGCCATGCCATTTTTTGGGGGTGATATGCAGTTGAAGTTTTATGCACAACCCCATAAATTTTCAAAATATTTTCCATGGTTTTATTACAAAAATGGGTTCCTAAGTCACTGATCTAGGCATGAGGTGTGCCAAATAGGTGGAAGATGTGTGTCTTTAGGAACTCACTAGCAGTATGTGAATCATCCTTTCTAGTGGGTTTTGCCTCGAACCACCTAGAAACATAATCAACCAAAAGAAGGATGTATTAGAATCCATTGGAAGGGGGAAATGGTCCCATGAAATTAATACCCCATACCTCGAAGATCTCAGATAAAATTAAAGGATTTTTGGGAATTTCATTTCTCTTTTAAATTATGACAAACTTTTTGAAAGTGGGACATGATTGAAAGAACTCATGTGAGTCCTTGAAGAGTGAAGGCTAGAAGAATCCAGAGTCTAGGACATTCCGGGAGGTCCTTTGGGGTCCAAAGTGGCCACCACCAGGCATTGAGTGATATAATTCTAAGATGGAAGAATGCTCATTTTCATCGACATATCTTCTTATTACCATGTCAACCCCAGTTTTCTAAAGTTTATTTTCTTCCCAAAAATAGTATTTTGAATCACTTTTCAACCTCATTTTTTGTTCTTTTGGATTTTTTTATGAAAAACAACAAAAACCAAGTAATTTACAATTGGGGTATACCATGGTAACTTTGGAGTGAGAGATGAAAGGTGCTTAGTTGGAAATTAGGGATCAATGATTTCAAAATGAGAAATTCCACTCAAGTGATCAACCACAGGGTTTTCTTTTCCTAGTCTATCTTTGATTTCAAGGCAAAACTCTTGGAGAATTAGGATCCATATTATTAACCTCGGTTTGGAATCACTTTTCTTGAGTAAGAACTTTATAGCAGAATGATCTGTGAAGATGATGATTTTAGCACCTAATAGATAGGGCCAGAATTTATCTAAGGCAAAAACCACTGCTAAAAGTTCTTTTTCAGTTACAGTGTAGTGATATTGAGTTTCATATAATGTTTTTGAGGTATAATAGATGAAATGAGGAATTTTATCCTTTTATTTGTCCAAGAACAGCCCCAAAGGCTCTATTTGATTCATCACACATCAATTCAAAGGGTATTGACCAATATAGGGGTTGGATTATCAGGGCAGATGTAAGAGAAACATTGAGTTCAATGAAGGCTCTCTTGCAAACCTCATCTAAATGGAAAGTGACATAATTTTGGAGCAATCGAGTGAGTGGGAGGGAAATCTTACAGAAGTTATGGATGAAACGATGATAGATTCTAGTATGGACAAGGAATAAACGGATGTCTCGAATAGAAGTGGGTTTAGGAAGTGATTGGATCTCATCAATTTTGGTAGGATCGTCTTCAATACCATATTTTGAAACTATGTTCCCTAGAAAAATCCCATTTGCAACCATGAAGTGAAATTTTTCAAAATTTAACTTAAGGATACACTTGACACACTTTTGAAGGACTAGAGAGAGTGAATTCAAGCAAGATTAAAATGACTCACCATAAATGGTAGTTTAATCCATGAATACTTCCATGCAGTGTTCAATGAATCCAGAAAAGATACTCATCATACTCCTCTGGAATGTTACCTGAGCATTGAAAAGGCCAAAAGGCATTCTCCTGTATGAATATATTCCAAAGGGGAAAGTGAAAGTAGAATTTTCTTGGCCTTGAGGTGCGATTGGGATTTGTAAATAGCCAATTTATCCATCAAGAAATTAACAGTGTGACTTTTAGGCTAATAGTTCTAGAATTTAATTAAGGAATGAAAGAGGTTAATGATATTTTTGTGTTTCAACATTCAATTTTTGGTAAGAAATACACACATTACATTTGTTCTTCACTCGAGTTGTGACTACCTCCCAAAGTTAATTTGTGAAAATAGTTACCCCACCCTTCTTAGGTGTAACTGGAATTGGACTAAACCATTCACTATCAGAAATTGGGTAGATAATACCAGCTTGAAGAAGCTTGGTGATCACTTCCCTAACTACCTCAAGGATGAGTGGATTGAGTCTTCTTTGTGGTTATCCAATTGGGTTGGATGAATCTTAAAGATGGAAGTGATGCATGCAAAGGGAATGGTTGATTTCTGGTATGTTATCTAGGGTCCAACCTAAGGTATTTTTTCCTTTAACACTTAAACAAGTTTGGACTCCTCATTTTTAGTAAGTGAAGCGGAAATAATGACAGGATAAGAATGATCATGGAAAAAGAATGAATATTTCAGGTGTTCAGGAAGAGGTTTCAGATCAGTCTGATCTTTCATTTGTGTGTTAGACAACTCAGGAATGGAGGAAAGGACATCCATTGCTTTAGATTAATTTTCTTTAATACTGTCTTAGGTGGAGCAGTAGAGATCAGAGTTGATGTGGGATTCAAGAGAGTTTTCAAGTTCCTCTAGATTGATGGAGTCAATGAATGAGAGGTCCACATCAACTTAACCATTTATGACTTGGTTAATCATTGTGAAGATTTCAAAAGACCCTTTATCATTTGAACATGAAGAACATGATGGATTGAGGTTAAATTTAATCTCAGAAGTGGAGTCAGAAGCATGGATTGAGAATGCAAAGTGATCCTCAGATGGGTATCGCATGACTTGGAAAATGTTGAACTTGACCAGTTGGTCACCAAATTCCATTGATAAGATGCCTGTATAGACATCAATATTGGTTCTCACTATCATTAAGAATGTTCTTCCTAGAATTAAGGGAGATCGATAAGAGTTCATCTCACCTTCCATGTTAAGCACATTGAAATCGCCTGGGAAGATAAGATCAATAACACAAACAAAGACATCCTCAATTATACCCTCAGGATGAGAAGTACATCGATTGGCCAATTGAATGAAAACACCTATTGGATATAAGGGAACTAGAATAAGGTTGGAGAAGATGGGTATGATCATGACATTAATTGAAGCTCTTAGATCTATGATTGCATCATCAATGTTGGAACTTCTAATTTGGCATGGAACCGTAAAGGTCTCGGGATCATTGTACATTATGGGAATAGAATGCTGTTTGGAAACATTTTCAAAGTTAAAAAGTTACCTCTTTTGGGTACACAACTCCTTGAGAAACATGGCATACTTTTGAATTTGTTTAATGACATCTAATTGGGGAATGTTCACTTCAACACGTCTAAACATGTCAAGCATTTCAGGATCGGGTTCCAAGGTCTTCTTTGGCTTAGAAACAACTTGAGGAAAAGGAATTGGGTTCTTATGTGTAATGGAAGGAGGTTTGGGAATGGCTTTAGGTTCCTTTTCATATTTCTTTTTCGTTTCATTTTCTAGGTCAACATTCAAAGGGGGTTTGGAGGACTTATCTTGAGGCATAACCAGTTGCTTCCCCGATCTTAGTGAAATTGCACTTAAATTGCCCTTGGTGTTGGGTAATGGTTGAGCTAGAAGTGTGGAATAATTGGATGGTTTCTGCTGAATAAGGTGGGATGCAAGTTGACCGATTTGGGTTTTAATGTTTTTAAGGCCGTAATAGGTGAAGGAGGCAAGATCTTTGAATTCACTTTCCCATGGTTGTTTGGAGGAAGAGGCTTGTCCCGGATTGGGATTACATTGATTTTGGTTCTTGGGAAAGCGATTGTATTGTTTTGGGAATTGGGAAGGATCACTAGGATAGTGGAAGCCTCGAAGAGGAAGATGAGGATTGATTCTTTAAGGTCGAGGAACAAAAGGGTATGGTTGTTGGAAGTTACCAACACCTTGAACATATTGGAACTGGTTTGGGTTTTGAGGAGGCAATTGAGGTGGATGAGAGATGGGATTACCATACCTCATTCCTTGGTTATAGAAAGAAGAAAAGGGCTTAGAGTGAGGTTGGTTGAAGTTTCTAATAAATTGACCTAATTGTTGAGGGTTGGTGTTCCAATGAGCATATGTTGCATTGAGCCCCATTGGTCCAGATGAATCAGATTGATCCTCTTGAAGTTGTGGACTTGTTTTAGTTGGATGAGACAGAGGGCTACAAATTCCACAGTTTATGATACGTTCAAGGAACATTGATTGTGGAGAAGTTAAGGTTGGGGCTTTGGAATCCACAGCTTGTTGCCGCACAAGATCTGTAAGTTCACTCATCCACTCAGTCATCTTTTTTGGATCTATTGATTGATTATCTTGGGCTTGTTTTACTTGAGCATGTTCTCGAGTATTTAATAGTCGTGTGTTTTCATCCATGTTTCTTATAATATATCTTATAGTTGTAGGAGTTTTATCAACAAGATCACCACCAATTGCGACATCAATGAGAGTTCTCTCCATAGCCAATAACCCCTCACAGAAGTATTGGATAAAGAGTTGGTCATGGATTTGGTGGTGTGGGCTGGTTGCAACAAGATTTCTGAACCTCTACCAGAATTTATGGAGTGATTTATTTGGGAATTGACGAATACCACTTATTTCCTTTCAGATAGAAGAAATACACAAATAAGGAAAGAATTTATCTATGAAGAGTTGCTTCAGGTCATTCCATGTGGTTATGGAACCAGGAGGTAGGTAGTAAAGCCAGAATATGGCAGAGACAACTAGGGAGAAAGGGAATGCTCAGAGTTTGATTTGTTCCTTAGAAACCCCTTGAGGCTTCATGGTAGAACATACTACTTGGAACTCTTTAAGGTGGAGATGTAGATCCTCACCGGCTAGCCCATGGAAATGAGGAAGAGGATGAATCAAACCCAATTTGAGTTTGAAGTCAGCCTCTTTGTTTGGATATTTAATACCAAGAGGTTGGTAATTCATATCAGGGGTAGCAAGTTCTATAAGTGTTTGTTCTGTAGTATTGTCCATATCAAATTCAATTGGTTGGACAAGGACTGGTTCTTCAATTATTTGATTATCCCTAATTCTTCTCCTAAGTTTGTAAATAATTTTCTCAATTTCAGGGTTAAACAAATCTGAGGGATTGTTTGGGAGGCTATGGGGCATTCAGAGAGATGTTTGAAGAAAGAGTAAGATGGGTTTTTCTTTGTGTTTTTTTCGTTTAATTTTTTTTAATTTTTGTTTTTTTTATTTTTTTTACAACAACCAGAAACTAATGACTACATAAAGCACCATCCCTATCCATGACTCCATTTGAAACATGTGACTGAGTGTCACCTATCGACTCCTCATAGTTGTGATGCTCTTCTAATGTCTATAGAAACACTCGGGTCAAATCCTCAGTGATGATACTTTTTAGGAGTCATTTGTTTTTAGTTGATTATATTTTAATTAGGGTGGTTTGTTTAAAGAGCTTATGAAATTATTTATTGATTAAGATTGACTTAATAAATTGATAAATATTGGGGTGAGTTTATCATTAGGTAGTTAAGCTTGTGATTTTCTTAAGCTTTTCTTTATATTGAATTTAAATTAACACCCACATCACAAGAGAATATTGATTGGAATTCCTAAGTGTTAAGGCATTAATCTAAGACTTAACATAGCATAGGGTTATAATATCAATCAGGTATTATTTATGGTAGTGTATTTATGGTTCCAATAATCCATGGAAAAAATAAGTTAAACAAAACACGTCATTAATCCATGACACATTAAGTCCAACATACACAATGTTAAATAAAAAAATACTCATCAAGAAAAAACTATCAATCGCTTAACATCCCTAAATTATTACTCACCCTAATGAGATATCTAACCAGAAATTTAAATGATTAATAATCTTGTTATAATGATTATGATGCTAAATTATAAGTAAAACAAAAAGAATGGGATAATAAAAGAGTGGTGCGTCGAACACACACGATCGTTGAAGAGAGTTAAAAAAATGACTTTCGATTGAATGAGGAAGAAAAATAAGGGAAAGAGTTTTTAATTGATTTAAACTATTTTAAGAAAATTAATATTAAACTATATAAGGTATATTATAATAGTAGATATTGAATAAGAAACTTTCCTTAAATCATAATTACAATAAAACAAACACTTACTCGATTACAAACGAAGAACAACACAAAAGTAAATGAAAGGAAGCAAGGAGGAATGATTTCTCAAGTAAAAAAACATGAATGGAAGATCCTTACAAGCCTTTGGAAGAGCCTTTTTTGTGCCAAAATATCTTCCTTTTCTCTGAAATTCTAACCCTTTTGAAAGGAGAGAAGGGGGTGTATTTATAGCCCAAGGTGGTGGACTGTTTGCATTCCAAACTACCCCTCCACTTGAATCGCCACTTTGATACATTAGACAACTGAATCTAGAGACATAATATTCTTAAAAGTTGTAGATAAATATCTCCTATGTGTACTCTAAACATATGGTGGCCATTGGACTTAAGGAGATAAAGTTATGACTGGTTGATTAAAAAAATTTAATATGTCCATTTCAATCCAAAATATTTGAAGTCCAAAATGTGAATGGGTTTTTGAATAGGAATATGCCTTAAATTCTAAAAACTTTCTTCAAAAAAGTTGGCCAACCATATCTCTTCTTTCACAATGAAAAATATTAGACTGGTTGGATTGTTATATCATGAGATTTGACATGAATAGTGTCTGAATTTTAATTTCAGGCCAGAATGGTGGGATGGACTTCAAGGCATTAGTTGGGACAATTTTTCTTGGATTTGGATATTAAAATTTCTATCCGTGATTAATTTAGATTATACAGAAAATATGGTAGAGTTTAATAAAATTTGGTCTTCGGGATTTGGACCAGTAACTCCATCATCATGGCTGGTCCAGTTTCATCACAAATTATTTGGGTCTTATTATGTGGTCCATATGATCCTTCAAATGGCAGAATTGGACAATGATTCCTTCTAATGATATGTGAGAATTTAAATATTGAATACAAAAAAATAATAACCCCACAATTTGAATTAGTATGGTGGTATTTATAAATGAAATAGTAAACTGACTCAATTGGACAACTTCTAAAAATGCTCAAAAATTATACTTAGTATTAAAATATTAATATTTAACACACATTATTCAAATTTCATATAAAATCAGTAAATGTAGTATAGAATAAGTCATGAAAATATTAAAAACATCAAATCCCCCACACTTATCCTTTTTCATGTCCTCATATGCAACAAATATAAAAAATGAGAAAATCATTTTCACTCACCAACAAATATTAAACTTTTGTATTCCCCAATCAGGGGAGGTTTAGAAAATTTCAATGATCCATATTGAATTCCACCCAGGTTGTTACAGAAACAATTTTACAAAAACAATTCATTTTTATGCTTAAATTTAGAAATGGAAAATGGTGGCACACAAAACATAATCCTCTTAAGATGATATAATTAATTTATGGAGCTCCACGCATTCAACAAACAAAAGTGAAAATATCAGAGTTTGTAAGAGCTCTCAGCTTCTATTCCCTATCCTAAAGTGTACAAGAATAAAGTGGAATTTTGAAGGGGGTTTTTTCTGTGGCTACGGGATGGTAGGAATATAATGTCCAAGCGAGATAAGAAGAGGGGTAAGACACCAACATGGAAAAAGTAACGCACATTTTTTTTTGAAATGAGACATGAAAGGAAATGGAAACACAAATTTACGAGGGAATGAAAATGTGAAATAAGACACAAATGTGGATGGAAATATTAAGGTAATGATAAGATAAAATATTTACAAAACACAATACTTATCTTAATGACATAAGAATATAATGCACGTGTTCTTTTTTCCTTTTGTTTTCATGTTTTTTTGCATTTTTCGAAAGTTGAACTTGGAAAAGATCTCATACACATATCCCAAACCATGACTGATATCCTCATGACACTAATTTTAATAGTTATAATTTGATCAAAGTCTGTGAAATAGTGATTTTTGACCTACCCAATACACAACCCACTTTTTTTATTTTTTTGGATTTTTTTAACACTGGTCAATAACATTTACAAAATTACATAAATGAAAGTACATTACATTCCCAAAAAAACACCGAATGAAAACCTACCCCCCACACTGAAATGGATGCTTTCCCTCAAGAATATGATAACATGGTGAAATAAATAAAGGGTACCCAAAATAAAATCCATTCCCCCCACACTTAAATTTCAAAAAACCATGCAATGAAAATCCATGTTGATATTTTGTGGGAAAAGGTATTGGGATTGTAATGTATATATCAAAGAAAAGAATTTCATAGGATCTAAAGGGATTTAAAAGGAGGATTAATGTATGGTTAATGGGAGGATATTTTCTATTATAATTCTTATGTGTCTCAAAAAATTCCTCTATCATATTAATTCACTCTAAAGTAGAAAATACAGATTGAAGGTCCACAAACTCGAGACTCACAAATGGGGGTAAAAACACACATTTTGAAAAGATGGCCATATGTTGCCATATAATGAAATCTATTGTTGGTTCTCACGGTTGTGGAAAATAATTTTCCAAATCAAAAATTGAGTATTCAAATTTTTTTGATTTTGACACAAATTTTTTTATCCAAAGTCATGATGAAAATACAAAATATTTGAGATGAAAACATGTCTGTTGACTCCCAAAAAAGGTTGGAAAAAATTTCAAAACTTGATGGTGAGTAAGAATGACTCTTGATTTTTTTGCATTTTTCTTTTGTTATGATTTTTTTTAGTTTTTAAGGTTTTTTTAGTTTTTAATAAAGAAACACACACACAAAAGAGAAAGAGAAAAAGAATGGGTTTGAAAAAGAAAGTGGTAAAAAATTAAAGACAGAGGAAGATGAAGAAATAGGTAGAGAGAGAAAGAGAGAGAGATTTAAAGGGAAAAATTTTTACCTTGGTTTGGATTTGGTGGGTTTCCATCTTCATCTAGTGGTGGGTCGACTATAGAAGTTGGGGATCTAGTTAAAGTCGATGTTGATCCAGAATCGTGCGTCCTCTCATGGTGATTGTTTAACTGATTTCCATTAACTGTGAATGTGATTTTGGAAGAGGGGTATTGGACTTGCACTGCACCGAATGGGTAAACATGAGAAACAATAAAAGGACCTTCCCAATGAGAATTAAGCTTACCTGGGTGAAGATGAAATCGAGAGTTGAAATGAAATACCTTTTCACCTTCCTGAAATACCTTTATCATGATGTTTTTATCATGGAGCACCTTAACCTCTTCTTTGTACATATTATAATTCTCATAAGAATCAAGTCGATGTTACTCCAATTTAGCCAATTGAAACAATCTTTCTTCACCAGATTTATCACAATCAAAATTACAGTTTTTCACTGCCCATAAAGACTTATGTTTGATTTCAACTGGTAAATGACATGCATTACCAAAAACTAGCCTAAAAGGAGACATCCCAATGGGAGTTTTATAAGAAGTTAGATAATCCCAAAGTGATTCACCAAGTCTTTAGGGCCAGTCTTTTCTGGTGGGTTTTACAATTCTCTCAAGGACTATTTTCAATTCTTTATTAGAATGTTCTGCCCTTCCATTTTTTTGGGGGTGATATGCAGTTGTAGTTTTATGCACAACCCCATTATTTTTCAAAATAGATTCCATGGTTTTATTACAAAAATTGGTTCCTAATTCACTAAACAAGGCATTAGGTGTGCTAAATCGGTGGAAGATGTGTGTCTTTAGAAACTCACTAACAGTATGTGAATCATCCTTTCTAGTGGGTTTGGCCACAACCCACCTAGAAACATAATCAAACGCAAGAAGGATGTAGGTGAGTCCATTGGAAGAGGGAAATGATCCCATGGAATTGACACCCCATACATCGAAGATCTCAGAGAAAATTAAATTCTTTTAGGGCATTTCATTTCTCTTTTAAATTGTGCCAAACTTTTGGAAAGTGGGTCATGATTGACAGAACTCATGTGAGTCCTTAAAGAGTGAAGTTCAGAAGAATCCAGAGTCTATGAACTTTTGGGAGGTACTTTGTGGTGCAAAGTGGCCACCACCAGGCATTGAGTGACAAAATTCTAATATGTAAGAATGTTCATTTTCATCGACACATCTTCTTGTTACCATGTCAGCCCCAATTTTCTAAAGTTTATTTTATTCCCAAAAATAGTGTTTTGAATAACTTTTCAACTTCATTTTTTGTTCTTTTGAAATATTTTCAGGAAAAACACCAGAAACCAAGTAATTTACAATTGGGGTATACCATGGTAACATTGGAGTGAGAGATGAATGGAGATTAGTTCGAAATTATAGATCAATGATTTTAAAATGAGAAGAATTAGAAATTCTACTCAAGTGATCAGCCATAGGGTTTTGTTTTCCTGGTCTATCATTGAATTCAAGGTCCAAATCTTGGAGCATTAGAATCCATCTTATTAGCCATGGTTTGGAATCGCTTTTCTTGAGTAAGAACTTTAGAACAGAATTATCGGTGAAGATGATGATTTGGCACCTAAGAGATAGGGCCAGAATTTATCTAAGGCAAAAACCACAGCTAAAAGTTCATTTTCAATTACAGTGTAGTGAGATTGAGTTTCATCCAATGTTTTTGAGACATACTAGATGACATGAAGAATTTTTTTCCTTTCATTGTCCAATAACAGCCCCGAAGGCTCTATCAGAAGCATCACAAATCTAGTCAAAGTGTAAAGACCAATCTGGGGGTTGGATTATCGGGGCAGATGTAAGAGTAGTTTTGATTTCAACGAAGGCTTTCATGAAAACCTCATCAAAATGGAAAGTGACATCATTTTGGAGCAATAGAGTGAGTGGGAGGGAAATCTTACTGAAGTTATGGATGAATCGATGATAGAAACCAGCATGTCAAGGAATGAATGGTTTTCTCAAACAGAAGTGGGTTCAGGAAGTGATTGGATCACATCAATTTTGGTAAGATCGTCTTCAATACCATCTTTTGACACTATTTTCCCTAGAACAATCCCATTTGTAACCATGAAGTGACATTTCTCAAAATTTAACACAAGGTTACACTTGACACACTTTTGAAGGACTAGAGAGAGTGAATTCAAGAAAGATTCAAATGACTCACCATAAATGGTAGTGTTATCCATGAAGACTTCCATGTAGTGTTCAATGAATTCAGAAAATATACTCATCATCCACCTCTATAATGTTTCATGGACATTGCAAAGGCCAAAAGGCATTCTCCTATATGCATATGTTCCAAAGTGGCAAGTTAAAGTAGTATTTTCTTGGTCTTAAGGTGCGATTGGGATTTGAAAATAGCCAGTTTATCCATCAAGAAATCAATAGTGTGACTTTCCGGCTAATCATTCCAGCATTTGATCAAGGAATATAAGATGGTAGTGATCCTTTCGTGTTTCAACATTAAATTTTCGGAAATCAATGCACACACACCATTTGTTCTTCACTCGATTTGTGAATACATCCCCATGATAATTTTTGAAAATAGTTACCCCACCCTTGTTAGGTACAACTTGAATTGGACTAAACAATTTACTTTCAGAAATTGGGTAGGCAATACCAGCTTGAGGAAGATTAGTGATCTCTTCCCTAACTACCTCAAGGATGAGTGGATTGAGTCTTCTTTGAGGTTACCTAATTGGTTTGGATGATTTTTCAATATGGTTGTGACACATAAAAAGGTAAGGGTTGATTCTTGGTATGTCATCTAGGGTCCAACCTAAGGCTTTTTTGATTTCCTCTAACACTTGAACAAGTTTTTACTCCTCATTTGTAACGACCCGAAATTTTGAATAAATCATGTTTCCTAATTTTGTGTGTTATTTTATTATTTTTTTTATACTCAACAAAAATGTTTCATTTGATAACATGAGTATAATTAAAACAAGACCATTGGGTTTTGACTGTTATATGACCATCGGTCAATATGACCACTGGAAACTAATCGTTTTGATTATTGTCTCTAAATACAAGTAATCTTGGTTAAATAATATAGAAAGAAGATTCGATGGCGTCACCCAGTAGTCTTGGAGTGATCGAAGCCCATCTAACAGAACTTGGGAAGGAGGTAGCACCACTGTGCTTTGCTCTGGAACAAACCCAAGCTGAACTTCATCGTGTGAATCTAGAACGGGATCGCCTTTGTGAGAAGTTCAAAATAATAGAAATTACAAATCGTGCGATGTTGGCCGAGCCTCCCCCAGATTCTCTCACCTTAGCATACATTACACTTATGTCCTATGCTGGTGTGATTAGGGTCTATGTAAGGAGACCATAACTGCCTTATGTAATCCTTTGTTTTAAATAAAAATTGGGATTTTTTCTTATGATGATGTTTATGACATTTCAAATGACCGGATAAATATAGTATGCATATTTTTGGTGAATTTTAGAGAAAGGATATTTTAAAAAATGTTTATGTAAACATTAAATAATTAAAAATGTGTAATGATTTTCAAAAAATGGTCTTCTACAATTATGTTCAGTATGAAATTTAAAGTCTAATAAGATCCACTTAATTTTTGATGAATAGTAAATTATGAATAGTGATTTTATGCTTAGGATTAGTAATGTGACCAAATGGATTAGTAATCTCACTTAAAGAAAGTATTAATATAATCTAGGCACCTTGATTAAGTAATGTGATTCAATAAAATGGTTAAATAACGGTTTCATAAATTATTATTCAAGTATTAGTTTTTTCGGGTGAATACTGGTTTAAATTAAAAATTAAATTAAATTTTTTTAGAAAATTATTTTTATAAAATGGATTTCATTTTTGAACTTTGAGCATCGATATTATGTTAAGGTAAATTTTGGGGTTTTTTCTGAAAAAATTAATTTTCGGTGAATAGTGTATTTATTTAAAAAATAAATTAAAAATATTTAGAAAATTATTTTTATAAAATGGAGTTCATTTTTGAAATCCGAGCATTGATATTTGGTTAAGTGAAATTTTGGGATTTTTTAGAGAAAGATGAATTTTTAGTGAATAGTAAAAATACAGTTTTAGAGTTTCGGTATGTTTAATGACATCATAACCATGTCATGATAATTTCATGAGATATTTTATGGGTTGGCCGACCAAAGGTGATGAATTATTGTATTGGGGGCCCCATGTGGCCTAACTTCATGGGAAATATCTTGGGAGAGCACATGGTTTTGAGAAACCCACTTATGAGGTGTCCCTTGGCCATTAATGCCTTGTCCCCTCACTTCCCCTATAAATACCAAGCCATTCCCTCATCCTTTGGACTCCAAAATCATTCTCAACGAATTTCTGTTCTCCTTACCTCCCAAGGAGTCCTTCCAAGGTTCCCCAAAGCCCTCAAGGTCCAAACCATTGAGTTTTAAGAGTTACGTTTTATGGTAAGGGATCCGACCCCCTCTCTTTCTTTTCAAGTGATCTCTTTTTTGTCATTTATTTTATTCTCCATTTTCTTATGTTGGAGGATGTTATTTTATATTCATTATAATGTCCTTTTTATGTTCATATGATGAGAGACCCCCTATTACTCTTATCATTTCATTTTATTAAAGTTTAAGTGGCTCCGTTAGGCTGCCGAAATTTTTGTAATGGATTATTTCACCCTTCTCATTTTCAAGTTCTATTTTCTTGTCAAGTCTTTCAAGTTCCTTTTTATTATGTTGGGGTATGATATCTATATCTATCATACTTATATTTTATGATCATATGAATAGATACCCCATTTGATCTCTTCAATTCAGTATTTTTAAGTTTTAAGTGGCGTCGTTAGGCTGCCGAATTTTTAAGTGGTTCTTTCACCCTTCTAGTTTTGAAGTTCTACTTTCATGTCAAGTCTTTCAAGTTCCTTTTTATTATGTTGGGGTATAATCTCTATATCTATAATACTGAAATCTTATTTTCATATGATGAGATACCCTATTTTATCTCTTCAATTCAGTATTTTAAAGTTTTAAGTGGCGCCGTTAGGCTGCCATATTTTTAAGGGATTCTTTCACCCTTCTCTTTTTCAAGATCTATTTTCATGTCAAGTCTTTAAAGTTACCTTTTATTATGTTGGGGTATGATATCTATATCTATCATACTGAACTCTTATGTTCATATTATGAGGGACCCTATTTGATCTTGTCAATTCATTTTTGGTTGAAGTTTAAGTGACGTCGTTAGGCTGTCGGATTTTCATAAGAGAAATCTAATTTTTGTCTTCCTTCCATGTTTTTCATTTCAAATGGTATATCCTTAAAATTTCATTATAATGTTATTAAATCCTTTATATTATGTTCCCCTAATGTTTTATGGATCATTTATGATTGGGTTACCCTTGTCCTCTCTCTTTTCAATGTTTTCTAAAACCTCGTAACATAGTCGTTATGCTGCATAATTTCCGTCTCAAAATGTCTCTCTTTTTCTAAAGTTATTTTATTTTATTAATTTAATACTCAAAGAGCTATCTTATATAAGGGTATTAACATATATACCATGTTTTTCTATTTTAAATTCTTGGATTTGCATACATGAGACCCACCTTCCTTTTATGTGGGTTTTAAAGTGACACAATGATCATGTCTTTAAAACAGTTTTTAAAATGTTATGATTATGAAATGAAAAAAATTTCTTTTATGATATATGGGTTGTTTATGAAATTATTGATGATGAAATATGTGGCTCAAATGATGATAAAGACAAATTTAAGGGTGTGCCCTGATAGCACTCCAATGCATTGAGTAATGATGTAACCACTAGAGATTACAATTTTCACGATATCTTGGTGAATAAACTCGGTAATTTTCAAATGACACCTTGGGGATGGACCTTGGTGATATGTTCATGATTTTCTATGTTAAATGATGTAGCAACATCTTAAAGTTATGAAAAATTTTATTTTTATTATGATATGCCACATGATTTCTTTCTCGTGCCTTAAAGTTCTTTTTCATGACATAGTTGATGTATCTCAATTTCACATGTTAAATGTTTCTCTTGTTCCCTTACTGGGCCTTCTGCTCAACCTTTATTTTGATGTATGTCCCCAGGTTATGAGATGCAGTAATGAACCTAGGATGAACTTAAGGAGAATCCTTTCAAGTGTTTAAGAAGAATGTTTTATGTTGTTTTCATGTATTATTTTCCTAGTTTCCAAGACACTAAACCTTAAATATCCTCAGTTTTGTGTAATGTAATGAAAGTTTACGTTATAAAAAGGCATGATGTTATAGTTGGTATCAAAGGATTGTTTAGTTATTTGTGGAAATTAGGACATGAAAACTTTAGGAATTAGCCTATAGAAATGTTTAATATAGGAAATCTTCCTGGTATTTTGGCGAGTATTGAGTAATGGGTTGCCAAGAAAATACATCCCTGTCTGGATACGAGCAGGTAGAGGTGGATCTGGAATAGATGTACATAGGAGTAAAACCAAAAACACTACATTGAGCTAGACTCAAATGGGAAATGGTACACGACAACGGGCCTTGCTGCACTATTGGTTACGACACTCCCGGGGGATATGCTTCGGTAAATTCATAATCTTAGTATGAAACATTGTTAAAGGAACAAAGATAAAATAAAATAAAGATTCGCATAAGAATATATGATCATGGACAACCTAGATGGGAACCTAGGGGATCACAAGTTAGGGTATACTATTCTTCTACAAGTTATCCTTATATGCTTTAAGTTCCTTTTCATGATTATTGGCTAAGTATTTAAGCCCATAATTATACTTTCTCTTCTTAGTTAATGGTGGGAAATGGAAGAACATGTCCCAACAACCAATGTGATAGGAAATGCGACGATTGCCATATTAATATGACCGAGATGATTAGGGGATTAAAAGATTATTATTATTTTGGAAGACATTCACTATTTTGGGGACCCTATATGATTGAGGTAAATAGATTACAACGGTATTTTCATTGAGGAGTAAGGTTGACTTATATTTTGATGAATCGATGAATTTAAGGTGGACTTATAGTAATTTAGGTTACTTATGGGAATGATTAACCTATCTTGGGTAAAATATGGTTAGGTTAGCTACTTTTGTTATAAGATTTTAGGAGTGGTTGATGTTGTTTGGAGATGAACAATGAAGTTTATTTTGGAAGACTATGTTATCAAATCCTTCTTGTATTTGGGTTTCAATATTAGTTTGGTTTATTTTGAGGAATTTCAAGGACCGTTATTTATTGAATGGTCTATGATGAACTTTGAGTAGTGCCATGGAACTTTTAATATTTAAAAGTAGTTTCTATTCCTATGGGATTCTGTCTTTTTGAAGAGTTGTTTTACCTCAACCTTTCTATTTTTGGGATAATGTTTAAAGATAGAAGAAATAGATAGTTAATATTTTGTGGATTATGTGATTCTCTAGAAGATAATTCTTGTGTTTTGATGAGACCAAGTAGTTATGAATGCTCATCATTTGGAGAAAAGATTAGTTTTGGTAGAAACTTATTAAAGGATGAAACTCTATATGAAAATAGGTATATTTCCTTATATTTTTGTTCTATGTAGTAAATGAATTCCTCAAAATTATGAAAAGAAACGTAAAACAAAATTTTTGTTGGTTTACGTTTCCTACTAGGTAATCAAAGACCGTTTACACACATCATAAGTTTGGGATTTTCTCGTGGTCAACTTTCTCCTAATCATATTTTTTGTGACTCTCCCCCATAACTTGACCCTTTTTTTTCTTCCATATCCATGTTTTCCTCCATGGAATCCTAGTATGGGTTAACTCGGGTGACCTTTGTACTTCCCTTTCTTTATTTTAAAGTAATAGTGTTAATGACTCCTTTTCTGATGTGGGAATTTCAATGAAATTTCAAAAACCAATTTTAAAAATAGAGAGGACGCAATTTCTTAAGGGGGGAATATTGTAACAACCCGAAATTTAGAATAAATCTTGTTTCCTAATTTTGTGTGTTTTTTTATTTTATTTTTATACTCAACAAAAATGTTTTATTTGATAACATCAGTATAATTAAAATGAGACTATTGGGTTTTGACTGTTATATGACCATTGGTCAATATGACCGCTGGAAGCTAAACGTTTTGATTATTTTCTCTAAATACAAGTAATCTTGGTTAAATAATATAGAAAGAAGATTCAATGGCCTCACCCAGTAGCCTTGGACCGATCGAAGCCCATCAAACAGAACTTGGGAAGGAGGTAGCACAACTGGGCTTTGCTCTGGACCAAACCAAAGCTGAACTTCATCGTGTGAAGCTAGAATGGGATCTCCTTCGTGAGTAGTTCAAACTAATAGAAATTACTACTCGTGCGATGTTGGCCGAGCCTCCCTCAAATTCCCTCTCCTTAGCACACCTTACACTTAAGTCCTATGATGGTGTGATAAGGGGCTATGTAATGAGACCGTAACTGCCTTGTGAAATCCTTTGTTTTAAATAAAAATTGGGATTTCTTCTTATGATGATGTTTATGACTTTTAAAATGTCCGGATAAATATAGTATGCATATTTTTGGTGAATTTTAGAGAAAGGATATTTTAAAAAATGTTTATGTAAACCTTAAATAATTAAAAATGTGTAATGATTTTCAAAAAATGGTCTTCTACAATTATATTCAGTATGAAATTTAGAGTCTAATAAGATCAACTTAATTTTTGATGAATAGTAAATTATGAATAGTGATTTTATGCTTAGGATTAGTAATGCGACCAAATGGATTAGTAATCTCATTTAAAGAAAGTATTAATATAATCTAGGCACCTTGATTAAGTAATGCGATTCAATAAAATGGTTAAATAACTGTTTCATAAATTATTATTAAATTATTAGTTTTTTTGGGTGAATAGTGTTTTTTAATTAAAAATTAAATTAAAAATATTTAGAAAATTATTTTTATAAAATGGATTTCATTTTTGAACTCAGAGCATCGATATTATGTTAAGGTAAGTTTTGGGGTTTTTTTGAAAAAATGAATTTTCGGTGAATAGTGTATTTATTTAAAAAATAAATTACAAATATTTAGAATTTTTTTTATAAAATGGAATTCATTTTTGAAATCAGAGCATTGATATTTGGTTAAGGTGAAATTTTGGGATTTTTCTGAGAAAGTTGAATTTTTAGTGAATAGTAAAAATACAGTTTTAGGGTTTCGGTATGTTTAATGACATCATAACTGTGTCATGATAATTCCATGAGATATTTTATAGGTTGGCTGAAAAAAGGTGATGAATTATTGTATTGGGGGCCCCATGTGGCCTAACTTCATGGGAAATATCTTGGGAGAGCACATGGTTTTGAGAAACCCACTTATGAGGTGTCCCTTGGTCATTAATGCCTTGTCCCCTCACATTCCCTATAAATACCAAGCCATTCTCTCATCCTTTGGACTCCAAAATCATTTTTAACGAATTTATGGTCACCTTACCTCCCAAGGAGTCCTTTCAAGTTTCCCCCAAGCCCTCAAGGTCCAAATCATTGTGTTTTAAGAGTTACGTTATAAGGTAAGGGATCCGACCCCCTCTCTTTCTTTTCAAGTGATCTCTTTTATGTCATTTCTTTTATGCTCGATGTTCTTATGTTGGAAGATGTTATTTTATATTAATTATACTATCCTCTTTATGTTCATATGATGATATACCCCCTCTTACTCTTATCATTTCATTTTATGAATGTTTAAGTGGCGCTGTTTGGCTGCCGAAATTTTTGTAATGGATTCTTTCACCCTTCTCATTTTCAAGTTCTATTTTCTTGTCAAGTCTTTAAAGTTCCTTTTTATTATGTTGGGTTATGATATATATATCTATCATACTGATATTTTATTATCATATCATGAGAGACTCCATTTGATCTCTTCAATTCAGTATTTTTAAGTTTTAAGTGGCGTCGTTAGGCTGCTGAAAATTTAAGTGGTTCTTTCACCCTTCTAGTTTTGAAGTTCTACTTTCATGTCAAGTCTTTCAAGTTCATTTTTATTATGTTGGGTTATAATATCTATATCTATAATACTGAACACTTATGTTCATATGTTGAGAGACCCTATTTGATCTCTTCAATTCAGTATTTTAAAGTTTTCAGTGGCACCGTTAGGCTGCCGAATTTTTAAGGGATTCTTTCACCCTTCTCGTTTTCAAGATCTATTTTCATGTCAAGTCTTTCAAGTTCTTTTTTATTATGTTGGGGTATGATCTCTATATCTATCATACTGAACTCTTATTTTCATATGATGAGAGACCCTATTTGGTCTTTTCAATTCATTTTTGGTTGATGTTTAAGTGACGTCGTTAGGCTGCCAGATTTTCATAAGAGAAATCTAATTTTTGTCTTCTTCCATGTTTTTCATTTCAAAAGGTATGTCATCAAAATTTCATTATAATGTTCTTAAATCCTTTATATTCTCTTCCCCTACTGTTTTATGGATCATTTATGAGTGGGTGACCCATGTCCCTTCTCTTTTTAATGATTTCTAAAACCTAGTAACATAGCCGTTATGCGGCAGAATTTCCGTCTCAAAATGTCTCTCTCTTTTTCTAAAGTTATTTTATTTTATTAAGTTAATACTCAAATATCTCTCTTCTATAGGGGTATTAACATATATACAAAGTTGTTTTATTTTAAATTCTGGTATTTACATACATGATACCCACCTTCCTTTTCTGTGGGTTTTAAAGTGACACAAAGATCATGTCTTTAAAGCAGTTTTTAAAACGTTATGATTATGAAATTAAACCCATTTATTTTATGCTATATGGGTTGTTTATGAAATGATTGATGATGATATATGTGGCTCACATGATGATAAAGACAAATTTAAGGGTGCGCCCTGATAGTGCTCCAATGCATTGGGTAATGATGTAACCACTAGAGAAACAATTTTCACGATATCTTGGTGAATAACCTTGGTAATTTTCAAATGACACCTTAGGGATAGACCTTGGTGATATGTTCATGATTTTCTATGTTAAATGATGAAGCCACATCTTAAATTTATGTAAAATGTTATTTTTATTATGATATGCCACATGATTTCTTTCTCATGCCTTAAAGTTCTTTTTCATGACATAGTTGATGTATCTCAAGTTCACATGTTAAATGTTTCTCTTGTTCCCTTACTGGGCCTTCTGCTCACCCTTTCTTTTGATATATGTCCCTAGGTTATGAGATGCAGTAATGAACCTAGGATTAACTTAAGGAGAAGCCTTTCAAGTGTTTAAGAATAATGTCTTATGTTGTTTTCATGTATTATGTTCTTGGTTTCCAAGACACTAAACCTTAAAGATCCTCAGTTTTGTGTAATGTAATGAATGTTTATGTTATAAAAGGCAAGATGTTATATCAGTTTCATTAAGTGAAGAAGAAATAATGACATGATAAGAATGATCATGGAAAAGGAATGCATATTTTAGGTGTTCAAGAAGAGGTTTCATATCAGTCTCATCTTTCATTTGTGGGTTAGAAAACTCAGGAATGGAGTAATGGACTTTAGTTTCTTCATATTCATTTTCATTAATACTGTCTAAGGTAGAGAATTAGAGATCAGAGTTGATGTGGTATTCAAGAGAGTTTTCAAGTTCCTCTAGATTGATGGAGTCTATGAATGAGAGGTCCACATCAACTTTACTATTTATGAATTGGTTAATCATGGTGAAAATTTCAAAGGATTCGTTATCATTTGAACATGAAGAACATGATGGATTGGGGTTCAATTGACTCTCAGAACTGTACTCAGAAGCATGGATTGAGAATGTAGAGTGATCCTCATATGGGTATCACATGGCTTGGAAAATGTTGATCATGAACAGTTGGTCACCAAATTCCATGGATAAGATGCATGAATGGACATTAATATTGGTTCTCTCTATCATTAGGAATGGTCTTCCTAGAATTAAGGGAGATCGAGAAGAGTTCATCTCACCTTCCATGGTAAGGACATAGAAATTGGCTGGGAAGATAAGATTATTAACACGAACAATGAAATCCTCAATTATACCCTCAGGACGAGAAGTTCTTTGATTGGCCAATTGTATGAAAACACAAATTGGATATAAAGGACCTAGAAAAAGGATGGAGAATATGGGTTAGGGCATGAAATTAATTGAAGCTCCTATGTCTATGAGTGCATCATCAATGTTGGAACTCACAATTTGGAATGCAACCGTAAAGGTCCCTAGATCTTTGCACTTTATGGGAATATAGTACTGGGTGGAAAATTTTTCAAAGTTCCTAAGTTGTCTCTTATGGGTACACAACTCCTTGAGAAACTTGGAATACTTCAGAATTTTTTAATGACATCTTATAGGGGAATGTTCACTTCAACATGTCTAAACATGTCAAGCATTTCAAGATCAGGTTCTAAGGACTTCATTGGATTAGA
Organism: Viscum album; assembly: GCA_963277665.1. Taxonomy (NCBI): domain Eukaryota; kingdom Viridiplantae; phylum Streptophyta; class Magnoliopsida; order Santalales; family Viscaceae; genus Viscum; species Viscum album. Next base: position 1,156,686,406 of record OY728126.1, read on the forward strand.
AATGGCTTGAGGAAAAGGAATTGGGTTCCTATTTGGAATTGAAGGTGGTTTGGGAATGGTTTCAGGTTCCTTTTCATATTTATTTTTCTTTTCATTTTTTAGGTCAACATTCAAAGGGGGTTTGGAGGACTTATCTTGAGGCATAACAATTTTCTTCCCCGATCATAGTGAAATTTCACATAAATTACCCGTGGGGTTGGGTAATTTTTGAGTTGGAAGTTGGGAAGAATTGGATGGTTGCTACTGACTAAGGTGGGATGCAGGTTGACCGATTTGGGATTCAATGTTTTTAATGCTGGAATGGGTGAAGGAGGCAAGATCTTCCACTGCACATTCCCATGGTTTTTTGGAAGAAGATGCTTGTCCCAGATTGGGATTAACTTGATATTGTTTATTGGGAAAGCGGTTGTATTGGTTTGGGAATTGGGAAGGCTCACTAGGATAGTGGAACCCTATAGGGGGAAGAGGAGGATTGATCCTTTGAGGCTGAGGAACAAAAGGGTAAGGTTGTTGGAAGTTACCAACGCTATGAACATATTGGAACTAGTTTGGGTTTTAAGGAGGTAATTGAGGGGGATGAGAGATGGTATTTCCATACCTCATTCCTTGGCTGTAGAAAGAAGAAAATGGCCCAAAGTGAGGTTGGTTGAAGTTTCTAATGAACTGAACTGATTATTGAGGGTTGGTGTTCCACTGAGAATATGATGAATTGAGCTCCATTGTTCCAGATGAATCAGATTGATCCTCTTGAGGTTGTGGACATGTGTTAGTTGGATGAGATGGATATCTTTAGATTCTATAGTTTATGATAGGGCCAGAGAACATTGATTGGGGAGAATTTGAGGTTGGGGCTTTGGAAGCCATAACTAGTTTCCGCACAGGACTTTTATGTTAACTGATCCACTCAGTCATCTTTTTTGGCTCTATTGATTGATTATCTTTGTCCTATTTGACTTGACCATGTGCTCAAGTATGTAATTATTGTGTGTTTTCGGCCATGTTTCTTATAAAATCTCTTGTAGTTTCATGAGTTTTATCAACAAGATCACTACCACATGCGACATCAATGAGAGTTCTCTCTATAGCCAATAACCTCCCATAGAAGTATTGGATCAAGATTTGGTCAGGGATTTGGTGGTGTGGGTAGGTTGCAACAAGCTTTTTGAACCTCTCCCAAAATTTATGGAGTGATTTATTTGGGAATTTATGGATACCACTTATTTCTTTTCGGATAGAAGTATTACAAGAAGCAGGAAAGAATTTCTCTAAGAAGAGTTTCTTGATGACATTCCATGTGGTTATGGAACAAAGAGGTAGGTAGTAAATCTAGGATTTGGAAGAGTCAGCTAGGGAGAAAGGGAATGCTCGGAGTTTGATTTGTTCCTTAGAAATTCCTTGAGGCTTCATGGTAGAGCATACTACTTGGAACTATTTTAGGTGGAGATGTGGATCCTCACCAGCTAGCCCGTGGAAATGAGTAAGAATATGAATCAAACCCGATTTGAGTTCGAAGTCAGCATCTATGTTTGGATATTGAATACCAAGAGGTTGGTAATTCATATCAGGGACAAAAAGTTCTTTATGTGTTTGTTCCCTAGTATTCGCCATGTCTAATTCAATTGGTTGGACAAGGACTGGTTCTTGAATTATTTGATTATCCCTAATTCTACTCCTATGTTGGCGAAGAGTTCTCTCAATTTCATGGTCAAACAAATCTGAGGGATTGTTTGGGAGGCTACGTGGCATTCAAAGAGATGTTTGAAGAAAGAGGAAGACGAGTTTTTCATTGTTTGTTTTCTATTTAATTTTTTTAATTTTTGCTTTTTTTGATTTTTTTACAATAACCATAAACTAATGACTACATAAAGCACCATCCCCGACAACAGATCCATTTGAAACATGTGGCTGAGTGTCGCCTATTGACTGGTCAATGTTCTGATGCTCTACTAATGTGTATAGCATCCCTCGGATCGAATCCTTAGTGATGATACTTTTTAACAGTCGTTTGTTTTTAGTTGATTGTATTTTGATTATGGGGTTTGTTTGAAGAGCTTATGAAATGATTGATTGATAAAGATTGATTTAAAAAATTGATAAATAATAGGGTGAGTTCATCATTAGGTAGTTAATCTTGTGATTTCCTTGATCTTTTCTTTATATTGCATTTAAATTAACACCCACTTCCCAAGAGAACCTTGATTTGAATTTATAAGTGTTAAGGATTTAATCCAAGCTTTAACTTAACTTAGGGTTTTAATCTCAATCATAGCTTCTTGATGGTAGTGTATTTATGGTTCCAATAATCCATGGAAACCACACATTAAACAAAACAAGTAATTAATCCATGTCATGTTAAGTCTAACATACACAATGTTAAATTAAAAAATACTCATCGAGAAATAACTCTCAATCGCTCAACATCACTAAATTATAACTCACCCCAATGAGAGATTTACTCAGCCACTGAAATGATTAATAATCTTCTTATAATGATTCTGCTGATAAATTATAAATAAAACAAAAATAATGAGATAAGAGAAGAGTAGTGTGTCGAACACAGATGACCATTGAAGAGAGTTTAAAAAATGACTTTCGATTGAATGAGGAAGAAAACAAAGGAAAATAGTTTTAACTTGATTTAAACTATTTTAATAAAATTAATATAAAACTACATAGGGGTGTTGAGAATGAGAGATATTGAAGAAGAAACTTGAATTAAAGCCGAATTACAATAAAACAAACACTTACACTTTTACAAACAAAGAACTACACAAAAGTAAATGAAAGGAAGAAAGGAGGAATGGTTTCTAAATTAAAAACTTGAGTATGGAAGATCCTCCCAAGACTTTTCAAGATCTTTGTTCATGCCAACCTATCCTTCTTTTCTCTAAAATTTCAACCCTTTTGAAAGGGGAGAAGGGGGTGTATTTATAGCTCAAGGTGGTGGACTGTTTGCATTCCCAAACTACCCCTCCACTTGTATCACCACTTTGATAAATTAGATAGTCGAATCTAGATATATAATCTTCTTACAAGTTGTGGATAAATATATCCTATGTCTACTCTGAACATATGTAAGCCATTGGACTTATGGAGCTAATGTTATGGCGAGTTGATTAAACAATTTTAATCTGTCCATTTCAATCCAAAATTTTTGAAGTCCAAAATGTGAATGGGTTTTTAAAAAGGGGGATGCCTTAGAATCTGAACACTTTATTCAACAAAGTTGGACAAACATATCTAATATTTTACACTGAAAAATATCATATTTACTGAATGATTATATCGGGAGATATGACATGAATAGTTCCTAGATTTTAATTTCTGTCCAGAATGGTGGGAGGGACTTCAAGGCATTGGTTGGGCTGCTTTTTCTTATAGTTAGACCTTTAAATTTCTATCCATGATTCCTTTAGATAATCCAGGACATATGGTAGAGTTTAATAAAATTTGGTCTTCAGGATTTAGACCAGTAACTCCATCATCATGGCTGGTCCAGTTTAATCACAAATTATTTGGGTCTTCTTATGTTGTCCATATGATCTTTCAAATGGCAGAATTGGCCAATTATTCCTTCTAATGATATGTGAGAAATTTAATAAGGAATCCTAAAAAATAATAACCACACAATTTGAATCTATTGGGTGAGAGTTATAAATAAAATAGTAAACTGACTCAATTGGACTACTTCTAAAAATGCTCAAAAATTATACTTAGTATTAAAATATTAATATTTCACAGACATTATGCTTATTTCATATAAAATCAGTAAAGGGAGTATTGAATAAGTCATGAAAATATTAATAACATATAATCCCTCACAATTAGTCTTGTGAATGTCCTCATTTTCAACAAATATAAAAAATGACAAAATCATTTTCACTCACCAACAAATATTAAAATTTTGTTTTCCCCAATCAGGGGAAATTTAAACAATTTCAATCATCGATATTGAAATCCACCACAAGTTGTTATAGAATAAATGTTCCAAAAACAATTCATTTTTTCATGCTTAAATTTATAAATGGAAAATGGTGGAACACAAAACTTACTCCTCTCAAGATGATATAAATAATTTATGGTGCTTCACTCATTCACCAACCAAAAGTTAAAATCTTAGAGTTTGTAAGAGTTCTCAACTTATATTCCCCACCCTAAAGTGTACAAGAATAAAAAGGACTTTTGAAGGGGTTTTATGTGGCTATGGGACGATAGGAATATAATGCCCAAGGGAGATAATAAGAGGGGTAAAATACCAATAGGGAAAAATCAATTGACTTTTTTTTGAAATGAGACATGAAAGGAAATGGAAACAAAAATTTATGAGGGAATGAAAATTTGAAATAAGACACAAAAGTGGATGAAAATATTAAGGAAATAAGAAGATGGAATATTTACAAAACACAAAACTTCTCTTAATGACATAATAATATAATGCACATGTTGTTTTTTTTCCTTCTTTTTTTTTGCATTTTCCGAAAGTAGAACTTGGAAAAGATCTCACACACATATCCCAACCCATGATTGATCTCTTAATGATGCTAATTATAATAGTTATAATAAGATCAAATGCTTAGAAATATTGATTTTTGACCTACCCAAGACATAACCCTTTTTTATTTGATTTTTTTTTTGGAATTTTGTTTGAACAATTGTCAATAAAATTTTCAAAATTACATAAATGAAAGTACATTACATTAAAAAAACACCGAATAGAAACCCCTCCCCCACACTGAAATGGATGTTTTACCTAAAGAATATGATGACATGGTGAAATCAACAAAGGGTACCCAAAAAGAAATCTAAACAGGCTGGAGGTCATCACGGCCCTCAAAATTACATTTCTTACTCCTAAACTAGCGTAGTGGTGCAAGGTCGATCCATAGAGAACGAAGATGAGAATTCTAGGTTTTATTCAAGATAAACTCCACTGTTGTCAACAATGAAGCGAGTGTGCATTTTTCACTTTTTTTTATTAAAATTAAGTTGAACAGGATGACGGAACAAGTATTTTTTATAGAAAAGAGCTAAAATTACAATAAGTACTGTTAAACTAAGAATTATATCAAACTATCATTAAGCAGCAAAGACAAGGAGCTATGAACAACTATTTTCTCAGAAATTCCACACTTGATGGTTAAAAGGATAAATATCCCCTAAATTTAATTGAATCACACCTTAAAAATTGGTTGATATATCTTCCTCGCCAGAAGACACATCAAACAGAGGAATGACTTTTACAGTTCACCACTCTAAAGATCATCATCTGTTAAAAGTTTGAAAAAGAATATAGTTGAAATTAAACTTGCTGTAAAACTCCAACTATCATGAAATTAAGGTATAAACATAAAAATGATTAAGTTAAATATCCCCAATTGAACATGAAACTATGAAATTTTTGTATTAAGGTGTGAGCAATTTGACCTAACATCAGAGTTGACCTCACCGATTAACTCTGATGTCAATCGAAGAGTAAGTGAAAAATTAAACAGATAAACCAACAAAGATTAAAGATCCTGAGATGGAAAATCAAATCCTGTTCATAATGAAATATATAATTGAAAACAACCTAAAACAGAGAACAAGGCTTAAAGAAAAGAGGAAGAAAGACTCCCAAAATATTTATCTGCATTGGGGATCCTTAGTCTTCAGTTTGACTCTATCATCTCCCGGGAGTTCTGCTCAAGAATTGTCTGGCATGGAATGTCAAATGAGAGTCTCCCCCATTTTTAAAATTCTGCTACTTGCTCTGTTTTAATACCAAATGGCAACTGATTCCTATCACTGCACATCTTCCACATATTTCGAAAATTCTTCACCCACACACTACAAAATGTGCATTTTTTCACGACCAGAATGTCACACTAATTTTTCCCTCCTAACTAACTCCCGCTGAGTTTTTTGGATGAAACTGGACGTGTTTAAGTCCCTTGAATGAACCTTCAAAATAAAAAATAATAGAAAAATAAATAAATGAGATGCAATGAAAAATAATTATTTTTAAGGTAAATTGTTATAATACTTGTTACAAATTAACTTAAGTTTATTGATAATTACTAACTTAACAAAACTGAGATAAAACATAAGTTATTAAAAAGTTATTAATTTAACTAAGTTAATAAAATAATTACTAATTTACTAATTTTATTATTTTTAACTATGTTATTAAAAATTACACTATAAATAAATAAATAAATAAATTAATATTTATGATTATATTAATAATTTAATTATTACTATTAAAGAAATTAAGTTTTTATATTAATATATTATTTAGTTAATTTTAATTAAGTAATTAAAATTAATACTTAAGTTTTGAGTATTTTAAAATTAATAAGTATGTTTATAATTTATTTATAATAATTTATACAATTAATAGTAAATTAATTTACTATTAAATTTTATTATTAATTTATTTTTTTAATTTAATTTATCTATTTATAGTAATTATAATTTTTTTAATTAATTACTTTTACAAAATATTTATATTTATATGACTTAGTGAAGTTAACTTTATAAAAAGTTAACTTTATTTTAACTTTACTTTACTTTAGCTTTTTCTTTTCTTCTTTTTTTTCATTTGACTTTACTTTTATTATTTTATTTTTAAGTGTTAATTTAGTTTAATTTATGTTTTTATTATTTTATTTTTAATATTATCTCTTCCCGCCTCTCCCCAAATTGGCGCACAGCAGGAGGCTCAATTTCGTGAAGCAGGGCCGACAATACTTCCCTCCTCCACTGCTGCTCCCAGCCTACAACGGCACCGAACAGGTTCTTCTTCGACTTCAACGGTGTAGTCACCCTCTGCTCCACAGTGAACCCTAATGCGGCTTGGAATTAGCGGCACTCTTGTAGCCGCTCGACTAAAACTCCTCACAGCAGTGCGGATCTTCGGTGGTGCGCAATAGCAGCTCGACGCCTCAAAACGGGGGCATCCAGCAAGGTAGAAATCCAGTCCTTCAACAGTGGATCTCCTCCTTTGAACCCTGCATGCTAGGCACTGCCCTCCTTCAACAGTGGATAGGTGTGACTTCGGCGCCCCAAAACGGCAGACAACAGCTACCCTGCGGACCTCTTTTGCACTTAGCAGCGCGACGACGGACAACAGCAGCAACAATAGACCTCCTTTGATCTGCTATGTGGCATATCTCCATCCTTCGAATAGGGCAGCAACAGCGGTTCCTTCCAATGACTCTGGTGCAGTGCGGTGCAACTCCGCCACAACCTCGGGTGGCTTCGGGTTGCAGGGTGAGATTGGAAATCTATCGGTGAGGAGGATTGCGCCTAATAGTGAGGTTTGGGGGTATTGAGAGGTAATAGTGAGGTAGGCAGCAACTACCTATGAGGAAAAAGACAATGGCAGTAACGGTGAGGTTCTGAGGATAACAATGAGGTGGAAAAAAAACAAAAGCAGTAACGGTGAGGTTGGATATTCCATGCCAAGGTCACCGGTACGCTAAAAAAATAAAAATGAGCAGCCGTGTGGGGTGACTGATAAAAATAATTAAGGCTAACAGTAAGGTGCAGATCAGTAGCAAGGCTACCGATATAATATCGGTGAGTAAAGACAGCGGCGCAGGGAAAATGGTCACCGAGAGACATAAAAATTAAGGCGACCGGTAGGAAGAATATTATGGTTACTGGTAGACAAAATCAAAGCTCACTTTTACGCAACAGTGACCTTTTAAACAAAATAATCATAGAATTAAAACTTAAATAAATTAAATAGAAAGACTTAAAATAATTAATTTAACTAATTTTAAATATAATTCATTAAAAATAAGATATTTATTAACCTTTAAACCATTAAATTTATTAATTAAAAATAACTAATTGAAAACAATTAAATTAATAAACTTGATTACTGTTAAACTAAATTTATAAGATACCTAAATTTTAAAGAAAACTACACAAGCTAAATAAAGATTATAAACAAATAAAAATAAAAATATAGGTGACCCAAGTAAATCACCACAAACTCTTAATTACCTCACCAGTTGGTAAAAACAATTATAAAATGAAATAAAAAATCAATCTGCATACATAAAATAATATAATTAATGTTTAAAAACTATTAATTAATTAATTAATTTACTATTTACACACAAATAATTATGGACAAACCTTTTTATTTAAATTTAACAACACAAATTTTTTACTTAAGTGATTGGCAGGATGACTAAACTAATTAATTAGATTAGTTAATCTATTCTAATGAATCCAAATTGAATAATAAAATATTAAAATAAAGTCTTAATTGATAAAAACACAAAAAAGAATGTTAAAATATTAATAATTATTAAAGTCAAATTATTTAAAAGGTGAGTAGATTGGCATTAAAACAACTATTAATCAAATAATAAGTTTATATAAAATAATTAAGATAAAAAAATTATTAACTTTAGGACTAAAAAATACATAAATAATTATAAAAAATGATTAATTAACAAATGTAGTGATAAAATTACAAAAGTGCCATTATTTCTTAAAAACTGTCAAAATAATTAATTAAATTGATAAAAATTAAATAAAAGATATTGCAAAACTAGGTAAAAATAGAGCCACATCAAATTCCCCCACACCTAAACACTGTTTGTCCTCAAACAATCCCATGTTTTATTTTCTTTGAAAAACATTGAATGGTATTTATGATTTTGTTCAGAATGTAACATATCCAGCACTGAAAACAGAGGACTCAAGAATTATGATTAGGCTTTTGAAAAGATAACATCATATATGATCTTTCATAGAACAACTACTCAAAGAGTAATCAAGTATCTATGAATCATCCATCAAAGACTATGTCCTGCCTCATATGCGTCTCTGCCTAGCAACTCACTACAATTAAAGCTTATATTCTAAATTCAAGAGTGATAACAGGTAAAATATATGTGTAATCAAGACCTTAACAAAATGAACTTTGTAAAATGACTCATAACCTTGGTTCCAAAATAAACAAATATATATATATATATATATATATATATATATATATATATATATATATATATATATATATAACTACCTTATTGATACAACCAAAATGACTCCCCTATAAACAAGTTGTCTCCTTCTTCATCTGGAGTTCATCATTCCCCTCACCTTAATGAACCCATTTATGACCCTAGAAACTTTATTTATTTTTTCCCAAGCCTTGTATCATTGTGCCAAGTACTGTGCAATGCACTTATTCAAGATTTACAACGGGCTTAGAGTAAACAGAAACACACCCAGCATCTAGGATCTCAGAGATTCACTGTGGGATCCTTGATGCCCAGTATTACTCTAGATACATAGGATTTATATAAAAACCATTTATATTGGCTCATTAATGTGATCATTTTTATAAAAAGAAAGAAAAAAAGGACCTTCAGAGAAAAGTCAAACTTCCAGTTCCAAAGGTTATGATCAAAAATCCACTAACAGGTAACCAAATCACTCTAAAAAACAGTACCTAGACCAAAATTTCATTTAATAACTAACCATCTTCACTCAGCAATCATCCACTAACACCCATTTCAGACTCAAATCATGACTTAACTTCCAATCAAGCATCATTCTAAGGCAAGACTCATATGAGTTTAGTGTAAGCCTAAAATTATACAAGAATTTAGGATAAAATTTGACCATTTTTTACAAAATGTTTGAAGTCACAGTGGGAATCGATGGGCTTCAATTAACCACAGTTTAGTACAATCATGTATTGACCCTCTCGCCCACACTTAAAACCCAACTTTGTCCCCAAAATTGATTTCTAAATATGGAGAAGAACAATAAAACAATTAAAGTTCAAAACTTATTTTCAATTTAACAGATTTAGGACATGTATAAAGGGACTCAATGACGTTCAAAAATTATTGTTTTCCACAATAAATAACTTAAAAACAGGTTCATTAGAAAGTACATGCTTTAACAACGATGTCCAATGAAATACAAGGTGTGGGTGCATAGTTAATTGGGTGTAAGCATTATAAGAAAATATGATTCAAATGGATGTTCAATAGAACAAAAAGAAGCATGCTAAGCACCCTATAGACTAATCGGTTTTAAAGACCAGAAGCATGTACCCCCCACACATAGTTTCAAGCAGTGAAATGGTTTTAAAAACAGTGAAATTCAATTTTTCAGCAAAGAGGCACATGCATAATTTATGCATAACACAGTGAAAAGTAGCATAATTTTCTAATACAAGAAGAATTATTCAGTATGCATAATTTTATTTGAGCATTAAGGAACAGAGAAATAAATCCAACAATTATGAGTTGAGTACTTCCCTGAATAAGTTTTCCAATTTCCCTCCCGTATGGGAATTCCACTCCTTAAATGTCAAAGTAGCAGCATCCTAAAAATACAAATCATGTAAGCCAGGAACAAATATCTAGCAGAGACAGAGCATATATAAGGCAACACAACAGAACTTTATTCAAAGTAAAACAAGAACAGGGAAAAAAGTAAACACAAATAAAAGAACAAGGGTAGACTCCCAAGAAGCACTGAATTTTAAGTCTTCAGTTAGACATTATTTAATTACAATTTTTTTTATTTATTAACAAGAGAAGACCATGGGTTGCCTCCCATGCAGCGCTAGATTTATAGTCCCCAGCCAGACTCACCTAGAAACTAACCGTAGTCACTACGTGGATGTGGTTTCCTTAGTAGGAACCACCACATGTGTTTAGACCAATTATTTTTATCAGAAAGATGAAATTTGTGGGCTTCAAGACTTAGCACAACAAAAAATAAACTCTCATCAGCTGCAAAAATCCCCAAGAAACACCCTTTGACAGTTGAGAGCATAATGTTATCCACTTCTGGATTTGTTTCAGAGTTATCAAGATTTGAGTTCATATAAAGGGACAACATAATACTAGATGCTTCAAAGGGTGTGACATTAACCTCACAACTATCTCTCTTAACCTTAGAAAAAATAGGTACAAATTCAATGGTGAAAATGGGTAAATTCTGATTAGAAGGTTGAAGAGGAGATTAAATTATGTGATGAACTGAATCATGTACAATGAAACTCAAATGTGATTCCCCCTCTGGACTACTACCAGCATCATAATAAGGCTCAACACCCTTCATAGTTGAGGATTTAAGTGACATGAATAGAAGAGAATTTATTTTATCACAAAAAAACTCAGGTCTAACAATGTTGTAAATCTCCTCCAAAAGATCCTCATTGGTTAACTCACATTGAACATCTACTGCTTCTAATGAATCAACTCTGCCTAATTCAAGTGTGCGTTCAACCTAATTTTCATATTGAAATTCAAAATTCTCACTCTCTAAAACCATGTCATTTGAGTGTTCCAAAAAGTTTAAATTCGGAGGAGAAATGCTCAATTCTTCTTCAATAAAATCATGTTCAAGATTGTTCAAATTAAAACATTTACCCCCATGTAAATCCACACCGTTTTCCAATTCAGTACAAAAAGATTCAGAAAAGTGATTACAATGAGAATAGGGAAATGAAAAATCATCAGTTAGTTTTTCTTCCAATACCATTCCCTCATCCTCATCATCCAACAACATTTCCAAAATTATTGGTTTTACGAATTCAAAACATGGAAGATAAGTTTTCAGTTCAAGTTCAATAATTTCATATTCAATGTTATCCAGCTTAAGGTTCTCTTCCAAAATGTTCCCAATTTTTTGTTCAGACTCATTATTCACAAATTCATCAATGTTGGGTGAAGATTTTTTAGCATTCAAGTCTTCAGTTTCAGGTTTGACTTCAACCCGTGTGACTTCATTCTCAAAACTCCTAAAACAGTGATTTTTCTCTAATGTAGGAATTATGAAAATAATTGGGCTATCTTTTTCGTTAGGTTTCAATTCATCTTCAGAATTTTCCAACTCAACACCATTAAAGCTCTTTATTGGGATTTCAATGTTGCGTTCTTTTTTCAGTGAGTTGGTTATTTCTAGATTTAGTTCAACAGAATCAGATTTTTTAAAGAGAATGGATTATTTCCCAATTTCACAATCACTCTCTTCTTCGACTTGAATTTCAAATCTTTTATAAACATTTTCTTTTTCATTTTCTTCAAATTCTTCTTGTTATTTAACCCTTTTTTGTAATTCCAAGAGAATGTTTTCCAATCTTGTCATTCTTTTATCTTGCTCTTGAAAATATCTAATTTTAATTTCATGGGTTTTAGTTAAACAATTGATCTAATTATTCTCCCTAGCATCCAGTTTGGTTTCTATTAATTATAGTTTAGCTAGGAATTCAGAATTAGATTCAAAATTTTAATTTTCTTCAATATAAACATCCTGTTGTGGCTGGTTATAAACACACTGCCAGGAAGTGTGCCCATAATAGCCACAACACACACAATGTGGCACCTCTTGATTCCAGTTTTCACGAACTTCCATTTTAAACCAAAAACCAGGTGAGATTAAACACACAACAGTTCACTGTGAAACAGATTTCTCAAAATCAACACAAACAGTAGGTTCCAGTTCAAAACAGTTTTAATTATACAGATTTTTTTAAAATGATTTTTTAGTCTTTTTTATTGTTTTTTTTTATTTGTTTAAACCCGAGAATATCAGTGCGTGCCTTCCCCAGAAACGGTTCCAAATTTTTAATAGGTCGGAGGTCTTCATTGCCCTCAATATTAAATTTATTACTCCTACACTAGCACATTGGTGTAGGGTCGATCCACAGAGAAGGCAGACGAGAATTCTAGGTTTTATTCAAGATAAACTCCACCGTTGTCAGTAGTGAAGCGAGTGTGTATTTATTACCTTTTTTTTATTAAAATGAAGTTGAACAGGATGATGGAACATGTATTTTTTTATATAAAGGAGATAAAATTACACTAAGTACTGTTAAACTAAGAATTATATCAAACTAACATTAAGCAGCAAAGACAAGGAGCTAAGAACAACTATTTTCTTGGGAATTCCAAACATGATGGTTAAAAGGATAACTCTCCACTAAATATAATTGAATCTCACCTTAGAAATTGGTTGATATATCTTCCTCGCCAGAAGACACATCAAACAGTGGAATGACTTTTAGATTTCTCCACTCTAAATATAATCATCTGTTAAAAGTTTGAAAAAGAATATAGTTGAAATTAAACTCACCGTGAAACTCCAACTATCATGACATTAATCCATCAACATAAAAATCATCAGGTTAAATCTCTCCAATTGAACTTGAAACTATGATATTTTTGCAGTAAGGTGTGAAAAAATTGACCTAACATCAGAGTTGACATCACCGATTAACTCTGATGTCAATCGAAGAGTAAGTGAAAAATTAAACAAATAAACCAACAATGCTTAATGCTCTTGAGATGTAAAATCAACACATGTTCATAATGAAATATATCATTGAAAACAACTGAAAATTGAGTACAAGACTTAATGAAAAGAAGAAGAAAGACTCCCTAAATATTGCTCTGCCTTTGGGCTCCTTAATCTCTAGTTTGACTATATCATCTCCCATGAGTTCTGCTCTCGAATTGTCTAGCATGGAATGTCGAATGAGAGTCTCCCCCATTTTTAAAATTCTGATGCTTGATCTGTTTTAATACCAACTGTAAACTACTGCCTGTCACAACGTGCTTTCCACTGATTTCCAAAATTCTTCACCCATGCACTGCAAAATGTGCATTTTTTCACGATCAGCACGTCGCACTAATTTTTCCCTCCTAAATAACTCTCGCTGAGTTAGTTGGATGAACCTTGACATGTTTAAGTCCCTTGAATGAACCTGTAAAATAAAATAGAATAGAAAAATAAATAAATGAGATGCAAAGAAAAATTATTATTTTTAAAGTAAATTTTTATATTACTCGTCACAAATTAACTTAAGTGAATTGATAATTACTTAATTAACAAAACCAAGATAAAACATAAGTTATTAAAAAGTTATTAATTTTACTAAGTTAATAAAATAACTACTAAATTACTAATTTTATCATTTTTAACTAAGTTATTAAAAATTACACTATAAATAATTAAATAATTAAATTAATATTTAATATTATATTAATAATTTAATTATTACTGTTAAAGAAATTAAGTTGTTAAGTTAATTTATTATTTAGTTAATTTTAATTATGTAATTAAAATTAATACTTAAGTTTTAAGTATTTTTAAATTAATAAGTATGTTTATAATTTATTTACAATAATTTATCCAATTAATAGTAAATTAATTGAATATTTAATTTTATTATTAATTTAGTTTTTTTAATTTAATTTATCTATTTAGAAAATTTATAATTGTTTTAATTAATTAATTTTACAAATTATTTATATTTATTTGACTTAGTGAAGTTAAATTTATAAAAAGTTAACTTTATTTTAACTTTAATTTACTTTAGCTTTAGCTTTTCTTCTTTTTTTTCTTTTGACTTTACTTTTATTATTTGATTTTTAAGTTTTAATTTAGTTTAAGTTATGTTTTTATTATTTTTTTTAATCTTATCTCTTCCCCCCTCTCCCCAAATTAGCGCACAGTAGGAAGCTCAATTTCGTGAAGCAGGGCTGGCAGTACTTCCCTTCTCTAGCGCTGCTCCTGACCTATAGTGGCACCCAGCAGGTTCTTCTTCCGCTTCAACAGTGTCGTCACCCTCAGCTCCAGAGTGAACCCTAATGCGGCTTGGAATTAGCGTCACTCCTGTAGCTGCTCGACTGAAACTCCTCACAGCAGTGTGAATCTCTGGTGGTGCGCAATAGCAGCTCGACTCCTAAAAAAGGCAGCATCCAGTAAGGTAGAAAGAAGGTCCTTCAACAATGGATCTCCTCCTTTGAACCCTCCATGCCAGGCACTGCCCTCCTTCAACAGTGGATAGTGGTGACTTCAACTCCTCAAAACGGCGAACATCATGCGCTGCGGACCTCCTCTGCACTTAGCAGCGCGGCGGTAGACAGTAGCAGCAGTGGCATACATCCTTTGATCTGCTGTGTGGCATATCTCCATCCTTCTAACAGGGCAGCACCGAAAGTTCCTTGAAATGGCTCTGGTGAAGTGCAGTTCGACTCCGCCACAACCTCGGGTGGCTTCGGGTTGCAGGGTGAGATTGGAAATCAATCGGTGAGAAGGAGTGCACCTAACAGTAAGGTTTGTGGGTATTGAGAGTTAACAGTGAGGTAGGCAGCAACTACCTGTGAGGAAAAAAACAATTGCAGAAATGGTGAGGTTTTGAGGATAACAGTGAGGTGAAAAAAAAAACAAAAGCAGTAATGGGGAGGTTGGAAATTCCATGCCAAGGTCACCGATACAATACACCAATAAAAATGAGCAGCCATGTGGGGTGACTGATAAAAATAATTAAGGCTAACAGTAAGGTGTTGATTGGTAGCAAGGATACTGATAGAATATCAGTGAGGAAAGACAGTGGCGCAGGGCAAATGGTCACCGATAGACATAAAAATTATGGCTACCAGTAGGGAGAATATTATGATTACCAGTAGAAAAAATCAAATCTCACCGTTACGTAACAGTGACCTTTTGCACAAATTAAACATAGAATTAAAACATAAATAAATAAAATAGAAAGACTTAAAATAATTCTAAATAGCATTAATTAAAAACAAGATATTTATTAACCTTTAAAACATTAAAATTATTAATTAAAAAGAACTAATTGAAAACAATTAAATTAATAAACTTGATAACTGTTAAACTAAATTAACAAGAGACTTAAATTTAAAATAAAAATAAACATGTTAAATAATGATTAGCAGCAAATAAAAATAAAAACATCGGTGACCCAAATAAATCACCACAAACTCTTAATTACCTCACCGATTGTCAAAAAAATTATAAAATGAAATAAAAAATCAATCTGCATACATAAAATAATATAATTAATGTTTAAAAACTATTAATTAATTAATTAATTTACTATTTGCACAGAAATAATTAAGGACGAACCTTATTATTTAAATTTAACAACAAAAATTATTTACTTAAGTGATGGATAGGATGACTAAACTAATTAATTAGATTAGTTAATCTATTCTAATGAATCCAAATTGAATAATAAAATATTAAAATAAAGTCTAAATTGATAAAAACACAAAAAATAATGTCAAAAGATTAATAATTATTAAATTCAAATTATTTAAATGGTGAAAAGATTGGCATTAACACAACTATTAATCAAATAATATGTTTAGATAAAATAATTAAGATAAAAAAATTATTAACTTAAGTTCTAAAAAATAAATAATTAATTATAAAAAATGATTAATTAACAAATGTAGTGATAAAATTACAAAAGTGCCATTATTTATTAAAAATTGTAAAAAAAATTAATTAAATTGATTAAAATTAAATAAACAATGTGGAAAAACTTTGTAAAAATAGAGGCACATCAAAATCCATTCCCCCCACACTTAAATTTCCAAAAATTATTCAATGAAAATCCATGTTAATATTGGGAGGGAAAATTTATTGGGATTGTAATGTGGCTGTCAATGAAAAGGTTTTCATAGGATCGAAGGGGCTTTCAAAAGGAGGATTAATTTATGGTTAATGGGAGGCTATTTGGATATCATAATTCTCATGTGGATCAGAAAATGCCTCTATCATATTAATTCACACTAAAGTATGAAATGCAGCTTGAAGGTCCACAAACTCAAGACTCACAAATGGGGGTGAGAACACACATTTTGAAAAGATGTCCATAGGTGGACTTGGCATGAAATCTAATGTTTGTTCTCACGATTGGGGAAAATCATTTTCCAAATCAAAAATCAATTATTCAAAATTTTGTTGGTTTTGACAAAAAATTATTTATCTAAATTCATGGTGAAAATAAAAAATTTTTGGGATGAAAACATGTTTGTTGAATCCCCAAAAAGGTTGGAAAAAATTTCAAAACTCGAGGGTGAGTAAGTATGAATCTTGATTATTTTTTTATTTTTCTTTTGTTATAATTGTTTTTAGTTTTTTAAGGTTTTTTAGTTTTTAATAAAGACACACCCATGCCAAAGTGAAAGAGAATAAGAAAGGGTTTGAAAAAGAAATTGGTAAAAAAAATAAAAGACAGAGGAAGAAGAAGAAAGAGGTAGAGAGAGGAAGTGAGAGAGAGAGAGTTAAAGGGAAAGAGGTGACCCCTGGTTTTTATTTGGTGGGTTTCTATATCTATACAGTGGTGGTTCGACTACAAAAGTTGGGGATCTAGTGGAAGTCTATGTTGATCCATAATTGTGCGTCCTGTCATGGTGATGCTTTAACCGATGTCCATTAACTGTGAATGTCCTATTGGAAGAGGGTTATTGGACTTGTACTACACCAAATGGGTAAACATGAGAAAAAATAAAAGGAACTTCCCAACGAGAATTAAGCTTACCTAGGTGAAGCCAAAATCGAGAGTTGAAAAGAAATACCTTTTCACCTTCATGAAATACCTTTCTCTTGATGTGTTTATCATGGAGAACCTTATCCTTTTCTTTCTATATATTAGAATTCTCATAATAATCAAGTCAATGTTCCTCCAGTTCAGCCAATTCAAACAATCTTTCTTCACCAGGTTTCTCACAATCAAAATTACAGTTTTTCACATCCCAAAAATTCTTATGTTGAATTTCAACTAGTAAATGAAATGATTTACCAAAAACTATCCTAAAAGAAGACATCCCAGTGGGTGTTTTATAGGCAGTTTGATAAGCCCAAAGTGCTTCACCATGTCTTTCAGGATAGTCTTTTCTTGTGGGTTTTACAATTCTCTCAACCACTCTTTTCACATCTTTATTAGAAAGTTCAGCCATTCCATTTTTTTGGGGGTGATATGCATTTGAATTTGTATATACAACCCCATTGTTTTTCAAAAGATATTCCATGGTTTTATTTCAAAAACGGGTTCCTAAGTCACTGATCAAGGCATGAGGTGTGCCAAATCGGTGGAAGATGCGTGTCTTTAAGAACTCACTAACAGTATGTGAATCATCCTTTCTAGTGGGTTTGGCCTCGACCCACCTAGAAACATAATCAACCACAATAAGAATGTATGAGAATACAATGGAAGGGGGAAATAGTCCCATGAAATCGATACCCTGAACAAAAATGATCCCACAAAAAATTAAAGGCTTTTGGGGAATTTCATTTCTCTTTGAAATTGTGACAAACTTTTGGCAAGTGGGACATGATTGAAAGAACTCATGTGAGTCCTTGAAGAGTGAATGCTAAAATAATCTAGAGTATATGACCTTTTAGATGGTCCTTTGTGGTCCAATGTGGCCACCACCAGGCATTGAGTAACAAAATTCTAAGATGGAATAATGTTCATTTTTATCAACACATACCCTTATTACCATGTTAGCCCCAATTTTACAAAGTTTATTTTCTTCCCTAAAATATTATTTTGAATCACTTTTAAACTTCAGTATTTGTTCATTTGAAAAATTTTCAGGAAAAAAACCAGAAACCAAGTAATTTACAATTGGGGAATAGCATGGTAACATTGGAGTGAAAGATAAAAGGTGCTCAGTGTGAAATTCTGGATCAATGATTTCCGAATGAGAAGAATTAGAAATTCTACTCAAGTGATCATCCACATGGTTTTCTTATCCGGGTCTATGTTTGATTTCTAGGTCGAACTCATGGAGCATTAGGATCTATGTTATTATCCTCGGGTTGGAATCACTTTTCTTGAGCAAGAACTTTATAGGGGAATGGTCTATGAATATGATTATTTTGGAACCTAAGAGAAAGGGTATGAATTTATCTAAGGAAAAATCCACTCCTAAAATATCTTACTCAGTTAAAGTGTAGTGATATTGAGTTTCATCCAAATTTTTTGAGGCATAATAGACGACATGAGGAATCTTTTCCTTTCTTTGACCAAGAACTGCCTCAATGGCTCTATCCAAAGCATCCCTCATCAATTCAATAGGTAAGGACCAATATGGGGGTTAGATTATCGAGGTAGATGTAAGATATGTTTTGAGTTAAATGAAGGCTCTCTTGCAAACCTCATAAAAATGAAAAGTGACATCATTTTGGAGAAATCTAGTGAGTGGGAGGGAAATCTTACTAAAGTTATGGATGAATCGACGATAGAAACCAGCATGGCCATGGAATAAATGGATTTCTCGAATAGAATTGGGTTCAGGAAGTGATTGGATCACACCAATTTTAGCAGGATCATCTTCAATACCATATTTTATAACTATGTTCCCTAGAACAATCCCATTTGCAACCATGAAGTGAAATTTTTCAAAATATAACACATGGTTACACTTCCCAAACTTTTGAAGGACTAGAGAGAGTGAATTTAAGAAAGATTCAAATGACTCACTATAAATGGTAAAGTCATCCATGAAGACTTTCATGCAGTGTTCAATGAATTCAGAAAATATACTCATCATACACCTCTGAAATGTTGCAGGATCATTAAAAAGGACAAAAGGCATTCACCTATATGCATACATTATTAAGGGGAAAGTGAAAGTAGTATTTTCTTGGTCTGGAGGTGCAATTAGGATCTGGAAATAGCTAGTGTATCCATCAATAAAGAAATAGTGTGACTTTCCTAATAATCGTTCCAGCATTTGATTAAAGAATGGAAGAGGGTAGTGATCTTTTCATGTTTTAACATTTAATTTTTGGAAATCAATGCACACATGCCATTTGTTCTTCACTCGAATTGTGACTACCTCCCCATGTTCATTTGTGACAATAGTTACCCCACCCTTATTAGGTACATCTTGAATTGGACTACCCCATCAACTATCAGAAATTGGGTAGATAATACCATCTTGAAGAAGCTTGGTGATCTCTTCCCTAAATACCTCATGGATGAGTGTATTGAGTCTTATTTGTGGTTGTATAATTGGTTTGGATGATTTTTCATGATAGATGTGATGCATGAAAAAGGGAAGGGTTGATTCTTGGTATGTCATATAGGGTCCCGACTAAGGCCTCTTTGTTTTCCTCTAACACTTGAACAAGTTTGGAATCCTCAGTTTCAGTATGTTAGGTGGAAATAATTATAGGATAAGAATGTTCATGAAAAAGGAATGTATATTTTAGGTGTTCAAGAAGAGGTTTCAGATCAGTAACATCTTTCATTTGTGGGTTAGACAACTCAGGAATGGAGGAAGGGACTTTAGCTTCTTCAGATTCATTTTCTATAATACTGTCTAAGGTAGAGCAGTAGAGAATAGAGTTGATGTGGGATACAAGAGAGTTTTCAAGTTCCTCTAGATTGATGGAGTCTATGAATGAGAGGTCCACATAAACTTCACCATTTATGAACAGGTTAATCATGGTGAAGATTTCACAAGATCATTTATCATTTGAACATGAAGAACATGATGGATTGGGTTTAAATTGTCTCTCAGAAGTGTACTCAAAAGAATGGATTGAGAATGCAGAGTGATCCTCAGATGGGTGTCGCATGGCTTGGAAAATGTTGAACATGACCAGTTGGTCACCAAATTCCATGGATAAGATGCCTGAATGGACATCAATTTGGGTTCTCAGTGTCCTTAGGAATTTTCTTCCTAGAATTAAGGGGGATTGAGAAGAGTTTGTCTCTCCTTCCAAGTCAAGGATATAGAAATAGGCTGGGAAGATAAGATCATTAACACAAATAAGAACATCTTCAATTATACCCTCAGGACTAGCAGATCTTCGATTGGCCAATTGAATGACAACACCTATTGGATGTGAGGGACCTAGACCAAGGTTGGAGAAGATGGTTTTGGGCATGACATTAATTGAAGCTCTTAGGTCTATGAGTGAATCATCAAAGTTGGAACTACCAATTTGTCATGGAACTGTAAAGGTCCCTGGATCTTTGCACTTTATGGGAATAGACTGATGGGTGGAAACATTTTCAAAGCTACAAAGTTGCCTCTTATGGGTACAAAAATCCTTGAGAAACTTGGCATACTTTGGAATTTGTTTAATGAAATCATATAGGGGAATGTTTACTTCATCACATCTGAACATGTCAAGCATTTCATGATCGGGTTTAAAGGACTTCTTTGGCATATAAATAGCTTGAGGAAAAGGAATTGGGTTCCAAAGTGGAATGGAAGGAGGTGAGGGAATGGATTCAGGTTCCTTTTCATATTTATTTTTCTTTTAATTTTCTAGGTCAACATTCAAAGGGGGTTTAGAGGACTTATCTTAAGGCATAACAATTCGCTTCCCTGATCTAAGTGCAATTGTACTAACATTACCCATGGGGTTGGGTAATGGTTGAGTTGGATGTTTGGAAGAATTGGATGGTTTCTACTGAATAATATGGGATCCAAGTTGACCGATTTGGGTTTTAATGTTTTTGAGGCTGGAACGGGTGAAGAAGGCAAGATCTTCCACTCCACATTCCCATGGTTGTTTGGAAGAAGTGGCTTGTCCTGAATTGGGATTAACGTGATTTTCATCCATGGGAAAGTGATTGTATTTGTTTGGGAATTTGGAAGGATCACTAATATAGTGGAATCCTAGAGGATGAAGAGGAGTATTGATCCTTTGAGGTTTAGGAACAAAAGGGTATGGTTGTTGGAAGTTACCAACAACTTGACCATATTGGAACTGGTTTGGGTTTTGAGGAGGAAATTGAGGGGGATGAGAGAAGAGATTACCAAAACTCAATACTTGGTTATAGAAAGAAGAAAAGGTCTTAGAGTAAGGTTGGTTGATGTTTATAATAAACTGAACTGATTGTTGAAGGTTGGTGTTCCACTGAGCATATACTATATTGAGCTCTATTGGTCCAGATGAATCAGATTGATCCTCTTGAAGTTGTGGACATGTGTCTCTTGGATGAGATGGAGAGCTGCAGATTAAATAGTTCATTATAGGTCTAGGGAAAATTGATTGTGGGTAAGTTTCTGTTGGGGATTTGGAAGCTACAACTAGTTGCTGAAAAAGACACGTAAGTTCACTCATCCACTTGGTCATCTTGTTCGGATCTATTGATTGATTATTTGGTCTTGTTTGACTTGGGATGTGCTTGAGTATGGAATTGTTTTGTGTTTTCCCCCATGTTTCTTATAATATATCTTACAGTTGCAGGAGTTTTATCAACAAGATCACCGCCACTGGCGGCATCAATGAGAGTTCTCTCCATAGCCAATAACCCCTCATAGAATTATTGGTTCAAGAGTTAGTCAGGGATTTGGTGGTTTAGGCAGGTTGCAACAAGCTTTTTGAACATCTCCCAGTATTCATGTAGTGATTCATTTGGGAATCAATGGATACCCTTTATTTCCTTACAGATAGAAGCAATACGAAAAGCATGAAAGAATTTCACTAAGAAGAGTCGCTTCAGGTCATTCCATGTGATTGTGGAACCCGAAGTTAGGTAGTAAAGCCAGTATTTGGCAGAGTCATATAGGGAGAAATGGAATGCTCAGAGTTTGATTTGTTCCTCAGAAACCCCTTGAGGCTTCATGGTAGAGCATACTACTTGGAACTCTTTAAGGTGGAGATGTGGATCCTCACCGACTAGCTCGTGGAAATGAGGAAGAAGATGAATCAAATGCAATTTGAGTTCAAAGTCAGCCTCTATGTTTTGATATTGAATAACAAGAGGTTGGAAATTCATATCAGGGGAAACAAGTTATTTAAGTGTTTTTTCCCTTGGATTGGCCATATCTAATTCAATTGGTTGGACAAGGACTGGTTCCTAAATTATTTGATTATCCCTAATTCTCCTTCTATGTTGGCGAATTTTTCACTCAATTTCAGGGTAAAACAAATTCGAGGGATTTTTTGGGAGGCTACGAGGCATTTAGAGATATGTTGTAACAAATAGGAACACATGTTTTTATTTGAGTGTTTTTCATTTATTTTTGTTTATTTTTTGTTTTTTTACAATGACCAAAAACTAATGACTACATAAAGCACCATCCTTGACAATGTCAACATTTGAAATATGTGACCGAGTGTCACCTATCGACCGATCAATGTTCTGATGCTTTTCTATTGTGTATAGAATCACTTAGGTCGAATCCTCAGTGATGATACTTTTTAGTAGTAATTTGTTTTTAGTTTATTGTATTTTGATTAGGGGGTTTGTTTGCAGAGCTTAGGAAATGAATCATTGATTAATATTGATTTATGAAATTTATAATGATTGGGTTGAGTTCATCATTAGGTAGCTAAGCTTGTAATCTCCTTGATGTTTTCTTTATATTTCATTTAAATTAACAACCACTTCACAAGATAACCTTGATTGGAATTCCTAAGTGTTAAGGATTTAATCCAAGCCTTATCTTAACATAGGGTTCTAATATAAATCAGATATTGTTTATGGTAGTGTATTTATGGTTCCAATAATCCATGGAAACTGTACGCTAAACAAAACAATTCAATAATCCATGACATGTTAAGTCCAACACACACAATTTTAAATTAAAAAATACTCATCGAGCAAAAAATCTCAATCACTTAACATCCCTAAATTATAACTGACACCAATGAGTGATTTACTCATCCATTTAAATGATTAATAATCTGGTTATATTTATTATGATGATAAATTATAAATAAAACAAAAATAATGGTATAAGAAAAGAGTAGTTCGTCGAACACACACGATCGTTGAAGAGAGTTAAAAAATGACTTTTGATTCAATTATGAAGAAAAAGAAGGGAAAGAGTTTTAACATGATTTAAAATCTTTTAAGAACATTAATATTAATCTATTAAAGGGTGATGAGAATAGGAGATATTGAAGAAGAAACATTCATTAAAACATAATTACAATAAAACAAACATTTACATTTTTACAAACGAAGAACAACACAAAAGTAAATGAAAAGAAGCAAGGAAGAATGGTTTCTCAAGTAAAAACTTGAGTATGTAAGATCCTTCAATTCCTTTTGAAGAGCCTTGGTCATACCAACCTATCCTCTTTTGTTCTGAAATGCCAACCCTTTTGAAAGGAGAGAAGGGGGTGTATTTATAGCCCAAGGTGGTGTACTGTTTGCATTCCAAAACCTCGCATCCACTTGCATCACAACTTTGATACATTAGACAACCGAATATCGAGATATTATCTTCTTACAAGTTTTATATACATATGTCCTCTGTCTACACTGAATGTTTTGAGGCCATTGGACTTAAGGATCCAATGTTATGGTAAGTTGATTAAAAAATTTTAATTTTTCCATTTCAATCAAAACTTTTTGAAGTCCAAAATGTGAATGGATTTTTAAATAGGAAGATACCTCCAAATCCAAAAAATTTCTTCAAAAAACTGGTCCACCCATATCTCATATTTCACAATGAAAAATATCAGATTTATTGGAAGATTACATTATGAGATATGTTATGAATAGTTTCTGGATTTTAATTTCCAACTAGAATGGTGGGATGGACTTCAAGGAAATGGTTGGGAGGCTTGTTATTGTATTTGTACCTTCAAATTTTTATAAATGATTTATTTTGATAATTTTGAACAAATGGTGGAGTTTAATAAAATATGGCCTTTGGGATTTATACCAGTAACTCAATCATCATGGCTGGTCGAGTTTTATCATAAATTATTTGGGTCTTCTTGTGTGGTCAATATGATACTTCAAATGGTAGAATTGGCCAATGATTCATTATAATGATATGTGAGAAATTGAATAAGGAATCCTAAAAAACAAGAACCACACAATTTTAATCAGTAGGATTAGATTTATAAATAAAATAGTAAACTGACCCAATTGGACTACTAAAAATGCTCAAAAATTATACTTAGTATTAAAATATTAATATTTCACACACATTATGCACATTTCATATAAAATCACTAAATAGATTATAGAACAATTCATTAAAATATTAATAAAATAATTGTATTATAAAACATTATAAGTACTAGTTTTCAATGTAAGTGGCTGATAACACGAGTTCTGTTAAAATAAATCAATTGGGATTCATGAATGTAGATTTTAGTAAGGAAGAGTACAAAGAAAAACCATTTATAATGGAATTAAAGTTAGTAAAATTATTTCAAGTTCCAGATACCATAAACTAAAGTTATTCAATTGTTCTATTATTAAACAGAACCACTGGATGGTCTGATGAAAATTCAACTAAGGATAACCCTTACATTGGTATTTCAAAATAATTTTGTACCAACCCCAATATAGATGGGGTTTTTTATGTCATAACATACCACAATGAAGGTATTTGGATACTTGATAGAGGGGTAAAATCCCTTAAAACATTAAAAAATGATATCGTAATAATAAGGTTATATATATTTTTATAATATACACTACATTACCTCAGGTTATTATTTGTTCACTACTACATTTATGTAATCTAAATAAAATGTCAATACACTAATGTAGAAAATGAATGCTTCATTGAAGATGATTTCAATCCTGAGGAACAATAGGGTTCTCAACCTGCTGCTACTTCCAATAGAGAGGAATAAAAAATTTATCAACCTACTGTTTCTCCTAGTGCATAGGAACAATGATCTTCTACAAAAGATTATGCTACCAATCCAAAGGAATAACATATTGAATATGTTGATTCCAAGGAAATGGTCGGCGATGAAGAACCAATGTTGCAAATAAAATAGGAGCACTATAGGGTATTTTGTTAGCAAAAATAATTATGGTTCAAATAAAAGGCATCAAATATGAGGTTGGATGGAATGCACACGACCAACATGTTAACCCCAACAGGTCCATGTTTAGTAGTTATATTGGGATTATCACTTGACAATGCGTGTTGATTATTTTATATTCATGGAACTATGTTGTTATCATTCTTAAGACACCTATTTAGGAATATATTATGATAAAATTATGATATACTTTCATTATTTTAATAAAAAAATAAAATAATGAAACATTTACTTACTCTTCATCATCCCTTGTATAGTTTATTTATTGTTGACAAATCTCAAAAAAATATATTTATTAATGCTCACTAGTAGGATTCACAATGGGTTTCACACAATTATAATGAGATTTAATCTTTAATATGTTGAATGAAAAATAAATATGTACCCACAAATTTTGTATTCACCCCAGGTAAGCCAGGAACTGTGGAATATGTTTACTAACCATTGTGTAAAGATTTGTTTTCAGGTACATTGTGGCTGGTAATATATTTTTTGACAATAAATGCATTCACAACTTTGATTGAAATTTTTTAATTAATAAAATATAAAATAATTGACAAAAATAAGTAACATATAAAAAAATAACCCTACCATAGAGAAAGGATGTGGTATTCTTTACTTGGAAAAATTTGGTACGTATTTTAAATCTACCATAATACATTTATTCGATATGAAAAAAATATAATTATGTTCCTATATTTATATGAAGATTGACAAATCCAAATCCAAGGACAATTCCATACCATTCCATGTTCTATAGAAGGAGGAACGTGTAAATAAAGATGGGATAATAATAGTTGAAAACACACAAAAAGTGTGAGAAACATGTGTAAGTATGCCATTTTTTAAAATAGAAATTAAAACAAAATTATTACTTTTTTTCTTATATTTTCTATCCAACATAGTCACATGAATGATTAAAAACTTTACCAGATGAAAATCTAATATTAATAGCCTTAAATTAGCCAGAACAGTAAGGTTGAGTCAGAGGCGTGGGTTTTGGGGTGACACCCTGAAATTTTTTTGAGAACAAGATGAGATTACCTTGATTTTTTTTTCAATTCAAGACCAAGTTTCTAGAATCTATTATATAGGGAAGAAAAGATAAGAAAAAACTCAAGAACAATTGTTTCATGAAGATATGCCCCAACCCACCAGCTTTCATGAGAGCCATTCTCCTCAAAGAGAAATCTTAGTTGAGGTAATCAATATTACAATAATTGTTTCTATAAAATGTGAATCAGATAGAAATTGATACCTTTACAATAATTATATTTTATTGGGTGAAAATGAATATGATATATATATATATATCAACACCCACCCATCACCTTGTTGCGTGGGCTACCGTGTTCAATATCCAAGGTGACCGTCTACACAACATACCACTTCTAATATGTCATGTGAGAGTGGTGATTAGTGTATCTAATGATCTGAGCACAAAGATACCTATTTAAATTGATGAGGAATATATTCATATGGTCATCCAAGCTATTTAAACATTCATTTCATGGATGCCAGATCTTGTAAAAACACATTTTGACCAGGAATTATACATTTCCAATTTATTTTTCATGCTAAACCTTTAATAATTAATGAAAAAGGTCTAAAATGATGAATTTTATTACATATGGACAAAGGGAATGGGTTGAAATGAATGGTCGACTCAAAATCATATGAAGGATCAACCAACCAATTGAAAAGATCTTTCTAAAAAACATTTACCCTGCCCATTCCATATCTGTATTTACTAACATTTATCGGTTCATGCAAATACAATGTTACAAAATAGTAGTATTATCATAATTTATTTTGAAGAAAAACATACAGAGAGAATGTTACAGACTACATTTCTCTATAAAATGTAAATGAAATCCTTAACTATGAATGGCTAGGAGGCCCAAGTGTAAATTTATAAACAAGGTATGTTTTAGTTATTTGTTTTTCCAAAATATCATATACTATTTTAATTATGACTAAATATATTTTATATATTATATATATATATATAAATAAAAAATGATGGGATTACCCCATGATCATAAATTTGGAATAATTAGTCATCACGAAACTTCTACAGAGAAAAAAAGTAATAAATTCAATAAAAATGAATGAAAAAGAGACAAAACTGGCCAATTTTTTTTTTTAAAAGTAAACTTGTGGATGAAAGACACTTCTTAATACCATCATTATATGGGAAAAACAATAAAATTTAATCATATAAAATATATTTTCATTTCATTAATTAATTAATCCTTTTTGTATATCTAGGCAACATTGGATGCTCAATGCATTCAATTTGGATACTCTAATGATTTATTTCCTAGATTCACTGCATGGATACCCAACAAACTGACCACACATGATGAAAATTTTCAATTTTTAATATACTATATCCTGCATATTAGAATTAAACTTCATGTCATATAATTTATATTATGTTTTAATGAATACATGTTATGATAAGGATGGGTTTAAATATTGTGAAATTCATGTCATGAGGATCGGTATTAAGGACAAGGAGAATGAAAAGTTCTAAAAGTTTGAATGTATCATGGTATATAAAATAATATTTCATTATCCAAACACATATCAAAACAAATAATTTTTTTTATAAATGTTTCTACAGTTTCTGAAACAAAAAATGGATAATATTGTGGTTATTATATTGGTAAATTTATGAGAGAGATCATCTTTCATAAAAAAACTAGTATCCCTGAAGAGGTATTTTTGATGATAATTACTATTTCATTTAAATTATCTATAATCCTTTGTGTTTTTAATTTTTTTTGAGTACTACTATGAGTGTAAAAAATAATCATATTAACAAGATGATATATATTTTCTTAGAAACGAATGAGTAGTATACCTAATGATTGAATGTGCACAAATATCCTGAAAATGTTACTTCTATAGAGGTAATGGTTTGTTTTCATATTTATTTTTAATTTATTTCATTTTATTATTAGTCAGAGAAGATTTTTTTTCTAATACCAATGGATTAATTTGTTTGATTTGAGGTGGTTTTTTCAAAGCATGTCATACTCATGAGGGATTAAACATTGAGACTACAACTGAGATAATGACAGTAAGGAAATGGGTCAAGAATGCACACAACCATCATACTTATTTAATTAATTTTTTCGACTTTTTTATGTACTATTTGTAAAGTAATTTACTTATCATTTTTATCTAATACTTATTTTTTTCATAGATCTTTTGGGAAGTCATATTTCTCTTTCAACTATCTCTAACAAGCTACAAAAGAGATAACTATTTCCTTTATTACAATGTTACAACACTTTACATTGATTTTATTTTTCGAGTTCCCAATACCTCATATTGATTCGATGCTCTTAGAAGAAAAATATTTCTCTTTCTTTAAAACCAAAAGAATAGAGGAAGGTTTTTCAGTTAAGAAAATAAAATCAATATGAAGTGTTGGCAGTTAGACAAATAAAGACAATGGAATGTGTGGTAACATTCGAATTTTGGATTGTTTTGATAATTTAAGATAACAATACATAAGTCATTTAAGAAATGTAGGATTCATTGGCACCTTAATCTGATACATAGTGCAACTAGTATGACTCCAGGTGCGTATTTTTATTTAAAATTGACAATAATTTTAGTAAAAAAGAAAAATTACATACTTAAAACTGATCAAACACATTAATATTTTTTTTTTATAATTTTAAAAAACAATCCATATGACATTTAGGAATATAGGAATCTGTTGTACCTCAATCCAATGCACGATGTGACTGGTATGACACAACATGCATCTTTTTATTTAAAATTAAAATTAATTTTAGTAAGAAAGATGACTCACATACTCATAACTGAGAAAACTCATTAATATTGTTTTGATAGTTTAATAAAAAAAATCCATAAGTCATTTTTGACATGTATGAATCCACTGAACCTCAATCTGATACATGATAATCACAGTATTAATCAAAGTGTCTATTCTCAGTTTTAAATTGACATTTTGGTTTGAAAAGTGACACTAGATGAAAACTACGTAAACAAACTTTTATTATGTTGATAATTTAAGAAGATGATTCGTATGTCATTTTTTACATGTAGGAATTAGTCTCACATAAAACTGACACACGATGTCACTGATATGACTCAAAGTGTGTGTTTTTAGTTTAAAATGAAAATTTAGTAAAAAGGATTAGTGATATACAAAAAAATGATCAAATATATTCATATTGTTTTTATAATTTAGGAAAACAATCCATAATTCATTTTAGATATTTTATAATTATCTTCTCCTTAATCTAATTCATGGTGTGACTAGTATATCTTCACATGTGGATTTTTATTTAAAATTGACATTAATATTTGTAAAAAAGAAAAATAACATACTCAAAACAAAAAAAACAATTTTGTATTGTTTTTATACTTTAATAAAATTATCCATAATTCATCTTTGAAATATAGGAATCATCCTCACCATAAACTTCTAAATGATGCTCTCAGTATGACTCAAAGTGCCTGTTATGAGTTTGAAATTTACATTTTAGTTCAAAAAGTGTCACTAAATTAAAACCAATATAACATTATTATATTATATTTAAAATTTAAAAAAATGATTCACAAGTCAATTTTTACGTGTTGGAATTAGTCTCACATAAAACCGATACACAATATAACTTGTATGACTAAAAGTGCATATTCCTAGTTAAAAATGACATTTTAGTAAAAAAGACAAGTGTCATACTCAAAAATGAGAAAAAACATTTGGATTATTTTGATAGTTTATTAAAATGATCCATATGTGATTTATGGAATGTAGGAATCAGTTTCACCTCACTTTGAAACACGGTGTGACCGGTATGACTCCATGTGCATCATTTTATTTAAAATTGATTATAATTTTAATAAAAAAGATAACTGACATACTCAAAATTGAGAAAATGAATTTATATTGTTATAATACTTTATAAAAATGATCCACATGTCATTTTTGATGTGTAGGAATCAGACATAACTCAATACAATACATGATATTCTTGGTATTACTCAAAGTGTCCGTTATTAGTTTAAAATTGACATTTTAGTTCAAAAAGTCACTCACTGAAACCAAAAAAATGCACTCAGATTAACTTTATAATTTTTTAAAATGATTCATATGCCATTTTTGATGTGTATGAATAACTATCAAATAGAAATGATATATGATGCGACCCATATGACTCAAAGTGCATGTTTCTAGTATCAAATCACATTTTAATAAAAAAAACAGAAGTGACATACTAAAAATTGAGTAAACACATTCAAATTATATTAATATGTTAGAAAAATGAACAATAATTCATTTTTATGTCTAGGAATAATATTAACCTCAATTCAATGCATGGTGTGACTGGTATAATTCTATGTGTGTCTATTTATTTAAAATTGACATTAATTTTTGTAAAAAGAACAAATTACATACTAAAAATCAGGGAAATGAATTCATATTGTTTTGATAATTTGATAAAATGAATCATAAGTCATTTATAATGTGTAGGAATCATCCCCAACTCAATCCGATGAATGGTTTGATGGGTATAACTCTAAGTGTGTCTTTTTATTTTAAATTGACATTAATTTTAGTAAAAATAACAAGTGGCATACTATAAAAAGAGAAAACACATTCAGATTATTTTTGATAATTTAGGAAAACAATCCATATGTAATTGGTGAAATATAAGAATCACTGTCAACTCAATATGATGCACAGTGTGACTTAAATGACTCGATGTGTATTTTTTATTTATAATTGACATTAATTTTAGTATGAGGAACAAGTGAACTACTAAAAACTGAGAAAAACATTCTAATTGTTTTGATACTTTAGGAAAATGATCCATAATTCATTTTGATATGTATGAATCAACCAAAACTCATTACTATGAAATATGTGACCCATATGACTCTAAGTTTGTTTTTATTTAAAATTGAAATTAATTTTATTAAAAAGAACACGCGACATGATAAAAACAATCATATGCACTCAGATTGTTTTGATACATTAAGAAAAAGATCCCTGAGTAATTTGAGACATGTAAGAATAAATAAAACCTCAATCTGATGCACGTTGTGACTAATATGGCTCCAAGTGTGTGTTTTTATTTTAAACTGACATTAAGTTTATCAAAAAGAACAAGTGACATACTAAAAACTGAGCCAACGTATTTGGATTATTTTGATACACTAGGACATCAATACATAAGAAATTTTTGATGTGTAGAAATCACCCAAACCTT
Organism: Viscum album; assembly: GCA_963277665.1. Lineage (NCBI taxonomy): Eukaryota > Viridiplantae > Streptophyta > Magnoliopsida > Santalales > Viscaceae > Viscum > Viscum album. The sequence continues at coordinate 1,156,718,229 of OY728126.1, forward strand.
TATCTGAAACATAGTGTGCCGATATGACTCAAAGTGTTTGTTATCAGTTTAAAATTGTCATTTTATTTCGAAACATGTGTCACTCACTAAAAACAATGAAAATGTTCTCTGATTGTCTTTATAATTTAGGAAAGTTGTTCATATGTCATTTTTGTGTGTAGGAAGCAGTTTCACATCAAAACAACACATGATGTGACTGTTATGACTCAAAGTGCTTGTTTCTTGTTTGAAAATATATTTTATTAAAAAAAGAAACATACTGAAAATCAAGAAAATGCACTTAGATTATTGTCATACTTTATGGAAATGATCCATAAGTAATTTGTGATGTGTAGGAATAAGTCACACTTCAATCCCACACATGGTGTGACTGGTATAACTATATGTGTATCTTTACTAAAAATTTCAATTAATTTTATTAAAAATAACAATTGATGTACTCAAAAATAATAAAATGAATTCAGATTGTTTTGATACTTTAGGGATATGATCCATAACTCATTTTTGATGTGTTGGAATCGATCGAACCTCAATACAACATATGGTGTGATCGTTATGACATCAATTTTGTTTTTTAATTAAAGTTGACATTTTATTAATGTATTATTTCATATTAATGTATAATTTATTTCATTATAATATTACTAGAATAAGATTTTTTATATAGGAGGATTATTTTCCTCGGGTTGAGGTGATTTGTTCGGAAACTGATACCATGGGAAGAATTTTTTGAGGGGGGATCACGGGTGCCAAAGATAATGAAACATTAATGTCTTTAAATGTTTGTAGATAGTAATTGTAAACTTATTTATAAAAAACAGTATTTGAAATATATATTGTAGTGTTTTTTGTATTAATTATGTAATTTTTTTCAATTAAATTATATATTTCGTACACATGTTACTTGTTACTGCAGTGTAGTGTTGTACAAATAGTACACTATAGCTTGTGGGAACATTATCAGTTATTTTTTATCATTGATAAAGGCCCCAATTTATCATCATTTTTAGCGTAGATAAAGGGGAACCCCCTTTAACAATGTTAAGGATAAAAATCTTTTTTTAGTGATGTTATATGATTTTTCTTCACACTATTAAAAGGTATATCTATAGTATTGTTAGGAAAATGATTCATAAGTCATTTGTGATGTATAAGAATTTGTCTCACATCAAACCAATACATAATGTGACCATTATGACTCAAAGTGTGCGTTTTCAGTTTAAATTGAAATTTTAGTAAAAAATAAAATGAGATACTCTAAACCAAAAAAACACTCATATTGTCTTGATACTTTAGGAAAAGATTCATAATTATTTTGTGATGCACATGAATCATCTACATTTCAATCATATGCATGATGTGATCAGTATGACCCTAAGTGTGCCTTTTTATTTAAAATTCAACTTTTATTAAGGTATTATTTCATATTGATGTTAAATTTAATTTTTATAATATTATTATCATAAGAATTTTTTTCTTACACTGGTCAACTCTTCTACATGAGTTGGGCTAGTTTGTTCATTAACTGAAACCAGGATTAGGTTTTTTTGAGAGGGGGTAATGTGCCAAAGAAAATGAAGTATTTGATGATTTAGATGTTTCTGATAGTAATTTCAAATGTAATTGTAGAAAAAAGTGTTCGAAATGTGTATAATATAATGTTTTTTTCATGTATTTGTGTCGAAATTTTTATTTCAATTAAATTATGATTTTTTCATATAAATTAGTATTTTCTAGTGCAGTGGGCTATAATTTTAACAGCACATTGCACCAGATTTCCCTTTATTAATTTTAGAAAATTTGTGATAAAGGGGGTACATTATTAGTTCTAAAAGAACTAATGTTAAAAGATGCCCTCTTTTAATGGCACTTATATCAACATTGTATTTTTATTTCTTATAAAGTATTTATCTAGCATATTTAAAATCCACTTTTATAGTAGTGAAAATTAAGAGAAACAAAAAAATGTTTTTTGTATCTATCAGTATAATAAAACATCCAACATTTAATTACACTATTATTTAACCTTTCAAAAATATATATTTTTCTTTTATCACTGTCTATGATCCTTGAATGTGGAGGAATAAATTTTGGTGTCAAATAATACCTATACTTTTTTTGTATCATTTTAAACCAAAATTGTATAAGATACCCAATAAAAAATTTAATGGCTAGAAAAATATAATGGTTATGTATTGAGGAAAACAAATTTTGGTCTTAGAAATATTATTAGTTTAGGAAAGTCTGAGAGAATTTATTGTTTGTTAAAAAAATTATGAAATAAATGATTAATTTTGAAAAAATAATAATAAATTTAATCTTCTATGAATCATAAATTTTTTTTATAATTTTTTTTCTTAAAAATATCATTTCTCTGAATACAAAAATATTTGGGTTTTCCATTTTTTTATCTTCCCTCTCAAATATATTGGTTAGATAAAAACTTCATTTTTTAATGACTTTTGATCTAGTCTTAAAATGTGTAAAATTTTTAACTTATAGGAATCCAAGTGTTTTTTTTATAACATGAGATGATAAAAACCATATTTGGCTATACTGATACTAATTTTTTTACTGTATTCTCACTAACCAACCAAACACAAATCAACTTCATACCACAAATGAAGGGGGAACCACATAATTTTTCATCATTAAAAAGGACCCAGTTTTTTTAATGAATTTATGGTTTAATTTTTTTTTAAAGATATGAAATATTTTTGAATGATATATTATATAAATTCAATGAGATTAGTTATAAGAGAAAAAGTTACAGTTTAGTCATCGATATACTATTGGTTGTGAGATTGGGTGCTCTCAAAAGCCACTATCTGTGCCTCCGTGAATCATCACTGGTGCCAGATCAGATATTAGGTGCTAAATCAACAGGTAGAAGAGGGAGATCCGAAGGTTGAGGATGATGGGATCCCCATAGGAAAATAAAAATAACGTGATGAGGTGGAGGAAGATTCAAATTAAGCATAACGAGTCCAAGACTCAATTCCAAGTCACCGTTACCATGTGTAAGAAAACCCTCCTCCATAACACCCACAAGTTCACCACCCTCTACGAAACGCTCATTGCCCTCATTATCTCTTCACATGGTGGCCAATTCTTCACCTTCATCATCCATGTTACTAAATTTTTCATCAATATCTTCCCCACACATGAATTCACTACCGCCCCTTCCCCCCATGTTGTTGTTGGGGAGAATCCAAATTTTGGGCTGAAAATTGTTTGCTAAAAAATACAGTGAGAAAACTAACGAAATAAGGAAGTGATATAAAGTAGAATTAATAAATTATAAGGAAAGATTTTTAACATGGAAAAACCCAGCCATGCAGAGGATTAAAAAACCACGGGGCAATTATGAAAATATGCACCATGAATCAGAAAATTAAAGGAATCTAAGTAATACCCAAACATGAATTAAAATGATAGTGCATGGAAAAACTATGTGAAAACCACACCCCGATACACCTCTACCTTATATTTAAATTTTTTTTCCCAATTCCATGTATCAAAATGTCCATATATGACAAAATGTGACCCTTTTGTTGACAATGTGTCACTACTTCAGAGATATTCATCGGAACATGCGTCAGACTCACACCATCTTATGACAACCAAAGGATTTATCTCTCATGATCTCACCATCATGATGTACCACAAATCATAAACTAGGACATGTATCTTTTAAACACTGACATGCCCCACATGCTACCACCGATATGGTAGCCCCTTATTTCTCTTGGTGGATGACATATTGAACATATTTCTAAGAAACTCTCTACCCATACTAGATAATTGTGTTGACGTTGTTGTGTCACATGGGCCACCAAAAACTTGGAAACCCCTTCCCAGCTCTCTCTTGCTGACTACATCGCGTTGTCACACCTTCCCTGTTCTCCCTTGGTAGCTACATCATGTTGGAACACTTTCCCAAATGTGTTATCACATCCTCTTATATAGACTTCAAGTCCATATCTCTAATAAATTAAGTCAACATTCATTATTCAATCCACTAATATTGAGAATAACTCTTAATTAATGTTGGGATAAAATCCTAATTTAATTTTGAGAAAAATATCTCCATTAATAATATTCTCTCTTATCAATAAATGTAATGAATCCCATAAATCACCCCTTCAACACATTAATGAATGGAAAAAACCAACAAACCTAGTTGTAAAAAAAAATTGGTCGGTATCACACCAACCATCCTCATCTATAGAAAATATGACGACATCCTTTTGTACTTTTGAAAAAATTAAAAATCATCTCCCCTCGAAAAAAGAAAACCAAACGCAAAAATCTTGACCACATATATATCTACATTTTCTTAATGAATAATACTAAAACTAGAAACATCTAGCCCCCCCATAATAGGGATCACCACCAAATCTAAAGCATCATCCAAAATAATCTTCTCCCCTTACTCAACATACCATGAGTAGACATGTGCATTACCTCTACCATCCTACTTTATTTTCCCTACATAATTCTACTTCATTAATTCATTATATATCATCTTATAAACTTCCATAATTCTCATATTAAATTGAATGCTTGATCCTTCACCTATAATACCACTTATTAGAGTGAATCCTAATTTCAGGATGAAAATTTCTTGCTAAAAAATATTATGAGAAACCCAATAAAATACAGAAGTGATATAAATCATAATAAATAAATCAGAATGTTGGATTTTTAATGTGGAAAAACTCTACCATTCATAGGATTAAAAAACCACGAATTTTTTTAAAAAATATCCACTATAAATCAAAGAATAAAAATAATACAAGTAATTCCCAAAACTTGAATTACAAATGAGAGAGCATAGAAAACTTACGTGAAAAGAACCCCCAATACACCTCTTCCTTCTCTCTAAAAAATCTTACTAACAACATGTTTTAAAAGATCCACCTGTGAAAAAATTACACCATTCTATTAATGATACGTCACCACCTCAGAGATCTTCATCCGAACATGCATCAACCTCACACCATCTTGTGACACTCAAAGGATTTGTCTCTCATGATATATCCATCATAATGTACTACCAATCATACAATGTTACATACCTTCAATTAAATACTGATGTGCTGCACATGCTACCATCGACGTGGTGTCCACCATCTCACTCTTGGTGGACTATATCTTGAACATCTTTTGAAGAACTTCTCCACATGTATAAAATAATTTTTTGTCATCTTCATTTCACACGAGCCCCCATAAACTTGACAACCCCTTCTCAGTTCTATCTTCCCAAATACATTGTGTTGGCACACCTACTCGATTCTCTCTTTTTAGCTATATTGTGACAACATACATTCCAAAATGTGTTACCGTATCCTATTATATATACATTAAGTCCATATGTAAAATAAATATAGTTAAAATTCATTATTATATCTATTAATATGGAGAATAACTGTACCTTAATTATAAGGCCCCAGCCTTAAACCTTACTTAATATTGAATTAAAAGAATAATTCACGTTGAGGATATTTTCAGGTTTAGAGTGTTAGAGAATTAGAACATAACTATTACATCTCAAAAGATTACAAAGTAGTCACTTCTACTAAGTTTCCATAAATAAATAAAAAACTCTTAAAAGAAACATGTCTAGTTCTATGTTTTATATAGCATGATATTCCCTTGATCCCATCCTTGACCTTATTCCACATTAAGTCCTGTGAAAAACATTTCAAAAAAACTTGGGGTGAGCATAAAAAGCTCAGTAAAGGATACACAAAGAATGAAAACTGTTAGTTTTTCAAAATCAAGTAAACCATGTATACTCTATCAAAGTAATACCTTCACCTTCATGAAGTTGTAAAAAATCTTCACTGAATAAAGTATCATTACTTACCTTTTTGTAACCAAAGGATTACCATAAAACCCATATAAAGAACACATAACATATATAAAGGTAACTTGGGACATAAACATACTTAAGTGGAATAACCATACGGTCGACTTCCACACATATCACTTAATGGAATAGCCATACGGCCAATTTCCATACATACTTAATGGAATAGCCATACGGCCGACTTCCATACCCAATGCATTGGAGGTTATAACGTAACCACCCGTCCTGGTATTCACGGCACCACCCGTCATATGGTTTATAACGTAACCACTCGTTAAAATGTCCAAGTACCAGTATAAAATCATAAAACATAAAACCAATATAAAGGAATGATAACATTTCCACATTTCAATCACAATATATCATAAATATATTGACATAATAGAATCTTTTTTCAAAACCATTTTCAATACCAAAATACATAAAAGAGTATATGGTATTTATTTTATTCTAAAAACATTACGGCTTGTTGAGAAATCCAAAGATCAAATAATACTCGCGGCGGTGGAAAAGGTCGTTGTCACCGCGTACGTTAAAAAAAAGCATTCCTTTTTGTCGTTTAGTAAAACGCTTCGTAGAAAAAGATTCCTTTTGTATAAAAGTAAAATTCAAAGGACTTTATACACCATATAAAAGAAATTTTTGTATAAAATGAAATATGCCTCAATGAAAGGAGATTGAGACGAAGTCCCTTACCTCGGGTCCGACTTGACTCGATCGTTCTTTAACGTCCTGAATAATGAACTTGAGTTAATTTATACTTGATTAAGAACCTTTTTAAAGTCCATTATTCTTTTTATATCACTTATTGCCATGTTATAAACATTATGTAACCATTTAAGTTAATAATGTTTGTTTTGTCAATATTTGGTTCTTAAGTCGAAAGTTGACTTCTTACAATTACATGTTGTTCATGTGGTCAAAAGTTCTTTATATCCAGAATGAAATTCCCGATTTGGATATAATATGTATTATATATATCCAGAATATACATGTATTTATAATATTACATAATCATTTAGAGGTAAGGAATGAAATGCCCCGTTCATGGAGACGGTAAGCCGTATGTACGCATGAACGCTACTTTCATTTCTTTGTCATATTAGTGGAATTAAAACTAAATGAGAGGTATGTATATTTTAATTCCAGAATTATATTCATCATTTAGATATATCATTAATTATATATATACATTATATACATGTAATTTTAATAGTACATTACATTTGGGGATAAGAAATGAAATGCACCGTTCATGGAGACGGTAAGCCGTACGTACGCATGAACGCTACTTTCATTTCTATCTCATAATTTAATGGAAAGAAATAATAATGATATAGAGGTATATTATAATTCCAGTATAACATCATATATAATAACTTGAAATCCATCCTTTGCACATCCCACATATGGCATTAATGAATCACATCACTTTTAGGGGGCGGTAGTCCGCACTTCCTTAAATGAAGATATCGTGTTTACCCATAATGGAAACCATAAAGGTATCCAAAAAATGAAAAATACAGAAGCTTAAATAAAACATAAACATATTATATATCATATATAAAAATAGTGACATCATAATGGCCACCCTTGAAGGTGTTAAATGAGTATTGAACAATCATCGTTTCGGGAGGCAGAATTTCGCCATCCACGGAAACCGTATGTTCTTTATCCATTTGATGTAGTTGTGTGAGAGTGTAGCTTAAATAAATATTATAACAACATCCTAGTATATTGAAGATACTGTTGTTGTTACAAAAGAAGTAAATAAAAAGAGTTTAGAGGGTTGGAGAAGCAAAATAAAACAAATGAACAAGAGAGAATGAATTACCTTTAAAAGTGTAACTCCCTTTTGATTCGAGCCTAAAGGCTTCCTTTGAAAGGATTCTGCCCAAAGGGAATCCTCTAGGATGAGGAGAGGGATGTGGAGAGAGTAATTGGGCTGGGGTTGGCCGAGCCAAAGGCTTGAGAAGTGTGTGAAATGGGGTAGAGGTGGGGGCCTTTTATAAGAGAAGAGGAGGGGCACTTTTGGAAAGTAAAGAAATATTACTTTATTTGAAAATGTGTTTCGGTTTTAAAAGGTCCCACATTGATATAATTCGTGGATATGGGGATAAGGGTTCTAAATCCTCATCCAATTGGTTTTGGACATGTGTAGTTCATAGATTTTACATTATCTTTCCATTTTATTTAAATCGTCAAATAATGATGTCATCGCTGCATCATTATCATGTCATATATAATTTAATTTATTTAATGTCTAAAAATTATAAAACAAATACTATGATGTAGGAAATCTTTTTAGATTTCCCATGACTATTTATAATCAAAATTTGGACTTGTATAACCCCACTCAAAAATTATTTTAGTAAAACAATTTATGTTAGTGTCATTTTCACTTTAACATTAAATAAAAATATATTAATGTCATTTCCCAACAAAAATGTCCCCATGGGGTCCCCAAGTTGACCCATGGCTTTTCTTGGTCGGCCATGACACAACCAATAAGGTTGGGACATGTGTCTATGTCATTTCATATTATTAAAGCATTATTTATACCTTAAACTACCCTAATTACCACTAATCGCGATTAATGAAAAAAAGTTACTATTCACCAAAAAATTATTTTAATCTCATTGAACCACATTTTACTTCTTAATGACAACCATGTATGTCGGATTTTCAAAATTCAATACACATTAGTGGTAAACCTTCATTTAACTGAAAAATCAGTTTGCTTGATTACCACTTAGTGGTTTCACTATTCATCAAAAATTGAAGTTTTTCAGAAAATTACCAAAAATTCACCCTAAGCTATATTTGATATTACGAATTAAAAAATGAAGTCTATTTTACAAAATTCAAAACATATAAGTCACATTAATTAATTTAATAATTAATTCCCGCTGTCATAGCAAATAGCGTGTTTTTATGAAACAATAAGTATCAAAAGATTGACACTAGTTTAAGTCCGATTTCAAAGTGAAATTAATTCCAACGACCACTATTGGATTTAATGGTAAAAATATTTTCTAATTTCACTTTAAAACCAATTCAAAAGATAATATAATCATATAAATAAATTAGATTAAAAAGAGGTTTTGAATTAAAATACAACATTTTACACTATTCATAAAAAAAATGAACTTTATCAGAAAGGTACCAAAAATTTACACAAAGTAAATTTTGATGTCCCGATTTAAAAGAAGAGTTATATTTGGTCCAAAAGAATGTATAAGAGTGATCAAAACTATATTTAATGATGGTTCACCATTAAAAGGTGATAAGTGAACCTTTAGTGAAAATTAGAGTATATATGCCCTAAAATTGAACTCTTTCCGTATTTTAAGCCTTTATCTTTTATTGGGTAAATGTATAAACATTTAAAAACATATCTAATCATATTTTAGTTATTTCTATCCATTCCCGCCAGAACAACGGCTACTTGTTAACTAACATTTAAAATAATATTATTTTATTACTAGTGTGCTACGTAATTTTCAAAGAAACTCATCGTTGCGTATCGGGTACGCTATCGAACATAGCAACCCCTTTAAAATAAAATTAATATTTAATTCGTAAATATTAATAACTATGAAAATTTTTTATTCTTTATTTACCTGAGATGTTACATCCTTCCCCCCTTTTGGGAATTGCGTCCTCGCAATTTTATTCACTTATCAAAATAAGTGGGGGTATTTATCCCTCATAACATTTTCAGATTCCCACGTTGCCTCTTCAATCACATGGTTTTTCCACAAAACCTTTACCTGATGAATCACCTTATTCCGTAACAATTTCTCCCTGTGGTCAAGAATCTGGACCGGTTGTTCCTCATAAGATAGGTTCTCTTCCAGCTGAACTACCTCTGGACTCAAAACATGAGATGGATCTGGCATATACTTTCTCAACATTGAAACATGAAAAAAATTGTGTACCTGAGATAAACTCGGAGGTAAAGCCACCCGGTATGCAACTGATCCAACTCTCTCCAGAATTTCATATGGTCCAATAAACCTTGGACTCAGCTTTCCTTTCTTACCAAATCTCATCACACTTTTCCAATGAGAAACCTTGAGAAAAACATGATCACCTAACTCGAAAGATAGATCCTTCCTCCGGTTATCCGCATAACTCTTCTGCCTGCTCTGAGCTGTTCTAATGTGTTTCTGAATCAGCTGAACTTTTTCTGCCATCTCTTCTACCAATTCTGGTCCTATCAACTTCCTTTCACCCACTTCATCCCAGAAAGCTGGAGTTTGACACTGCTTCCCATATAATGCTTGAAATGGTGCCATCTGTATACTGGAATGAAAACTGTTATTATAAGAAAACTCAACCGAAGAAAGATGTTGGTCCCATCTTCCCTGATAATCCATCGAACAAGCTCGTAGCATATCCTCCAATGTCTGAATTGTTCGTTCTGACTGCCCATCTGATTGAGGATGAAAAGCTGTACTAAAATTTAATTCAGTACCCAACGACTTCTGAAGGCCTTTCCAAAATTTAAAAGTAAATCTAGGATCACGATCCGATACAATGGAGAGAAGAACTCCATGTAACCTGACTATCTCTTTAAGATACAGACAGGAAAGTTGATCAAGAGAGAAAGTATCTCGTATAGAAAGGAAATGAGCAGATTTGGTCAAGCGATCAACAATAACCCAGATTGCATTATTACCTCGAGATGTCCTCGGTAATCCCACAACAAAGTCCATGGATATGTTTTACCATTTCCACTCTGGCACTGGTAAAGGCTGAAGCATCCCTTTCGGTAACTGCCGCTCTGCTTTAACCTGTTGACATGTCAAACACTTCACAGTAAAATCAGCAATATCTCTTTTCATTCCATCCCACCAGTAATACTCCCGCAGATCTCTGTACATCTTAGTACTGCCAGGATGAACTGATAACGGGGAACTATGAGCCTCACATAACAACTCATTCTTCAACTGTGAATCACAAGGCACACATAATCTCTTCCCAAACCTCAAAACACAAACACAAACTTATCCAAGAACTCATGGAAAATTTTATTCATAAGGTCCATGAATACAGTAGGTGCATTGGTTAACCCAAAAGGCATAACTACAAATCCATAATGACCATATCTAGTAAGGAACGCAGTCTTCGGAATGTCTGCTTCTTTTACTTTCAACTGATGGTACCCCGACCCCAAGTCAATCTTCAAAAAATACTGAGCTCCTTGGAGCTGATACCACTTCATTCGATGGCCCAACATCTGCTAAAGTTGTTGCAAATGATTTTACCACCCCTTTCTGCTTGTAGTCTAGCTGCCTTCCCCCAGTTGAGTTCTTCGTTGGACACTTGTTTTCATAATGACCCATTTCATTACACTTAAAACATCTTACCGTTGGCTTTTCATTTCCTGCTTGATCATCTTCCTTACAGTTACGAGCAATATGACCAGACTTACCACACCGAAAGCACTTACCAGACTTGGATAAACATTCTCCAGGATGCATTTTACCACACTTCTCACAGGATGGATATTTGGTTTTCTTACCTCCTTGCTTCTTTGATGAATTCTTCCCCTTTTCCTGCCAACTAGACCTCTTATTCTGTTGTTTGTCATAGAACACCTGATCATCGACAAACTCCATTTCCACCTTCTCCGCACATCGAACAAGTTTTTCATAACTTTTGAACTCACGAGAAGCTAAATCCCTTCGATACTTTGGCTGTAACCCTGAGTAAAAATGGTTTATTTTACTATCAAGATCTCGTATGATGTTTGGAGCATACCTTCCCAATCGAGTGAACTTTTCTTCATAAGCAGCCACTAAATCATCCTCCTGCCTCAATTCTAGGAACTGTTTTTCCATCCTAAGACGAACCACCTTAGGAAAATATTTCTCAAGAAACATACCTTTGAATTCGTCCCAGTGAAGATCTTCAATCTCATCACTATCCCTTATATTTTTCACCATCGACCACCACTGATCAGCTTCACCTTCAACACGGTAAATAGAAAGACTAACCTTTTGATGTTCTGAACACCCCATGACATCAAAAATCTTCTCCAGTGCTTTAATCCACCCTTCATCTTGCACAGGGTCAGATGATCCTCTGAATGATGGGGGATGTTGCCTCATGAAATGTTCCACCACTGACATGTTCCTCTGCGGTTGATCTAGCTGATCTCGTGCATGGATACCACCACCATTTATAGCGTGAGTCAACTGTGCCATCATTGCAAAAAACTGTTTAGTTCCGATTCCGACCATCTCAGGTTGCTGATTTGGAAGGTTATCTTTCTCCTGATGTCGTCCCAACATAGATTCTTTGTTTCCTCTACGAAAAACCATTCTGAACACAGAAATATCTTAGGCGAAGCAACATGGTAATCTGTAAATGCTATATTATTTCAATCATATCATAACTTAACTTATAACTTAACAATTTTATAACTCCTAAAGTTGTCTAAACCGACCTCTGATACCAACTATAAGGCCCCAGCATTAAACCTTACTTAATATTGAATTAAAAGAATAATTCACGTTGAGGATCTTTTCAGGTTTAGAGTTTTAGTGAATTAGAACATAACTATTACATCTCAAAAGATTACAAAGTAGTCACTTCTAATAAGTTTCCATAAATAAATAAAAAACTCTTAAAAGAAACATGTCTAGTTCCATGTTTTATATAGCATGACATTCCCTTGATCCCATCCTTGACCTTATTCCACATTAAGTCCTGTGAAAAAACATTTCAAAAAAACTTGGGGTGAGCATAAAAAGCTCAGTAAGGGATACACAAAGAATGAAAACTGTTAGTTTTTCAAAATCAAGTAAACCATGTATACTCTATCAAAGTAATACCTTCACCTTCATGAAGTTGTAAAAACTCTTCACTGAATAGAGTATCATTACTTACCTTTTTGTAACCAAAGGATTACAATAAAACCCATATAAAGAACACATAACATATATAAAGGTAACTTGGGACATAAACATACTTAAGTGGAATAACCATATGGCCGGCTTCCACACATATCACTTAATGGAATAGCCATACGGCCAATTTCCATACATACATAATGGAATAGCCATACGGCCGACTTCCATACCCAATGCATTGGAGGTTATAACGTAACCACCCATCCTGGAATTCACGGCACCACCCGTCATATGGTTTATAACGTAACCACCCGTTAAAATGTCCAAGTACTAGTATAAAATCATAAAACATAAAACCAATATAAAGGAATGATAACATTTCCACATTTCAATCACAATATATCATAAATATATTGACATAATAGAATCTTTTTTCAAAACCATTTTCAATACCAAAATACATAAAAGAGTATATGGTATTTATTTTATTCTAAAAACATTACGGCTTGTTGAGAAAGCCAAAGATCAAATAATACTCGCGGCGGCGGAAAAGGTCGTTGTCACCGCGTACGTTAAAAAAAACATTCCTTTTTGTCGTTTAGTAAAATGCTTCATAGAAAAAGATTCCTTTTGTATAAAAGTAAAAGTCAAATGAGTTTATACACCGTATAAAAGAAATTTGTGTATAAAACGAAATATGCCTCAATGAAAGGAGATTGAGACGAAGTCCCTTACCTCGGGTCCGACTTGACTCGATCGTTCTTTAACGTCCTGAATAATAAACTTGAGTTAATTTATACTTGATTAAGAACCTTTTTAAAGTTCATTATTCTTTTTATATCACTTATTTCCATGTTATAAACATTATGTAACCATTTAAGTTAATAATGTTTGTTTTGTCAATATTTGGTTCTTAAGTCGAAAGTTGACTTCTTACAATTACATGTTGTTCATGTGGTCAAAAGTTCTTTATATCCAAAATGAAATTCCCGATTTGGATATAATATGTATCATATATATCTAGAATATACATGTATTTATAATATTACATAATCATTTAGAGGTAAGAAATGAAATGCACCGTTCATGGAGACGGTAAGCCGTACGTACGCATGAACGCTACTTTCATTTCTTTGTCATATTAGTGGAATTAAAACTAAATGAGAGGTATGTATATTTTAATTACAGAATTATATTCATCATTTAGATATATCATTAATTATATATATACATTATATACATGTAATTTTAATAGTACATTACATTTGGGGATAAGAAATGAAATGCACCGTTCATGGAGACGGTAAGCCGTACGTACGCATGAACACTACTTTCATTTCTATCTCATACTTTAACGGAAAGAAATAATAATGATATAGAGGTATATTATAATTCCAGTATAACATCATATATAATAACTTTAAATCAATCCTTTGCACGTCCCACATATGGCATTAACGAATCACATCACTTTTAGGGGGCGGTAGTCCGCACTTCCTTAAATGAAGATATCGTGTTTACCCATAATGGAAACCATAAAGGTATGCCAAAAATTAAAAATACAGAAGCTTAAAGAAAACATAAACATATTATATATCATATATAAAAATAGTGACATCATAATGGCCACCCTTGAAGGTGTTAAATGAGTATTGAACAATCATCGTTTTGGGAGGCAGAATTTCGCCATCCACGGAAACCGTATGTTCATTAACCATTTGATGTAGTTGTGTGAGAGTGTAGCTCAAATAAATATTATAACAACATCCTAGTATATTGAAGATACTGGTGTTGTTACAAAAGAAGTAAATAAAAAGAGTTTAGAGGGTTGGAGAAGCAAAATAAAACAAATGAACAAGAGAGAATGAATTACCTTTAAAAGTGTAACTCCCTTTTGATTTGAGCCTAAAGGCTTCCTTTGAAAGGATTCTGCCCAAAGGGAATCCTCTAGGATGAGGAGAGGGATGTGGAGAGAGTAATTGGGTAGGGGTTGGCCGATCCAAAGGCTTGGGAAGTGTGTGAAATGGGGTAGAGGTGGGGGCCTTTTATAAGAGGAGAGGAGGGGCACTTTTGGAAAGTAAAGAAATATTACTTTATTTGAAAATGTGTTTCGGTTTTAAAAGGTCCCACATTGATATAATTCGTGTATAAGGTGATAAGGGTTCGAAATCCACTCATCTAATTGGTTTTGGACATGTGTAGTTTATAGATTTTACATTATCTTTCCATTTTATTTAAATCATCAAATAATGATGTCATCGCTGCATCATTATTATGTCATATATAATTTAATTTATTTAATGTCTAAATTTTTTAAAAAAACTACTATGATGTAGGAAATCCTTTTATATTTCCAATGACTATTTATAATCAAAATTTGGACTTGTATAACCCCACTCAAAAATTATTTTAGTAAAACAATTTATGTTAGTGTCATTTTCACTTTAACATTAAATAAAAATATATTAATGTCATTTCCCAACCAAAATGTCCCCATGGGGTCCCCAAGTTGACCCATGGCTTTTCTTGGTCGGCCATGACACAACCAATAAGGTTGGGACATGTGTATATGTCATTTCATATTATTAAAGCATTATTTATACCTTAAACTACCCTAATTACCACTAATCGCGATTAATGAAAAAAAGTTACTATTCACCAAAAAATTATTTTAATCTCATTGAACCACATTTTACTTCTTAATGACAACCATGTATGTCAGATTTTCAAAATTCAATACACATTAGGGGTAAACTTTCATTTAACTGAAAAATCAGTTTGCTTGATTACCACTTAGTGGTTTCACTATTCATCAAAAATTGAAGTTTTTCAGAAAATAACCAAAAATTCACCCTAAGCTATATTTGATATTACGAATTCAAAAATGAAGTCTATTTTACAAAATTCAAAACCTATAAGTCACATTAATTAATTTAATAATTAATTCCCGCTGTCATAGCAAATAGCGTGTTTTTATGAAACAATAAGTATCAAAATATTGACACTAGTTTAAGTCCGATTTCAAAGTGAAATTAATTCCAACGACCACTATTGGATTTAATGGTAAAAATATTTTCTAATTTCACTTTAAAACCAATTCAAAAGATAATCTAATCATATAAATAAATTAGATTAAAAAGAGGTTTTGAATTAAAATACAACATTTTACACTATTCATTAAAAAAATGAACTTTATCAGAAAGGTACCAAAAATTTACACAAAGTAAATTTTGATGTCCCGATTCTAAAGAAGAGTTATATTTGGTCCAAAAGAATGTATAAGAGTGATCAAAACTATATTTAATGATGGTTCACCATTAAAAGGTGATAAGTGAACCTTTAGTGAAAATTAGAGTATATATGCCCTAAAATTGAACTCTTTCCGTATTTTAAGCCTTTATCTTTTATTGGGTAAATGTATAAACATTTAAAAACATATCTAATCATATTTTAGTTATTTCTATTCATTCCCGCCAGTACAACGGCTACTTGTTAACTAACATTTAAAATAATATTATTTTATTACTAGTGTGCTACGTAAGTTTCAAAGAAACTCATCGTTGCGTATCGGGTACGCTATCGAACATAGCAACCCCTTTAAAATAAAATTAATATTTAATTCGTAAATATTAATAAATATGAAAATTATTTATTCTTTATTTACCTGGGATGTTACATTAATGTTGGGAGAAATCTCCATTTAATGTTGTGAAAAATATCTCCATTAATAATTTTCTCTCTCATCAATAAATGTGATGAATACCAATAGTTACATCTCCTTCTGTCCCATCATTATAGATAGCTGATCGGGGTTCATAAGTTTTGGTGTATTCATAGTGGGATTGTTTGATAGAGGGGATGGGAGTGGAGGAGAGGGAGAAATATTACACATCCTTAGAGGATCTGATAGAGAACTTTCGGAGTCAGGTGGTCAAGGAAGACCCTCCCTACTAGGTTGATCTGTTGTTGCCTGAAAAGAAAGGAAAAGAAGATGATTTATTCAACCACCTATCCTAAAGATGAATAAGTCCCATCCAAGGAAAAAAATCTACACATTTCATGATTATACTCCTACAGTGGGAAATCATCCACTTCACTTATTCCATCATATTCATTTATTCCATTATTTCATGATGGGAATTTTCCTTCTAAGTAAGAGTACATGTCTGAGATTATTATCCCTCCACTATATTGGTTGGGAGTTTTTGTTTCTCCCCTGATGACTCCATGTCAGGACAAACCACAAATATTTTTTTAATTACCATCATTTTACTAATCCTCAAGGATGTGAATGAGTGTGGATTATATATATACATCCACCAATGTTAACTCATTGATACCTATCTTGATTTTTTTTCCTTTTTTTTCTGTTTCATAGTGGTTCACCATTTCATTGTTTGTTCTTGATGAAAGATATAAAACATTGACCAAAATCCCTGATTTATCGATATTTTTTTGTTTTTAATTGGTGGTAATATACATATGATATTTGTTCATTTAGAAAATAAAATCAAGGTATAAAAAACATTAACAACTAGGATTTTTTACGTGTAATTATTTTTTTTATCTATTTAAGAATTATTATTATTATTATTATTTACAACATATATTGGTGCGAGTGGTTATACATAAAATATCTCAAATTGTGTAATATGAAAGAGTACATATTAAATTCACATAAATTATAATATGGAATGTCCATTTTGGATAAAAGATAATTGTTCAAGATTATCAACATCAAAATTATAAGGTGTTTATAATTTATTTATGAATTTTTTGTAAATTATTTATCTCATTATTAAATATATGAAGCATTAATTTATAAGTTATTCTATATGACATTCATAGATATAAAGTTTTATATTATGAATTTTTATGTACTATTTTATTTAAATAATAAAAATAATTCTAAACTATCATACAAGCATCTAATAAGTTACATGCATGGTGTGATAATTGATATAGTTTTCTTCTAAAATGACTTTAGAGTCTACTAGGTAATGAGATTGAATTATGTTGTTAATTATAATCTGTACATAACAAGTGCTAGAATTATAAGGAAATTTAAGTCTCTCCTAGGTAAAGTATCCCTAGGTAGAAGAAATTTAGATCATACAACTCAATATATTGGAAGCTTATACATTTTCTAGAAAATATTGTTGACTATTTGTGTCTTTAGGTTTACTCAACCAAGGATTATTGATTTTATATAATCCAAAGTCTTTATATGAGAAAGTTTCAATCACGTTATTTATAATATTCTTTGTAAGTATATGAATATATATGAATTTTTATTTTAGATAATAACTTAAACTATGAGTTTTTAATGATATAAACATAAATATAGTTTGAACTTAGTGATTTTGTGGAAGAAATGATATTCTAAATGAAATCATTAAGATAATTCATTCCAGTAATAAGAATACATGATATAACATGGTAGGACTAAATCCATTTTAAAAATACTATGTGTTATATTCCTTCAAAAGTGATACTTCTCATGACCTTGATCACTCAACATGGGAGACCCATCCCATTAGGCTCCCATGGATTATGTTGTGTAAGGAATGAATATAAATAGGTGACCCTAATATTTCAGTGAATCCTTCTTGACACATGATTCTGGTTATTCATAGCTTGAAAACCCTATCCATTAAGATATCAAAAGAATATAGTTCATACAATTCATAAAAAAAATTGGTAAATTAATTATCCACTTAACTGTCCAAGAGTCATGTATGATATGATTGAATTATTTGCTAGCAGATAATCATGAGTCATTTACCTGAATAACTAGTGTATGTCTTTAGAAAAACAGATATTGTCCATCTAATGGAATTGATGAGTTTAAAAGGAATTATAATTTTACTAGGAACACATTTAATAAAAGTAATTATCAAATATATGTGAATCATTATACTCATATGATAAAAGGTTTTTTATATATAATATAATCAACAATGTCAAACATAACTCTGAGATCAACTCTTGAAGTAGTTCTACAAATAAATTTATACAATTAAGATATGTATAGAATGATTGATTCGAGGTTTCAAAATCATTAGATAAAAATGACCTAAGGACCTTTAGTCACCACTCACATACTTAAAATAAATGAGTGTGTTAATTACTTGGCGAGACTGATGGTTTCAAATAAGGCTTATCCTGGTTAAGGAATTCATTATATTGTTATATTTTCAAATGTATTATAATGTGAATATATTCAAGAAATGTTTACCCAATTTTTCTTAGTGTTTTTAGAATAGATGAACTTAGAATATGATGTCTATGTCATGGCACTATATCAATATTAAAAGTGGTTAAAATATCAACATGGATGAGAAAAACTAGATGAATGTCCAATAATGTTTATATTAGGGTTGTTGTTCTAGAACCGACTACTTTTTTACTTCGGATTACATGTATATCTAAAGAAGTAAATATTAATTAAACATATTTTTTAAATAATATTCATTGTTCTACGCGAATCTAATGAAATAATTTCTTAGAGTATCTATCTTATTTAAAAGGTAATTTCCATTCCTCATTATTATGGGATCCTTGAAATGTCCTTAAAATATTCCTAAAAACATTTCTATAGTTGGATAACATTATATGATGGGGGAATATAATATGTTGAATGTCAGGTGTGATTACTTGTAAGAAGATGATACTTTACCTCATGAACGTTTCACTTGGTAATTTCCAAGATAGGAGATTATGAGAACAGACCTACCGGTTGGAATTATGTAGACATTAAGATTATTATTGATGCATGTCACAACTCACACACATAGACTTACTAACCATAACTATGATGTTATATGTTCATGAGATGTTGGGTATGTTGGGCGTGTTGTGAATGACATGTTATTAATGAATAAGTCAAGGAATGATTTTCCCTTCAATATTTATGGAAATTGATATATCAACTATTTAGTTGAAATATAAGTGTCACATTATATACCATGGCTATTATGTAATGATGAGTTAATTTCAGATAGTCAAGGATATTCGTATCTATCATATAGGTTAATAACATAGGCATGAAACCTTCTTGATTAGATATTGTGACAAAGGGATTATATTACATAACAAATTCTCATATGTGGTTGTCAATGTTTAACCTTAAATTAATTCTCTTGGCTTCCTTGACCCATTGGTAGACAATAATATTTGGCTTTTGGAGAACCGACTTATTTCCAATGATAACTAATCCTAGTGGGAAACACACAATGTGTTTCCATGGACCTCAATTAAATTCTATGTGAATTTATTTATTGGAATAAAAATAATTCCCTAGAATGAGGCATAATTTTATTCAAGAATTGATGACCATTTAAATTAAATAAATATGTATTCTCAAGGTAATCATTAAATTACATGGTGATATAATATTTATTTATTTATTGAATGAATGAATAAATTTATAATTTATTCTGGTATTTAATAAATTACAAGGAAGATAATCAGACCAAGTTTGTGTATAATAATAATAATTAATTTTAAAGTGAGTAAAAATAATATTTATCATCATTCTAGTGAGCACACGACTTGTGAAAATTATAAAAATTATAATAATATTACATGGCATGGGGTTTATATGGTTTGATATATTCTTTTTAGACCATTAAAAAATTAAATAATATTTTAACCCAAAATCTACCTATATAAATATATGATTATGTGTATTTGTGAAAATATGGATTGAAATTTAGAATCTTTGTACACAAAAAAATATAAATATTTCTCTCAAGACCAAATAATGTTATTGAGATTCACCACCATCCACTATCATCTCATGAAAAAGAATAAAATTATGATTCTTCAATCCTGAAATAATTCTCAAAGTTATCTATAAAAACACTGAAATATGATCAATCTATTATGCTAGCACCAAAAAATCCATAAATTTAGTTGGAGATCAAATGAGCATTTGTGGATCACCACTAGAGGAATTATCCACATGGATCATATAAGTACAATTATGGTAAACCAAAAAGTGTTTTATATGACAAAAAATATTGAATAATGATCCTAAGATAGATGTATTCATTATTATGATATATTTAAATTAATAATAAATCTATCATGAATTGATATACTCTTGGTTCTGGTATATTTCATTATAAATATTATTTGGAAAAATATTGACGTACACAATGTTTATATCCTATACAATATGTGAATGATCTATGGAATCTAACATTTGATGTGTTTGGATCAACACTAATAAGAACTTCCCCTATACGTGGGTTGATAAAGTTGTATCAGAGTGGTCACATTCAAATTTAATATTATATATTTTATTATTGATCATTACACATTTAAAGGATAAAATTCATTTAATTTTTTAATTAGTTATTTATCCATTGTTTAAATATTTTTTTCCACTTCTTCGTATCTCATTCATATTAAAAAATATTATTTAACAATTAATGAAGATCATATATGAAGAACCCATATAAAGTTGGCCAAAAATATGGCTGTATAATAAAATACTACATGATGTGTTCCCCTTTGCTACACAATGTGTATCATTTTTCATTGTATAAGGATGTGCATATGGATTTCTAATTATCTTTTCATTAGTATAAGCCATGTAAAAAATGCACTATGTATTGTCTAGAGAGAGTGGGACACAAATTTGTTTCAGTACATGTTATGTAGATTGACCACACACCATATAGTACACGTGATTTTGAGGTGGAAATCATGGGGAAAAACTATGTCGTGTATTAAATTCACATTGTGTATTTAATACACAATGCTTACCGATTAGCTGTTGTGTAACATTAACTACACACCATTTAATCTTTCGATATGTTTTGTACTACTTAAATGTTTATTCAAATTATATTATAAGTCCATAGGAATGTTCTTCGAATTTCTGATGAAGATAAGTACATGTCGGGTGGCTAGATTGCACACGCCATGTACTTAACCTGTTTAAACAAAAATATTAAATTTATTTAATTACAATGCTAAACCTCATTGAAATCAGTTCATTGGTTTATCAAGTAGACAGTACATTACAAAAATTATATTTTATATTATATTAAATGCTTAATTAATTCCATGAAATATTTAAAACTATGAATGACGTATTGTTATTGTATACTAATGACTCAATATATTAAATGGTATATAAAATATTATTTTCACGTGTTCCTTGTTGAATTAAATTGAAAATACACACTAAAAAATTATGACACATATAATGCACATAAAAAGTATTTAGATTTCATTTATTAAAATTAAAACCATAATAAATTGTTTAGATAGTTAATCACTTATTTTTTTACTAGTACAAAGTTGTGTATGATTTTATTAAGTTTTAAATAATGTAAAATATTTTATTCTATATAAAATCATTATAGATTGTAATTTTAGGAAGATTGGATGATATAATATAAAATAAATTAATTTATAAATATTATAATTAATTTGATTAATCCATGCTTTTTTTATCTTATTAAAGAGCGAATTAAATGAAAGATATTTAGTTTTTTTAAATGTGTAATTGTTTCATGTGTGTGACCAGTCACAAGACTTGACCAGTCTTATGTATTTGTTGGATTTATTTAATTTTATTTTATTTCATTTGTTTCAATTAATAATATTAAATTAAATTTGATCACCTACAAGTCATCCCCCAATATAGTATTATGCAGTACCTACATGTCCAAGTTTTTTATGTAATTCCTCTTAACAATTACTTTAGTTCCCCATACCCATGAGTGATTTATACAATATATGTAATAAAAGGATTTTATAAAGGTCCATGGAGTGGGTTTAAGATGGAGCTAAGGTAGAGGTGATTTAAGATGGAACAAAGGCAAAAGCAACATGGGAGGTACATTATAACGACCCAAAGCATGATGTACATGGATATTACATTACTTTTGCAGAAAAATTAAT
This sequence comes from Viscum album, assembly GCA_963277665.1. Lineage (NCBI taxonomy): Eukaryota > Viridiplantae > Streptophyta > Magnoliopsida > Santalales > Viscaceae > Viscum > Viscum album. Next base: position 1,156,740,888 of record OY728126.1, read on the forward strand.
ACATGACACAAATAGATGCCCAATGACTATATTAGTTTAGTGTCTTTAGAAACTTGAAACATAAACTTCTAATCATGTTGAAATATCTTCAACATCTCCCCTAAAGATCATACCCTTTTGTTTTCTTACCTAAAACCTTTCTTTATATCCCGGGGAAAAGAAAACATAAAAAGGGTGAGTAGAAATGCTCAGTATGGGTAAACATGGAGAACATAAAAAAATCCATAAACATTTGAACATAAAAACATGAACATAAAACTGCAAAATCATGAGTAATGACATAAATCTTGGCAGTACATAATGTATAGATCTCAATGGAACATTAATCATGAAAAAATATCATGGGAATAAAACATGTAATTGTGGAAAACATTAAGCACATGATAATATTTCTATGGTAGCCAAGGCATTGCTGCCAAGACCATCATAGTGGACAAAGCCCATTACTAAACCGAGTTTACTTGACGTTCCAGCCCTGTATTACTGAACAAAATTTACTTGACATTCCATCCCTTTTTATCTCATAAGATATAAATATTTACCCAAAACATTGGAGGGAGATATAGGTCCCACCCATCTAATAATGAAATCATTATTTCCTGTTCCACAAAATATACATAAATCATTCATCATAACCCAACGAATAAAATGGGTTTCATAAACAAAATCCCATAATAACATAATCCATATAAAAAATGGATATCATTTCATCATAAGAAAAATTAAACCATGTAAATAATAGAGACATGACCATATTAATGAATGACAGCTTAGATGGAAAATAATTTTGATAAAACCCCGGAAATGAATTCTTGAGGAATATATCCTTTGTTCTTAAAAATCATTTTATTTTCTCAAAATTCCTTGAAATTTTAAAACATTTTTTTTTGAAAATAATAATGAAATCTTGTAGAGGAAGATTCATCAAAATAAGGCTTTATTAAACCGTAATATTCCATTTATGCCGCATAAGTTAAAGAAAACATTATTCTCATACTTCTTTCAGAAAAGTAAAAAAGTACCTCATATGGTAAGAAAAAGAGATATTCCTTACATTCCATATAGTAAAAGTAAAAAATGGGTAAAAATGAATTTAAACATTCAGGAATTTTTTTTAGAAAACATGGACATGGATGATAAATATCACCCTAGTAAATACTAAGGAACAAACAATCTTGGGTAAGAACGAGATTGAAATAATTATCCCTTACCTTATGTCCAATTTCTTCCATATGTGTCTGAGAATCCTGTATAGTGGGTTTAATCATGTTATTATCTTGTAACATCACCATAATAATATTTATGATATCATATATGATTCACTTATGACTTTATATTACCCGTTCATTTGTCAATTCCATGTTAAAGCTGTGTTTTGGATAAAATAGTTTCATTTATCGTACATGTTTTGACTTGTAATTATTCATATGATTACATAGATAATGATTAAATGTTTCCAGAATTTAAAACATGATTTATATATACTATATATTCATCATATAAATATATATAATTGATCGACAAATGGAATGAAATACATCATTCATGGAGACGGTAGGCCGTACGTAAGCATGAATGATATTTTCATTTACTTATTAAATTGAATGGATGTAAATGAAATATATATATAAATAAATACAGTATCATTATTATGTTATATATTTCATTATTATATATAATTTATAATCATTTTGAATGGTTAACATGGAGAATGAATCTCATAGTGTCATGGAGACAGTAATCCATACGTACGTACATGCGATGATATTGTTCCCATAATTATTGAATGTAATTGGAGTGGATGATAGAATATCTCAGACTTAGTATCATGTTATTATAATAATATATAGTTATTCATTCCACCATTAGACCCATCCAAGTAAGGTGTGGGTGGAAAACAGATTACACCACGGCGTGGAGAGGGTATTCCGTACGTACGTACGCGCGTTGATTTCTTTTTTCATAGGATAGATATAAGGTGAAATAGGGTAGTTTCTTATTTATAATAACTTATCAGTATATGAGTGATACTTATGTTTTTACTTTATAATGAAACAAATAAATAAGAGGAAGTAAAAGAAGAAATAAATTTGAAAGAATCGGTAAAAGACAATACCTCTTCTTCGACGCGCCTCTTCTAAACCTCCTCTTAGGGAACTAAAGTTGGTCTTTGATGAAGAAAAGAACGTCTAGTATGTTTCTAGGGGAGTGGAGAAGATACATTAATAGGGTTTGGCTGAGATTTAATTCTCAAAATGTTGTGAAGAGGAGAGGGAAAAGGTTCCATTTTATAAGCGAGGATAGTGGCACTTTTGGAAACCTCTAAAATATCAATTTACAGTAAACTCAAAACCCACTTAAAACCTCCAAAAATGACTAAAATATAAATATTAGATGATATAGGATTGTAATCTCATCAAAAAATAAAATTTAGACATGTTTTAAATTTATTTTAAACCTTATCAACTTTATTTATCCTTATTTAATCTATTTAATTTTATTTGTGGGAATAATATTCTAAATTTTAAATTGTTATAAATACTTACTTATTTGTTGTGAATTTTCCATAATTAGATATATTATTACATTTTTGACCATATAATTTTAAATTTGTAATTTTTAAATATTTTTTTTGATTTTTAAACAATTTAATAATATGTTATTTTTATAAAATATCAATAGTATCAATTTTGACACTATTTAATTATTTGAATTTAAATAAAATTCAAAAAGAATATATATTCGAACCAAAATATTTAATAGATTAATAAAATGTCATATTAATCTAAAAAATTGTTGTAGAACATTAATTTGTTCATATAATATTTATTTCAATATTTTTAAAACCATTTATTTGATATTTCTCTTAATAAAATAATTACTAAAATATTTTTTTATAATTATTTAATATACTTATTTGGTGCATAAAAATTAAAAATAAAATTCTTTAATGCAGATAAATTCAATATATTAAAAAATAATACATTTAAGTTAATTTATATTCTAAAACACCCAACTTGTAAAATGTTATGTTTAAAAAAATATGAAGATGACAACTTTGACATCATTTAAAATAAAATAATATAAATGTCATAACCTATTTTATAAGGCTCCAAATGGTCAAAAAGTACACACATGGATGATTATTGTGTATATATAGTCGAACAATCTGTTATAGTCAAGTTTTTGGGCCTTTTAAAGGTATTATTATTTTAATAAAAACTATATTATTGATTTTTCACTAAATAAATAATTTCTGCATCATTAATGTATAAGATGTTAAGGTAATTATATATTTCTTAAAAATTACAAATAAATTACCATAAGAAAGAAACAAATTTATATTTCAAATGTGTATTATAATAGAATTTATATTCTGTATACCTTATATTAAAAATAATTAAATTATTAAAGTTTGAGTGATACATATTTCACTTTCCTTTAAATAAAATAAAATAAAATAATGGTCATAATCACATCTAAGCGAGTTTAAATAGATACCATTTCAACCCAAGTATATTTTAGGATGAAATATAACCATCCAATTATATTAATTCTAGTATTAGGGTAATTTTATAAAATTATGTTTATCCTTAATTACCTGATTTCTCTTTAACTCTAGTAAATAAAATTTAGCGTTGTTACTATTCATAATGCCGAAATATAAAAAGTAGCCTATTAACATAATTTGGACATTATGATTCCAAATATGGAATCCATTTTTCCATGTTCAAAACACATAATTTAAAGTAATTAATTTAAAATTAATCCCATTGTCGAAAAAACAGGGTTTTGTTTAAAACATTGAAAAAGATTGTAATGTTTTTACCTATGAATTCAATGTAAAAATAATGATAATGACATAAATTATATTAAATGATTAAAATATATTCTATTTATACTTTAAAACCATTCAACATTATAATTTAATCATATAAATTATCTCGATGAATTTTTTTTAATTAAAATTTAGCGTGTTTTTACTATTCATTAAAATATGAAAATTATCAGAAAAATATCAAAAATTTATCCAAAGTAAATTTTTATATCATGATTCAAAATAATTAGTTTATTTTTTCAAATTTAAGTTATAAACTTGACAAAAATTAGATTTTAAATGGGTGTGCCATCAAAAGGCGACAAAACTGCATTTTTTTGAAAAATACTTCTTTTATCTGAAAAATTGATTTTTTTCTCAGAAATAATTCTAGAAAATGTGTAAGATGAATTATAATGTTATGAAATTAAAACTATGGTTAATAATATTCATAACGTCTAGTTCATAATATTATAATAATATATCATTGTTTAGTGAAACTTATTATTGCGTACAACACATGCTATTGAGGAAGGTCGCTCTTGTGTGTAATGCAATCCAAGTCAAGGTTGTGTGTAGTGAATGCTTCCTTTGGTGTTTTGTATAACATAATAAAAACTTATTTCATTTATACATTGAACAAAATATATACTCAATGTTGCATAGAATAATTTCTACCAAACGAACTTGAAATTGTGTGTAACACGAGCCAAGAATTGCGTTGCATATACTGCAAGATAATAAGGTGTTGAATATAGAAAAAGATAATCTTGGTGTAGCGTACAAAAGAAGATATCAAATAAATTAAAATGAATATATCTCCTAAAATATCAGGGTTTTACATTCTACCCCCCTTATAATGAATTTGTCCCTCTAAATTCTTTGGGGTTATAAATGGTTTACTACTTGAAAGATTCTTTTATAAAAAACCACATCGTAAAAAGAAATACTAAAACATAATTTTAAAAAGGAATGTTAGAAACATAATGGAAACCCAATGTAACTCATCACTGGGTTTCCACATAGGTGAATATAGGTGAAAATATAGATATGGGAGAGAAATCTAACCATCAAGTTCTAATAGAGTGTGGTAGAGAACATGGATATTAAAAAGTAAAAAATAAAAAATCTATAAATTTGTGATGATCTAAGGTACCATCTGATTAATCAGATATGAGGGTACTAGGAAAACATTTTTTGTTTTCAAGATCATTTCCCTAAATTTTATGTATTTTTTCATAATGAGAAATACTTACTGGATTTTAGTGTAATATCATTGTTGGTCATTCCATGACCAATTTCCACTTCATCTCATATTTAAAGAAATGAAGTTGATTTTTTCATTCCTGAATTATTAGTAGATAATGCAATATAATGATAGGTCATTCTACATGTCTCTATCACAAAAAATATTAGCACAAGATATTAAATATACATAAGTCCATATATGGAGAGGTTAATCGTATATGGTTCCAAAAATGTATTTATACTTCATCTATAATACTGCTTAACAAAATAAAACTAATTTCTGCAAACCAAGGAATTCTTGTAGGCCAATGGTTGGCAATAAAATACTGTTGCACTTTGGTTGTGGGTTTTACTCCCGCAGCCTTGTTCGACGCGATGGGTTGTCGCCCGTTCTGTAGGTTTTCCTTTTTCTAAAACTACTTTATTATAATATTCCAACAATAATATCGAAAAAAGTTATAGACTTAAATAATACTATCTGATGTCTGAATTAATCCATTCCAATCTTTAGGCTTATCCAAAATACTTATGTCCAAGCTCACAGTTAAAAAGGAAACAATTACAAGAAAGGTCATATAATAAGCCTGTGAATACCATCATATATTCCCCATATATTATAAGATATCTCTTGTTAGTTACAATCCAAACACGTGAATAACATAATCATGTATTCTATTGAAACATTAATTACCATAGAACTTTATTCAAAACATGAATGCTGTCAAAAGTTAAGTATTTCCACATACCAAAATCCCAAAATTATTTTATACTCAAACCATGATATCAATTTGTCTTTATATCAATCATGAGATCATTAATACTATAAAACATATTATTTTATCCTTATTCCTTCATTATGCGCATATCATCTACTTTGAAAAAAAAATTTAATCACTTTTCATGGTTACTGGTACCATACAACATATACTTTCAAATACACAAGGAAAAACAACAGTGTAACAATCCTTATATTTTTTTTATTCCATAGTAGCATACATTATTCTTGATAAACATGCAATCATTATATTACCTTCTTAAACCATTGACCGAGTTTCATCATTTTATTCCTCAACACTTATTTCATCTCATATATCATTTGTAGTCTCTTCATCGTCATCAACACAAATATTACCCATATGACCATGCTGATTCTCTTAATGAGACTTTACATTAGGGAGTTTGTTTTCATAATGCCCATACATTCCACATTTAAAACATTTAACCATTTTTGATGTCTTAGAAATACCATTATCCATATCTATTGTGTTAACTGAACCTTTTCCTTTACAATTATTGGCTTTGTGTCCGTCTTTTCTACACCCAAAACATCTTCCAGTGCCATTGAAACAATCTCCTTGATGCCTCTTCCCACACAATTGACATGAGGGAAATTGAACTTTCTTTCCACTATGATCATCATGAAACTCCATCTTTCTCTTATTAGCCAAATCATAAAACATTCCAAATTTGATAGTATTGATCATGTTATGAGATTGCTGATTAGGAATAATAACGATGTTTTTCCTTCCAAATCCCATTTCATTTGGTTGCTCATGAAGATTATCATTCAATTGTCTATCGTATTCTCCATTAACACGAATCTTCTAGTTTCCATCCATTTTCTAAAACCCAAAAAGAATAGTGTGAGAGGAAAAAATCATACTTGGAAATCAACATTATCAATGGGGAGTAATTTCAATCTCTAAAAACTGAGGTTTAATCCTAGGTTATTCATGATCATTATCATAATTCTAGGACTGTAACCTATACTTATACTTAAACTTATTGAAATCCCTAGACATACCTTAGAAATATTTCTAGGGATCTCACTGATGTTTTTGCATCCTAGTTTCCAAAGGTTAACTAAACCTTCACTCTAATACCAACTATAATGACCCAAATCTTGACGTATGTGGACATTACATTACCTTTTCGAAAAACTTCATACATGACACAAATAGATGCCCAATGATCGTATTAGTTTAGTATATTTAGAAACTTGGAACATAAACTTCTAATCATGTTGAAATATATTCAAAATCTCTCATAAATATATTCCCCTTTTTTTATTACCCAAAACCTTTCTTTATATCCTGGCGAAAAGAAAACATAAAAAGGGTGAGCTAAAATGCTCAGTAAGGGTAAACATGGACAACATAAAACAACCCATAAACATTTGAAAGTAAAAACATGAACATAAAACATCAAAATCATGAGTAATGACATAAATCTTGGCTGTAAATAAGGAATAGATAAAAAAGGAACATTAATCATGATAAAATAGCATGGGAATAAAACATGTAATTGTGGAAACCATTAAGCACATGATATGATTTCCATAGTAGCCAAGGAATTGCTTCCAAGACCATCATAGTGGACAAAGTCCATTACTGAACCGGGTTTACGTGCCGTTCCAGCCCTGTATTAATGAACCATATTAACTTTCCATTCCATACATTTCTATCTCATGTGATATAAATCTTTACGCAATGCATTGGAGGGAGATATAGGTTCCACCCATCTCATAATGAAATCATTATTTCGTGTGCCACAAAATAAACATAAATCATTCATCATAACCCAACAAATAAAATGAGTTTCATAAACATCATCCCATCAGAACATAATCCATATAAAACAAATGGATAACATTTCATCAAAATAAAAATCAAACAATGTAAATAATATAGGCATGACCCAATTAATGAATGTCAGATTATATGGAAAATAGTTTTCATAAACCACTTGAAATGAATTTTTGAGGAATATATACTTTCTTCTTAAAAATCATTTTGTTTTCTCAAAATTCCTTGAAAATTTAAATGGAAATAATTTTTTTGAAAATAATAATGAAATCTGGTAGAGTAAGCTTCACAAAAATAAGGTGTTATGAAACGATAAGATTCCGTTCATGCCACATAAGTTAAAGAAAACATTCTTCTCATACTTCTTTCAGAAAAGTCAAAAAGTACCTCCTATGGTAAAAAAAGAGAGATTACTTCCATACCATATAGTAAAACTAAAAAATGGGTAAAAATTACTTTAAACATACATGAAATGGTTTTTAGAAATCATGGTCATGGATGATAAATATAACCCCAGTAAATACTTACAAATAAATAATCTCGGGTAAAAATGAGATGGGAATAATTATCCCTTACCTTGTGTCCAATTTCATCCATATGTGTATGAGAATTATGTATAATGGGTTTAAAAATATTATTAACTTTTAATTGTACCATAATAATATTTATGAAATCATATATGTTTCACTTATGACTTTATATTACCCGTTCTTTTGTCAATTCTATGTTGAAGTCACGTTTTGGGTAAAATCGTTTCATTTATCGTACATGTTTTGAATTGTAATTATTCATATGATTACATATATCATGATTAAATATTTATAGAATTTAAAACATGATTTATATATAATATATATTCAGCGTATAAAAATATATAATAGACTGATAAATGGAATGAAATACACTGTTCATGCAGATGGTAGGCCGTACGTACGCATGAATGCTGTTTTCGTTTTCTTATTAAATTGAAAGGAATTAAATGACATATATATAAATAAATAAATTCAGTATCATTATCATGTTATATATTTATTGATTATATATACTTTATAAAAATTCTTGAATGGTTAACATGGAGAATGAATCTTATCGCGTCTTGGAGACAGTAATCCGTACGTACGCATTTGCGATGATATTGTAGCCATAATTATTGAATGGAATTGGAGTGGATGATAGAATATCTCAGAATTAGTATCATGTTATAATAATCATATATCGTTTTTATTTACACCACTATACCCATACAGGAAAGGTGGTGGTGGAAAACAGATTACACCACGACGTAGAGATGGTATTCCATACGTACGCACACGTGGTGATTTCATTTTCCGTAGGATGAATAGAAGGTGAAATATGGTTGTTTAATATTTATAATAACATATCAGTATATGAGTGATACTGATGTTATTACTTTAGAATGAAACAAATAAATAAGAGGATGTAAAAGTGGAAATAAATTTGAAAGAATCGGAAAAGGATACTATCTCTTCTTTGATGTGCCTCTTCTAAACCACCTCTTAGGGAACTAATGTTGGTCTTTTAATGAGAACATGACCTCTATTATGTTTCTAGGTAATTGGAGAGGACAAATGGATAGGGTTTTTTCAATCTTGAAGTATTAAAATGTTGTGAAGGGGAGAGGGAGGAGGTGCCCTTTTTTAAGAGAGGAGAGAGGCACTTTTGAAAACCTCTAAAATATTAATTTATAATAAACTCAAACCCCAATTAAAAACCATAGAAAATGACTCAAATCAGAATATTAGATTATATAGGGTTGTAATCTCATCAACCAATAAAATTTATACATGTTGAAAATTTATTTTAAAACTTATCAACTTTATTTATCCTTATTTAGTCTATTTAATTTTATTTGTGGTAATAAAATTCTAAATTTAAAATTGTTATAAATACTAACTTATTTGTTTTGAATTTTCCATAATTAGATAAATTATTACATTTTAGACCATATAAGTTTCAATTTGTAATTTTTTAATATTTTTTTATTTTTAAACAATTTAATAATATGTTATTTTATAAAATATCAAGAGTGTCAATTTTGACACTATTTAGTTATTTGAATTTAAATAAAATTCCCACAAAAGTTAAATTAATTTTTTTTAATAAGTTAATAAAATTATATATTCCTCAAAAAAATTGTTCGAGCACATTAATTTGTTCATATAATATTTATTTTAATGTTTTTAAAACCATTTATTTGATATTTCTCTTAATAAAATAATTACTACAACATTTTGTATAATTATTTAATATAATTATTTGTTTCATAAAAATTAAAAATAAAATTATATGATGCAGATAAATTTAATAGCTTACATAAGAATACTTTTAGTCTAATTTATATTCTAAAAAACTCAACTTGTAAAATGTTATGTTTATTAAATTATGAATATGACAACTTTGAAATCATTTAAAAAAAATAATATAAATATCATATTCTGTTTTATAAGGCTCCAACTGGTCCAAAAGAATCCCATTGGATGATGATGGTGTATATATACTCGACCAATCAGTTATAGTCAGGTTTTTTTGCCTTTTATAGGTATTATTATTTAAAAAATACTATATTATTGATTTTTCACTAAATAAATAATTTCTGCATCATTAATGTATATGCTATTAAGGTAATTATATATTTCTTAAAAATTAAAAATAAATTACCATGATAAAGAAAAACAATTTATCTTTAAAATGAGTTTTTATAATCGAATTTATATTTTTTATAGCCTTATATTAAAAATAATTTAATTATTAAAGTTTGAGTGATACATATTGCACTTTCCTTTAAATAAAATAAATTAAAAGTCATAATCACTTCCAAGTGGGTTCCAATAGATACCATTTTGACCGAAGTATATTTTAGAAGGAAATATAATCATCCAATTATATTAATACAAGTGTTAGGGTAATTTTATATTATTATTTTTACCCTTAATTACATGATTTACCTTTAACTCAGGTAAATAAAATTTACCGTAGTTACTATTCATAATGCCCAAAAATTAAAAGTAGTATATTAAAATAATTTGGACCCACTAATTCCAAATATGGAATCCATTTTTCCAAATTCAAAACACAGAAGTTTCAGTAATTAATTTAATATTAATCCCTTTGTTAAAAAAACGGGGTTTTGTTTAAAACATTGCAAAAGATTGAAATGTTTTTACCTGTGGATTCAATGTAAAATTAATTATAATGACATACATTATATTAGATGGTAAAAATATATTATATTTATACTTTAAATCCATTAAATATTATAATTAAATCAAATAAATTATCTCAATGAGAAAAGTTGTTTTTAATTAAAATTTAGCATGTTTTTACTATTCATTAAAATATGAAAATTAACAGAAAAATATAAAAAATATATTCAAAGTGAATTTTTATATCCTTATTCAAAAGAATTAGTTTATTTTTTCAAATTGAACTTATAAAATTGTCAAAAATTATATTTTAAATGGCTGTACCATCAAAAGGCGACAAAACTACATTTTTTTGAAAAATACTTCTTTTATCCGGAAAATTGATTTTGTTCTCATACATTATTCTAGAAAATGTATAAGATGAATTATAATGTTATAAAATTAAAAATTTGGTTAATAATATTCATTATGTCTAGTTCATAATATTACAATAATATATCATTGTTTAGTGAAACTCAATATTGCATACAACACACGCTATTGAGGAAGATTGCTCTTGCGTGTAATTCAAGCCATGTCAAGGTTGAGTATAGTGAAATATTACTTTGGTGTTGCGTATAGAATAATAAAAACTTATTTCATTTATACATTGATAAAAATATATAATCAATATTGGTTAGAATAATTTCTACCAAATGAACTTGAAATTGTGTGTAACATGATCCAAGAACAGCCTTGCATATACTGCAAGCTAATAAGGTGTTGCATATAGCTCAAGATAGTCTTGTTTTAGCACAAAAAAGAAGATATCAAATAAATTAAAATGAATATATCTCATAAAATCTCCGGGTGTTACATACATAGGCGGACATATGGGATACTCTAACTCATTCCAACACTGATATAAGGATATTATCCCTAGGTCTACAGGTTTATTTATTTTCCACTAAATAATTCAACCATTATATAAATATCTTAAACATGTTATTTATAAATTTATTATATTTAATTATTATGCATGGTTTGTTTTATAGGTTTAGGACCACAATCACATAAGTAAATGTATTAATATACAAATATGGAAGTAAAATAACTGGATTATACATAAATTTTTTAATATAACATTGTCAATCCTTAATTTAAATCCCAATTTATATTAATGATACATGTAAAGGATAGAATAAGAAAATTTCCATCCATAATAAATAAATTCTCTAAGATTAATATAAAGTCAGACTAACCCTTCCATTACTTGATTTGGAAATAAACCATAAGTGTTTGACCAACCTTTGTTGGGAAACATACTTTTATCTGGGAGTTATTATGATTTTTTAGGCTATCTTAACTAATTTACCTCATATTTAGTATCCCTAGCTATACATGACGTAACTTAGAGGCAAGTGTTGAGGAAATATCAATAATGATTTCTTGATTGAGGATCCCACTTTAATAATTAAAGAGCAATAAGCCCGCAGTCGGAAAAGAAATAACTACATAAAATATAGTAAATTAATTTACTAAGTCCTCACATGGGTTATGAGAATAGTCATATGGATCATTTCTACTAGAATTCTTGGGAAACTAGATAACCGAAGTCTAATGTTGATGTATTTTGTTACCATATAAAATAGTGGGACACTTAATAAGATTAGTTTTTTATTTGGTCTCACATTATAAATAAACAAGTAAAGTACCAATAAACTATACTTTTAATATTGTATAATAATGAGATTCTTGTCAATGAAATTATACCTATGATCAATTTTATATTAATTCCATTTTCTAACTTCTAGTTATTTCAAGGACTACTTCAAATGCTTATGGGTTTCATTTCACTCTAAATAAAAAAATGTAATGTTTTAATATCCTCAATTACTAATACTACTATAATGGTTGAAAGTGAAAGGGTGTTTTTAATCTTTGATAAAAAATTTGAGTGGAAATGTTAATGTTTAGTGTTTAATGCTTTCTGTTTCCATTTCAGTTGAAGTGTTACTTTTGAGGAACTAAATTGAATTTCCCACCCTTACAACTAGTATAACGTAAATATCTGGTCAGTCTATAGAGAGACTTAGAGTGTTTTTTAACTTGACATTTGGTTAATAAAATTAGGGTTTTCTGAATTTATAGTCTTTGTTTTAATGGTGTAATAATTGCCCAAAATTATTGAGTGGTCCACTTCATGAATTCATTATATGTTTACTTGAGAAATCACACAAAAACTATTTTTAGCAATCAATAGAGGGAATGCATCAGGGTTGTGGATCTTTATGAATATAATCAAAAATGAATTAGATTATTGTGTTGAGTTGTTCATACTAACTCTCATATTTTGGATTCAAATGTTATGGAACTCCATTGGTCGGGTAAGTTCCATTTACATTTATAGAAATCAATTAATTAGTATACCAATTGGTTTATTAATAATTATCTGAAAACAAACCCTTTGGAGATGTTGAGTTCATCCAATGGTTATATGATTACTCATATTAATTCCCTTATAGATACCTAGAAACTTAATTCTTGATCTGACATGGAGTATCCAATAAGAAATAGGAGGGATACTCAGAAGAATTATGATAGATAAAATAATTAACACAAACATAACAAGTTAATTTAAGCAATAAAGAATCATTATTTTCTATATCCCCAATGCATTAAAGGAATTATCTTCTCATTGAAAAAATGATGAAAAACAAACTCTTGTTACCTCAGTTGTTCATTATAACTGAGAAATAATTTATAAAATACCAAACCAATCACAAGAGAAAAATATGTCAAAATGTATAGAATGAGTTTCGTGCTCCCTTTCTATCAAGATGATTCCCCTTTAGATGATAATATTCCTTCAAGATAGTCTAGGGATCATTTATTAGTTGACCCATAGTGTCTATGAGTTGTTAGGGGACATAATCCTGACTCAAATGGTAGTAATGTCGGTTGATAGAAAGTGGGTGGTAGCTTATTGACTGGCCTAAAGTTTGGGCACATGGTTAGATTAACTGTGCACCAACCACACTCATGGATCTATTATTTTGGATATGAGGAACACATTTTTATGGTTGGTCTTCATAGTTTGTTTAACCATGAAAAGACAATGCAAATTGCCACTACCCCCTTACAACTTCACCCTGCATGATTTCTTAGAGGATCCACATGGTTTGTTTAACCATGCAGAGGGCACATGACTAGTTTTATCATGAGGATCCTAGGTGTGTAGGGTTTATTGAGGTGAAGTGGATTGTTTATGTGGCATATTACTAACTTAACACCTTGAAAAAAGGGTACAAATTCCTTTAATTTCCATAAAAAAATCCTTGTTCATGCGAAATCTTCTTGGCCCTTAGAAGATAGAATCCCACCAATAAAGACATGTTAAGGTTCTAAAAACAAGAAAATTTAAATAAAAAACTATTTTAAAATTTCTTTAAAGTATATAAATTCCATATCCACATAATTGCATTAAAATCCCCTTCAGTAAATATATTTTTTGACCTCAAAAAATGCAGAGGCGATCATTTCAAAGGGACCATCAAAGAAACAAGTAGAAATATCACAGGTTATATATATAAAAAAATAAATGTAAATTTTGGTTGAAAAATTATTGAAATACCTACATGAATTCTTCATGAATCACTATTCTTTTAAAATATCCAATAATTTAAACTCAATTCAAAACATTCAAATATTCATTCTTAAATCATTATTCATTTAAAACTAAAATCTTCCTTATTCATTTAAATAAAGTACCATCATCCACTTCCATATAATCACACACTTATGTAGGTTTGGGAAAATATATCTTCGACATCAATTGGTGGGCTATCAATTTTATAGGTCATACTATATCACTGACTTGTAGTTTTTTAAAGAATGATGAAAATTCATCACCATATTACGGATAATTTTCCATATCTCAAATTGTATATATTTGGGTGAGATACTATCTTTGAGATTTTTGTGCCCAATTTTTACTAGTATTATCATGATGATTTGAGAGAAAAAGTCAAGAGATCATGAAATTAAGATCACATAATAACCACTTGTGTGAAATCAACAATTTTAATTATTCAATTTCTTTTATGCATAAATATATTTCCATTTTAAAGGGTTATGTAATTTAAACTACTTCATCACGATGTCAATTTTTAAACAAATTGTTTTATGAATGAATATCTAAAGGATTCTCATCATGTGTTTCAATTCTTATTCACATAATAAATAAGCATATTAGTCCGTACATATGATGAATTTCAAAAATAGGGCTCCAAAATCAGTTTTTATAATGTCAATATAAATGTGCGATGTCTATAACAACCCTTTAGAAGTCCTCCAGAAAAAACATTTCATCCTAGGTAATTTAAAGCAAATTACCAAATTGGTTCCAAGAAATATCCCTCCCCCACACATAAAACTAAGCACATTCCCTCGTGAACATAGTCTGGTGGAGAATGGTGGGAAGAAAAAAATACATGCAAGGGGAGGGAGAAACTATGAATAGAATGTAAAATTGATCAGAATAGAAAAAATACCCTATAAAATGGTTTTAGAATAGTATTTAGTTGGTTTGTGAGATATCTCCAATGAAAAGAGTGTCTTCATGAAATAATAGTCATCCACATGTTGTATTGACAAGGAAACCATAAAATGTGAAGAAATAATGGTATAGTAGTAGCATGTTGAAGTAATATAAGCACACAATCACACCAAAAATGAAAAATATAGTAAAAATCCACAGTAATATGCAAGTTAAAATAGATTAAAAAATAATGGAAATTGGAAAGGGAAGAAGAATATCAAAGAAAATCATTTCCAGCCCATGGGAGTGTTAATTCAAAATGGGCCCTAGAACATAGTGTTAGAGGCCTTAACCCATGAAAGATATAATAATGTATTTGTGGTTCCCCTAACTTCTCTAAGAGGTGATTCTGGTAGGCTCACTTGTGGATAGAATGCCCAAGAAGGATCTGGGTGGGAGGATGCATCCCCGTACATGTAGTAGGAAGGGGGATGGTTGAAAAGGGGTTAGTAAATTTTGGGGGAAGCGAGATCTTTCAAGACTATTCCCTACATATTTCATCTATTGGCCTCAAATTTCTAGTAAGAAATGGGATAAAAATCTTGGTCTCACTTCCATTGGAGACCTGGGTCACCGAAGAAGGTTCTCTTAAGGTTGTGGTAAGTGGTGTAGGCCATGTAGGGTGGAGGAAGCCTGGGTGTGGTTGGAATACTAGGTTAGTAATCCTCAGAATGTGGGGAGAAATGATTGGATATAGTGGGTGGGGTTATGGATTGATGAGGCTCATCCCCACCTTCCTCACAGTGTCCTTAGAGCTAATAGTGTTGTCTATAAAATTCCATCATCCTTATTTGAAATATTATAGTGATATCAAAAGGGAGAGGCGATGGAAGATCAATGAAGGCATCTTCATCAAATTGAATTTCAAGGCTCTAACCTAAGAGAGTGATATAAGGGCCAAAAAAATTCCTCCCTTGGGTTGTATAAACTTGTACTGGTGGTAATGTGTGAAGAAAAAGGCAATGTTATTTGGTTTCCCAATAATCATGGAGTGTATAATGAAAAAATCATGAAGGGATAAATTCCCTTCGTTGTCTGACCAAGAGGTGAATCAAGTGGTGATGGCCTAATGAGGGATATAATGGGTGGGTTTAATGAGCTTGGAGGCCTTCACTATATATGATATGTAGGGTTTTCTGGATAGGAAAATAATGTAGAATCCCTTGCTAGTTTCTACTCAATAGTGAAATGATGGGCCACATTACCTCAATCACATATATTATAATTTTAGAGGCTTCTAAATAGTAGTGAGGGCCTTGGGAGCTTCCAAGGGGAGACTATTATCTCCTTAATTAGAGTCAGAGAAATAGTTGACAATAGATTTAAATAGTGTAATAAAAAATCAGAAACAATAGAGTAGCATAATCATACTAATAGTAAACCATGCAATAAAAGTCAATAACTGGTGGATGCTGAATAACAATAATGGATACCAAGATAATGTTGTTAATGATGCTAAAAAAATGTGAGTACGATGAGTTCAGGACACGAGCATATACTACATGCTAAAAAAATATACAAAAAGGAAAAACTGATACTACAAGCATCTCTGGTATAAGGCTAGTCCTCTGTCCTATGCTCCATCCTAAAGATGTAAATAAATCAAGAATCAGAATCCACAAACTTCCCTTTATCCATAAATGTGAACTTAAAATATAATTGGGATCTAGGGGATTCCCAAGTAGGGTGGGAGATAAAATCTTAATAGGCCAACACCCACATTGTCTAGGGAAATCCATTTCATGAATTAAAAAATCACAGTCTGCCCTAAAATCAATAATGAAAGGTGATGAAATAATAAATGATAAACACCTCAGTTTAGGTACATAAATGGACACCCGACCAATACCACCTACTTCATCATAAGCTGTATGTTTTAAGAGAGGTACCTGTATAAGTCATAAATGTATACAAGGTCCATTTTAAACAATAAACTAAGGATGGAATACCCCTAATCTTGTGCTTTGTATCGGGGTATCAATTTCATGTTATCATAAAACATAATCCAATGTAAATATGAAAAAAATATAGAACAAGTACTCAGTCCTTTAAATCCATGGGTAGAGTCCTAATCCCATCTAAGGTGAACTAAAAATAATCATAAGGGTCACCACTAGTGTCTCCAATAGAACCAATACCACTGAGTCCATCCAAGGAAAACGATATAGGCATACTTGTATCACTCATGTCATGGTCACTCTGAGTCTGTACCAAGTATCTCACATAGGGGACTGGGTATCACCCAAGTCATGGCGTAGCCATTCTTGCTAAAGGCTCTTTCCTCGATTTCTTCCCTAGGGAAATTATTTCACTCACAAGTAGAAGTAAACTACCTAGAGAGTCCGTACATAGAAATCCAATGTTTCACTCCCAGTACATCAAGTAATTCCTAACTGAACATAGTGAGTATGTCTATGGTGTCTTTATATTGGGACCCATGTTCACTACCAAACCATAGTAGGTGATTCATATCAACCAAGGAACATCACAAGGCAAGGAATATATATAATTAATTCCAATCCACCAGATAAAAATTTCAATTCCTTATGCTCACCATAATAACCTATCTATACAATTAAATCCAACAACTATGGTACAATTATACAGAAAAGACTCAAGGAATTAGACATGAGAAATTAATGTGAATGAGTAATAAGTAATAAGTCATATCATATTTATAATCACATGTCATCAATGGTGTCTCAATATCACAATCTATAAAGATTTCCTAATCATAGAATTCAATTCAGGTCAATCAACTAGGGAAAAAGTAACAAGATCATGGTAAGTCACATAATATGGAATAAATGGAATGAAATTTCATAAGGTGATAAGAATAAGAATACAACCAATTAACCATAATTCAATTATGGATTTAATCCATTTAAATAAGAACCAACTCACAAGGTGGATAACAACTGAAAGCAATGAAAAAATATTCCAGGTAAAGAGGGAACACCCAAAGGGGTGGCTAAAGATGAAAAAAATGACCACAGATGGATTTATCACTAAATTAGGGTCATAATATACATGATTAACCCATCAATTTAATTTATTTTTTTATTTTTATGGCATCACTGGAGGGGTTCTGCGAGTAACACAATGACATATTATTTCAAATGTGAAGAAACGAATGGGAATGTACTTGACTACCTACCTAAGTGTAGTTTCACTCCACTTATTCATTATCAAGGACCGATTTGACCTAGAATAGAAGAAATTAAAGGATTCATCAAACTCCCGGAAAATAATTCAAAAAGAGTTTCACCTAAATAGCATAACTGATGAAAAGAAGAGCTTGTAAAAGATTCAAGGGGAAGGATGAGCATATCGGGGGATTTATATTGCTTTTGCTAGAAAAGTATTCAGTCACCAGATGAAGTAGGTAGCACAAACCCTATGGAGAGGGAGAGGAGGAAGCTCAAACACGATGCGGTATAAGAATAGCTGATTGAAAATTAAAAGAGAAAGAAGAGTGTGAAATAAATCATTAAAGAGGGGTTGAATAGTAATTTAACCTTAAAAATTGCTCACGGTTTGGCCATACAGTTGGCCAAACCCTGTGCTAACCATGCACCAATCCATTGATATAATAGGCAAGTATGCATGGTTAGGCACACATTTTTTCTAACTATGAACAAAAATTGAAAAAACACTATTCAAAACCTACAGATGGGTTGCGTGGCCACATTCCCAGGTTTGCATGATTGCAGACAAACTGTGTGGCCCCACGGTCCTCACTATCTATAACTGAATGATTTAGGGTAACCGTGTAGGATGGGAAGAATGTTTTATCTACGTCATGAGGCCCAATCCTTTCTTTCCATTTTAGGAATCCAGGCTCCAAACGAACCCCAAACGCACCCACGAACTCCTTGACATAATTAAGAATCATAATCTGAGTCGTTTAAAGGAATAAAAACAAAAAAATAATGGTCTATTCCTTTAAGAAAGTCCATTACATTACGACCTACCATCCCTAAGAAAACTCTTCCATGATTATCCCTTCTGAGAGTGGTACCACGTTATCTAATAAAACCCCAAAAATAGCGCATACACATTGGCCTCCGACTCCTATTGTAACACCCGAGACTTTTATGTTATATAAATCATCAAAGGAATCTTTTTCTACACAACACTTACTTGACTTGCTTTACACGAAATCGTGACCTTCCTCGATAACTTGCGTCGTACGCAATACCGAGTTTCACTAAACAATGATATGCTATTAAAATATTATTAAAACTAGCCGTTATGAATAGTAATAACCACTTTTTGAAATTTTATAAATTTTATTTTTCAAAATGGACTTCATTTTTGAACTCGGAATATCGAAATTAGCCTAGGGTGAAATTTTGGTATTTTTCTGAAAACTTTCAATTTTTGATGAATAGTGAAACCACTAAGTGGTAGTTAAAAAACTGAATGTTTCATAAAACTTAATTTTACCGCTTCTGTGAGTGGAATTTCAAAAACCCGAGATACACGGTTGATGTCAGTAAGTAAAATTTGGTTCAATGAGATGAAAATAATTTTTTGGTGAATAGTAACTTTTTACTTTTTTTTCCACGGTTAAAAGTAAATAGGGTAATTAAGGGTAAATATGATATTATTATTACCCTAACACATGTCCTAATTCTATTGGATAAGTGTAATTCGACCAAAAACAAACTTATGAATAAAATATGACCATTTAGGCCCCCTTGGATTAGATTAGGACATTTATTATTAATTTATTTAAAGAAGGGTTAAAATAGTTAAAATCAAAGTTTAATAAGTAAATAATTTTTAATATGGGGTTATATATAGGATAAATTCGATTATAAATATTCATTATAAATATTAAGAGATTTACTACATAATGGTATTTTATTTGTAAATTTTAGACATTAAATAATTTAATTTATTTTTGACACAACGATGATAAAGTAATTATCTTATCAATGAAATATTGACATAATTGATGTTATAAATACCCAAATAAATATAATTTGAGACTTTTTATGAATTCCACTAATTTTCAAGGTTAATATGACATGTTAGTATTGATTTAATTAACTTGGTTAGAACTAATAATTCTGTTATGATTTTCACAAAAATCAATTATAAATAGTGTCAAAATTGACAAAAAATAGTTTTTAAAACAAATATTATATTAGTAATTGTTATTTTATTCCTAAAAATCTAAGGTTCGGCCAAATGACTTAGATAAGGTTATATATATTAATAATAAACAACTTGGGGTTCTTTTTGATTCTTATAGTATGTTTATTAACTTTATAGTATAAGAACACAAGAAGACACGGTAAAAGTAAACTTATTTAACTTAATGTTAAATCTAAATGATAAGGTTAAAATAGGAACCTAAACTTGTATAAATTCTATTGGATGAGAGGATTTCGACCCATCCCCACCTTACCCTCTAAATAAATCAATTTGGATCTATTTAAAACCGAACTTGACTTTATAATAAAATAATATTTTTAGTTATTCCAAAGGTGCCCCTCTCCTCCCTTATAAAAGGGCACCTCCTCCCTCTCTTCCTCACACCACTTTGAACCTTCAAGCTCGGACAACCCCTACCAATTTCTTCTCTCCACTTCCATAGAAACATCCTAGAGGTTCTGGTCTTCTTCAAAGACCTATTTTAGTTCCCTAAAATGTGGTCTCAAAGAAGCAGTTCAAAGAAGAGGAGGTTCAGACACGTACAAAGCATATCGGACCTAAGGTAAGGGAAATATCACAATTTCATTTTTATCCGAGATTGTTTATACTTTGGTATTTACTGGGGTGTATTTTATCATCCACATCCATGTTTCCTCAATATGTAATATTATTTCCATCCACCTACAATTGTTTAAATCCATTTTTACCCTTTGGTGAGTTTATAGTAAAATATATGAAAGGAATCTTTTGTCGTTTTTCGTATGAGGTACTTTTTGAATTTTCTGACAAAAGTACGAGAAGAATGTTTTTTACTTATATGGCATGAATGGATTTTTAAAACATTATTTCCAAGAATCTTCCTTTACAAGTTATCAAGTTTATTATTAATCAACTTCTTTTAGTTTATAATTGTATGACATGTTAAGAATGGAAAAGTGTTTTTGAAATAGAAAGGATATTTTCCTCAAGAATGGAGTTCAAGTGTTTTATAAAAATTATTTTCCATCTAAGATAATATAGGGTTCTGTTTATATCCCTATTATGGCATTGATTTGATTATTTTGTGATGGAATTATTTTTATGAATTCCTTTATCGTATATGAATTGTTTTATGATGTCATGATGTTTAAGATTCCCATTTTTATTACATGGGTTATGCTATGATGTATGGTTTATGATTTTGTGGCACACATAAGAATGGTATCATTATGAGATGGGTGGGACCTATATCTCCCTCCAATTCATTGGGTAAAGATTTTATATCTCATGAGATAGACATGGCTGGAACGGTAGGTAATATCGGTTCAGTGAAACAGGACAGAAACGAGGAGTGAACTCGGTTCAGAAATGGACTTTGTCCACTATGATAGTCTTGGCAACGAGTCTTGACTAACAAGAAATGATTCTCTATGATTATGTGTGTATGCCACAAATTTTCATGTTTTAAGTTATGATTATTGGGATTACATTTCACTTCTATGATTTATCTGATGTTATGATATTATGATCTCTTTTGCAGGATAAGATTTCCAAAAGTAATGTTCTTATGAATATGATGTGATTGATATTTCTTCTGTTTACCCTTACTGAGCATTTGATCTCACTCTTTTGTATGTTTTATTTCCCCAGATCAGGAAGAAGTTTATTAAGTAGAATATGCCAAAAATGGACTCTAGATATGATGAAATAAATGGGAGGCAAAGTAGATGCTTTATGAACTAGTTGTTTATGTTTCCCAGTTTCTAAAGACACTATACCTATACGGTCCTTTCTTGGTTTTGTTATATGTTGTAATAAGTGTGCTTCAATTCTTAAGTAATAACAATGTATGTAAATTATGGGTCGTTATAGTTGGTATCAGAGGAAAGGTATAGTCAACCTTTGGAAACTAGGATGTGAAAGCCTTAGTAAGAACCCTAAGGATAATTCTAAGCATAGAACACAATCTTAGGGTTTTATAAATGACCATGAATAACCTAGTATAAGACCTTAAGTGTGAAATTTTATTCTTGATTATGTGGTTTTCCTATTATAATTAGTGTTTCTCACACTATTCTTCTTGGTTTTTGTCAATGGCTGAATCCCGAAGGAACCATGTTAATGCGGAATGTGACGGGCAATGCAATGATTGTCCCCCTGAGCAACCAAACGTTATGGGAGATGGAATGCAAAATCTTGTAGCCATGCTCACACAACTTTATCAAGCTATGAATCATGCAGGACTTCCAAATGAGCAAAGGAAGAAGCAACATTCTGTTGAATCCTTCATGAGACAATGTCCACCTTCTTTCAGCGGGTCTACTGATCCATTAGTTGTTGAACATTGGATTAGTACTACTGAAAAGATATTTTCAGTTCTTCAATGTTCTGAGCATGATAAAGGCATCCTAGTAGTGTATCGTTTGGAGGGTGATGCTGATCAATGGTGGAATCTTATTAATAATACGAGGCAAAGGGATGAAATTGAGTCCATGGAATGGGACGAGTTCAAGAACTTATTTTTCAATAAGTACTACCCTCGTATTCTCTGAACAAAGATGAAGAAAGAGTTTCTTAAACTGAAGCAAAAGGATGATGAATCTGTTGGTACCTATGAAGCAAATTTTACAAGACTTGCAAGGTACGCTTCCGGTATTATTATCCAACCTAAGAGTAAGATCGATCGATTCTTTAGTGGCTTAAAACCACGACTTCGAAGGGTGTTTGCCATAAGGGACTTCAATAGCTATGAGGAAATTTTTCGATGTGCTCTCAAAGTTGAGATGGAGATTGGAGTAACCCATCAGTCATATGGGTTTGATAAGAAGAGGAAAATGGAATTCAAAGGAAAATCTAAAGAGCACACTGAAAAGAAGATGAGCTTTCCCTTATGCTCAAAGTGTGGAAAGAAACATGGAGGGAGTTGTCTTAAAGGGACAAGTAAATGTTTCAAATGTGGAAAGGAAGGTCATCGGGTATTTGAATGCCACGATGATGGGAAGAAGATGTCTAATGATGCAAAAAAAGGAAGGAATACACAGAATAAACCTACTACACTTCAATGTTTCAAGTGCAAGGAGATGGGGCATTATGCCAATAAATGCCCTAATCCAAGGGTTGATGATGATGGTCAACGTCAACAAACTCCAAAGGCTAAACGCAAAGGAAAGTCACATGCAATTTCTATTAGCGATGTGGAGTATGATAACGATGTGGTGAAAGGTACACTTACCATTCACTCTAAAGTAGAAAATGTTTTATTTGATTCTAGATCCACCCACTCTTTTATTTCTAAAGAATTTTCTATGGGTATCACCGTATTACCTCAACAATTTGATGTTGAGTTAGCCGTGACAACACCTAATGGCACAGCAGTCGCATCAAAAGTTTATAACTCTTCTCCGATCGAAGTTTGTGGGAAAGTGCTTCCTGCAAATCTTGTGATCCTTCCTATAGTGGAATTTGATGTGATTCTTGGCATGGATTGGCTTTCTCTACATAGAGATCATATCAATTTCCAAAGAAGGGAAGTCACATTTCATATTCCAGATCAATCTATGATCGTCTATCGATGCAAGGATGAACATAACCTTCCAGTGGAAATTTCTTCCATTTTATGGGTATTGATTCCACTAAATGAAGGTTATTTATCTCAAAAGGTTGGTGAGAAACTCAAAAATAAGAATATTCCCATTGTACGGGAGTTTGATGATGTCTTTCCGGAGGAATTACCGGGTCTTCCACCAAATCGTGAAGTTGAGTTTTCAATAGAACTCGTACCGGGTGCTTTGCCTATTTCAAAGACACCTTATAGAATGGACCCAATTGAGTTGCAGGAATTGAAAAAGCAACTCCAAGAGAATCTTGATGAGGGATTCATATTCCCTAGTGCGTCACCTTGGGGAGCACCTGTTCTGTTTGTTAAGAAGAAAGATGGATAATGAGACTCTGCATTGATTATCGAGAACTTAACAAGATCATTATCAAGAACAAATATCCTCTCCCACGCATTGATGACCTATTTGACCAAATACGCGGAGCTCAATACTTTTCCAAGATTGATCTTCGTTCAGGGTATCATCAATTAAGGGTCAAAAGGGTGGATATACCAAATACGGCTTTCCGTACAAGGTATGGACACTATGAATTTATAGTGATGCCATTTGGTCTTACTAATTCCCCTGCTATCTTCATGGATCTGATGAATAGAGTCTTTAGAGACTATCTTGATTAGTTTGTGGTAGTCTTTATAGACGATATTCTTGTCTATTCAAAGAGCAAGGAAGAACATGAAGATCACTTGAGAATTATATTGAAGACCCTGGGAAAGGAGAAGCTTTATGCCAAATTTACCAAGTGTGAATTTTGGCTTCAAAAAGTTGCATTTTTTGGTCACATAATCTCAAAAGAGGGGATATCTGTGGATCCAGCAAAAACAGAGGTTATCGAAAGATGGTCGAGACCAACAACAGTAACCGAGATCCGAAGTTTCCTTGGTTTGGCTGGATATTCTCGACGTTTTGTGAAAGATTTTTCACGCTTATCTAATCCACTCACCAAGTTGACTCGGATAGGAGTTAAGTTTTTTTGGACGGAGGAATGTGAAGAGAATTTCAAGGAGTTGAAAAGAAGGTTATCCAGTGCACCTGTGCTCACACTGCCTTGTAGTGTAGAAAGGTTTGTGATCTATAGTGATGCATCCAAGAAGGTATTGGGGTGTGTTCTTATGCAAAATGATATGGTGATAGCTTATGCCTCACGACAGTTTAAAATACATGAGCAAAATTACCCAACTCATGATTTGGAGTTAGCTGCGGTAATCTTTGCATTAAAGATTTGGAGGCATTATCTTTATGGTGAAAGGTGTGATATTTATACTGATCATAAAAGTTTAAAGTATATTTTCACACAAAAGGAGTTGAATATGCACCAAAGAAGATGGTTGGAGCTGATTAAGGATTACGACTGGTCAATCCATTACCACCCTGGGAACGCAAACAATGTGGAAGATGCATTAAGTCGACAAGACCATGCCAGTTTATCCATGATGAGGATCACAAAAGATCCAATATTTATGGATTTACAAAGGATGGATCTTGGAATTATAATGGAAGGGGAAAAATCTTATCTTTCTCAAATGAATGTTCAACCATCTATACATGTGAAGATTAAAGAGGCACAAAAAGAAGATGCCGAGTTACAAAATAAGGTGAGAAATGTTCCTGAATTCAACCTTGATTGTGATGGGATAATAAAGTTTAGGAATCGGGTTTGTGTTCCTCCCATCCCCGAATTAAAGAAGGAGCTGCTGGATGAGGCTCATAGTTCTTCATTCTCTATTCATCCTGGAAGCATGAAGATATAGAAGGACATGAAATAGTACTTCTGGTGGGATGGAATGAAAAGAGATGTTGCTGAATATATCTCTCGATGCTTGGTTTGTCAACAAGTTAAAGTTGAGATACAGAAGTCTAAGGGGATGTTACAACCATTACCCATACCCGAATGGAAATGGGAAAACATCACTATGGACTTTTTCACAGGACTTCCTAAAACATCCAAAGGCAATAATGCTATCTGGGTCATAGTTGATCGTCTTACAAAGTCTGCACACTTCATTTCTATTAGAGAGGATTTCTCTCTAGATCAGCTTTCCAGGATATATGTAAAGGAAGTGGTAAGATTGCATGGAGTACCACTTTCTATTATATCTGATCAGGATCCGAGATTTACCTCGAAGTTCTGGCGAAGTCTTCAGCATACTCTGGATACAGAGTTGAGTTTCAGCACTGCTTACCATCCTCAGACAGACAGTCAGTCTGAGAGAACAATTCAAACTCTAGAAGATATGTTGAGAGCTTGCTCTATGTATTTCAAAGGTGGTTGGGATCAACACCTACCTTTGGTGGAATTTTCTTATAATAATAGCTTTCACTCCAGTAATCAGATGGCTCCTTATGAAGCTCTCTATGGAAAGAAATGCAGGACTCCAACTTGCTGAGATGAAGTTGGGGAAAGAAAGCTATTAGGACCTGATCTCGTTGATGAAATGGCAGAAAAGGTCAGATCTATTCAACAACACATAAGAGCATCTCAGAGTCGACAGAAAAGTTATGCTGACAACTGAAGAAAATACCTAGAGTTTGTAGTGGGTGATAAAGTGTTCTTACGAATATCTCACTGGAAGAGAGTCATGAGATTTGGAAAGAAGGGGAATTTGAGCCCTAGATATATTGGTACTTTCGAAATACTGGATCGTGTTGGGAAGGTAGCTTACCAATTGGCGCTTCCACCGAATCTCTCTCAAGTTCACGATGTGTTTCATGTATCTCTCCTGAGAAAGTACATACCTGATCCTTCACATGTACTTAGCTCAGAAGTTGTACCAATGGAGCAAGATATTTCTTATCAAGAATAACTGATAGAGATTCTGGATCGTAGCGAAAAATTCCTACGAAACAAGACCACTCGATTGGTGAAAGTTTTATGGAAGTACCACCAATTAGAAGAAGCTACAAGGGAGCTTGAGGATATGATGAGGGAGAGGTATCCTCATCTCTTTGTTACAAAGTGACGAATTTCGAGGGTGAAATTAATTTTAAGGGGGGTAGAATGTAACACCCGAGACTTTTATGCTATATAAATCATCAAAGGAATCTTTTTCTACACAACACTTTCTTGGATTTCTTTACACGAAATCGCGACCTTCCTCGATAACTTGCGTCGTATGCAATACCGAGTTTCACTAAACAACGATATGCTATTAAAATATTATTAAAACTAACCGTTATGAATAGTAATAACCACTTTTTGAAATTTTATAAATTTTATTTTTCAAAATGGACTTCATTTTTGAACTCGGAATATCGAAATTAGCCTAGGGTGAAATTTTGGTATTTTTCTGAAAACGTTCAATTTTTGATGAATAGTGAAACCACTAAGTGGTAGTTAAAAAACTGAATTTTTCATAAAACATAATTTTACCGCTTCTGTGAGTGGAATTTCAAAAATCCGAGAGACACGGTTGATGTCAGTAAGTAAAATGTGGTTCAATGAGATGAAAATAATTTTTTGGTGAATAGTAACTTTTTTCTTTTTTTTATCACGGTTAAAAGTAAATAGGGTAATTAAGGGTAAAGATGATATTATTATTACCCTAACACATGTCCTAATTCTATTGGATATGTGTAATTCGACCAAAAACAAACTTAGGAGTAAAATATGACCATTTAGGCCCACTTGGATTAGATTAGAACATTTATTATTAATTTATTTAAAGAAGGGTTAAAATAGTTAAAATCAAAGTTTAACAAGTAAATCATTTTTAATATGGGTTTATACATAAGATAAATTCTATTATAAATATTAATTAGAAAGATAAAAAGATTTACTACATAATGGTATTTTATTTGTAATTTTTAGACATTAAATAATTTAATTTATTTATGACACAACGATGATGCAGTAATTATCTTATTAATGAAATATTGACATAATTGTTGTTATAAATACCCAAATAAATATAATTTGAGACTTTTTATGAATTAAACTAATTTTCTAGGTTAATATGACATGTTATTATTGATTTAATTAACTTGGTTCGAACTAATAATTCTGTTATGATTTTCAAAAAAAATCAATTATAAATAGTGTCAAAATTGACATAAAATAGATTTTAAAACAAATATTATATTAGTAATTGTTATTTTATTCTTAAAAATCTAAGGTTCGGCCAAAAGACTTAGATAAGGTTATATATATTAATAATAAACAACTTGGGGTTCGTTTGGCTGCTTATAGTATCTTTATTAACTTTATAGTATAAGAACACAAGAAGACACGGTAAAAGTAAACTTATTTAACTTAATGTTAAATCTAAATTATAAGGTTAAAATAGGAACCTAAACTTGTCTAAATTCTATTGGATGAGATTATTTCTACCCATCCCAACCTTAGCCTCGAAATAAATCAATTTGGAGCTATTTAAAACCGAACTTGACTTTATAATAAAATAATATTTTTAGTTATTCCAAAGGTGCCCCTCTCCTCCCTTATAAAAGGGCACCTCCTCCCTCTCTTCCTCACACCACATTGAGCCTTCAATCTCGACCAACCCCTACAAATTTCTTCTCTCCACTTCCATAGAAACATCCTAGAGGATCTGGTATTCTTCAAAGACATATTTTAGTTCCCTAAAAGGAGGTGTCAAAGAAGCACTTCAAAGAAGAGGAGGTTAAGACACGTACAAAGCATATCAGACCTAAGGTAAGGGAAATATCACAATCTCATTTTTATCCGAGATTGATTATACTTTGGTATTTACTGGGGTGTATTTTATCATCCACATCCATGTTTCCTCAATATGTAATATTATTTCCATCCACCTACAATTGTTTAAATCCATTTTTACCCTTTGGCGAGTTTATAGAAAAAGATATGAAAGGAATCTTTTGTCGTTTTTCGTACGAGGTACGAGAAGAATGTTTTTTTAACTTATACGGAATGAATGGATTTTTAAAAAATTATTTCTAAGGAGATTCCTTTACAATTTATAAAGTTTATTTTAATCAACTTCTTTTAGTTTATAATTGTATGACATGTTAAGAAAGGAAAAGTGTTTTTGAAATAGAAAGGATATTTTCCTCAAGAATGGAGTTCAAGTGTTTTATCAAAATTATTTTCCATCTAAGATAATATAGGGTTCTTTTTATATCCCTATTATGGAATTGATTTGATTATGTTGTGATGGAATTATTTTTATGAATTCCTTTATCATATATGAATTGTTTTATGATGTCATGATGTTTAAGATTCCCATTTTTATTACATGGGTTATGCTATGATGTATGGTTTATGATTTTGTGGCACACATAAGAATGGTATCATTATGAGATGGGTGGGACCTATATCTCCCTCCAATGCATTGGGTAAAGATTTTATATCTCATGAGATAGACATGGCTGGAACGGTAGGTTATACCGGTTCAGTGAAACAGGACTTAAACGAGGAGTGAACTCGGTTCAGAAATGGACTTTGTCCACTAAGATAGTCTTGGAAATGTGTCTTGACTAACAGGAAATGATTCTCTATGATTATGTGTGTATGTCACAAAGTTTCATGTTTTAAGTTATGATTATTGGGATTACATTTCACTTCTATGATTTATCCCATGTTATGATATTATGATCTCTTTTGCAGGATAAGATTTCCAAAAGTTATGTTCTTATGCATATGATGTGATTGATATTTCTTTTTTTTACCCTTATTGAGAATTTGAGCTCACCCTTTTTTAGGTTTTATTTCCCCAGGTTAGGAAGAAGGTTATTAAGTAGAATATACCAAAAAGGGACTCTAGATATGATGAAATAAATGGGAGGCAAAGTAGATGCTTTATGAACCAGTTGTTTATGTTTCCCAGTTTCTAAAGACACTATACCTATACGGTCATTTCTTGGTTTTGTTATATGTTGTAATAAGTGTGCTTCAATTCTGAAGTAATAACAATGTATTTAAAGTATGGGTCGTTATACCCATGACTTGTCTTGTATGCATCTATTATTATGTAGCACCTAGAACAGAGGGACTTACCACCCTCAGAGGGCCTTTGAGCTCTAATCCTTGAAACATATTAGATTCTATTCAAAATATGAATCCTCTTCTAGATCTATACCCTTAGGGTCAAATGAACGAGACTGATCAACATGATACCATTGAAGTTGTGATATGTAGAAGATGTCTTGAATGACATAATACCTCTAAAGTAACAGAAACTGATAGGATACCATCCTGATTCTCTCCACAATATCGAAATGCTTGACATAAGAGGTGATAAATTTCCCAGTATCTTAATTCTTCTATGACCCAATCTTGGGGAAGCACATACAGAAAATCTGATGTCCCACCTCAATCTCTAGGTGTTTGAAACGACGATTGGTATAAGTCTTATATTTTTACTAAGCTATATCCATACACTTCTAAGTCATATAAAAATGATATGAAGTCTACTAAATGAGATGAGTACCCATTAGACATGTGGGACCTATATTTAACAGGAATAAAAGTGAATAACATAGTCTACCATAGAGGGCCTAATACAGAGCCATCTGAATTATTTATGGAAATCTATTGTTTTAAGAAAACTAAACCAAAGGAATATTATTTTCTTAGGAACCCCCAAAATCAAGTATAAATTCCAATATCATATCCTCTAAAACTCGTATCATCTTCTCATATTTCCTGTCAGTATGAGGGGGATATGTTGTACTCAAGATCACCTATTAATCTAGAGACTTTTGAAACCCTTACTAGAACCATGAAGTAATACTGAAATTCCAGTCTAATATGATTAAATGAGGAACACTATAAAGGATCATGATCTATCAGATGTTAATCCTTTCAAACACATTAATAGAGAAGTTTACCAAGATTGGTAGAAATCGTGTAACCTTGGGTATCCTTTCAATGATCACCCATACTATATTTCTATGTTGAGGGAACCTCAGAATTCCTATCACGAAATAATTTTTTTTTCATTAAATTTACACTCAATAATGGAGAGTGTCTGTAGTATTCCAATAGGTGACTGGTGCTGTAACATCCCAGGAAAATAAAGAATAAATAATTTTCATATTTATTAATATTTACGAATTAAATATTAATTTTATTTTAAATGGGTTTCTATGTTCGATAGCGTACCCGATACGCAACGATGAGTTTCTTTGAAACTTACGTAGCACACTAGTAATAAAATAATATTATTTTAAATGTTAGTTAACATGTAGCTGTTGTACTGGCGGGAATGGATAGAAATAACTAAAATATGATTAGATATGTTTTTAAATGTTTATACATTTACCCAATAAAATATAAAGCCTTAAAATACGGAAAGAGTTCAATTTTAGGGCATATATACTCTAATTTTCACTAAAGGTTCACTTATCACCTTTTAATGGTGAACCGTCATTAAATATAGTTTTGATCACTCTTATACTTTATTTTGGACCAAATATAACTCTTCTTTAGAATCGGGACATCAAAATTTACTTTGTGTAAATTTTTGGTACCTTTCTGATAAAGTTCAATTTTTTTATGAATAGTGTAAAATGTTGTATTTTAATTCAAAACCTCTTTTTAATCTAAATTATTTATATTTTTAGATTATTATTTTAATTGGTTTTAAAGTGAAATTAGAAAATATTTTTACCAGTTAATCCAATGGTGGTCATTGGAATCAATTTCACTTTGAAATTGGACTTAAACTGGTGTCAATCTTTTGATACTTATTGTTTCACAAAAACATGCTATTTGTCATGACAGCGGGAATTAATTATTAAATTAATTAATTTGACTTATATGTTTTGAATTTTTTAAAATGGACTTCATTTTTTAATTCGGAATATCAAATATAGCTTAGGGTGAACTTTTGGTAATTTTCTGAAAAACTTCAATTTTTGATGAATAGTGAAACCACTAAGTGGTAATCAAGCAAACTGATTTTTCAGTTAAATGAAAGCTTACCACTAACGTGTATTTAATTTTGAAAATCTGACATACATGGTTTTCATTAAGAAGTAAAATGTGGTTCAATGAGATTAAAATAATTTTTTGGTGAATAGTAACTTTTTTTCATTAATCGTGATTAGAGGTAATTAGTGTAGTTTAAGGTAAAAATGGTATTATAAGAATGTGAAAACACCATGACACTTGTCCTACACCTATTGGGTGAGTCATGGCCGACCAAGATAAGCCATGGGCCAACTTGGGGACCCCATGGAGCCACTTTAGTTGGAAAATGACATTAATATATTTTTATTTAATGTTAAAGTGAAAATGACACTAACATAAATTGTTTTACTAAAATAATTGTTGAGTGGGGTTATACAAGTACAAATTTTGATTATAAATATTAATTGGAAAGCTAAAAATATTTCCTACATCATAGTATTTTTTTTTATAATTTTTAGACATTAAATAAATTAAATTATATATGACATAATAATGATGCAGCGATTACATCATTATTTGACGATTTAAATAAAATTGAAAGATAATGAAAAATATAAAACCTACATATGTCCAAAACCAATTGGATGAGTGGATTTCGAACCCTTATCACCTTAGCCACGAATTATATCATTTTGGGACCTTTTAAAACCGAATTTTTTTTTCAAATAAAGTAATATTTCTTTACTTTCCAAAAGTGCCCCTCCTCTCCTCTTATAAAAGGCCCCCACGTCTACCCCATTTCACACCCTTCTCAAGCCTTTGGCTCAGCCAACCCCTGCCCAATTACTCTCTCCACATCCCTATCCTCATCCTAGAGGATTCCCTTTGGGAAAAATCCTTTCAAAGGAAGCCTTTAGGCTCAAATCAAAAGGGAGTTACACTTTTAAAGGTAATTCATTCTCTTTTGTTCATTTGTTTTATTTTGCTTCTCCAACCCTCTAAACTCTTTTTATTTACTTCTTTTGTAACAACAACAGTATATTCAATATACTAGGATGTTGTTATAATATTTATTTGAGCTACACTCTCACACAACTACATCAAATGGTTAAAGAACATACGGTTTCCGTGGATGGCGAAATTCTGCCTCCCGAAACGATGATTGTTCAATACTCATTTAACACCTTCAAGGGTGGCCATTATGATATCAATATTTTTATATATGATATATAATATGTTTATGTTTTCTTTAAGCTTCTGTATTTTTCATTTTTGTCATACCTTTATGGTTTCCATTATGGGTAAACACGATATCTTCATTTAAGGAAGTGCGGACTACCGCCCCCTAAAACTGATGTGATTCGTTAATGCCATATGTGGGATGTGTAAAGGATGGATTTAAAGTTATTATATATGATGTTATACTGGAATTATAATATACCTCTATATTATTATTATTTCTTTCCATTAAAGTATGAGATAGAAATGAAAGTAGCGTTCATGCGTACGTACGGCTTACCGTCCCCATGAACGGTGCATTTCATTTCTTATCCCCAAATGTAATGTACTATTAAAATTACATGTATATAATGTATATATATAATTAATGATATATCTAAATGATGAATGTAATTCTGGAATTAAAATATACATACCTCTCATTTAGTTTTAATTCCATTAATATGACAAAGAAATGAAAGTAGCGTTCATGCGTACGTACGGCTTACCGTCTCCATGAACGGTGCATTTCATTTCATACCTCTAAATGATTATGTAATATTATAAATACATGTATATGCTGGATATATATGATATATATGGTATCCAAATCAGGAATTTCATTCTGGATATAAAGAACTTTTGACCACATGAACAACATGTAATTGTAAGAAGTCAACTTTCGACTTAAGAACCAAATATTGACAAAACAAACATTATTAACTTAAATGGTTACATAATGGAAATAAGTGATATAAAAGGAATAATGAGCTTTAAAAAGGTTCTTAATCAAGTATAAATTAACTCAATTTTATTATTCAGGACGTTAAAGAATGATCGAGTCAAGTCGGACCCAAGGTAAGGGAACTTCTTAACCCAATTTCTGTTCTTTGGGTTAATCTCCTACTTTAAAATTATGTCATGATATTATTATGTCCTATCTTGCATTTTTACTTTCTTTATGTGTACTTATAGTTAATACACATAATAGATCTATTTTATTCAAAACTGATCTTTATAAGGGACTTCGTCTCAATCTCCTTTCATTGAGGCATATTTCGTTTTATACACAAATTTCTTTTATACGGTGTATAAACTCCTTTGATTTTTGCTTTTATACAAAAGGAATCTTTTTCTATGAAGCGTTTTACTAAACGACAAAAAGGAATGTTTTTTTTAACGTACGCGGTGACAACGACCTTTTCTGCCACCGCGAGTATTATTTGATCTTTGGATTTCTCAACAAGCCGTAATGTTTTTAGAATAAAATAAATACCATATACTCTTTTATGTATTTTGGTATTGAAAATGGTTTTGAAAAATGATTCTATTATGTCAATATATTTATGTTATATTATGATTGAAATGTGGAAATGTTATCATTCCTTTATATAGGTTTTATGTTTTATGATTTTATATTGGTACTTGGACATTTTAACGGGTGGTTACGTTATAAACCATATGACGGGTGGTGCCGTGAATACCAGGACGGGTGGTTACGTTATAACCTCCAATGCATTGGGTATGGAAGTCAGCCGTATGGCTATTCCATTAAGTATGTATGGAAATTGGCCGTATGGCTATTCCATTAAGTGATATGTGTGGAAGCCAACCGTATGGTTATTCCACTTAAGTATGTTTATGTCCCAAGTTACCTTTATATATTCTATGTGTTCTTTATATGGGTTTTAAGGTAATTCCTTTGGTTACAAAAAGGTAAGTAATGATACTTTATTCAGTGAAGATTTTTTTTACTACTTCATGAAGGTGTAGGTATTACTTTGATATAGTATACATGGTTTACTTGATGTTTGAAAAACTAGCAGTTTTTATTCTTTTTGTATCCCTTACTGAGCTTTTTATGCTCACCCCAAGTTTTTCGAAATGTTTTTCAGAGGACTTAAAGTGGAATAAGGTCAAGGATGGGATCAAGGGAATTTCATGCTATCTAAAACATGGAATCTAGACATCTTTCTTTTTAAGAGTTTTTATTTTATGGAGACTTAGTAGAAGTGTCTACTTTCTAATCTTTTAAGATGTAATAGTTATGTTCTAATTCTCTAAAACTCTAAACCTGAAAAGATCCTCAATGTGAATTATTCATTTAATTCAATATTAAGTAAGGTTTATGGCTGGGGCCTTATAGTTGGTATCAGAGGTCGGTTTAGACAACTTTAGGAGTTAGAAAAGTGTTAAATTATAATATGATTGAAATGATATAGCATTTACGGATTACCATGTTGCTTCGCCTAAGATATTTCTATGTTCAGAATGGTTTTCCGCAGAGGAAACAAAGCAGCTATGTTGGGACGACATCAGGAGGAAGATAACCCTCCAAATCAGCAACCTGAGATGGTCGGAATCGGAACTGAACAGTTTGTTGCAGTGATGGCACAGTTGACTCAGGCTATAAATGGTGGTGGTATCCATGCACGAGATCAGCCAGATCAACCGTAGAGGAACATGTCAGTGGTGGAACATTTCATGAGGCAACATCCCCCATCATTCAGAGGATCATCTGACCCTGTGCTAGCTGAAGGGTGGATTAAAGCACTGGAGAAGATTTTTGATGTCATGGGGTGTTCAGAACATCAAAAGGTTAGTCTTGCTGTTTACCGTTTTGAAGGTGAAGCTGATCAGTGGTGGTCGATGGTGAAAAATATAAGGGATAGTGATGAGATTGAGGATCTTCACTGGGATGAATTCAAAGGTATGTTTCTTGAGAAATATTTTCCTAAGGTGGTTCGTCTTAGGATGGAAAAAAAGTTCCTAGAATTGAGGCAGGAGGATGATTTAGTGGCTGCTTATGAAGAAAAGTTCACTCGATTGGCAAGGTATGCTCCAAACTTCATACGAGATCTTGATAGTAAAATAAACCGTTTTTACTCAGGGTTAAAGCCAAAGTATCGAAGGGCTTTAGCTTCTCGTGAGTTCAAAAGTTATGAAAAACTTGTTCGATGTACGGAGAAGGTAGAAATGGAGTTTGCCGATGATCAGGTGTTCTATGACAAACAACAGAATAAGAGATCTAGTTGGCAGGAAAAGGGGAAGAATTCATCAAAGAAGCAAGGAGGTAAGAAAACCAAATATCCATCCTGTGAGAAGTATGGTAAAATGCATCCTGGAGAATGTTTATCCAAGTCTGGTAAGTGATTTCGGTGTGGTAAGTTTGGTCATATTGCTCGTAACTGTAAGGAAGATGATCAAGCAGGAAATGAAAAGCCAACGGTAAGATGTTTTAAGTGTAATGAAATGGGTCATTATGCAAACGAGTGTCCAACGAAGAACTCAACTGGGGGAATGCAGCTAGACTACAAGCAGAAAGGGGTGGTAAAATCATTTGCAACAACTTCAGCAGATGTTGGGCCATCGAATGAAGTGGTATCAGCTCCAGGGAGCTCAGTATTTTTCGAAGATTGACTTGAGGTCGGGGTACCATCAGTTGAAAGTAAAAGAAGCAGACATTCCGAAGACGGCATTCCATACTAGATATGGCCATTATGAATTTATAGTTATGCCTTTTGGGTTAACCAATGCACCTGCTGTATTCATGGACCTTATGAATAAAATTTTCCATGAGTTCTTGGATAAGTTTGTCTTTTGAGGTTTGGGAAGAGGTTATGTGTGACTTGTGATTCACAGTTGAAGAGAGAGTGGTTATGTGAAGCTCATAGTTCTCCGTTTTCAGTTCATCCAGGCAGTACTAAGATGTATAGAGATCTGCGGGAGTATTACTGGTGGGATGGAATGAAAAGAGACATTGCTGATTTTACTGTGAAGTGTTTTACATGTCAACAGGTTAAAGCAGAGAGGCAGTTACCGAAAGGGATGCTTCAGCCTTTACCAGTGCCAGAGTGGACATGGGAGAATATATCCATGGACTTTGTTGTTGGATTACCGAAGACATCTCGAGGTAATAATGCAATCTGGGTTATTGTTGATCGCTTGACCAAATCTGCTCATTTCCTTGCTATACGAGATACTTTCTCTCTTGATCAACTCTCCCGTTTGTATCTTAAAAAGATAGTCAGGTTACATGGAGTTCCTCTCTCCATTGTATCGGATCGTGATCCCAGGTTTACTTCTAACTTTTGGAAAGGCCTTCAGAAGTCGTTGGGTAATGAATTAAAATTTTAGTACAGCTTTTCATCCTCAATCAGATGGGCAGTCAGAACGAACAATTCAGACATTGGTGGATATGCTACGAGCTTGTTCTATGGATTATCAGGGAAGTTGGGACCAACATCTTTTTTTGGTTGAGTTTTCATATAATAACAGTTTTCATTCCAGTATACAGATGGCACCATTTCAAGCATTATATGGGAAGCGGTGTCGAACTCCAGCTTTCTGGGATGAAGTTGGTGAATGGAAGTTGATGGGACGAGAATTGGTAGAAGAGTTGGCATAAAAAGTTCAGCTGATTCAGAAGCACATGAGAACAGCTCAGAGCAGGCAGAAGAGTTATGCGGATAACTGGAGGAAGGATCTATCTTTTGAGGTAGGTGATCATGTTTTTCTCAAGGGTTCTCCTTGGAAAAGTGTGATGAGATTTGGTAAGAAAGGAAAGTTGAGTCCAAGGTTCTTTGGACCATACGAAATTCTCGAAAGAGTTGGATCAATTGCATACCGAGTGGATTTACCTCCGAGTTTATCTCAGGTACACAATGTTTTTCACGTTTCGATGTTGAGAAAGTATATGCCAGATCCATCTCATGTTTTGAGACCAGAGGTAGTTCAGCTGGAAGAGAACCTATCTTATGAGGAACAACCGGTCCAGATTCTTGACCACAGGAAGCAGGTGTTACAGATTAAGGTGATTCATCAGGTAAAGGTTTTGTGAAAAAACCATGTGATTGAAGAGGAAACGTGGGAATCTGAAAATGCTATGAGGGATAAATACCCCCACTTATTTTGATAAGTGAATAAAATTGCGAGGACGCAATTCCCAAAAGGGGGGAAGGATGTAACATCCCAGGTAAATAAAGAATAAAGAATTTTCATATTTATTAATATTTACGAATTAAATATTAATTTTATTTTAAATGGGTTGCTATGTTCGATAGCGTACCCGATACGCAACGATGAGTTTCTTTGAAACTTACGTAGCACACTAGTAATAAAATAATATTATTTTAAATGTTAGTTAACAAGTAGCTGTTGTACTGGCGGGAATGGATAGAAATAACTAAAATATGATTAGATATGTTTTTAAATGTTTATACATTTACCCAATAAAATATAAAGGCTTAAAATACGGAAAGAGTTCAATTTTAGGGCATATATACTCTAATTTTCACTAAAGGTTCACTTATCACCTTTTAATGGTGAACCATCATTAAATATTGTTTTGATCACTATTATACTTTATTTTGGACCAAATATTACTCTTCTTTAGAATCGGGACATCAAAATTTACTCTGTGTAAATTTTTGGTACCTTTCTGATAAAGTTCATTTTTTTATGAATAGTGTAAAATGTTGTATTTTAATTCAAAACCACTTTTTAATCTAAATTATTTATATGATTAGATTATTATTTTAATTGGTTTTAAAGTGAAATTAGAAAATATTTTTACCAGTTAATCCAATGGTGGTCATTGGAATCAATTTCACTTTGAAATTGGACTTAAACTGGTGTCAATCTTTTGATACTTATTGTTTCACAAAAACATGCTATTTGTCATGACAACGGGAATTAATTATTAAATTAATTAATTTGACTTATATGTTTTGAATTTTGTAAAATGGACTTCATTTTTGAATTCGGAATATCAAATATAGCTTAGGGTGAATTTTTGGTAATTTTCTGAAAAACTTCAATTTTTGATGAATAGTGAAACCACTAAGTGGTAATCAAGTAAACTGATTTTTCAGTTAAATGAAAGTTTACCACTAACGTGTATTGAATTTTGAAAATCCAACATACATGGTTTTCATTAAGAAGTAAAATGTGGTTCAATGAGATTAAAATAATTTTTTGGTGAATAGTAACTTTTTTTCATTAATCGCGATTAGAGGTAATTAGTGTAGTTTAAGGTAAAAATGGTATTATAAGAATGTGAAAACACCATGAAACTTGTCCTACACCTATTGGGTGGGTCATGGCCGACCAAGACAAGCCATGGGCCAACTTGGGGACCCCATGGAGCCACTTTAGTTGGAAAATGACATTAATATATTTTTATTTAATGTTAAAGTGAAAATTACACTAACATAAATTGTTTTACTAAAATAATTTTTGAGTGGGGTTATACAAGTCCAAATTTTGATTATAAATAGTCATTGGAAATATAAAATAATTTCCTACATCATAGTAGTTTTTTTATAATTTTTAGACATTAAATAAATTAAATTATATATGACATAATAATGATGCAGCGATTACATCATTATTTGACGATTTAAATAAAATTGAAAGATAATGAAAAATATAAAACCTACATGTGTCCAAAACCAATTGGATGAGTGGATTTCGAACCCTTATCACCTTATCCACGAATTATATCATTGTGGGACCTTTTAAAACCGAAATTTTTTTTCAAATAAAGTAATATTTCTTTACTTTCCAAAAGTGCCCCTCCTCTCCTCTTATAAAAGGCCCCCACCTCTACCCCATTTCACACACTTCTCAAGCCTTTGGCTCAGCCAACCCCTGACCAATTACTCTCTCCACATCCCTATCCTAATCCTAGAGGATTCCCTTTGGGAAAAATCCTTTAAAAGGAAGCCTTTAGGCTCAAATCAAAAGGGAGTTACACTTTTAAAGGTAATTCATTCTCTCTTGTTCATTTGTTTTATTTTGCTTCTCCAACCCTCTGAAATCTTTTTATTTAATTCTTTTGTAACAACACCAGTATCTTCAATATACTAGGATGTTGTTATAATATTTATTTGAGCTACACGCTCACACAACTACATCAAATGGTTAAAGAACATACGGTTTCCGTGGATGGCGAAATTCTGCCTCCCGAAACGATGATTGTTCAATACTCATTTAACACCTTCAAGGGTGGCCATTATGATGTCACTATTTTTATATATGATATATAATATGTTTATGTTTTCTTTAAGCTTCTGTATTTTTCATTTTTGGCATACCTTTATGGTTTCCATTATGGGTAAACACGATATCTTCATTTAAGGAAGTGCGGACTACCGCCCCCTAAAAGTGATGTGATTCGTTAATGCCATATGTGGGACGTGTAAAGGATGGATTTAAAGTTATTATATATGATGTTATACTGGAATTATAATATACCTCTATATTATTATTATTTACTTCCATTAAAGTATGAGATAGAAATGAAAGTAGCGTTCATGCGTACGTACGGCTTACCGTCTCCATGAACGGTGCATTTCATTTCTTATCCCCAAATGTAATGTACTATTAAAATTACATGTATATAATGTATATATATAATTAATGATATATCTAAATGATGAATGTAATTATGGAATTAAAATATACATACCTCTCATTTAGTTTTAATTCCATTAATATGACAAAGAAATGAAAGTAGCGTTCATGCGTACGTACGGCTTACCGTCTCCATGAACGGTGCATTTCATTTCATACCTCTAAATGATTATGTAATATTATAAATACATGTATATGCTGGATATATATGATATATATGGTATCCAAATCAGGAATTTCATTCTGGATATAAAGAACTTTTGACCACATGAACAACATGTAATTGTAAGAAGTCAACTTTCGACTTAAGAACCAAATATTGACAAAACAAACATTATTAACTTAAATGGTTATATAATGGAAATAAGTGATATAAAAGGAATAATGAGATTTAAAAAGGTTCTTAATCAAGTATAAATTAACTCAAGTTTATTATTCAGGACGTTAAAGAATGATCGAGTCAAGTCGGACCCAAGGTAAGGGAACTTCTTAACCCAATTTCCGTTCTTTGGGTTAATCTCCTACTTTCAAATTATGTCATGATATTATTATGTACTATATTGAATTTTTACTTTCTTTATGTGTACTTATAGTTAATACACATAATAGATCTATTTTATTCAAAAATGATCTTTATAAGGGACTTCGTCTCAATCTCCTTTCATTGAGGCATATTTCATTTTATACACAAATTTCTTTTATAGGGTGTATAAACTCCTTTGACTTTTACTTTTATACAAAAGGAATCTTTTTCTACGAAGCGTTTTACTAAACGACAAAAAGGAATGTTTTTTTTAACGTACGTGGTGACAATGACATTTTCCGCCACCGCGAGTATTATTTGATCTTTGGCTTTCTCAACAAGCCGTAATGTTTTTAGAATAAAATAAATACCATATACTCTTTTATGTATTTTGGTATTGAAAATGGTTTTGAAAAAGGATTCTATTATGTCAATATATTTATGTTATATTATGATTGAAATGTGGAAATGTTATCATTCCTTTATATTGGTTTTATGTTTTATGATTTTATATTGGTACTTGGACATTTTAACGGGTGGTTACGTTATAAACCATATGACGGGTGGTGCCGTGAATACCAGGACGGGTGGTTACGTTATAACCTCCAATGCATTGGGTATGGAAGTCGGCCGTATGGCTATTCCATTAAGTATGTATGGAAATTGGCCGTATGGATATTCCATTAAGTGATATGTGTGGAAGTCACCCGTATGGTTATTTCACTTAAGTATGTTTATGTCCCAAGTTACCTTTATATATTCTACGTGTTCTTTATATGGGTTTTATGGTAATTCCTTTGGTTAAAAAAAGGCAAGTAATGATACTTTATTCAGTGAAGATTTTTTTTACTACTTCATGAAGGTGTAGGTATTACTTTGATATAGTATACATGGTTTACTAGATGTTTGAAAAACTAGCAGTTTTCATTCTTTTTGTATCCCTTACTGAGCTTTTTATGCTCACCCCAAGTTTTTCGAAATGTTTTTCACAGGACTTAAAGTGGAATAAGGTCAAGGATGGGATCAAGGGAATTTCATGCTATCTAAAACATGGAATATAGACATCTTTCTTTTTAAGAGTTTTTATTTTATGGAGACTTAGTAGAAGTGTCTACTTTGTAATCTTTTAAGATGTAATAGTTATGTTCTAATTCTCTAAAACTCTAAACCTGAAAAGATCCTCAACGTGAATTATTCATTTAATTCAATATTAAGTAAGGTTTAAGGATGGGGCCTTATAGTTGGTATCAGAGGTCGGTTTAGACAACTTTAGGAGTTAGAAAAGTGTTAAATTATAATATGATTGAAATGATATAGCATTTACGGATTACCATGTTGCTTCGCCTAAGATATTTCTATGTTCAGAATGGTTTTCCGCAGAGGAAACAAAGCAGCTATGTTGGGACGACATCAGGAGGAAGATAACCTTCCAAATCAGCAACCTGAGATGGTCGGAATCGGAACTGAACAGTTTGTTGCAGTGATGGCACAGTTGACTCAGGCTATAAATGGTGGTGGTATCCATGCACGAGATCAGCCAGATCAACCGCAGAGGAACATGTCAGTGGTGGAACATTTCATGAGGCAACATCCCCCATCATTCAGAGGATCATCTGACCCTGTGCTAGCTGAAGGGTGGATTAAAGCACTGGAGAAGATTTTTGATGTCATGGGGTGTTCAGAACATCAAAAGGTTAGTCTTGCTGTTTACCGTTTTGAAGGTGAAGCTGATCAGTGGTGGTCGATGGTGAAAAATATAAGGGATAGTGATGAGATAGAGGATCTTCACTGGGATGAATTCAAAGGTATGTTTCTTGAGAAATATTTTCCTAAGGTGGTTCGTCTTAGGATGGAAAAAAAGTTCCCATAATTGAGGCAGGAAGATGATTTAGTGGCTGCTTATGAAGAAAAGTTCACTCGATTGGCAAGGTATTCTCCAAACTTGATACGAGATCTTGATAGTAAAATAAACCGTTTTTACTCAGGGTTAAAGCCAAAGTATCGAAGGGATTTAGCTTCTCGTGAGTTCAAAAGTTAT
Source organism: Viscum album (assembly GCA_963277665.1). NCBI lineage: Eukaryota > Viridiplantae > Streptophyta > Magnoliopsida > Santalales > Viscaceae > Viscum > Viscum album. Next base: position 1,156,784,066 of record OY728126.1, read on the forward strand.
GAAAAACTTGTTCGATGTACGGAGAAGGTAGAAATGGAGTTTTCCGATGATCAGGTGTTCTATGACAAACAACAGAATAAGAGATCTAGTTGGCAGGAAAAGGGGAAGAATTCATCAAAGAAGCAAGGAGGTAAGAAAACCAAATATCCATCCTGTGAGAAGTGTGGTAAAATGCATCCTGGAGAATGTTTATCCAAGTATGGTAAGTGCTTTCGGTGTGGTAAGTTTGGTCATATTGCTCGTAATTGTAAGGAAGATGATCAAGCAGGAAATGAAAAGCCAACGGTAAGATGTTTTAAGTGTAATGAAATGGGTCATTATGCAAACGAGTGTCCAACGAAAAACTCAACTGGGGGAATGCAGCTAGACTACAATCAGAAAGGGGTGGTAAAATCATTTGCAACAACTTCAGCAGATGTTGGGCCATCGAATGAAGTGGTATCAGCTCCAGGGAGCTCAGTATTTTTCGATGATTGACTTGAGGTCGGGGTACCATCAGTTGAAAGTAAAAGAAGCAGACGTTCCGAAGACTGCGTTCCGTACTAGATATGGCCATTATGAATTTGTAGTTATGCCTTTTGGGTTAACCAATGCACCTACTATATTCATGGACCTTATGAATAAAATTTTCCATGAGTTCTTGGATAAGTTTGTCTTTTGAGGTTTGGGAAGAGGTTATGTGTGCCTTGTGATTCACAGTTGAATAGAGAGTGGTTATGTGAAGCTCATAGTTCTCCGTTTTCAGTTCATCCAGGCAGTACTAAGATGTATAGAGATCTGCGGGAGTATTACTGGTGGGATGGAATGAAAAGAGACATTGCTGATTTTACTGTGAAGTGTTTAACATGTCAACAGGTTAAAGCAGAGAGGCAGTTACCGAAAGGGATGCTTCAGCCTTTACCAGTGCCAGAGTGGACATGGGAGAATATATCCATGGACTTTGTTGTTGGATTACCGAAGACATCTCGAGGTAATAATGAAATCTGGGTTATTGTTGATCGCTTGACCAAATCTGCTCATTTCCTTGCTATACGAGATACTTTCTCTCTTGATCAACTTTACCGTTTGTATCTTAAAAAGATAGTCAGGTTACATGGAGTTCCTCTCTCCATTGTATCGGATCGTGATCCCAGGTTTACTTCTAACTTTTGGAAAGGCCTTCAGAAGTCGTTGGGTACTGAATTAAAATTTTAGTACAGCTTTTCATCCTCAATTAGATGGGCAGTCAGAACGAACAATTCAGACATTGGTGGATATGCTACGAGCTTGTTCTATGGATTATCAGGGAAGCTGGGACCAACATCTTTCTTTGGTTGAGTTTTCATATAATAACAGTTTTCATTCCAGTATACAGATGGCACCATTTCAGGCATTATATGGGAAGCGGTGTCGAACTCTAGCTTTCTGGGATGAAGTTGGTGAAAGGAAGTTGATGGGACGAGAATTGGTAGAAGAGTTGGCATAACAAGTTCAGCTGATTCAGAAGCACATGAGAACAGCTCAGAGCAGGCAGAAGAGTTATGCGGATAACTGGAGGAAGGATCTATCTTTCGAGGTAGGTGATCAAGTTTTTCTCAAGGGTTCTCCTTGGAAAAGTGTGATGAGATTTGGTAAGAAAGGAAAGTTCAGTCCAAGGTTCTTTGGACCATACGAAATTCTGGAAAGAGTTGGATCAGTTGCATACCGAGTGGATTTACCTCCGAGTTTATCTCAGGTACACAATGTTTTTCACGTTTCGATGTTGAGAAAGTATATGCCAGATCCATCTCATGTTTTGAGACCAGAGGTAGTTCAGCTGGAAGAGAACCTATCTTATGAGGAACAACCGGTCCAGATTCTTGACCACAGGAAGCAGGTGTTACGGAATAAGGTGATTCATCAGGTAAAGGTTTTGTGGAAAAACCATGTGATTGAAGAGGCAACGTGGGAATCTGAAAATGCTATGAGGGATAAATACCCCCACTTATTTTGATAAGTGAATAAAATTGTGAGGACGCAATTACCAAAAGGGGGGAAGGATGTAACATCCCAGGTAAATAAAGAATAAAGAATTTTCATATTTATTAATATTTACGAATTAAATATTAATTTTATTTTAAATGGGTTGCTATGTTCGATAGCGTACCCGATACGCAACGATGAGTTTCTTTGAAACTTACGTAGCACACTAGTAATAAAATAATATTATTTTAAATGTTAGTTAACAAGTAGCTGTTGTACTGGAGGGAATGGATAGAAATAACTAAAATATGATTAGATATGTTTTTAAATGTTTATACATTTACCCAATAAAAGATAAAGGCTTAAAATATGGAAAGAGTTCATTTTTAGGGTATATATACTCTAATTTTCACTAAAGGTTCACTTATCACCTTTTAATGGTGAACCGTCATTAAATATAGTTTTGATCACTCTTATACTTTATTTTGGACCAAATATAACTCTTCTTTAGAATCGGGACATCAAAATTTACTTTGTGTAAATTTTTGGTACCTTTCTGATAAAGTTCATTTTTTTTTATGAATAGTGTAAAATGTTGTATTTTAATTCAAAACCTCTTTTTAATCTAAATTATTTATATGATTAGATTATTATTTTAATTGGTTTTAAAGTAAAATTAGAAAATATTTTTACCAGTTAATCCAATGGTGGTCATTGGAATCAATTTCACTTTGAAATTGGACTTAAACTGGTGTCAATCTTTTGATACTTATTGTTTCACAAAAACATGCTATTTGTCATGACAGCGGGAATTAATTATTAAATTTATTAATTTGACTTATATGTTTTGAATTTTGTAAAATGGACTTCATTTTTGAATTCGGAATATCAAATATAGCTTAGGGTGAATTTTTGGTAATTTTCTGAAAAACTTCAATTTTTGATGAATAGTGAAACCACTAAGTGGTAATCAAGCAAACTGATTTTTCAGTTAAATGAAAGTTTACCACTAACGTGTATTGTATTTTGAAAATCCGACATACATGGTTTTCCTTAAGAAGTAAAATGTGGTTCAATGAGATTAAAATAATTTTTTGGTGAATAGTAACTTTTTTTCATTAATCGCGATTAGAGGTAATTAGTGTAGTTTAAGGTAAAAATGGTATTATAGGAATGTGAAAACACCATGACACTTGTCCTACACCTATTGGGTGAGTAATGGCCGACCAAGAAAAGCCATGGGCCAACTTGGGGACCCCATGGAGCCACTTTAGTTGGAAAATGACATTAATATATTTTTATTTAATGTTAAAGTGAAAATGACACTAACATAAATTGTTTTACTAAAATAATTTTTGAGTGGGGTTATACAAGTCCAAATTTTGATTATAAATAGTCATTGGAAAGCTAAAAAGATTTCCTACATCATAGTAGTTTTTTTATAATTTTTAGACATTATATAAATTAAATTATATATGACATAATAATGATGCAGCGATGACATCATTATTTGACGATTTAAATAAAATTAAAAGATAATGAAAAATCTAAAACCTACACATGTCCAAAACCAATTGGATGAGTGGATTTCGAACCCTTATCACCTAATACACGAATTATATCATTTTGGGACCTTTTAAAACCGAAACACATTTTCAAATAAAGTAATATTTCTTTACTTTCCAAAAGTGCCCCTCCTCTCCTCTTATAAAAGGCCCCCACATCTACCCCATTTCACACACTTCTCAAGCCTTTGGCTCTTCCAACCCCTGACCAATTACTCTCTCCACATCCCTATCCTCATCCTAGAGGATTCCCTTTGGGAAAAATCCTTTCAAAGGAAGCCTTTAGGCTCAAATCAAAAGGGAGTTACACTTTTAAAGGTAATTCATTCTCTCTTGTTCATTTGTTTTATTTTGCTTCTCCAACCCTCTAAACTCTTTTTATTTACTTCTTTTGTAACAAAACCAGTATCTTCAATATACTAGGATGTTTTTATAATATTTATTTGAGCTACACTCTCACACAACTACATCAAATGGTTAAAGAACATACGGTTTCCGTGGATGGCGAAATTCTGCCTCCCAAAACGATGATTGTTCAATACTCATTTAACACCTTCAAGGGTGGCCATTATGATGTCACTATTTTTATATATGATATATAATATGTTTATGTTTTCTTTAAGCTTCTGTATTTTTCATTTTTGGCATACCTTTATGGTTTCCATTATGGGTAAACACGATATCTTCATTTAAGGAAGCGCGGACTACCGCCCCCTAAAAGTGATGTGATTCGTTAATGCCATATGTGGGACGTGTAAAGGATGGATTTAAAGTTATTATATATGATGTTATACTGGAATTATAATATAACTCTATATTATTATTATTTCTTTCCATTAAAGTATGAGATAGAAATGAAAGTAGCGTTCATGCGTACGTACGGCTTACCGTCTCCATGAACGGTGCATTTCATTTCTTATCCCCAAATGTAATGTACTATTAAAATTACATGTATATAATGTATATATATAATTAATGATATATCTAAATTATTAATGTAATTCTGGAATTAAAATATACATACCTCTCATTTAGTTTTAATTCCATTAATATGACAAAGAAATGAAAGTAGCGTTCATGCGTACGTACGACTTACCGTCTCCATGAACGGTGCATTTCATTTCATACCTCTAAATGATTATGTAATATTATAAATACATGTATATTCTGGATATATATGATATATATGGTATCCAAATCAGGAATTTCATTATGGATATAAAGAACTTTTGACCACATGAACAACATGTAATTGTAAGAAGTCAACTTTCGACTTAAGAACAAAATATTAACAAAACAAACATTATTAACTTAAATGGTTACATAATGGAAATAAGTGATATAAAAGGAATAATGAGCTTTAAAAAGGTTCTTAATCAAGTATAAATTAACTCAAGTTTATTATTCAGGACGTTAAAGAATGATCGAGTCAAGTCGGACCCAAGGTAAGGGAACTTCTTAACCCAATTTCCGTTCTTTGGGTTAATCTCCTACTTTCAAATTATGTCATGATATTATTATGTCCTATCTTGAATTTTTACTTTTTTATGTGTACTTATAGTTAATACACATAATAGATCTATTTTATTCAAAAATGATCTTTATAAGGGACTTCGTCTCAATCTCCTTTCATTGAGGCATATTTCGTTTTATACACAAATTTCTTTTGTACGGTGTATAAACTCCTTTGACTTTTACTTTTATACAAAAGGAATCTTTTTCTACAAAGCGTTTTACTAAAAGACAAAAAGGAATGTTTTTTTAACGTACGCGGTGACAACGACCTTTTCCGCCGCTGCGTGTATTATTTGATCTTTGGCTTTCTCAACAAGCCATAATGTTTTTAGAATAAAATAAATACCATATACTCTTTTATGTATTTTGGTATTGAAAATGGTTTTGAAAAAGGATTCTATTATGTCAATATATTTATGTTATATTATGATTGAAATATGGAAATGTTATCATTCCTTTATATTGGTTTTATGTTTTATGATTTTATATTGGTACTTGGACATTTTAACGGGTGGTTACGTTATAAACCATATGACGGGTGGTGCCGTGAATACCAGGACAGGTGGTTACGTTATAACCTCCAATGCATTGGGTATGGAAGTCGGCCGTATGGCTATTCCATTAAGTATGTATGGAAATTGGCCATATGGCTATTCCATTAAGTGATATGTGTGTAAGTCAACCGTATGGTTATTCCACTTAAGTATGTTTATGTCCCAAGTTACCTTTATATATTCTATGTGTTCTTTATATGGGTTTTATGGTAATTCCTTTGGTTACAAAAAGGTAAGTAATGATACTTTATTCAGTGAAGATTTTTTTTTACTACTTCATGAAGGTGTAGGTATTACTTTGATATAGTATACATGGTTTACTTGATGTTTAAAAAACTAGCAGTTTTCATTCTTTTTGTATCCCTTACTGAGCTTTTTATGCTCACCCCAAGTTTTTCGAAATGTTTTTCACAGGACTTAAAGTGGAATAAGGTCAAGGATGGGATCAAGGGAATTTCATGCTCTCTAAAACATGGAATCTAGACATCTTTCTTTTTAAGAGTTTTTATTTTATGGAGACTTAGTAGAAGTGTCTACTTTGTAATCTTTTAAGATGTAATAGTTATGTTCTAATTCTCTAAAACTCTAAACCTGAAAAGATCCTCAATGTGAATTATTCATTTAATTCAATATTAAGTAAGGTTTAAGGCTGGGGCCTTATAGGTGCTCTGCATTCATCATATGACAAGTGGAGAACTATGCGATGAAACCTACTATCTACCTCTTCATACTTGTTCACCAGTACTAACGATGTATATCTCTGCACATCTTAGTAAGCCCGGGATGAACTTCCCAAATAGTGGCAGGCGATATCCTCCTCATATCTTCATATATGTCTGAATGCATCCAAAGATGGCTACGAAAGAGTATGGTCTCACTTCCATAAAAAACCAACCAAGATGCGGGATATCTTAGGTGACATTCTTCCTCAAGAAGAGGCCATCAGAATCATACAACTACCTCATCCAGACATACTCTAGAAGAGAGGATGTCACTACCAGAGCTGCTAAGACTAGTTGCCTATGCTATACCTGATCCTTTAGGTGTATTTTAGAGAATAAATCCATCATATTCCACAAAATGATGGCTTCATTTATGGATTAATTATGTGTTTTCTAGATCAATGCATCAACTATGATGTTTCCTTTTCTAGGTGTGTAAGAAATCTCAAAGTAATAGGACTAGAGGTATTCAACCCACCCACACTACCTCAGATTCAAGTATCACTATGTGGAGAAGTAATTGAAAATATTATAATCATTATAAACAATTAACCAATCACCCAATAAGTATTGCATCAAACTTCATAGATCAAGAACCATGAATGCTAACTCAAGGACGTGTGTAGGGTAATTATACTCATGAGGCATCAACTGGCAGGATCCTTATGCCATGACTCGATCACCTTGCATCATAATGACACAATTATTAATTTAGGAAGCATCAAAATAAACTATATAACTCTTACCCTGCTCTAGTAGAATTTGGATAATCATTGAGGTGATTCATACCTTTAACTCCTAAAAAGATGTCTCACAAGCCTCAGACCATAAGAACTGCACATCCCTATTAGTCAGTGATGTAATATGATCTACTAAGTGGTAGAATTCTTGAATTATTCACTTGTAATATCCAGTAAAACCTAAGAATCTATAATGTTCGAAAAAAAATATTAGGCTTCTCCCAGGAAAACATGATGCTCACCTTCTCTGGGTCAACATGTACTCCTACCTTAGATATTATATGACCCAAGAAGTGAACCTTGAAGATCTAAAAGTGGAATTTACTAAGCTTCTCATATAGATGGTTCTCTATTAGTGTTCTCAGAATGATCTCAAGATGATTAGTATGATCGTGTATGGTGCTCAAATACAGTAAGATGTTGTCTAGGAATAATACCACTAAGGAATCAAGATATGGGTAGAAAACCCAATTTATCAAATCTATAAATACAACCGAAATGTTATTCAGTCCAATTGAAATAATAAAATACTCATAAAAGACATAAATACTATGGAATGATGTGCATGGTATGTCCCATGGCCTCACATACACTTTATGGAAGATTGACCTAAAATTGATCCCAGAGAAAACAATTTCTCCTTAAATCAATTCGAAGAGGTCATCTATTTAAGGAATTGGATACTGGTTCTTTATCATAAGTTGGTTTAGTCGACGATATTCAAAAAAAATCTGAATTTATCATCATTCTTCTTAGAAAACATGATTGGTGAACCACATGGTGATGTACTGTGTCTAATAAAACCCTTAACAATAATATCTTCAACCTACTTCTTGAGTTCCTAAAGCTCTTTCGGCAACATCCTATAAGTAGGAATGGAAACTACTTCCACAATTAGTATTATCACTATAGTGAACTCAACCTCTCTCTTAGGAGGTAATCTAGATAAATATTTAGGGAATATTTCCTTGAAACCGTCAGCTACGAGATGTAATTCTACTATATGAATTCCATTACTGCTCATAAAGAGGCTTTCCAATTGATTTTTCACTCTAAATATCCCAATTTTTTGGGTCCATCATGGATTTCCCAGATATGTGATTCAACCTTATGAAGTAAAATAGAGGGATATATCAATCCAAATGGGAATTATATACAATGATCAAGTCCATACTGATAATGACGTCGAAGTTTGTTATCTCAATGATGAAGAAAATCCAGAAGTAATGGCACAAAACTATTTCTAGGGGCACTCATGAGATTGAAATATGACCTCTTTTCTAACCCCTAAATTCATTTTGAAAGACATGATGCCATGAAATTATTCAATTTCAAGACCCATGGTTTCCACAACTACAACATATATAATATAGTGTGATGCACCAATATTGAAAGAGGAAGAAACTAGAGTTGATTGACCTGGACTATGCTCCTCTAGAAATTCTTTCACTGTATAAATATGGCATGATACACAGACCTGAGATGCTTCCTAACTAGCCTAAGCAGATCCACTTTGCTGACGCTAATGATCTGGGGCCTAACTGCCTCAACCACAACCACAACCTTATCATCCTGATCGGCCAATGGAAGACCAACTCCCAACCAACCATGTATTCTCATACCTCGTACCTGATATAGGTGTCGGTATAGATCCCCTCTCATTGGATGTTGGAGGTAAAGACTGTTAGATGCAATAAAGGTGAAACATCATACTGCAAGATCGACATTCAATTGGTTTTCTCATGATCAGAGGATTCTGATGGTCTGAACTTCCACATTGGTGACACACTATTAAGATATCTATGCATTTCACATTGCTGTAACTACCCCCATAAGCACCATCATATCATAACTTCCAACTTCTATATGAACCGTCCCCTTACCTCAGAACTAAACTGAAATTGCTCACATTTCCAACATCTTTGAGATTCCTTTCTGTAATTAGGGAATCATTCACTATCTATGTAATGGAAGTCAACCAAAATACATTCACTAGTGGGTGAACATCATATCCAATCCCATCATCAAAACTCCTCACTGTTTTTAACTTTTCACTGGTCAATGATGCAATAAAATACAGAATCTCAGTGAAAGGAGTAGAATAGCCAAGAAAAATCATAGATCCCTATTTAAAATGCATGAACACTTTTTCGTGATCCACCCTTAGATTATTTGTAAAGAATTGATCATAGAAAGATGTATGGAAGTCTTCCAAGGAAATACCTTGATAATTCCTTGACTAAGATATGATATGACACCATCATTTTCCAGAGTCAAGAAACATATAGGTAGTGAGATTGACACTTCACATTGGAGGTGTCTCAAGGTGGTCAAAGACAGATACTATGGCCTCTATCCATGACTCCGTGGTGTGAGTTCTACCATACTATGAGAATGTGGTAGGGTGATGTTACTAAATGTCTGGTGTCATTTCTTCCATAGAAGGGGCATGCCAAGGATCCCCCTTAATAGATTGTATAAACCTATGAAAACTATATTGAAACTGAGTTTCATCCCCTAGTGTAAGATCCATATGAGGTTCCTCCAGTGGCACTATAGGAGGTATCATAGGTGGCTTAGGTCCCACCACCTTCGAAGTGTTCTCATCACCACTCTCTTATTATACCACATGAGGACATCATGATGGAATAACAATAAAATTTTCAAGTACACTCCACATATAAAAATTTTAAAATGTAGGGAAGAATATAAGGAAAAGGATAAAGAATGGAAGGTACAATTCCGCCCTAAAAGGAAAAAAACCGTTAGCTTTATCCTAGTTCTAATTATAGGTAAGAAGGAAAAATGTCATAGAAGGATCACCGAGACACAATCCACTGCTAATTTATAAAGTTAGGTCATGGTCAAGGTAACAAAACTCTTATATATAGTTACCATTTCATTTTAATGGTGGTATTATTTTAATTAATTTTAAGGATTTTAATTTCCCTTTAAATAGTTGAATTTGATGGATCACCATTCCAATTTACAAGGTCCCATGAACCTTATGAAATGAATATTGGCATCCACTTAATCAAAATTTCAACACGCTATTGTAAGAAGAATTAGAATAGTTCTATAAATATCACAAGATAGGCACGACAAGGCTCAATAGAAATCACAATCACATGAAAAAGTTGAAATTAACATTGAATATAGATATAGGATGGCATAATGCATGAAATTGTATATGCTACCATTTCTAGTCGGATGCATGACTTTAATATGTGCCACTTTAATCAGGTTAAAGTAATAAAAATCATCATCTCAATAAAACCAATATAATAACACCATAAAACAAGTGAGTCACCCAATAGTGAAGTCGTATCAACCACAAATTACATAATCAATAACTACAATTTCCCATCCTTGATAATTTGGGTTTCCCCTATAAATGGTTTAGTTGTGTCTAAGAATATGGTCCATTCCATGTTCTGACATCCTAGTATCATGTCTAACCAAAACAGTAATAAAAATTTAAAAGAGGCTCTGATACGAATTTGTAGCATCCCACCATGATTTCCACTCAACAGTGACTTACGATGGTGGGCCACATGACCTCAAGCACATGTACCCAAACAACAGAGGCTTCCGACTAGAAGTGAGGTCCTTTGGAGTGTCCATGGGGAGAGTATTCCATCATTTATTAGAGTAAGAACAATAGTTTACAATGTAAGTAAATAGAGGACGTAGAAATAAAAAACAACAGGGAAGCATAATCATACTAATAGTAAACCATGAATGAAAAGTTAATAACTGGCGAGCGCTGAAAAAAAATAATTGATGAAAATATGATGATGATCGTGATGTTATAAAAAATGTGAGTACAAGGATTTGGGGATACAAGCATATAATACATACTGGAAAAATATACAAAAAGGAAAAAAACTACAACTATAAGCATCTCGAGCATAGGCTCTGTCCTCTTCCACAAGATCCATCCAAAATATATAAATCAATCAAGCATCGAAATCTACACACTTACCTTTATCCATACATGTGATCATAAAATATTCATGGGTACTAGGGGTGTCCCAAGTAGGTTGTGACATAAAATTATAGTAGGTCGACTCACACGGTTCCCAAAACAATCCATTTCATATAAAAAATAATGATAGTGTGATATAAAATCAATAATGTAAGGAAATGAAATAATAAATGATAAAAAACATGGGTTAGGTTCCTAAATTGATACCTGAATGACAGGTCTTTCTCTATCTTAAGATATATATTTGCAGAGAGGTACCTATGAAAATCATACATGTATACAAGGGATACTGTAAACAGGAAACTATGGAAGGAATACCCTGAAAGATTGTTCTTTGTATTAGGGTATCATATTCATGTCATCATAAAACACAATTCATTGTAAATATGAAACAATACATATATACCAATAATTTAGTTCATCAAATCCATGGAAAAAGTCCCGAGCCCATTCAAGGTAATATAAACAAAATCCAAAGTTTTGCTACAACTATCTATGATAGATCCAATGACACTGATTCTATCCAACACAACCCATATATGCATCCCTTATATCACTCTTGGCATAGTGAATCTGAGTCCATGAAAAGTAACTGACATATGGGACTAGATATCACACAATGAAAGGAATTTCCATTCTAGACAAAGGGTCCATCGTTAGTTGCTCCCCCATGGAATCAATGTCACTCACGAGTATAACTAAACCACCCAGAGACCATATACATAGAAATCCAATTTATCGCTCTTGGAATGTCAAGAAAATCAAAATGGAACCTGATGATTCCATATATGTGATCCTTAAATTGGGAACCATGTTCTATCTACATCCCATAGTAGGTGAGCCATATAAACCAAGGCACATAACAAGGTAAGGAATATATATAAGTAATACCATTCCATCCAATAAACTTTTCAATAAAACATGATCACAAAGAGAACAAAACTATACAATTAAATACAAAAAATATTGCACAATTATATGGAAAAGATACAAGGAATTATACATGAGAAATACTTGGGAATGAGACATAAGAAACAAGGAATAAAATATTTATAATCACAATTCATCAATGGTGTCTCAATATCACAAGCTAGAAATATTTCTTAAGCATAGAATTCAATTCAGGCCTATCAACTATAGATGAAGAATTAAGATCAAGGTAAGGAAAATAGTAGGGAATAAATGGAAATAAATTTCATAAATTAATAATCATAAGAATCCAACCAAATGACCATAATTTAGTTATGAATTTAATTCATTTAACCAAGGATCAACTCAGAAGGTGTATTGGAACTGAAAGCATGGGAAAAAAAAACAGGAAATGGAAAGAGGGTACACCCACTATGGTGGAAAATGATTAGGAAAACAACCATATATGGATATATATATATATATATATATATATAGTGTAGATCCAAAATATAAATGAGGAAACCATCAATTTAATTTATTGGTCATTTTACAGCATTTCTAGAGGAGTCCAGAGAGCAGAATAATGAAACTTTATTTAAAATGTGAAAAAATAAATGAGAAAGACCTAAAAAACCTACCTCGATGTAGTATCACTCCACTTGTCCATTATCGAGTCTTTATTTGACCTAAATGAAAGAAATTTAAGGATTCATAAAACTATCTAAAAATAGGGAAAATGCGTCGCACCTAAATAACACAATAGAAAGAATGAAGAAGATGAAAAAGATGCAAGGGGAGGGAGGAGCTTAATATGAGAATTATGTTGCTTCCAACGATGAAGGATTCTGTCATCAGATGAAGGAGGTAACACAAACCCTATGGAGAGGGATAGGATGAAGCTCGTGAATAAAGGGGTATTAGAAGAAACACTAGAAAATAAAGGAGAAAGAAGAGGGGTTAAATAAATTATTAAATAAGGGTTAGAATATGGATTTCACCTCAAACAAATGCATGGTTTGGCTACATGGTTGACGAAAACTTGTGCCAACCATGAACCAACCCAATTCTATAAGGCGTAACCTCACATAGTCAAACACACTATTTTTCGAACCATTCACGAAAAGTGAAAAACCCAATATCCAAAAAACAGTAGATGGGTCACATGACCATGGGCCTAGGGTCACATGGCCATAGATAAACCATGCGGCCCCTAGGTCCCTAGTTTCTACAGTTGCATACTTCACATAATTATGTGTCCTATTCTCTTCTTTCCATTTCATGGATCCATTTTCCAAAAAAGCCCCATATTCCCATGAGAACTCCTTTCCATAGTTCTTCATCATAATTAGATATTTTAAAGGAATTAGAATTTTTTTAAACTTCTGTACCATTGAGAAAGATCAGAATGTTAAAAATAGTGGCTCAAAATTCCATGGTAGTGATAGGGTCCCAGTCTCAGGCTGCCTTAGAGTACTCCATGTTGTAAAGAATGGTTTGATCATAAAGGTTGTGAAATATTAGTAAAAATCAAAGATTAAAACGATACCATAATTTAAAAAGGTGGAATGTGTCATTTCTTGTACCCTCTAATAAATTGACCTTCTAATCAATGTTATACTGGTCGCAACAACAAAAAGTGGAAGCCAACTCCAGAATGAGTTCTTTATATGTTGTGTTGTGTATAGATAGTTCCCCAGTGAGGTCCCCATAGTCAATCAACCTATACAGTCCCCTAGAAATTCTCAAGGCCTCAAGGTGTAGCAATAAAAAAGAATAATGTGTGTTGACCTCATGAGTGACTATCACTCGGTATCTCTTAAAACCATCTTTCTTGGTGAATTAGTGGTGGGGAACTTTGTGGTAGTTAGAACTGGAATCACATGCACATTTTGATGATTCCATTGATATTTGGGTTGGTTTCCAAAAGGTAGTAGGAAAGAAAAGAATAGAGATGTCACAAATAGATAAAATAATAGATATAAAATTGAATTCTCATCATGGAAATCATAAATAACCCATTTAATCCTAAATATATTGACAATTAGGTAGGAAAAATTTGGAGTTTTGGAAAAATTATGTTGTGAACATGTCTGTTTGGATGTTTTAGCTAGAATTGTTTGTAAAAAGATGAAGGAAACCTAAGAATAAAAACAAAACAACTGTTGAACAAGTGGATGGGGTAAATGTGTGGCTACCCTAACCTAAGGGAAATAAGTGAAGGAAAAAGAAATAGATAAAGATAAAAGGAATAATAATAAGGATAGGATGAGAATAAAATAAAATAACTTACCTTGGAGTGGGATTCGTTGGAAGAAGAAGGAGAAAAGAAGCTGGAATGTTAAAGTAGATTGAGGGGACAAGGGCTATGCATGAATAAGATGGGGTGCCTCACATGATTTTGGGTTAAAATATAAGGGTATGAATATTTAAATTTTATAAAAATGGGGAATTTAAGGTGACACATGGTTACATCACACCGTTTGGTTAACCATGCGGTAATTGTGATCAAGCTATTGGAATGGGGAGCCCCCCTGTATAGTTTCATTTCATGGGTTGGTGAGCCGTGAAAATCCTATGAATATGCCTTTTGAATGAGGTTCAAATTGTGCATGATTTATGTGGAGGATTTATTTAACCCTGAAAAAACCGTGCATGAGACACTATCTTGTGAATTTTCTTTGATTTTCTCTATTTGAATGCAATGCACCCCTTTAAAACTAAAACTTTCTATCCTCAATTATTTTTAAATGGGATTTAAGGTAACCATATGATGTTTAAGTAGAATATAATAAATATTAAATCACAAATCAATAAATTTATATTAATCCTATAACTAAAAAAACATACTAACATACTCTTTTAAGAAACACACAGTATAACTACTATTTTGATAAAATTTTGAAATGAAGGGTTACCTATCGGTCTGTGTTATGTATAATGTATCAAGATTGAAATACATGGGCCTCTTGTTTACCCAACATTCATGGTGGAGACCATGACCACCATGTACTCCATTTGAAAGTACAGTTTGAGAAGTTTTCCGTTCACCTTGAATGATTTACCATCTTTACCAGCAACCTCCACCGCACCAATTTTGAAAAAATTGATCACCTTGAATAGCCCCAAACATTTGGACTTCAATTTTCCAATAAATAACCTTGACCATGAGTTGAATAATTAAACATAATTTCTAAGATGGAATTATTTTCAAGAAATGAAGTGGTCATGAACCGCCTTCATTATCTTCTTATAGAGCTTTTCATTTTCATACACCTCCTGCTAGATCTTCTCGAGCTCATATAATTGGAATTTATATTTATCCTCATTGGATTTTAGATTATAATTCACAACTTTGACAAATCGATATGCCCTATGTTCATGTTTTATATGTATGTTTCATGGATTTCCATAGACCATCAAGAATTGATACATTCCCAATGGTGTTTTGAATGATTTCCTGTGAGCCCATAAATAATTGATGAAATTTTTAGACCTATCTTTTCTTGATTATCCCACTGTTTTGTCCAAGATTTGTTTTATATCTTGGTTAGAAACTTTCACTTGATCACTATATTGGGGATGGTACAATGTCCCCATATTATACTTTCCCCTGCATATCATGAGAACATTTTTCAACATTTAATTGTCAAAATGCATACCTCTATCACTGATTTGGACCTAGGGGACACCAAACCTTCTAAAAATATTCTTTTTCAATAAAGTGATGAAAATTTTCACCATATTATAGGATGTGGTAGAGGCTTCTACCCATTTAGAAACATAATAAAAAATACTAGAATGTATGTGTTACTATACGATGGTTGAAAAGGCCCCATGAAATCAATATCCCACACATCAAAGACTTTCAATTCAAGGATGGGGTGTTGTGGAATCTTAGATCTGTGCCTGATATTAACTATCTGATGTACCTTTTTACATTGTGCCATGAATTTTCAGGAATCCTTATGCATTTTTGGACAAAAAATACAAGATTTATGATTTTATAAATTGTGTGGTCTGGCTCATGATTCCCTTTAGTAAGTGATCAGTGAATAAAATTATAGAATACCATTAACTTCAACCTTAGGTATACAGTAGTGAATTATTCCATCTCTACATTATCATAGGAGTAGTGGAGCTTCTCGAAAATAATTATGCACCTCTAATTGAATGAAATTATTATTTTGGTAGTAGAGATCATGGTGGAGCACTCTAATGAAAAAATAAATAGCAATATTAGTGAACCCTGGATGAGGTGGAACTGTTAATGAAAATATGTTCTCATTTGGAATGTCTTCTTTTATTTCTATGTTGTCTTGTTTTTCCAGGTGGGGAAACTCGAAGTGCGAGGGATGATCAAAAATCAAGTTATCACTCCACTTATTATCATGAATCTCCAAATTGAAATCCTAGAGAATAATCGCCCAATGAATCAACCATGGATTAAAATTTATCTTATTTAACAGGTAATTGAGTGATGAATGATCAGTATGAACCATAACTTTTGACAACACCTTGTATAATCCAAAAATATCAAATGATAAAAATCACAACCTAATTTTCCTTTTTTGTTGTGGTATAATTTATGTGATATTTTAAGGGCATGTGTTTCATAGTAAATATGTTGTAAGATACGATAAAACCACTACTATAGGGCTTATCACAGAGTATAGTCTCTGGTATTACAGATGAACTCAAACTGCTCATACCAATTTAGAGAAGTCATGATCGGATCTTTAACAAAACTATATTTCAAGAGTTGGAATTCCTCAATAGTTGATTAATTGATTTAAAAGACAACCCCCTTCAAGATAAATTTAGTAAAAGGTTGATATAATTTCTAAAAGTCTCACACAAACCATTTATAAACACCATAATTCCCCATAAAACATTATATAGCACATACTGAAGCTAGAATTGGAAAGTTGGATATCAAATATATTTTCATGGGATCAACATCAATCCCATTTTTTGATATCTAGTTCCTAAGATGATAATATTTTTCACCAAAAAGTAGAATTTTTCTTTATTCAAGACCAGATCTATTTTCCCACACCATTAAAACACCATTTCCATGTTTCTCAAACATGTGTTAAATTAATTACCATAGACGGAAAAGTGGTCCATGAATAATTCAAGAATTTTCTCCACCATATCTTGAAAAATATCTAATATTAACTACTGGATGTTGGATGGATAATTACACATACCGAATAACATATGATGAAAAACAAATGTTCCATACATATACAAGAATATTCTCTTCTCATGATCTTTATGGGAAATAGATATTTGGTTATATCCATAATAACTATCTAGTAAGAAGTATAATTCATTCCCTAATAAACAATAATAAATTTGGTCCATTAAAATAAGTGTAAAGTCGTCTTTCCATATTCAGTCATTCATATTTTTCAATCGACACATACCCTCCATCTCATGACTCTTTGAGTTAGTATTGACTCATTATTCTCATTGGAAATAAATGTAATACCCATATTTTTTGGCACTAATTGCAAGGTGATGGCCCATGGACTATCTAAAAATGGGTAAATGATTCCAGTTTCTAATAGCTTGAAAAAAACCCTTTTGAAAAAATCCTTCATTGGAGGGTTTAGACCTCACCGTTGTGGTTTAGATGGGTTGGATCCTTCTTCAATAAGTACCTTGTGGGTACAAATGGATCGAATGATTCTATTTAGATCATACACCATCCAACAAATAACCTACTTTATTTTTATTAGAACCTATAAAGGATTGTCTTCTTGGTCTTTTGTGAGGGACGTGTTAAGAATAAAATTCAGTGTGCCTTTTTTCTTCTAAATAAGCACACTTTAAAGATGATGGGAGAGGCTTCATTTCTTGTTGCGAGGATTGAAGAATCCAAATAAAAATAGTTTGAACCTATTACTTTTACAAAATATCCATGAGTACTAATAATTTCTAATAATGACGACCCTGGACTTAGATATATTATATCTCTTATTGTTCATGTTTGGTCTATATTTCTACCAAATCCATCTCACAGATAGAAGAAAAATATCCCACCTCAATTTTTGGGTAGTAAATATAACCTTAGACTATTGATAAGGCACGATAATACCCACTTTAAAAAAATTATGCTTTTTAATAGCTTTGAGGACATTATATGACACTCTTTTATATCCCACTTGAAAGATCAATTCACATTGATGAACGTCAATCAGTATTTTCCCATTTATAAAAATGGTTTCCCTAAAATCAAGGGTACTTTTTCATCCTCCTATATGTAAATATAATGAAATTGGATAAAAGAATTATTTTTACAACTTTTACTAGTACATATTCAAGGCATCCCTTTGGATATTTGATCAAAAGATCAGCCAATTCGATCACCATATAAGAAGGCTTCAACTAGTTCAGTCTCATATTATTGAAAACATTTAAATGAATTAAATTTACACTATCCCTAATTCAAAATGGGCCTTACCAAAATCATAAGAAACATAAATGGAATATAAAAAAATCCATGATCTTGATGATTGGGAGGAATCAAATGTTGAACCATTGTGGATAATTTCTTTTCAAGTTGAATGGTACCCAAATAATCCATATTCCTTTGGCAAGATTGAATTTACTTAAAAAAAGTTGTATAATTGGGAATTTGAGTTAATTAATATGAAAATGTAATGTTGATATGTGGTTTTTGGAATACTTCTATGAATTTTAGGGACCGCTATTTCAGTTTTTTTCTTCATACATTTCAAAAAGGGAAAGGTGGGTACATAAGGTTTGAACAACCCCATTTTCTTTAAAGTTTATAACAAACTTCCATTTTTATGAATCTTTTAAGGGGAATAAACCTCAACTTATGCATAATTTTAAAAAGATTCAGAATATCTTTAATGATTTTTATGTTCATATTCTCCTTCTATTGTAGTCACTTGTTGCGGGAGATTCTTCCCACCTCTCAATGTTACTTCATTCGTTTCCTCCCATAGGATATTTAGTGTAACCCAATAGATTTATGGGTTTCCTCACATAACATTGGATGGATAGATTTCCAATCAGGTTTCGAGGATTCTAATGAAAACTTTTTAATTATAGAATCTTGTTTCAGTTGTGGTGATGAATTTAGACATCATCTCTTCTAATTTTGATTGTTATTCTTTCTGAGGTTGTTTTTAAATATTTTGTTGTGGTTGTGGTTGTCAAGGATGTTGTGTTGGGTGAGGGTTTCAATATACTTGCTACTAATATGAGCCTTATTGGTATTGGTTTCCTTATTGATGTCTCATATATGGATTTTCGTATTACTGATGGACAAAGCTAGGTGGATTCTAAGGTCGTGGATAAGGATTTCATTACTACTACCCGAACATATATATTCATTGTCCTTAAATGATGGGTTTTGATATTGAGGTAACATATTTGGTCCATGATTCTAATAAACATCACTCACTTCACTTGTAGAGTGTCCAATACTCATCCACATTCGTTCAAACATGATGTGGTTTTCAGCACACTAGATGGAAGCTGTATAGATAACTACTCGAACCTTTTATTTATTTTTTAAATTCAAGCTATTAAACTATAAAGACCCGAATCTTGACGTACATAGACATTACATTACTTTTTAGGAATACTTAATACATAAAAAAACAATCACACAAGGACCGTAATAGTTTAGTGTCTTTGGAAACTCGGAAAAATAATCATCTAATCATGGTGAAAGATCTTCAACATCTCCCATAAAGATCTTAGCCATTTTTTTCTTACCTAAAACCATTCTTTATATTTTAGGGAAAAGAAAACATATAAATGGTGAGATCAAATGATCAGTAAGGTTAAGCATGGATAAAATAAAACAAATCTTATACATTTGAACTTAAAAACATGAACATAATGTTTAAACATCAAAATCTTGGGAAATGACATAAAACATGGTAGTACATAAGGAATAGATCATAAAGGAACATTAATCATGATAAAATATAATGGGAATCAAACATGAAATTAAGGAATACATTAATCACATGTAATGATATCCATAGTATCCAAGGCATTGCTGCCAAGACCATTTTAGTGGACAAAGTCCCTTACTGAACCGGGTTTACATGCCATTCCAGCCTTGTATTACTCAACCTGATTTACTTTCCATTCCAGCCATGTCTATCTCATGAGATATAAATCTTTAACCAATTCATTGGAGGGAGATATAGGTCCCACCCATCTCATAATGAAATCATTCTTACTTGTGCCACAACAAAAACATAAATCATTCATCATAACCCAGTGAATAAAATGGGTTTCATAAACATCACCCCATCATAACATTATCCACATAAAACAAATGGTTATCATTTCATCATAAGAAAATTGATGCCATGAAAATCAAAGATACATTATACTTGAAATATAAACATATGAAATAATTTCATATTATATGGAAAACGGTTTTGATAAAACATTTGAAATGAATTCTTGAGGAAAATATCCTTTCTTCTTCAAAATCAATTTCTTTTCACAAAACGTCATGAAATTTCAAAAGAAATATTTTTTTTTGAAAATAGTCATGAAATATTTTTGAGGAAGCTTCATGAAAATAATTCTTTATAAAACCGTAAAAATCCTTTCATGCCGTATAAGTTAAAAAAATATTCTCCTCGAACTTTTGTCGGAAAAGTTAAAAAGTACCTCATAACGTAAACAAAAGAAAGATTCCTTATATACCATGTAGTAAAAGACAAAATGGGTAAAAAGGACATTAAACATACATAAAAACACTTTTAGAAAACATGGACTTGGATGATAACAATAACCTCAGCAAATACTTACGAATAAACAATCTTGGATAAGAACAAGATTTGAAAGGTTATCCCTTACCTTAGGTCCGATATACTTCGTACGTATCCGAAACTCCTGTATAATGATTTAAATAATGTCATTTACTTATTACAGAATCATATTAATTGTTATGATATCATATATGGTTCACATATGATTTTATATTACCAGTTCTTTTGTAAATCCAATGTTAAAGCAACGTTTTGGGCAAAATCATCTTATTTATCGTACGTGTTTGGGCTTGTTGTTCTGGATGTTATTATTACTTATATAATGATTTACTTACTTTCATAATGTAAATCATGATTTATATATCATATATATTCATTATATATCCATAATATACTTTTATTTATAATATTACATAACATATGGAGGTAAGAAATGAAACGCACCGTTCAGGGAGATGGTAAAGCATACGTACGCATGAATGCTACTTTCATTTCTATTTATTATTTTAATGGATTTAAAACATAATGATAAATAGGTATATAATAATTCCAGTATAATATCATATATAATATCATTAACTCCATCCTTTATACATTCCACATAAGGCATTAACAAATCACATCACTTTGAGGGGGCGGTAGTCCGCACTTCCTCAAATGAGATTATCATCTTTAGCAACAATGGAAACCATAAAGGCTTGATATAATTGGGAATTAAAGAAGCATAAAGAAATCATAAACATAATATATATCATATATAAATATAGTTCCATCATATTGGCCACCATGAGAGGCGGTAGGAGAAAATCGAACAATCATTGTTTCGCGAGGCGTTAGTTTTCCATCACAGAAACATTATGTTCTTTATCCATTAGATGGAGGTGTGTGTAAGTGTAGTTATAATCCTTCTCATAAAAACATCCTAGAATTTTTAGGATACTAGTGTTTTCCCAAAATAAATGATTAAAAAGAGTTTAGGGGGTGGAGAAGTAGAATAAAAGAAAACAACTTAATAGAAACTATTACCTTTAATTTGGGTAACTTCCATTGGATTGAACCAAAACGACTTCTTGGAGTGTCTTCTGCCTAATTTAAGGCATCAAGGGGGAGTATAGGGATGTAGGGAGATTATTTGGGCAGATTTTGGATGAGAAAAAAGGCTGGAGAGGTGTGAGGAATTTCATAGAAATGGTATCCTTTTATAAGGGAGTGGAGGGGCTCTTTAGGAAAGTGTGAAAACATTATATTATTATAAACTTATCTTCGGTTTCAAGAGATCCAAAACACATTAATGTCGAATATAAAATGACTCATTTTCTAAATAAAATCATCCAATAGTAATTGGACAGGTTTTGGATGATATTTTAATCATTATAATTATATTTATTTAAATCATTTATTAATAAGGTAAATACTACATCATTAATGTGTCATAAATAATTTAATTTATTTGATGTCTAAACATTATAAAAGAAATACAAAAATTTAGTAAATATTTTTATCTTTCTAATGAATATTTATAGTTGAAAAGATAATTTATATATCCCCTTATAAAAATTAATTACTAAAGGATTTTTGTTAATGCCAATTTTGTCTTTACATTAAAATAATTAATCTAATGTGTCATTGTCATTCATATGTGGATCCATGGGGTCCCAAAATCTACCAAAGGATGCCCATGGTCAGATATTACCCATACAATAAGGTTTGGACAAGTGATAAGGTAATTTTGAATTATTATAATATTCTGTTAACCTTGAATTACTCTATTAACCTTTAACCGTGGTAAATAAAAGTAAAAAGTTACTATTCACCAAAAATTATTTTTATCAAATTGAACCAAATTTTACACCTTAATATTAACCGTTTCCCTCGGATTTTCAAAATTCAACTCACAGAAGAGGTAAAATATTGTTTTATGAACAATTGCAAAAACTCCTAGGAGGTGGGTAAAAGACGGTGAAAAGTTCAATAATTTTTTTTATAAATATAAAATTATTATAAAATGATTCCAATGAATTTAATTTAAATTATATAAGTATTATGTATCTATTTTGACCTAAAATAAATTTAAATCAAATCAATTATTATTTAAATAAAAATTCGGTTTTAACCAAAAACTTAGTGTTTTCACTATTCATCAAAAATTGAAGTTTTTCATAAAAATACCAAAAATTCAGCCTAAGATATATTTGGTATTACAAAATAAAAAATGATGTATATTTTTCAAAATTCACAACATATATGTGGATTTAATTAATTTTGAAAGTAAATCCCGTTATCAAAACAAATAGCGTGTTTTTAAGAAACAATAACTATCAAAAGATCACCACTTGTTTATGTCCAATTTCAAGGTGAAATTAATTCCAATGACCAACATTGGATTAAATGGAAAAAATATATTCTAATTACAATTTAAAACCAATTAAAAAGGTAATCTATCCATATAAATTATTGCAATGAAAAAAGTTGTTTTTAATTAAAATATAGTGTGTTTTTTACTATTCATCAAAATATGAAAGTTATCAAAATAATATGAAAAATTTATCCAAATTAAATTTTTATATCCTGATTCTAAGGAAGAATTTTATTTGGTAAAATTAAACTTATAAACATGTAAAAAACTAGATTTAATGTGGGTGCCCCATCAAAAGGTGGCAAAACTGCATTATTTGAAAAATACTTATTTTACCAGAAAAATTTATTTTGTTCTCATACCATGTTCTAAAAAATATGTAAGATGAATAATAATGTTATAAAATTAAAAATTTAGTTAATACTATTCATAACGGTTAGTCCATAATAATATTATAAAAATATATCGTTGTTTAGTGAAACCCGGTATTGCGTACTGCACACGCTATCGAGGAAGGTCGCGATTGCGTGTAATGAAAGCCATGTCAGGGTGTCATGTAGTGCAAGAATCCTTTGTTGTTGCGTATAAAAAAATACAACCATATTTCATTTATACATTAAACAAATTCTATACTTAATGTTGTGTAGAATAATTTCTTCTAAACGAACTTGAAATTGTGTGTAACACGAGCCAAGAATAGTGTTGCGTATACTGCAAGCTAATACGGTGTTGCGTATAGCACAAGATAATCTTGGTGTAGCGTACAACACAAGACATCAATGAAATTAAAAGAATATTTTTCATAAAATCTCGAGGTGTTACATTCTACCCCCCTTAAAATGAATTTCTCCCTAGAAATTTGTCGTGGTTATAAATGGTTTACCACTCGAATGTTCCTTTAATAGAAACCCACATCATAAAAAGGAATACCAAAACTTTACTTTGAAAACTAAAGTATGAATCATAATGGTTACCCAAATTAACTAATCACTGGGTTTCCACATAGGAGAACATATGTGAAAATATGGATATGGAAGAGAAATCTAACCGTCATGTTCTGATGGAGAGTGGTAGAGAACTTGGATATGAAAAAGCCAACAATCACAAAGCCATAAATTTGTGATGATCTAAGGTGCCATCTGATTCATCGGATATAAGGGCACTAGGACAACATTTTTGGTTTTCAATATCATTTCCCTAAAGTTGAAGAATTTGAATCAGAATATATACTTACTTAATTTTGGTATAATCTCACCGTTGTTCGTGCCTTGAACAATTTCCACTTCATCTCTTAAATAAATAATGTTTAATTTTCATTTCGTGAAGTTTTAATAGATAATGCGATAAAATGGTAGGTCATTCAATCTATCTCAAACAAAAGTTAGAAAAAGTTATATACATAGTTCCATCTATGGTGAGATTAATCATATATGGTTCCAAAATGGACTTATACTTCATCTATCATACTGCTTAATATAATAAATCTAGTTTTTACTAAACAGGGACTTCCTGTAGGCCAGTGGTAAGTGATAAAGGCCTGTTGCACTTTAGTTGTGGGTTCGATTGCCACAACCTTATCCGACGTGACGGGTTGTCGCCCATCTTGCAGGTTGTCCTGTTTCTAAAATTACAACATTATGACATTCCATCGATAATATCAAAAATAGTTCTAGCCTTAAACAATACTAACTTATGTCTAACATAATACATTTCAAATATTTAGGATTATCCAAAATACTTCTGTCCAAACATATATTATAAAGAAAACAATTACTAGAAATGTCATCTACCGAGCATGTGAATACCATCATTTACCCCCGATATATCTTTTTGATCACATTCCAATCATGTTAATACCTTAATCATGTATTCTCATGAAAAATGAATACCCATTAAACCTTATTGAAAACATGAATGCAGTCAAAAGTTAACTCCTTCCATATACCAAAATCCCAAAATTTCTATATACTCAAACCATGATATCACATTGTCCTTATTTTAGTCACGAGCTCATGATTACTAACATATTAAATTCTCCTTATCCCTTCATTATGTGTATTTCATCTCATTTATAAAAATTATTTTGGAATCCCATTACATGAACACCAAATCATTCCACCACATCGTTTTCATATTCAACATTTCCAATAGTGATCGCATGTGACTTCCCTTTGTCCTTTTTCTTATGTGGTTTCTCATGTAGATCATCATTAACCCTCGGATTAGGGAATTTATTTCCATAATGCCCCATTTCCTTGCACTTGAAGCATTGAAGTGTTGGTGGAGGATTCTTTGTTGTCTTTTCTCTATTCACATCATTAGAATCCTTTTTCCCATTACATCGAAAATCAACTACTCGATGACATTCGTTTCGACACTTAAAAAAGTTTCTAGTACCATTTAGGAAATCTACACCATGCTTCTTTCCACACTTTGAGCATAAAGAAACATTAATCTTCTTTTCACCATTGTTATGAGATTTCTCCTTGAACTCCGTCTTTCGTTTCTTGTCAAAACCATGAGATGGATATGTAACACCAACTTCCATTTCTACCTTGATAGGACAACACACAATTTCTTCATAGCTACTGAAGTCTCTAATATCTAATTCCCTTCGAAGACTTGGTTTTATGCCACTGAAAAATCGATCAACTTTACTTTCCGGTTGGATGATAAAGCTAGATGCATACCTTGCAAGCCTTGTAAAATTCACTTCGTATATACTAACAGATTCATCATCCTTTTGCTTAAGCTCAAGGAACTCCTTTTCCATCTTTTTTCAAAGAATATGAGGGAAGTACTTATTGAATAATAAGTTCTTGAACTCATCCCATTCCATGGAATCAATTTCACTTTGGGGCCTTGTATTCTTAATTAATGTCCAACATTGATCTGCTTCACCTTCTAATCGGTAAATATCCAGAATTAATTTGTCATGTTCCGAACATCGAAGTATGGAAAATATATTTTCAATGGTACTGATCCATTATTCAGCAACAAGTGGATTAGAAGACCCACTTAAAGAAGGGGGACATTACCTCATGAAGGACTCAATAGAATATTGTTCCCTTCTCTGCTCATTTGGAAGTCCAGAATGATTCATAGATTATGTAAGTATAGAAATAAGATTTTTTACTACATCTCCCATGACATTTGGTTGTTCAGTAGAACAATCATTGTATTTTCCATTACATTGATCAACACAGTTCCTTCGGGTTCCAGCCATCGTCTAAAACCCAAAAAGAATAGTGTGAGAGGAAAAAATCATGCTAGGGAAGACAACATAATAAAGGGGGATTAACTTCAATATCTAACATCTTAGGTTTAATTCTAATATAATTACCATAATTCTAGGACTATAACCTATAATTATACATAACCTTAGGGACATCCCTAGACATACCTTAGAAATATTTCTAGGGATCTCACTAAAGTTTTCGCATCCTAGTTTCCAAAGGGTAACTAAACCTTTCCTTCGATACCAACTGTAAAGACCCGAAGCTTGACATACATATACATTACATTACTTTTTCGGAATATGTAATACATAACAAAAACAAAAACACAAGGACTGTAATAGTTTACTGTCTTTGGAAACTCGGAAAAATAATCTTCTAATCATGGAGAATGATCTTCAACATCTCCCATAAATATCTTCCCCTTTGTTTTCTTACCTAAAACCTTTCTTTATATCCAGGGGAAAAGAAAACATATAAAGGGTGAGCTAAAATTCGTAGTAAGTGTAAGCATGGATAAAATAAAAGAAATCTTATACATTTGAACTTAAAAACATGAACATAATGTTTAAACATCAAAATCTAGGGCAATGACATAAAACATGGCAGTACATAAGGCATAGATCATAAAGAAACATTAATCATGATAAACTAGAATGGGAATAAAACATGTAATTGTGGAATCCATTAAGCACATGTAATGATTTCCATAGTAGCCAAGGCATTGCTTCCAAGACCATCTTAGTAGACAAAGTCCCATACTAAACCAGGTTTACTTGCCGTTCCGGCCTTGTATCACGGAACTAGATTTACTTGTCGTTCCAGCCATGTTTATCTCATGAGTTATAAATCATTACCTAATGCATTGGAGGGAGATATAGGTCCCACCAATCTCATAATGAAATCATTATTACTTGTGCCACAACATAAATATAAATCATTCATCATAACCCAAAGAATAAAATGGGT
The DNA here is from genome assembly GCA_963277665.1 of Viscum album. Lineage (NCBI taxonomy): Eukaryota > Viridiplantae > Streptophyta > Magnoliopsida > Santalales > Viscaceae > Viscum > Viscum album. The sequence goes on from OY728126.1 coordinate 1,156,811,341, forward strand.
TTCACAAACGTCATCCCATCATAACATAATCGATATAAAACAAATGGATATCATTACATCATAAGAAAATTGAAACCATGTAAATCATAGATACATTATACTTGAAACATAAACATATGAAATAATTTCATCTTAGATGGAAAATGGTTTTGATAAAACATTTGAAATGAATTCTTGAGGAAAATATCCCTTCTTCTTCAAAATCAATTTATTTTCACAAAAAATAATGCAATTTTAAAAGATTTTTTTTTGAAAATAGTCATGAAATATTTTTGAGTAAGCTTCATGAAAATAAGGCATTATAAAACCATAAAAATCCTTTTATGCCGTATAAGTTTAAAAAAACATTCTCCTCGTACTTTTTTTGGAAAAGTTAAAAAGTACCTCATAACTTAAACAAAAGAAAGATTCCTTACATACCATGTAGTAAACGAAAAAATGTGTAAAAAGAACATTAAAAATAAATAAAAACACTTTTATAAAACATGGACTTGGATGATAACAATAACCTCAACAAATACTTATGAATAAACAATCTTGGATATGAACGAGATTGGAAAGGTTATCCCTTACCTTAGGTCCGATATGCTTCGTACGTATCCGAACCTCCAGTATAATGATTTAAATAATGCCATTGACTTATTACAGAATCATATTCATTGTTATGATATCATATATGGTTCAATTATGACTTTATATTACCCGTTCTATTGTAAATCCCATGTTAAAGCAACGTTTTGTGTAAAATCATCTTATTTATCATACCTGTTTGGACTTGTTGTTCTTGATGTTATTATTACTTATATCACGATTTACTTACTTAAAGAATGTAAATAATGATTTATATATCATATATATTCATTATATATCAATCATATACATGTATTTATTATAGTACATAACACATGGGGGTAAGAAATGAAATGCACCGTTCATGGAGACGGTAAACCGTACGTATGCATGAACGCTTATTTCATTTCTATTTATTATTTTAATGGAATTAAAACATAATTAAATATAGTTATATTATAATTCCAGTATGATATCATATATAATATCATTAACTCAATCCTTTATACATCCCACATAAGGCATTAACGAATCACATCACTTTGAGGGGGCGACAGTCTGTACTTCCTCAAATGAGATTATCGTATTTACCAACTATAGAAACCATAAAGGCTTGATATAATTGGGAATTAAAGAAGAATAAGGAAATAATAAACATAATATATATCATCTATAAATACAGTTCCATCATAATGGACACCCTGAGAGGCGGTAGGAGAAAATCGAACAATCATCGTTTCGTGGGGTGTTAGTTTTCCGTCACAGAAACATTATGTTCTTCATCCATTAGATGGAGGTGTGTGTAAGTTTAGTTATAATAATTCTCATAAAAACATCCTACTATTATTAGGATACTGGTGTTGTCACAAAATAATGGATTAAAAAGAGTTTATGGGTTGGAGAAGTAGAATAAAAGAAAACAACTTAAGAGAAACTATTACCTTTTATTTGGGTAACTTCCTTTGTATTGAACCAAAAGGACTTCTTGGAGTGTCTTATTCCTAAATTAAAGCTTCAAGTGGGAGGATAGGGATGTAGGTAGATTATTTGGGAAGAGTTTGGACAATTCAAAAGGCTTGAGAGGTGTGAGGAATTGCATAGAAGTGGTCTCCTTTTATAAGGGAGTGGAGGGGCTCTTTAGGAAAGTGTGAAAACATTATTTTATTATAAACTTATCTTCTGTTTAAAGAGGTCCAAAACACATTAATGTCGAAGATAAGATGACTCATATTCGAAATAAAATCATCCAATAGGAATTGGACAGGTTTTGGATTATATTTTAATCATTATAATCTTATTTATTTAAAACATTTATTAATGAGGTAAATACTGCATCATAATTGTGTCATAAATAATTTAATTTATTTGTTTTATAAAAATTATAAAATAAATACCAAAATGTATGAAATATTTTTATCTTTCCAATGAATATTTATAGTCGAAATGATAATTTATATAGCCCCTTATAAAAATTAATTACTAAAGGATTTTTGTTAAGGCCAATTTTATCTTTACATTGAAATAATTAATATAACGTGTCATTGTCTTTCATAAGTGGCTCCATGAGGTCCCAAAATCGATCCAAGGATGCCCATGGTCGGCCATTACTCATAAAATAATGTTTGTACAAGTGTTAAGGTAATTTTGAATTATTATAATATTATTTTAACCTTGAATTACCCTATTTACCTTTAACCTTGGTATATAAAAGTAAAAAGTTACTATTCACCAAAAATTATTTTTATCTAATTGAACCACATTTTACTCCTTGATATTAACTATGTCTCTTATATTTTCAAAATTCAACTCACAGAAGCGGTAAAATTATGTTTTATGAACAATTGCAAAAGCTCCTAGGAGGTGGGTAAAAGACGGTGAAAAGTTCAATACAAATTTTTATAAATCTAAAATTATTATAATATGATTCCAATTAATTTAATTGAACTTATATAAGTATTATGTATCGATTTTGACCTAAAATAAATTTAAATCAAATAAATTATTATTTAAATAAAAAGTCAGTTTTAACCAAAAACTCAGTGTTTTCACTATTCAACAAAAATTGATGTTTTTACAGAAAAATACGAAAAATTCAGCCTAAGCTATATTTGATATTCCAAATTCAAAAATGATGTCTATTTTTAAAATTTCAAAACATATAAGTGTCATTAATTAATTTTAAAAGTAATTTCCGTTATCAAAACAAATAGCGTGTTTTTAAGAAACAATAACTATCAAAAGATCATCACTTGTTTATGTCAAATTTCAAAGTGAAATTAATTCCAATAACAAACACTGGATTAAATGGAAAAAATATATTCTAATTACACTTTAAAACCATTTAAAAAGATAATCTATCCATATAAATTATTGTAATTAAAAAATTTGTTTTTAATTAAAATATTGCGTGTTTTTACTATTCATCAAAATATGAAAGTTATCAGAATAATATGACATATTTATCCAAATTAAATTTTTATATCCTTATTCCAAGGAAGAATTTTATTTTGTCAAATTGAACTTATAAAAATGTCAAAAAATAGATTTAAAGTGGGTGCGCCATCAAAAAGCGGCAAAACTGCATTTTTTGAAAAATACTTATTATACCCGAAAAATTTATTTTGTTCTCATACCATATTCTAGAAAATATGTAAGATGAATAATAATGTTATAAGATTCAAAATTTAGTTAATACTATTCATAATGGCTAGTCCATAATAATATTATAACAATATATCGTTGTTTAGTGAAACCTGGTATTGCGTACTACACACGCTATCGAGGAAGGTCGCGATTGCGTGTAATGCAAGCCAAGTCAGGGTGGCGTGTAGTGCAAGACTCCTTTGTTGATGCGTATAACAAAATACAACCATATTTCATTTATACATTAAACAAAGTCTATACTTAATGTTGCATATAATAATTTCTACAAAACGAACTTGAAATTATGTGTAACACGAGCCAAGAATAGTGTTGTGTATACTGCAAGCTAATACGATGTTGAGTATAGCGCAAGATAATCTTGGTGTAGCGTACAACAGAAGACATAAACGAAATTAAAAGAATATTTTTCATAAAATCTTGAGGTGTTACATAAACTCCATTGACATGGACTCATGTTGAAAAAAATACATCATAGTGGAATCAACGTTATGTATTAATCTTTTTAGAGTTCACCACTTATAATTCCATTGGAAACTATTTGATGTCATATATTTTAAGATAGTAAACAATTATTTTTGAGATTTTATAGTGACTGTTCCTCCAGCAGCCCATCCACCACAAATTTAGTGTTATTCATAAGACCACCATATTATGTTTGAACTTGTATCCACAATGGGAGTCCAGGATGATGAAATTTTATTAAAAAATCTGTCAAACATTCTCATGATTAATATAAGGATTATAACTCATGTTGTTAAATGTTATGAATATAATTTCATAATGTCATCACATTGGACAGGGAAATGTAATTGGATAGAAAAGTTTGATCCAATGCCTCCCATGTGAGGATGGAATGATGGGGAATACCTTTGGTATAATCCTTTTCATTATCCATTAATTAAAAGGGAAACAAATGGATCCTAATAGCATCATCCCACACTCTGTGGTAACAAAATGTGTCACATATCTCTAGAGAATTTGAGGAATAATAATTGGGGTATTCTATTGAATAAAATTAAACGGTATTATATATGAGGTACATGATGGCTGACTTAATTTAAAAATGTTGGGCTTGCACCGGTGGCCGAACAATGCTCATATCTGCTCTGTGAATCGATGGAAATCTATACTCCATCAGGGTATAAAATAGAGGCATATATTTTTGAGTACATTGAGAAATATATTACTCCCCATATACAATGTAGTTCCATTGATTCAAAGGAATACATGGAATCCACTATTGTAGACTATACTACTATGATTATTATTGTTGGCCATAGCATAATGAAAATTGAGTCGATGTTCTTTGATGGTTATGTGGCATGTTCCTTATAAAATTGGATGGTAGAGGCTTGTTCAATTCACTATTAGTAGAAAGATATTGGTTTTTACTCCCATAAAGTGAAAAATTCTATCAAAATCCATAGATAGAGGCTGGTTCTTCATCCTCCATATTTGTAATGGGGGTGCTCTAGATGTGCTCTCCCATAAGTTCTTGACATCTCCTTGATATAGAACATTTGATTAATGGGTCAAACAAGAGTATTTCTACTGACTTAGCACTCTTAGAATGATTAATCTAGTGGATCATGAACTTATGGTCTTACACAACACCAAAAACACAGCAAACAAAAAAGGAAAAAACAAAAAATAACCAAAAATAGAAATGGGATTAAGAGAATATTTTTTTAGAATTTATGATTTTTTTTACTCAATTAATAAAAATTGAAATCTTTATAACACCATTTAAATCACAAAAATTGTGGCCACAATTATTTTTCATTTCCATATGAAGTGTTAATTTCAGTGGCCTAAAATGAATTTACAACCCTCACAACTTGTATAGTACGAGTTTGACCTACTGGGAGACTTAGAGTGTTTTGTACATTTACTTCTGTTTAATAAACTGAGGGTTTTCTAAAATTAGAGACAATTTTTGAAATTTGTAATAGTTAGTCAAAATCTTTGAGTGTATAACTACCTAAATTCATTAAATTTTTACTGGAAACAAAACAGAAAGGAACTATTTTTAACAATCAATAGATAGAATGCATCAGGGATGTGGATCTTTAAGAATATCATAAAAAATAAATAGTATTATTGTGTTTTTTTGTTCATAATAACTCTTATTTATTTTATTCAAATGTGATAAAACTCCCTTCATCTGGTAAGTTCCATTTAAGTTTATATAAATCAATTCATTTGTATGAAAATTAGATTATAAAAACATTTATGAAAACAAACCCTTTAGAAAAAATGATTGTACCAAATCGTAATGGTATTACTCATCATAATTCCCTTTTAGATCCCCCAAAACTCCATTCTGGATTTGATACAGAGTATCTAGTATGAAAAAAGAGGGAAACATATGAGAATTATGAGATATAGAGGAATTAACACTGACACAACAAGTGGAATTATTCACCAATAAATCTTCATTGTCCACAACCCCATTCAATAAAGTAATTAGAAAATCATTGAAAAAACTAAATAAACATGATATTGATTGAATTGGTGTTCATTATAGCTATGAAATAATTGAAACAATTCCCATGAAATCACAAGAGAAAAATCTTAAAAAATTCATAGAATGAGTTTTAAGATCTATTTCATCCAATATGATTCCAATCTGATTGATACTCTTACTCCAAAATGATATAGGGATCATTTATTGGATTCTACCTAGTGTCTAAGAGTGGTTAATGGTCATAATAACAAGTCAAATGGTAGTTGAGGTGGTATATGGAAAGTGGGTGGCTTCCTATGGATTGATGCATGATTTTGGTGCAAAGTTAGTTGAACCATGTTCAAACTATGACCATGGTTATATTATTTTGGATATGAGGCACACCATTTTATAAATGGACCACACAATTTTTTAAACTATACAGAGACCATGAAAATGGACATTTCCCCTTATAACATCAACCCACATAGTTCCCCATAAAATATGCATGGGTTTCATAACTGTGTGGGGGGTGTATGACTGGTTTTTTCACAAGGATCCTGATTGTTCATGGTTTCCTAGTATGAGGTGCATAGATTATTTGACTTATTAGTAACCATGCTCCTTGAAAAAAGGGTCCAAATGCCTCATATTTCCATCTAAAATGCCCAGTTCATTCCAAATCTTCTTAGACCTTCCATGGATGACTAAATCCCACCTATCAACACATGTTAAGGTTTTAAGGACATGACAATTGATCAAATAACAATTTTCAATGTGATTTAATGTATTAAAATTACATATGGAGATAAGTGAATCAATTTCTTCAATTTATAATAAAAACATGAAGTCATATGAAGACATGGATGATTATATCATTCCCCAACATTTACGTTGTCTTTATCAAGAGGGATCTAGAATTTTTTTTTGAGATATCTCAGTAGATATTTCAAAGTAAAATTGAATAATTTTTTCCATCTAGGCCACATATAGTGAATTTCATTTGATACATTGAGTTCCTAGATGTTATAGGGTTTCATATTCTGAATGAAATATGCACTGATATCATTTTTCATCACTCCCTTAGATATTTTCTTGTTTTATTATCAATTTAAATATAAAAAACATAGATAAGTATCACCTAGATATTCTCAAGACACTTAAACAAGTTGATATGGATATTAAGCATGGAACTAATTCTATCCATTTAATGAATAAATGTAATGTAAAGGTGAAGTTATCTGAAACAAAATCTTCACTGAAACACTCTTATAACAAGAGAAATATAAGGGTTCAAGAAAGAAAACCTGACTATATCTACTTCTAATCTTGTAAGGAGTGCCACTGTAAGAAAAACTGCACCATAATAAAGAAGAAAGTAGAAGATTCATGTGATTTTGTTTTTTAGTTCAATTTATCCATTTCTAAAAATTGGGTAATAAATACCACATATGGTGTTCACATATGTACTCATATATTGGAACCAAGAATATTTTTGAAGATTTATTAGGTTGAGGTATATCTAGGATTTTCCAATGAATCCATACCTATTTCAATGAATATTAGGTATTACCACATCATGTTTCCAGTGCGAATGATATTTTTTTCCTAAAATTTTGTTATTATGTGGCTTTAGTGACCAAAAAGACTATATCTGTATATATACATTATAAAGATGGATATATTTCTAGATTTAGGAATTAATTTTTATTATTTTATAATGAATAAAAATTTTATAGTAATGAATATTTAAATAATTGTCTTCAGGTTTTGGATTATGTGAACCATGTAATGGAAATCAATAACAAAACTATTTAACAAGAATTATACCACACCCAACTATGACATCACAAGACATGTTATGTAAGTTAAAATCATTTGACCAAATTATACTAAGATGAATATTCAGATTCATTTCAAACAAAACCACTTTTTATGTTCGAAACATGTTTACAATGAAAAATGAAAAAATCCCCATTTAGTGGAAAATGCTAAAGGTCTAAAGAGATGTTTGAATTAGTTCGTATAGATCTGTGTGGACCATTTCAATTTGAATAAAGGAATGAGTGCCCATACATCATAACTTTTACTAATGATATTATCAAATATGGATATTTCTACTTGATGAGGTGTAAGTCAGAATATATTGATAAATTCAAAAAATACAAGTGTGAAGTTGGAAACCACCTTGGAAAGAAGATTATGAAGCTCTTATCATATTGAAGTGGAGAATGTCTAAGTAAAGTATTTATAGATTATTTATGGGAGTTTCAAATTCTATCCCAACTCACTCCTTTATATACACCTCAATGGAAAAGTGTTAGATAAAGCTTGAATCACACCTTGTTAGAGATATTGAGATTAATTATGAGTCATGCAAGCATTCCATCATCCTTTTAGAGATACACATTACATACAAGAATAATAATAAACTATGTGCCAACTAATGTGGAAGATGGTATCCCATAACAATTTTGGAGTGTAATGAATCTTATTTTGTCATACATACATGCATGGGGTTTTGAATCATTTGTTAAGTCATCTTCAAGGAAAAAAAATTCTCTCTAAGGCACAAATATTACCTTTATAGGACAACTTAATGAAATAAGGGGATATTGCCTTTAAAACTCCTATAAAAAATTTATGTTTGGAATGAAATTCCATATTCCTTGAGAAGGGTATCATATCTAAAAGAGACAATGGGAGGATGATATAATTTGTTGAATTCTTGGATAAAGGAAAAAATAGTTAGTATAGGATTATATACCTAAAATAAACATGGAAGAAGAAGTTTTAGAGACACGAGTACCACGTCGGAGTACAATAGAGGTTAGAGAACCTAAAAGATATGAATTTCTAATCAAAATGGATTGCAAATCATTATTAGTTGATAATAATGATACTTTAACCTACAAGGAAGTGGTAAGTGGAAATAAGATATGAATTAAAAATTGGATTCCGTGTATAAAAACCATGTATAGATTTTGGTATACCCTCTAGTGGATAAAAGCATATTGGTTTCAAATGCGTATTCAAGAAGAAATTGAACATGTATGGACAAGTAAATACTTATATGTAATGACTGGATTCAAAAGGGTTCAAACAGTGTCATGAGATTGAACATGATGGAACCATTTCACCAGTTTCTACACTCAAATCACTACGAAATAGATTTTTTTGCATTCTATGACTATGATATTTTGAAAATAGATTCCAAAACTACCTTTATTAATAGGAACCTTCAACAGGGTTCCTATATGACATAATTTAAAGGGTTTATGACTCCAAATGAGAGTAAAAAATCTTAAAAGAAGTTGATATCCATTTAAGGGTTAATTGAAGCATCTAGTTCTTGGAAGATTTGGTTTTATGAAGAAAAAAAATTAGTTTCATAATTAATGAATGGGATCCTTGTGTCTATAAGTGGTTTAGTGATAGTTTGATGGTTTTTATGATAGTTTATATCAATGGAATATTAGCTGTTGAAAATTATATACCAATCTTACTAATTGTTAATTCCCTATAAAATAAATTCTTATCCATAATGGACTTAGGTGAAGAATTATAGATTCATGGGATCAAGATATATCATTACATAGCCAAGAGACTGTGTGGTATATGTCAAAGTAAAAATATGGGTAGGATATTGAAGATATTATTTATAGAATAATCCATGATGGTATTTTTTCAAGTGTCACATGTAATTCATCTTTATAAGAATATGTGTCCTCATACACATGAGTAATGAAAAAGGAATTAAAGGATTCCATACACATTAGTGATTGGACCAGTCATGTATGAAATTCTGTGTACTATTCTAGATGTCGCCTATGACATAAGTATAGTAGGATGATATCAGGATATTTCAAGTGATATCCATTGGATGGCAGACAAGATAGTCAAGACTACCCTTAAGTATCTAAGGAAATATAAACATATGATCCTATTATATATTGAAATAAGGAACTGATCATAATAGGATATATAGATTATAGTTTACAAATATATCATTATGATCATAAACCATTGTTGGGACATATCTTCACCCTCAATTGAGATTCTATAAGATGGCAAATCTCAAATCAACTCATGGTTGCAGATTCTATAGTAGAGTTTGAGTATATCATGGGTTCTGAGGTAGATAAAGAATAATTTTGGATATAAAACATAATCTATGAGATTGAGGTAGTAATTATTAGTAAATATCATATCACACACTATTATAATGATACTAGAATTATGGGTCTTTCAAAGGATCCACGTTTATATCAATAGAAAAATCACATAATTCTGATGTATCATCTCTATAGGGATTTTTCTCATAGAGGTGTAGTTGTAGTGAGAATATTCTCCATGTAATACAACATGGATGACCCCTTGACCTAATCCTTATCTAAGTAAAAATATGATCTTCATGTGTTTTATAACGAACTAAAATTCATTGGTTGTTTGAACTAGACTAAGTGGGAGTCTAATAGAGTTGGTGTTTTACAACCAACTATTTTTACATTAGATTACATGCATATTCAAATAATTTAATATTTATTAATCATATTAATAACTAATATTAGTTTTTATAGATTAATTTAATGTAATAATTTCTTAGAGTACACGTTTCATTGAAAATGTCATAATAGCCACCTACTATGATTTGAATCCTGAAATTCCATGATGATATTCCTAAATCATGTTATATTTTTAGAAAAAAATATAATATGGGGGAATATAGTATTTTAACTATAAGGTTTGGTGATTATAAAAAGACTAGATTTAATGTCATGAAGTTAAAACATAGTAATCTACAATATGGGAGATTTTGAGAGTAGACTCGCGAGTAAGAATTCCTCATGTTTATGTGTCATAAAATATTACTATCTATGAGTGTGTGTAATGGTTTTTAGACTTTATGATTTTTATTAATTCATGTCTTGAATCACACACTTAGATTTACTAATCAATACTATTAAACCATACGTTCTTGGGATGTAGGGCATGTTGGTTGTGTAAAAAATGACATGTTAATAATTAATAAATTCTGAAAGTAATTATTACTTGTGTAATTATGGATGTTTATATCTCAACCAATTGTTTGAAATAGAACTATTACATTAAATTAATTATCCAAGGTTTAATGATGAGTTTATTTTAGATAGTCAATGAAATACATATCAATCATATATTTTTATGACATTAATGTCAAAAATTCTATACGAGATATTGTGACAAAGGGATTATATTTCATAGTGAGTGATCATATGTGATTTTCACGTTGTGACATTAATTTATTTTTCTTGGGTGGCATGACAAATTTCTAGATTGTAATCATGGACTTTAGTCTAGACTACTTAATGACTAGAATAAATAATATTTTATGTTCACACACTCAGTGTTTTAGTAGATCTTAATTAAAATATATTTGAATTTATTAATTTGAATGAATATTATTCTCAAGATCAAGGAATAATTTTAATCATGAATTAATGATTTCATAAATTAAATAAATATTTATTTGTAAGGTAATTGTTAAATTATGTGGACATATAATATTTATTTAATTATTTATATAATTAATAAATTATTAATTTATTTTGGTATTAAATAAATTCCAAATAAGATGAGCAGATTAAGTTTTTGTCTAGTTGTATGTAATAATTTTCATGCTAGTAAAAATAATATTTATCATTACTCTAGTTAGCGCAAACCATTAGAAAATAATAATAAAAATATTATTACATGTAATGGTATCATATAATGTTTAATGTATTATTGAATGGTCGTTGTGCAGTTAAATAAAATTTTAAGTCTAACCCTAACTCTATAAATAGATGAGTCTATTTATTATGTAGGTACTAATCAAAATTAAGAATCCTTGTGTATAATAAATTCTAGATATCTCTATCAATATTGAATAAATCTCTAGATATTATCCTCCATTTACTATCCACTAAACAATAAGAGTACAAGGACTATTTTAAATATTAAATTAATTTTAAAATGATCCTAACTAACACTATAAGATGATCAATTCACCATGATAGAACCTAAAAATCCATCAGTTTGATTTGGATTTCAAAGGACAATGTTTGGATCACTGTTATCGGTATTTTATACATGGAACCAACAATTAAAAAGATGAAAAATTGAAAATGGTTTTATAAAATCAATAATTACATCAATGAAAGATCCCAAGAACAAGGTATTACTTCTCATGATATATTTAAATTAATTATAAATTTAACATGAAAATATCACATCTTGGTTTTGGAATATTTCATGGTAAATATTTTTTTTGGAAAATTTTAGTTCATGATGTTTAAATATTTTACAATATTCAAATTATCCGTCAAATATGACATTTTCTTAGTTAGTAATAGCCTCGATATGTGATTGCACTGATCCAAGAACCATCAATTTTATCACGTATCCAATCTAGATCATTGAATCCAAAATGTGGTATTATAGAGGAAGGACATTGATTCTATGTGATGGAATCATTTGGTAATTCTATAAGAATTTAAGAAAATCCATGGAATTTACGTGTCAATTTTCAATGTTATAGAAATAAAAATCATTTATTTTGAAAGGTAAATGATACCAAATGTACACTTTAAAAATATTTTTATTATAGAAGAGTCAAAAATCGATGTATTAATTCAAAGAGATTATAATTTTTATACATTTTTTTAATACGTTGAAGGTTGAACCTCCTTTATTCATCTGATTCAATAACCTGCTTAAAAAATAAAATGGATAAAAATGTTTCATTGAACATAAAAGTGTTTATCCTAGTGTTTTTTTAAAATATGTGCGATATGAACCCAAAACCCATTAGTGTTATATACTTAAAGAATGAAATCATATTTTTATTGTACTAATACAAACACATAGAAAACCATACATGGTATAAATAAAATTTCTTATTTAATAAATATTCCCATTGAATTAAATAACTATTATTTTCTATCATGATATTCTAGAAGGAATATCTTTTTTAAGAGTATAGAATGAGTTTCTATTGGACAAAGAGATGTTCAAAGTCAATGAATAAATGAATTTTCCAATCAGTATTCAAAGTGAATATTATTTAATATCCTAAAATATTATATGGTATAATGGTAAATTTAATCTTAAAGAGTTATATTTAGTTACCATAAAATGATATTATCATTTAATATGATAAAATAGTTTAAGATGTGTTGGTAAGAAAATAATGTAAATAGTTACTGTTTTAGAAAAATTCTCTTATAGAAAAAGGATTTGGTGAAAGGGTTAATATAATGATGATGATTATGAACATATAAAGTGTTTTATGAAGGTAGTAGAAGTTATTAACATCTTAACAATGGTTTTTTATAATCAATGGTGTTTTAATAGTATGTTCTAGAAGCACTACTACAAAAATTTCCCACAACCTTGGGAGTATAGCTTATGGTTACCTACAGGGGATCATATGTTGATATAAGTCCATGGTAATCCTTGGAAAAGGGAAATATATTCAATAAAACCATTAATATTTTTTCCCTCCATAACACTTTGACATGAAAATACCCATGAAGCCTAGTAACAACTCTATAAAATGGATTAAAGGACGTATTTCCATGGGTAATTTCACTAAGGGACATAAGATAATGTGGGAAACCTTTTTTGATCACATGAATGACATGTGGAGAATATATACTAGCCTATAGTCACTAGAATTCAAGGTCCGGGGTATAAGTTTAACATGAACAAGATTATAAATGTGTACATTGGTTTTCAAGGACCTAGGTACCACATAAATTAATGTATAGATACATGCATCAATGCCCATGGCTATGGAGACCACATGGTCAGGCCAATATCTACAAGTGAAATACCCATGACTATATGCGGGTCAATGTGTCACATAGGGAAATGAACCCGATGCTCATGACTATAAATGTTCCCCTGGAATATCTATAGGCATGAGCACTATATTCACATGGATATAGTCCTCTTACATTAGACATATAATTATAAAAATATTTATAAAAATTCTTATTACATTAATAATAATAATTATTATTATTTAATAATAAATATGTATATATTTATATATATACATATATGTAAAAGTTTCATAGAAAAGTGTTATATATGTTTGAAACTTAAACTAGACATCATGGGATAAAAAACCATCAAATTATTTTTCAAATATCTTTCACCATGGGTATTTCTTGATTATGTACTTACTTCCATTGGAAAAAAACCCATGCCCCTCTAGATGTATATCCTCAAGAAATACATGGGGATATAGATATATATCCGAATTCCATATATCCTTTTTATGGACACACATTGTATGATTGTTTTCCATGCATAGGTAAATATCCCCTATGGCTATTTCCACTGTTATATGGCCCATGGGAACCAAGAATTTGGTCATAACACTTTTTTCTACCAGTGCTGTTGAACATGTAGAATAAGAGTATCACTGATATTAAAACTCACATACATTATAGATGTTACTCACTAAAAGATTTTAGTGGGTGTGTTTTTTTTCATATTGACACAGATATGTGGAATGAATTATACGAAGATGTATTGAGTTAAAAAACCCTAAATGTGTATCAAACACGAGACTGATCTGGTGGTATATCATTTGAGGAATGATTAGATGAGTGATTATATATGGTTTTGTTAATATTCCTAAAATATGTTAAGGACATAAAATATATCATGTTATATAAATTATAGAATCCATATTATCACGCTTCATGTTAGAAATATATATTTCATGAATTGAAATGATCATTAACCACTCAAATCATAGATTTGAGTTAAACCTAACTGATGTTCATCATGGAGTGTTATGGGTTGTGAGGAATTGATAATGTTATCATGAGTAGGATTTTGTATAGAGATCCAAAATATTCTCATGATGCACAAAATGAGTTTTGTGCACAAGATAACACTACAGTATATACCACATGGAGTGGAATACTTTATATATATATTTATAATAGGGCTGCATGTTTCATATTAGGATTTTTCAGTATCTGAGGTTGGTGAGATACCTAGTATAATAACTTTCATACTTTAATAAATTTCTTATACAATCATTGATGATAAAATAATGATAGGGTGGTGGTGTATGTTGTTGATCATGTCGCCAGTTAGAGGATAAAAGAGATTGAATTCTTCATCTCATATTATGAGTATGAAATCTAGTTCCTTGATTAAGATAGTCTTAAATAGTGTACAATTGATTATGAATAGTAAATAATATGTGATTATCTATTTAGATGATGGAAATGTGATGTTCTAATCTATAAGGGTGAATTACATGTGATGTATTAATCGACCATGATAGTCTTTAGTAAAATACTCAAGAATATATTATTAGTGTATATGGAATTAACAATATTTGTATCCCATGTTTACTCAATGTTTGGGTGAAAAGGAACATATGAATATTTATACTTACATATGAGGTAGACGGTGGAAAAAGGCATAAAGATATAATTGTCTTATGTAGATTATGATAGATAATTTTTTATCTTGAGTAGCATTATTGCTTTAATAGTGGATACCCTTTTCTTATATTTTTCTATTTTTGAATTCATAACTATTATCTACGCTATAAATATTAAAATTGTCACATTTTTATGTTATGCAAATTCAAATAATTTACATATCATAGATCTACCAAAAAAGTGTTTTTGAGGATATTTATAATAAGTTATGGATAAATTTTTCTAAGTTTTAATATATGATTTATGGCATAGTGAAAATGTTGGAAAGATTTTCCAAAGGGAGTTTTAAAAAATATAAAAAATGGGTTATGGATTTGGTTTCATTTTTTTATACATATGTTGTGTATTGATGCTTTAAATTTGTTATTAAAATATCTAATAATATCAGAAGAAAATTATATGTAACAAGAAAGAGAAAATAAATAAAGGAAATTTTCATTGTAAAAGAAAATGTTTATCAATGAAATGACAATATTTTGTGAAGTAGATTTAATTTTTAGAATTGTAATTATGATACATTGTAGATAAAAAACATTATTATAATTTTTTTGGGATTTTATGATATATAGAATGGGAGTGGAGAAAGTGGAGTAATATTATAAATTATTGGGGGCACTGACAGATAATGTGAGGAGATGGATGGTGAGGATATATCTTGATGATGAACCTCTATACTGGGATGATGTGTTGATTCATGAAATCCAAGGTAGATAGATTGATTTATTCCTCCATGCATGAAGATTAATAACACCTAAAAGGCATAGAAAATATAAGCAACTCTTACCTTTTTTTATTATATCCCCATGTATCCATCAATTAAACCACACATTAAAATATGTTTTATTTTATTTCTAGCTTCACAAAAAGTCAAAACATTAAATCATAATATGATTTGAATGAGAAATAATCTACATAATTTAATCCATCAACTTCATTTATTCCATCATTTCATGATGAAAATTGGCTGCCTAAGGAAGAATTTATTTTTGGGATTATTATCTTTTAACCTTAGTATTTGGGAGTTGTTTCCACTCCCCCGATGAGTCTATGGAAGGATAAAAAAACATAACATTTTTTTGGGATGATGATCATATCAATAATCCTAAAATATGTGACTAATTTATTGGTATATATTTCTTTTATCAATTAATAATTAATTATGTTATGGGGAGGTATCTTGGAAAAAATACAACTCCAATATAGAAGGCAATATTTATGAAACTCCAAACACAATAAAAGAACAAAAAAAAAGTTTCAGCTAAAGTGTAATTCAAAAAAATAAAATAAAAAAATGTATTAGAAAAAGGGATAGGAATAAAAACATGATAAATACATAATAAGAATGATAAATCATAGAAAGCTTAAGAACACATGATATTTATGTGGTTTGGACCACTTTGGTCCTACTACATGACAAGAACATCACACAAAACCTATTATTTAACAATTAAACACATGGAAGTAGATAAAAAATGCATCAAAGAAAAATATAAAAAAATAGAAAATAATAATAATAACTAAACACCCACATGCACACGAACAAAAAAGAAACAAAAAAGAAACCAAGGAATGCTTTAATAGGAAAAAAAAACAGAATGAGTCCCCCGTAATAGGGATTTATGTCAAATTTCAAAAATCACTTCATGATTTTTTAAAGTTGATTGATCCTTCTCAGAACCTATAATCTCTTAGCATTGTAATTGGTAAATACTCATATAATTAGTCATGAATGGTTTTTCAAAAAAAAACCATGAACATGCTCAACCAAATATGTATTATCACATTCTCCCTCAATTTCTCCAGGATTACACCTATTTGAGCTTAAATATGGTCCAAAAATGTTTTATGAGGGAAATTTTCCATTTAAATAAATTAAAATAACCACTAATAATGTTAAAAAACATGTTTTTCGATGAAACTTATGAAAAGAGCTGTTGGAATGAATCCCAAATGACTAATGGTACATAAGGGACCATCAACATAGTATGCAAAGGATAACATTGCACTATGTATGGGTCTCTTGAACACTATATAATGATCTTTAACTTATTTTATAAGTTTCTACCACCAATCATGTAAGGTTATTACTCCCACTGTGTAAGAGTTGGGTGAATTGGTGACCTTCTACGTAAGGGTAGTTCCACCCATGACGTAACAGTCAATCACCCAAATCCTCAACCACATAAGGTTTATCCAATCCCCATTTAAGTGTAAAAAAATCTAGTACTCTACCAACATAAGGGTAAGACTTGACTCACATAAGAGTAAGTCACTTCATCAATAGGTTATATAAAGGTAACACAACTATCACATAAAGACAACATATCCACTACAAAATTTATTTAAGGGTCACCCTGAGCATTTTTAGGGTAAAAACACATCACCATGGCTACATAACTGTATAATGATCACTAAATAATGGTAATCATATAAAACTCAATTATCATGTACGGGTAACATACCACTAATGTGTGGGTAAAATAAAAAATCAATAATATTGGAAAACACTTTATAAGAAAAATAAAACAAAACAACCATGAATTAATGTGAAACCTGAGATTATTCAGAGAATTAACAAATAAAAAAACAAATTAATTTTTGTTTATAACACTAATATTCCATATTTAACAAAATATCCACCTTAAATAATAAAATTTAAAGCACATAGGAGAGATGTTCATGCAAGTATACACTAGCCTAATCTATTAGTTACTACTTATAGCCTTCACTAACAAAATACCATAAGCTCATCCCTCATTATCCAGACCTAAGAAATTTCCTAGCATGTACCACAATGGAACATGACTTCTTGTATGAACACATTTACTACTATGAAATTCTAAAATATTATAATAAAATAAAAAAAATTGAATCTACATTAAAAAAATCATAACTTCAATTACCTAATCTCCCAGAATCATATACCATAATCCATATAGATATATTCCATTATAGTTATTAGTCATATCATTTGTGACTGTATGAAACCCAAAGAAAACCAAGTAGTAAAAACACCTCAAACAAAAATAAATATGAAAAAAAACTATAAATAAAAAGTATAAACAAGACCAAAAATGAAAATATTATAATTGAAATAAATAAAAGTTATATAAAACATACTATATGTAAACAAATTATGATGATCAGAGAAAAGACTCAACTTGAGCCCAAATTGCTCAGACAACTAGCCCTACGCACGACCCCTCTTCCAATTTCCCCTAGTAAATTAGTTATAGATCCAGTCCAAGGAACATAGAAGAAAGAAAACCTAGAGCTACACCAACTATATAATAATTTATGCCGAACGAACTCAGTGGACCCCAACATAATAATAATCAGGTTATAACACATTGTTCTGGAATATACTATCCCTAGGAATATCCCTAGGTAAATATATCATAATGCAGTCGATCATTACACCGTGATAGCACATAAAATTCTTAATCCAACTATAATATTTCATTTATTTTATTTTACCTTTTGGTTGTCCCTTAACACTAAGAAAATCAGACCTAGACATATCCCATTTATCCTCCGACTTCAAACCATTAATTTATAGACTGTAAGACAAAATAGGTGACTTCACTTCGATTATTTTGATGGAATTCCTAACATAAAACATGGAATATATAACCATATTGATTGATTATCAAAGGAAAAAATCATAGTGGCCATATATTATTTTATAATGTAAATTGGATAAACTTAACACTGTCTAATTAAAACTATATGAATGATTTCTTATATAAGTTTCCAGACAATTTTGAACTCATAAAGATGTAATTTCTATTCTAATATCCCTAAAAGGTACCCAGTCATGTTAATATTCAATAAATTCATCCATATTTCACTGGAGGAAGTCCCATGAGACACTTCTAATATGTAATTGTCTCATATAGCCAACACCAACAACAAGTAATGGGCCTTTTTCTAAATAGTAGGGCCAAAATCCATAAAAGAGGATGAGGTCACTCCTATAGTAGAGATAGTGATGATCATACTCATAGATCTTTCCAAATATTCTTCAAGTATATTATGGAAAAAAGTCCACTCATTTGACTCTTCAAAAACAAAGATCGTTAACTCCAATAAACACCTCAATCACTAATCACATAGAATAAATATCTAGACCCAATAAAACCTCACAGGGATTTAGATCTTTTATAGGGAGGTCTACAGTGAAGAACACATCTCAAAGGCAAGAGGATATATTTCATAATCCCACCACACAATAGAAAAAAAATAATATTTGATCCAAATAAAACTTCATATAAATAAGAGAAACCAAAAAATAACAATAGAAAGAAATGTTTACAAAAACATGCAAAATCCACAACGACAATGATAAATTAAATAAAGTTAAATAATAATATAATTTTACATGGTTTGGAGAACTTTGGTCCTACTCTATCATAATAAAATTACCCAACACCTTTTATTAATAAAATAGTCCCATGGTTTCATAAAATAAAAAATAAAGGAAGAAGAAGATAAAAAAACTGAAAAATAAGGAAATAACGTGACACCAACATGCACATGAAAAAAAGACAAAAAATTATCCAAGGAAATATTTAAAAGGAAGAAGAAAAATATATCAATACTACCTTACTAGTGATCTATATCACTATTCAAAAGTATCATAAGGTTTTTTTCATAGATGATTGATCCTCTTAAGAACATGGAAGCCATAAGCCCTCCCCCATAATATTTCTCAGAGAATAATCCATTAATGGAGTCACCAATAAGGACACAAACTAGATCACCCACCTCTAGATCATCTCATTATTCCTTGAATTCAATCTGATTATACCAACCTAAGATTTGAACTATTCCACACATATATAAGTATGGTGAAAAATCATTTAAATCCATTCAAACAACTTACAATAACCCTAGGACATGTGTTCAGTTGAGATGATTCTAGAAGAACCTATTACAAAAAAACTAGAATGGTCAATTCTTGGTATGGGTCCACCATCGTGAAACATAAAGGTTTACATGGAACTAAAAAACAGTTTCTCAGATTCTACATAAAATAAATCCCCCCATTATGTAAGGGTCCCACACACACTACTTAACTGTTTCACATACACTACCAATGTAGGGAGTGAATCCTATAACTTCTATGTAAGGGTTTCACCACCCACTATGTAAGGGTCACTCGATCAACTGCGTAAGGGTATTACGGTCCTCACATAAGGGTACAACCTCTAGAGATCTTCCCCACATAAGGATAAATAGTAGCTCGCATAACAATAATATTCTCCATAAATAGGTTACATAAGGGTATCACAACCCTCACTTAATGGTATTGCAGCTACTACACAAATCATATAACGATAAACCTAAGAATAAGTAAGAGTAAACCACACATCATCATTACCACGTTAGGATATAAAAATCCGTACAAAAAAGAAATCCCTATAAACTGAAAGATCATATAAGGGTAACATACTGCTTATGTGAGGGTAAAATATAAAATAAATAACACTACTAATCACTTTCTAAAAAAAATATAAAAAATCATGAATTAACATGAAACATGTGGTTATTCAGGTCCTCAAAAAATCAATGAAAAAAATAAAAACGTTTTATTATGAAACATTAAAAAATAAAAACATAACACATTAATAATAAAAATAAAAATAAAAATAAAAATAAAAATATTATTATTATTATTATTATTATTCCTTAATTTGGTGTGAGTGTCCTGGTTGGGGTGGTGTTTGGGTGTGCATCCTTGGATCAAACTAGGATATGGGTGTCTTTTTATCTTTTCACATGTTGTAAAACTATATAGATTATTATTATTATTATGCAATTTATGGATCTATATCTCTTAAACAGTGCCTTTACATGTGGATTTTATCATATTTACCATTTTCTGAAACAAATAAAATTATTAGTAATATTAAAAAAATAAAAAAAATAAAAAAATTACAATTAATTTGAAACCAAAAAACCCAAAATAAACATGGATTTCAAAATTAAAATTTTCCAAAACAAGCATCATTGATCTGCTACTCATGTTTTTTAAAAATTATTAAAATAAACTTAAATAATTCACAAGAAAAAAATATTTTATGAATTTATTTATAAAACATTTAATGATTTTATTTATCAAATTAAATTTAAGTAGAAACATTTTCTTTAAAATATGACAATGAAAATGTATTTATAATCTAAAAAACAATGAAAATTTCTACCATTCTCATTTTATTATCGCATGTTTTTCAATTAATATAATATATTTTATATGGATTTATTAAAATAAAACATTTATTCATGGTATTAAAAAATCATTCAACTGAATTAATATAGAAATATTGCGAAACACATTTAAGATTTTAGACAATATTAATGGATTTTAAAGATATAAAATTTGATAAAATAAGTGGAAACTTCAAATAACCTAAAATATTATTATTAAAATGATAGGAAAAAATAATAATGATGATGAACATATAATAATAGACCTCTATATAGTATCTCTGTCCCCATACAGATGATGATAAGAACTATGCCACAATACACTATTTTATGCCTCCTAAAGTGACTGCTACTACATAATGATGAATATTGTTAAGTATTTTTTATCAATGATAAAAAAGTTATGATAAAGTGGTGGTTTTATCAGCACTAGATAAAATTAGTGATAACGTGTATGATTTTTAGTGAAAAAAATTATTTGATACAATCACCACATTTATTAGTAATTTTTTTATCACTGAGAAAGGTTATATTTATCAGTGCTTCTATCTAGTTAAAATGATGATGATGATTATCATCAAGTGTTTTAACAGTTATAAAAGGTTGTATTAGTATAAGAATTATATATTATTTGAAAATTATATTTAATATCTACAAATATATATTTATTTTTTGAATTAAAAAATCTGTTATGTAGCCAAAAAATTATTCATTTCAAGAGAAACAATCTATCTATGAAAATTGGAAAGCCAAGACTTAGTTTCACCATCAATTCTATGATATATGAAATAATGAGTATACTAATTCACTTATCTTATAAAAAAGGAAAATATTTTTTAGGATAAGTTCTTCAACATAGATCGATTCATCTTTACAATCAATCCAAATAACTACAAAACATTATCCGATTTCAAAATAAAATCAATAAAATCCAAGAAATTGGATTCTATAATTAAATACTTCCAACCATTATCAATGTAAAGTCTAAACCCAATATAATATCCCTGGATTCATCAATTGAATCTCAAAATTTTGGGAAAAAACATTTATATAGAGATGTTGTAAACAAGCCATGATGGTCTCTTGCAAATGACCAACACCCACTTTATTGTTTATAGAAAAAATTTCATCAACAATATATTTAAGACACATGGAGTAGGGGGACCAAATACCAATTTTAAGGTCTCTATATCTACTAATTTCTTTTTTTTTATTTTCAAGTTGATATCCATTCATATGTACATGAAACCCTAAAATTATTTTCCCAATCATCTTATTTAAAAAGAATCTAATTTAGATGAATATAAATCATATATGAAATGGGGATGAGGTCACAAACTATTTCAATAGGGGTGAGTGGAACCAATGGACTATATTAAATGGTAGATGAATAGAAATATCATTGAATACCTATGACTTCTCTTGCCAAACTTTCCAGACACCCATCACATAAGAAATAGTCAAATTCACATACAAAGGAGATTTTATTTCATAGAAGAAAATGGAGAAATAAAACTTGATATTAGGTGATTCTAATGAATCTTAGGAAACTTTCTGGGTTGGGACACCAAATATATAGGGTATTTATGTGATAGATTATATCTTGATTTAATAGAATAATAATTATAAGCTACATTACTCATAAAAATTGATCTGATACCCCTTCTACTAAAAAAGGAATACTTAAAATAATATCATTGTTCCTATCATTTAATAAGAAATAAATTTTATTTAAACACCATCCATCATAATTTTCCATAAAAATATCTCAAACCATGACATTATCTAATCAATTGAACAATTGGTGATGTATCAATTTAGTTGTAACGATCAACAAACCAAGGGTCATTCCAAATTTTAACCATGATGGATTTTCTAATAGATACTCTTATGTATAAGGTAAAATGATCCCATAATATTCTCTAAATAGAAACTATGTAATATTCTCAAGAATTCATTATTAAAAACTAAAAGAGTTTAATACTTAGCATGAATAATCATGGAAATAAATGAAATATGGTTTTGAAAAATAATTAATCCCTTCTTAAAAAATAAAATAATCATTAATGGAGATCCACTTTCCAAGGACCAAAAACTGACAATCCATTATGGGAAATAACTTATACCATCCCACCTAGTGGTATTTATTTTTTATATAGTGATATCCCCACCAAAAGGTAGAAAATTTGGAATATAACTGACCAATAAGACTACTCGAGTGCTTAAAGATAGAAATGACATTAGTGACGATTGATTGGGGAACCACCATAAAATGAATCTAATTCTTCACTTTAGAAACTACCCTACCAGACCATATCAAAATTTTGTTCCCAATTCCCTATTGGGTGGGAAATAATGTATCAACATGGTTAGGGGGTAGATAGATAGGATTAACATTTTTAACCTGAAAAAATTTTAATACATGTTAAATAACAATGATAAATAGAAGAATAAAATAAAAAAAATAACTTAGGGAGTTTTTATTGTGGTTTGGTATAAATTAGACACAAACCACTCTTATAACTCTACTATATGATAGATTTTTGGTATAGTAAACTGATATTTGAATGAGAATCATAACCTGATCACAACCCACTTCTTTTAGTTTATGTACAACCATGACACCTATCTTTTTAACATGGAGTCACAAAATAATTAAAAATGTGGCATTATACTATAAGTGTCACAACCTGAATTTTCTTGAATTTAATATCCAAGAGTCAACACCTAAAGAAAGAGAAATAATTATTTTAATGTAGTAGTATAAAACAAATGTGAGTAAATTTTTAAGAGATGGTAAGTAGTGTTATAGATACAAGAATCCATTATTAAATATAAGATAATGAAAGAAGAATAGGTACTAGTTCTTGAGTAATGTATCAAGATGTATCTTCAATTTAGTAATATAAGTCATAAAATATTTCATTATGCACATTATAATTAGTCTAATTGACGAAACATTTATTACATAGGACTTGTTTTATACATCAATTCATTATTTAGAGAAAATATCTTTCAGTACCCAAAAGTTTGTGTTCAGGAAACCATGTACTTTGATGTGTCATGAAGCCTTTTAATCAGATATAAAAAACTAACATTAATATATCCAATTGGGTAATGTAATTTAAATTCATAATTCATAATTATACAAGAAGGATAAAAATTACCATTGCAGAGTATTCAAAATAAATATCATTTAAATTCAAAATTGAAATACTAATTTAAACTAATTCAAATTACTCATTAAATAATTCAAATAGTCTCAAAAAGAATTGGATAAATAAAAAAAGAAAAACCACAAGAAAATTTTACAAGAATAAATAAAATTTCAAAATACTTTCTAACTTCTTAGAGAGAATAATTATTAAATATATAATTATACTGAATTAAATAACACAAAATAAGACAAATAATTCAACATAAAATATAAAAATTTAAATAATTGAAACATATGTCGTATGTATATATGAGAATCAAGAATGATTTAAGCACTAATTAAATAATTAAACAATTCTAAAAATTATTCTTAAAGATTATTTAAAATATAAATTCAATTTTAAAATAAGTAAATTAGATTAAATAATTAATAAAAGAATATAGTAAATCAAATTATCAGAAAAAATGACAAACAATGAATGCTAAAAAATTATTGATTTTGGTAAAATAAATTAAGTAATGAGTTGACTATGAGTGTCGAGTGACTATGAGGTATATGAATTGGGGACGGTTAACATATTGTTCTGTTAAAGTGTGCGGTCAACTTATATGATATTTCATAGATTAGGTTATCGAAAGTAGTATAGTTGGTTTAAATTTTAATTTATAGTAGGTTTACAAAATATTTCATCATGTGGCAGCTTGATTCCTCATGGTATGTTCAAATATATACTTGCAGTAGTTCGAAAAAATATTCAATTAGTAACATTAGAATATCTTATGTTCACATAAATAAATAAACATGCATTCACTTAAAAAACCTATGGCCACTTAAAACAACACACATGTTCACTTAAAAAAACATGATGTAAATTTGAAAAAACCCATGCAGTCACATAAAATAACACATATAGTAAAATTAAAAATAACATGTTTGATCACTTTGAGAAACCCATGTGGTCACTGATATCATAAGATTCGGTCAAATTTTAGTGTAAATAAAAATAAATTTCTGCCTTCTAAGACGTTCAAATAAATATATATAAATTCCTTATCTTTCTATCACAATAATTTCAATACAAAACCAAGATATGTAACAAAAATTATCATAGAATAACAGAAGAGAAAAATAAAACGATATTTAATGTATATACAAATAAACATGAAGCAAGAATAGACCAAAATGTGAACTGAAGAACCCAATTTTTTTTAATATTTTGTGTAATTTTAGTCGATATAATTTCTTGATAAAAAGTTTATGTGATAATAATTTAAGGTTTATTTCCTACCTTCTAATTATTCAATGAGATGATTAATAAATTTGAAAGGTTGTTGTTCTTTTATTAGAAGTATTAGTTCTATTGAAGCAACATAAAATGAGACGATTGTAGAACCATGCTTATGTTCTAAAGAAATATACCAATTGCATTATGATAATATACATTATTTACCACATTTGTTAAATACCATTTGATACCAATTGTCAATGAGTAATTTTGTAAATTTTTGAAAGTGGAGATGAATTTTTAGTTTTTGTTGTTTTATCATCATATGGTTGAAGATTTGAGGAGTTAAAAGAAAGTGGAGTTTATAATAACCCTGAAAAAAATGAATTTAATGTTTTTCATGAGTTATATTTTGAGATCCTTAGTATGACTTGTATTTATTCTTAGAATATTTTTTTGGTAAGGCTACTAATAAATGGGGTTTAACCCAACAAACTAGAATAGGGGAGAAGCCCCACTATGGGTAGCCAAGCTCAAGACGCTATGCCATCCTGCTCGGCTGGATATAGGAGAGTTATTGAAATAACATGCTGTAGAGGCCCGAGGAATAAGAGACACTATGTGGAGTAGCATGGTGGTGGAGGAGCACCTGGGAATTGGGTAGTTCTAAGTAAGGTGTAACAAGACCATAACCATTTCTAGTATGCTACCCACACACCTTGTACTATAACGAGGTGCTCAAAATGGTTTCATTTCGATGTGGGAACCAATTACTATAGTTCCAAATGATCTGTGGTCATTCAATTGCAACATAAGATTATCTGATCCATCCATTCAATTGTAGATCCACTTTATAAAAACATGGATGGAATCAATACCATCATTCTGGTTAACTGAGAATGTCTGATAGTCCCAACTGCATCATGTTATCCAGTAGGTTACCAAGAGATTGCTACTCATCGGAATCTTCATGAGAGACATCAAAGAATCATTAATCCAAGCTTTCAATCTTCATTTAAATTCTCTGATTATCAGAATATGATTGAAATAATAATGAAATTTCATTTTCTGAATATATATATGAGAAAAATGATGTTTTCCAGTTAGTATAAAATTGAAAATTTTTAAGAGAGTGATAATTAATGTTGTGAGACTATGATGATGTGGTTAAAGAAATTAAGTTAATATGAGCTAGGTTGATGCAACACTACCTATAAATACCCAAGGGAAGGTTCAGTTTTTGTTGTTGATCATTTCGAGAGGTTATTTTTTTTAAGAAAAAAATCCATTTCGAATGTCTTGTTATGAAAGGAAAAGTGTTCCAAACTATTACTATTTGCGTGAAGGAGAAGAGAATATGCAAGGAACTTGACATGTTTTTAGCACACTCGTAGTTGTTCTTGTAGAATGTTTTTCCTCTGAATACACTCAAGATAATGTGATGAACATATCTCTATTTTGTGTGGTAATCTTTGAGAATATATGCATATTTATTCTTGCATGAAGATAATATATCACATTATTGCATAAAGAGATTTAATAGCATACCTGGTTTGTGTGAATCAATTGACAAGAGTGTATAGTCATCTTTGAGATAGTCTGTTTTGTGAAGGATATTGGACAATGTGTGTATATTTTTATTAGAGTTTCATGCATTAATAGCTAACAACCACTTGGGTTCCATGTGCAAGAAGAAAAGGAGAAATATAAAACACTCTTGCATTAGACACATATAGTGTAGCGAGTGAATGAGTGTGATTTGGTATATACACAAGGTTTTCAAAATGGTTGAGAAAGTGTTCAGTGTGTATATGCATTGTATAACAATGAATAATAAGTATTGAGGGATTTACACATCATGTGTATTGAAGGAAGTTCAGTGTTTCTGTGCATAAATTAGACACATATATAGAGGCTATTATCTTTTCTGTGTATTGAGAACAAGAGAAAGAAATGAAAAATTATTATTACAAGAATATTGTGGATAAATTAAAAGAAATATTGATATTTAATTATAGTTTTATAAAAATAAAATGGTATTATAAAGTATGTATGAAAAATTATATGTGCATTCATAAATATGATGTGCATATAAAGCCGAATAACCATGAGGTGTTCTGATTTGTAAAGGAACTGTGTTTGTGTATGTGAACATAAACAATATAATCAATATAAGTTTAGGTCGTGTGTATATTCTCTTGCACATTAAATAATTCCTTAAAAATAAAGAATACACTGAGTTGAATTTTCCATGCATGGGGAAAATGAAATATGCACTGCATGATAACTGTGCAATGAGTTTTTTATATTTAATTCGTAGAAATATATTATAAGTAAACATGTAGATAATTGAGGCATATTCATTTATTAATTTTGATATTGTAATGTGTTGTAGTGTAAGTGACAACTTCTACAAATTCATAAGAGTATACTGAATCAAATTTCATATAGAATTGTTAATTACATTCAGCGGTAGTCGAAGAGTTTTATTTTAAGTGATAATGTTCTGCAACAGTTTATTCTTGGCGGCTCAAAAGGAAGTCCAATTTTGTGTTATAGTGGAAGCATGTAGTTCTTGTAGTATTTTTAATTTTATAGGTGTTATATTTTTAAAAATTTTATGGGAAACTTGTATAATGAACACTGGTGAGATGCTAGTATAATTTTGGAAAAGGTTCATACCTACCCACCTTTATTTTAGGGTGATACCTGACAAAACCAACTGTAATTACTAATTCATTCATAGCGGATAATCTGTGTCTCAGATCATCCTAAACAAAACAGGGATATATTCACCCACATTATGGGATAACCTTGTAAAAATATTGTTTGTTGTAATTCATTTACGTTTTGTATTTCATATGGTATAATTTTTTTTGATAACAGGAAAGATACATCCACTCTCACAAGTGTAGAGGTTTGATTTAAAAAGGGGTAAGCGAAAAAGAAATAAAAATTGGTAAAAAATTGTGCACAATGAAACACCCCTCTCAGTGTATCTTTATGATCCACTTGGCACTTCAATTGGTATCAGATAATAAGTTACACCCTTAATTAGATATATCTTATTTTCAATGTAATTTTTATCAGACTTATATTAAGTGCATATTTGATTTTGAAGATATAAAAGAGCTGAATTAGATTGAAAGCTTAGTTCCTATATCTTCCAGTGTGAACAACATGGTTTTTGCAAAAACATTGAATAACAGATAGAATAAAGAGGCAAGAAGGTTGAGAAATAATTTGAAGAAGAAAGAGAGCTCATCAAAATTTAAATATAGTTATAGAGGTAGTCTATCATTAGTATAGGATAAATCAGTTGATAAATATAAATTTGTTGAGTATGGTTCAAGGGGTTATAGAGAAGAATATATTGAATTCCTTAGTGGTTTTTATTCCGAAATAAAAAATTATTAAAGAATGTTCCTACCAAAGTTGTTTCTTATATATTTTCTTTTATCCAGGGACTATATGATAATAAGTCACTGCTTAAAAAGGAAGATGAGGATATGGTGTATTATTTGGAAATAAAGTTTCAATAATGTAAACTTCTATCACAAATTATTGATGCCATAGAATAAACTTTAACACTTTTTAATTAACATTTCTCATATATTGAAGAAGAATTGAAATGAAATTCATGTAGGAAAGAAGTTATTGAGAATGTCCTTATTGAGATGATTCACACACTTGAAGAATATCATAAATCTATCATGAATAATAAAGCCTATCATTTGGTATCAAAATAATTGTATACATTTTTTTGCAATGAAAGATTCACTTTGGTTGAAGATGAATTACAGAGTACTGTTTGTGAGAAGGATGTGACTGAGATAGTTTTTAAAGAAGTGATATGTGCATTAGAGAAACTACAAAAAACCTATATGAATGTTAAATAATCCCAACTAGATGTTAAAACATAAAAAATAATGAGATGAATAATTATCTAATAAAGGTAAGTAAAATGCATGTTGTTCAAGTTCATAAAATGGAGAGTCAATGGAGAGAAAAACTGAATATTGTTAAATATTAGAAAAATTTCCTCAACATGAAGTTTCTAGAAATGGAAGTAAATTTGAAAACATTGAAGGATGCATAATTAATTAATTCCCAGAATGAATGTGAAGTTATGTTGAAATCACATGAAGACCATAAAAATAATGTAAATCTAGAATATTCTGAGTTCGAGGCCAAGTTCATAATTCTTGAGAATATTCAAGATGAATATTCACAAAATGATATGATCATAAAAAATTCCAAGAGTAATTCTGAAAAGGGGAATACTTTTGACAAGACTCATTTTATTGGAATTAAAGGGTTTATATTACCTAAATATAAATCTTTTGTATCCTAATTGAAATAGGTAACCCTTGATCCAGAAGATTCAATTTGCAAAAATAATGTTTCATTTAAAAGTACGGATTCCAAAAAGAATTCTAAATAAAGATGGGGGAAGAGGACTAATTAAAAATACACCATATCATTAATGGATTATATGAAGAAAAGTCTGAATTATTTTTCCCTAGAAAGATCTCAGATAAATAATCATATTATCCAAAATAAAAAAAATGTCAAAACTAGCCAATTGTTAGCAAAAAAGAAGAAATCAAGAATTTTTGGATATTTTTAGTGATGTTTAAAAGTTAGGCATAAATCAATTAACTATTGGAATAATTCTTCAATGTAAAATAATTATATAATTCTAGTATTAAGGGGGAGCATACCAAATGTAAATAAAAATCCTACAAAATTAAATCATAATTCATAGATGATGGAGAATAAATTTATCAAGAATATATTTTATTGTCTTTAAGAAGTATATGATTATTATAATAGATGTGTTCACAATTATAATGGGTTCTAGTACGTACCAACTCTGCACTATGAATATATTTATATGAATATAGTACCACAACAAATTCATAGGAAAATAATAAATGTAGAAAAGTCTTTCTTCAGTTATAAGTAGAAGAAGACTGTTAATAAAACTATGATGAATTTTAGACTCAAAAAGAATGATTATATAAATGTCACACCAATAAAAATATGATTCTATGTGGAAAAAATGATATATCATAGACCCTTTCAACAAGTTATAAACACTAATTCCAATTGAATGAAGATGAAGAAAAAAATGAAATCAGTATCTGAAATAAATAACATGGTTGATTTTGTACATGAATATCAAGATGAAAAAATAAAAATTAATGAGAGGTTTTATAAAAAGGATAACCCTATTATTTCTATAGATTTGTTTGAAAGGTGAAAAATGTATTGGAATATTGCTCATAATTTCATGATATGGTTTCCTAAACAAATAAAACTATTGAAAACCAAGGAGAAGATAAAATGGCTTATTATAAAAACAATTATACTGTAAGGAAGGAGTCTACAAACAAGAATAAGTATTATCATATAACAAAATAATGTTTAGTTATATATCTATAGAAGAAAGAATTGGCTAACTAGTTTGAGAAGAAATAGAAGAATTAAAGTGAAACACTAGTTAATGTGAAGAATCTTATTCTATATAAGATAAAAGCTAAATAAGTTGAGAAGTTCATTTTACCTATAAATGATAATGTTTGTAAAGTCAAAGAATTATCCAACATGATGAATTTTCATAATTCTATAGAAAAATTGAAAGGATTTTCTGGGATGGGAAATAAATCTCATCCATGTTTCTATAACTGAAAATCATTGAGGAACCACATAATTATCCTATATATTTTGTGTTTGTTTATTTCATACAGGGAATTGAAGGTGAGGAATATATTCAGGGGGGTCTCGAAGATATGATTTCTATGAAATTTATATATTGTATTTAGGAGGCCATCTATCATAGAGTTATTTATATCAATTACTATTAAAACTATTCTTGGATATCATTATTGAAGAATGTTAGTCATGATGAATAAGATGGATACAGATCGTATCTCATGGGGAGATAATAAAAAAAAACTATAGTTGAATATATTAAATAGTATCAAATGAATATTTGATGTTCTCATAAAGGATTTATATGATGATTTCAAATTCTGGAAGATAAATATTGTCATTAAAAAGGTATGTTCTCTTACCTTTTTATGAATGAAAATTCTAAATTCGAAGGGGAGAAACTGGTAATTTGATGAAAAAAGTAAAATGAATTTATAAAATATGGCGAACAATATTTCAATTAAATGATTTTAATTTTATTTCTAAGGTGAATGAGGGTGATTTGTTGAATTTATTTTGAAGAACTCATTAATGAATGTTTAAGTGTTGGCATCAATTTTTAAAAAATTGACAACATTGATTTCTAGATTTATCATTATTATTTTCTACATAGGGTTAGCCCACATAGAATTAGGGATGATTAATTAATTAATAATTTATTTATGATATTTTATTCATTCATTCTCCCAATTTGTTCAATTTGAATTTATGATAAGTGGCATATTTTATGATATGAGAAGATTGAATGAGAGAAGAATAAAAATTCATTTGTAACATATTGAGATAATTTGAATTCTTTCCAAAACTTATATATTAGGTTTTATTTTCAATGAAGGGGAATAAGAATTCATTGATTTTTAATGTGAAATGGGTATTGACCATTAAGATAGAGGGGAGATCGAAGAACCAAATTTTATTGGTTGTAATATTTGGTGTTGTAATTTTTTAATACCATTGCTTGATAAAAAGTCAATGTGATAATAATTGAAGGTTGGTGTTTTTCCTTTGGATAATTGTTAAGGATTATTCATAAATTTAATATGTGTTTTTTATTTTATTTTAAGAGTTTCTTCTAATGAAGTGATATAAAATGCGATGATTGCAGAATTATTCAAAAGTTCTAAAGACATTTTACCATTTCATTAGATGAATGCACATTATTTTCCATATTTGTTTAATACCATATGATACTGATTATAAATTAGAAAATTTATGAAATGTTAGAATGTGGCGATGATTTTTCAAGTTTTTTTGTTTGATCATCAGATGATTTAAGATTTTAATAGTTAAAAGAAAGAGGAGTTTATAATGACCAGAAAAAAATGAAATTATTGTTTTTCATGGGGAATATTTTTTTAACCTTAGAATTGATTGGATTTATTCTTTGAATATTTTTTATAATACTACAAAAAGGCTTCAAACTAGATAGACAAAAATAGCAGAACAACCCCACTGTTGGAAGCGAAGCTCAATACCCTAAGCCAGCTATCTCTATTGGACATAGGAGAGTGCCTGCAAGAGTACACCATAGAGGTGCATGGATGAAGAGACTCAATATGGGGTGTCATAGAGGAATATGATTTTATAGAATGGTGTTGTTCCATGGAAAGAGTATTGAGACCAATAACCATTTCTAGTAAGGTATCCACACACTTTGTATTATAAAGAGGCGCTCAAACTGGTTCCATTTCGATGTGGGAATCGATTACTGTAGCCCCGAATGATATGTGGCCATTTGATTACATGATCTAATTATCTGACCCATCTATTTCATAATAGATAATATGTTTAAAGACCTGGTTAGAATCAACACCATCGAACTGATCAATCGAGATCATCTGATCATCCTATATATGTTGTTTTCTCCAGTAATCTATCGAGATATTGTTTCTTTTCCGAATCTCTATGAGAGACGTTGAAAAATTATTCATAAATTTTTTGAAGAGTCATTAAAATGATCTGATGATCATAATAATTCAATTTCGTTTTCATAATATTATTATGAGAATACTACAGTTTACACTAATAATAAAATTTATATATGAAGATGGTGATTATTGATGTTGCAAAACTATGATGATGTTGTAGAAGCAAGTTAGTGCATACAAGAAAGGTCGGTGGAACACTGCCTATAAATACCAAAGGGTGGGTTCATATTTTGTTGATAATTTTGGGAAGTGCTCTCATCTTACAAGAAAATGGAGCCATTGTGAATGTATGGTTCATTAAAGGAAAAGTGTTCTGTGTTTTTAATGTTTGTGTGATGGAGAAGGGAATAGTTGAGTCATTTAATAGGTGCTTTAAACACTCATAGTGGTTTGTGAGGAAACATGTTTATGTGAATCTACTCAGGATAATGTGATGAATGTCACTCTGAATTGCATGATAAGCATTTATATTCCAAGTATCTTTAATCTTGTGCGAAGATAGTATATCACACTATTTCACAAATATCATTAATAACATACCTGGTTTGCATGAATTTTTTAATAAGAGTGTATATTCCTATTGGAGATAGTGTATTGCATTAATGATTGAGGAATGTGTGTGTATATTAGTGTCAGCGTTGTGCACATCAAAAGTCGACACCCATTCATATTCTTTTCAAAAGAATAAAATAATCAACAAAAAATACTCACACATTAGACACATACAATGTTGTGATTGAATAAGTTTGATTCATTACATGCATAGGGTTTGCACAGTGGTTGAGCAAGTGTTCAGTGTGTGAATGAATTATATAATAGTGAATATGATGTATTGTGGGCCATTATAATAATGTGTATTTAAGGCAGTGTAGTGTTTATGTGAATAGATTATATAAATACATAGAGGCTATACATTGTTCTATGTATTGAGAAAAATACGATGAAAAACACAATACTTATTACCTGAATATTATTGATAAAATGAAAGAAACAATTATATTTCATTGTTTTTATATAAAAAAAGATAGAATTATAAAATGTGTATCATATATAATATGTGAATGCATAAATATTATTTTCATATAATGTATAATTCATTTGAGGTGTTGTAATTTTTAAATTAATTATGTTTATGAATGTGAACAAAAACACTATAATAAAGGGACGTTTACGCAGTGTGTATTCTCATGCACATGAAATAATGAATTAAAAAAATCAAGAGTACCATGAATTTAATTTTACATGAATGAGGAACATGTAATATATATTTCATGCTATTTGATAAATTAGTTTTTGAGATTTAATCAGGAGAATTATATTATAACTCAACTTGAAATGCATTGAGGTATCTTCAATTGTTCATTCTAATATTGCAGTGTGTTGTAGTGTAAGTGAAAACTTATACTAATTCATAAGAGTATAATAAATCGAATTGAATAAAATAATGCTGATTACATTAAATGGTAGTATATGAGTTTCCATTGAAGTGAGAAAGTTTAGTAAGAGTTTATTCTCAGTGGGTGAAAAGCAAAACATGTTTTTCGTTATAGTCGAAGATTTCAGTTCTTATGATCTTTATTATTTTGTTAAGTTTTATATTTGTAAGCTACTGGTGGGATACCCTTATAAATAACACTGGTGGGATGCAAATATAATTTTTGAAATGGTTCATACCTACTCACCATGGTTTCAGGGTGATACCAGACCAACCTACTTGTAAATTGTGATTTCATCATAGTTAATAATTTGTGTCTCAGATCATCCCAAACACAATATGTATTTAGTCAAACGCATTATGGGATAATAATGTAAAAATATTGGGAATTTTGATTCATTTACATTTATCCTTGCATATAGTATAAGTGTGTTTGATAACAAGGAAGATCCATTCACTCTAACATGTGAATAGGTTCAATTTAAAAAGGGGTAAGAGAAAAAAAGAAAATTAGTAAAAACTTGTGTACATAGATTCACCCCCATCTCAGTGTACCTAATGATCCACTGGGCAATTCCTGACCATTAAGAGGCTAATTCAAATATCATCATAATTGAAGAAAACATATATAATATTGTTATCATTCATATGAAGAAGGAGTTACATAATTTTAAGTACAATAGGTCAACATATAAAAAAACAATGTGAAGAATTGTAAAATATATTTTCAAGAAATACAGAGTAATATAAAATATTGTGGGGGATTAGAATATTCAAAATATAAAATATAAAAAAATAAAAATAAACTCACAACAAACTCCCACTTATGAAAATGTGAAAATAGAAAAAATATTTTATATAATTCTCTCCCTTTCTTATATTATTAAAAAATATCATATTAAGTTATATAATACAAGAAAATTGGAAATATAAGTGAAAACATTTTTTATAAAATAATAAAACTCTCCCTATTAAATAAATATATTGGTAAGTAAAATAAAGTAAGAATATTATTCTCAAAATAAACTTCTATCATACGAATATGAAATTTAATTTTCCCAAATATTGAAAAAATCAAATGAGTTCGTGAAAATACCAACTAACTGATTTTTAGGTGGAATATATTTAAGAATAATATAAACTTTATTAACATAATATCAAATAAAATAAGAGATCATGTATATATTTTTAATTTTTGAATGCATTTATGGGTTCAATATAATTTAAATATAAAATGAATTATCTAAATAAGTAGGTATATTTTCAAAATTAAAACCATTGTTAGAATTATTTTAATCCATAAATATTGAGGGTAATGAGATGTAGTAGAGATATACTAACATTTAGTAGATTGTAAAAAATATAGTCTTTCATTCTATAAATCTAAGAAACTAAATTATTACCTTGAAATTTATACACACCTGAGGTAATTCTTCTATCAAGTATACATCATCCAAAATCAGAGTTAGTGTAACAAATTAAATATTTTTTATATAATAAAATCATCCACAATTAATAGTTCCCTTAACATATCTAAAAATATATTTGATAGACTTTAAATGAGATCCCTTAGGATCTGATTGAAATATAGAGGAAAAATAATAACTAAAAAATATATCAGATAAAAAATAAATTAAATACAAAACATTCAAACAGACCTATAGATAATTTAGAATAATCATATTTTATAGAAGCATCATAATATAATTTAGAAAAAATACTCATATTGGTTTTTTAAAATATATTGGAATGAATACAAAAATTATTGAAAAATATTTTTCATATTTGGATTGATCCAAAATAATTTCATCATTTTGTTGAAAAGTATAATGTTTTAGAAAGAATTTAAATCCTCTAGTAAGACTCATTTAAAACTCATTAACCATAAAATTTTAAAACTCCTTGAAAAGAAAATCATTTTAAGTTTCAAAAACAATTTCATTAAAATAATTTTTAACAATTAAGATATCATTAGAAATCTATTTAATAATTAAATTAAGATCATTTATACATTTAGAAAAATAAATTTTCATTAAAAACAAAGTATTTGTATCATTACAAGTATGAGTTACTTTCATAATACCATACATGTTTTTTGATAATGTAAAAACATGATTAGGGAATTTATTATTAAAAAAAATGGTTGATAAAAATAATCTTATTTAGAAAAAAAAATTAGAAGAAAAACTATTAACATCAATTTGAAGCAACAAAAATACATGAAAAGTGGAAATATATGACAAAATTATATAATAGTTTTTTCTATCAACAAGAGAAAAAGAATAATCAAAAGTTTTAACTTATTATATAAAATATATTTGACCAATAGTTCTATATTAATTCTTATAAAGCTATCCATATTCATCCATTTATATGTAAAAATATATTTAGTTTCAATAAAAATCTTATCTAAATGGGGTTCAAGTAAAGAAAAAACATTATTAAAATAAAATTGATTTAGCTCAAAATGCATAAAAAGTCAAATTATTTTAATTTAAAGTATAATTAATATTATTATGAACAAAATGAGAAACAAAATAACGATTACCATACATTTTTTTAAAAACATATTTTTATTTTAATACTAGAATAAGTATTAATAATAACATTATCAATATGATTATATCTATCACCCATCCATGTTCTATGAATTTTTTAAGAATGATTATTCACCCCATGAATTGATTAATCCTTATCCGAAGGGTTTTCATCAGTAAAATCAAAATCTATAAACATAAATAGAAATAGAATTTAATTTGAAATTATTTTTATGAAACATAAAATTTAAAAAATTATTCAATTTCCATATTACGTTTACTATAAACATTATAGCCTCAATATTAATAAAATAACTAGTAAAAAATTATCTATTTTGTCATCAAATTAATCTAAATTATCCACCATATTCAAAATAAAAACTCTAAAACCAAATACTCTAAGATTACCTATTTTAGGATATTTACAATTAAACAATTCATAATGAGTTTTATTCATGATATAACTAATAATAAATCTATTTAAAATATGAAAATTATAAAAAAGAGTATATTACCAAAAATATGTAGGGAAATTATATTCACTTAACTTAGTTCTATCCATTTCAACAACAGTCACATTTTTCCATTCTAAAACTCCATTTTGTTTTAGGGTTCAAGGAGATAAAAATCAGGAAAATAACGAATATTTTTTAAAAAAAATTAAGTCATTAATTATGAAAAATAATAATATAATATTTTTCATTTTTAACTAAATTTAAAAAATAAATAAATATTCATAAATTATTAGTTTTATGAGAATGAAAATAAACCCCAGTAAATATAGTATAACCATTGATAATAACTAAAATATATTTCTTTCCTAAAAGGATAGAAATTTTTTTAAGACTAAAAAATCAATATGTACTAACTGTAATGTTCTATTTTCACATATTTTATTGATAAGTATGAATAATAATTTACATTGCATGACCTAATTGGAGTATAATAATAAATAATCATCCCTAAAATCTAAACACTTATTGTTTTTAAATTTATCTTTATTTCTATAAGCCTATAATGGATATATAGTGATTATATTATGTTCTAAACTTTAATTATATAAATCTTCAGAAATATAAGCACAATTGGAAATACAAAATTTACTGAAACCTTTTACTTTTCCTTTTCAATTATTTCAAAATATAACAGTTCCTCCATCAAATTAATTTTATGTAATAATATCTGATGTTTTTATATTCATTTTCTTAGAGAATCCATTGTCCATGCATGATATGTCATTATTGAGACATCTAAGACAATTTTACAACAAAATAAATACTTGACAATTTTAGTACCCATGCTAATATGGGTCCAATTAGATTAGTATAAATGTTTCAGGTACCCAAATAGAATTTAACCAAGTATTATAAGGTACTCTAGATAAAACATATTTACAACTATGAGTCTTTATAAATCCCAATGACTTCTTAAATATAAGTGAATGACAGTTTTCATAATTTCCTTTCATGCCACATTGAAAACATGTAATAGTATATGTAAAACCATTTTTACTTTTCACACAATAATTTTGATATATTTTAGGAAATATATTATCTTATCAAATACCATATTTATTTTTATTTATATTATTCAATGAAATAATTTTATGATACATTTTATGACCTTGAATAAAATTTGAAAAACACTTCTTAAGAATTTCAACTTCCATTTTTAAAATTTTAATAAAAATATTTTTTTATTCGAACTCATATTAAAAATTAGAATTATAAAAAGCATAAAAATTACTTAGTTTCTGAATCTATTTGAAAAATCACATAATTTTTAAAAAATATTTTTTAATTATTTTCTTTAATCATATTATATAAATCAGAATCCTTGAAAACATCATTTATCAATATTTCAATATCCAAATTTCACCCATGAAACATTTTGATTTTCAGAGTCAGTATCAGAATCACAACATCTAAAATAAAATCCAGATTCATTAACCATATTTAAAAATATCTTGAATCACAAGTTATAAGATTATTTTTCATTTTTAGATTCTTCAATAGAATTAGTTTCTTCGATACGGCCCTAACTAGTTATCAAATTATATTTTTCCTTATTTTTTTTTATTTTTATTTATTTATTTGTTTTGGGGAGTCAGGATTGATATTCCATTTATTTTTTTCCTCAAAACAAGTAGTATATAAGGTATTATAATTTTTATTATGGTACTTATATTCTATGCAATTTTTCTTTTGAGTGCTTTTTAAAAAGTGGTTATTAAATCCTTTCGTTTTTTATATACATTAAAAAATGTATGTTCCATGTCTTATTTTTCAGTATTTTTTATTTCATAATCAGATGATTTAGTAGATTTTTTATATTTTTTAAATATACACCTCTTATTTTGTAATATTCCTCTTTAAATATATTTTTCATTACCATTTCATAATGAAGTAGTGATCAAATAAATTCATGAATAGTTTACTCATTGAAATTATCACTTTCATTGATGATGGCCTAATTTGTATGTTATTTCTTTTATAGCACACTTAGAACTCATTAAAAAATTATTGGATTTTATAATGTCTCTCCAAGATAAGTCATTCCATTAAAAATTCATGTCAATTAGTGGAACATTTAGATCACTATTTCATCTTCTCCCATATTGAAGTATCAGCACTCAAATTGAAGAATTCCAAGCGTAGTTTGAATTAATATTTCTAATACAAGGTAAGTAACATTTAAAATAACCCAAAT
This sequence comes from Viscum album, assembly GCA_963277665.1. Lineage (NCBI taxonomy): Eukaryota > Viridiplantae > Streptophyta > Magnoliopsida > Santalales > Viscaceae > Viscum > Viscum album. The sequence goes on from OY728126.1 coordinate 1,156,851,434, forward strand.
CTAAAGAGCTATATTAAATGAAAAAATATGAATAAAAAAAATTGTTAATAAAACGATATAAAATATTTACTACATTATAATTCAAAAAAAATTTATAAAAAAAATTTATGATAAGAGTATCTAGATTAGACTATGGTGGTGTTATTGTTTTAACATGATTAACCAGTATTCTTTTCATAACTTCTTGACGTATGCGTTTGTGTTGGTGTTTTATAAATTATAAACATTTCCATCAAATTGAGGTGGATTATGAGGAATCAAAGGATCATTTATGTCCATTCTTGCTATTTTAATGATTATTTTTTAGACTGAAAAGTCTAGGAAATTAATAGCATAATAAAATATAAATATAGACTCTATAACCAAGTAAAATAAGTTCATCATACTAGGGAGTAGATATCAAGAACAGACAAAATAGAACTAATGAATCATTAACAAACTTTTAATGACCATTTTTATTATAAAAAAATACAACAGAGTTAAAACAATAAATCATAATAAGGTAAGCCTATGATACCAATTATTGGGTAGGAAAGGGTAATTCCATATGGCCTATTTGGGGGGGGGGGGGGTAAATAGACAATATTAAAAAATTTAACTAGGTAAAATTATTGTAAAGGTAAATTAATAATGTTATTTATTATTGGAAATAAATAAAGGAACACATGTAAATTTTATAGTGGTCTAATAAAAATTAGACCAAGCATATTTTTGTAACACTGTACTCCACAATAGATACATTTTGGACCAAACTAATTTTTAAGGGTAATTATGATATGGATACAACATACCATTTCTAGTGGAAGTAGAACCTAGAAATATGATTTTTATAAGGGGGTCAGAACCAAATTAAAAAACTATCTTTCAACTATGGGAGTCACAACATGAATAGTCCTGGCATTATATTCTAGGAGTTACAACCTAAAAATGATAAATAATTATTTTTAATGTAAGAGAATAAAAAAAAGTGAGAAAGTGTTTTATAGATGACAATTAGTGTTATAGAAACAAGAAACCATGGTCAAATAGAATATAAATGAAAGAATAAAAGGTTTTGGTTCATGAGTAATGTATCATCATGTCTCCTTAAGGAAATAATATAAGGAATATAAGTTTTTATTCAACACTAAGAAATATTACCAATAGATCAAAACCTGATCACATAGGACTGGTTTTGTGAAGAACTTTAAAGTTAGTAGTTATGATCTTTAAATTATCAAAATTTCATGTTCTTATAATTATGTTCTTTTAATATGTCCTAAACTCTTTAAACAAGATCATTTAAACTAAAATTACAACCTCTAATAGAGTAATGTAATTTAATTTCAAACCTCACAATTATCCAATAGGAAAAAAAATTCATTCAAGAATATTCTTACAAAAAATTTCCTAAATTCAAAACATAAAGACTAATTATAAAATATATGAATTACTTGTTAATTAATTTAAATACTCTCCCAAATAAAAGGTCAAATAAATCACAAAAAAATCACAAGACAATTTGACTATTTTACTTCAAAATTTGAAATACTTTTTAATTTCATGTAGTGTATAAATATTAAAAATTCCATTAAACTAAATTCAATAAAAAATAAAGATAATTATTCAACCTAAAATATAATATATAAAACATTCAATTTAGTGTTGTATGTATATACACAAATCAATACTAAATTAAACTATAGTTAAATATAATTAAAAACACATAAAATTATTTTTGAGGATTCTATATAATATATATGTATTTTAATAATAAATAAATTACATAGAAATATTAATATAACATTATTGTAAATCAAATTATCAAAAATAATTAAAAATAGGAGAATTTTAAAAAATTTCTAGATTTTATAAATATAAATAAAGTAATTAATTGACTCTGAGTTTCGATAGACTATGAGGAACATGCATTGCAGTCAGTTACCTTACTATTCCATCATAGCATACAGTTGATTTCTATAATGTTTTTCAACTTTGGATACCGTAAAGTGTATGTTTAGTTGAAATTTTTTCATGTGTTAGATTAAATTAATATTTCATCATGTAGAAATTTTTTTTCTTGTAGTTGGTTCAAATATAAACTTGTGGTTAGTTTAAAAAATATTTTTGTTGTAACATCAGCATATCATGCATTCAATTAAATTAATATACATGAAGTTTAATATCCCAACTGAACCACTATGTCTGAACCAGAATGCCACACAACCTCATGTGCATATCCCTATATGCAAGAGTTTTTTATCAAGTAGTGATATCTTATTTTGACTGTGGGGAGAATATACCCATTTGTATCATTTCATTGAGTAGGAAAATAAACTATATTAACAATAATAAATAAATAATCATATTAAATTTAGAAACTAAATGCACAAAATATTTGACATAAATTAAATTAACTCCAATGTACAATGGTGAAGTGACCTTATTTTTTGCAAGAATCTTCTTAAAAACACCATTTTCCTCCATTAGCCCCTTTAAGCCCCTAATTAATTTGTGAAACATAAACCAAATCAAAAAAATATAAGGGTAATATATTTTTATCTAAGTATAATAATTTTATTTCATTAAAATTTTCCCATATAAAGGATTTTAATTCCCATGATGTGTCTCTATGGGTATTGCTCAAACAACTCAGGCCACTGAGATCAAATGTCATCCACTCACTCCCAAATCTCTTCCTAGATCCACTCATGCTTCCACTAAATCTGAACAAGTGGCACCATATTCTCCCAATGATCATTTTTTATTCTATATAATATCTATACATGGTGCTCCTCATATGATACATCATCCTATGACTCAATAACCTCACAATCAATAACAGGTGTAGGGTTGGGCCTGTACCTAAAATACTATGAAACATGAAACATGTCGTTCAAACCTTTGTAGTAAGATGGATGTTTTTGATGGTACACAAGTGATACCATTCAATTATTGATCTGAAAGGGTCTAGAAATATATGGTTATTTATTTCTCTACCTCCATAGATTCATGTTCCAAAACCGAGGAGTCATTCTCATGAATAGAATAATATCCCAAAATGTACTCCAAGTGTATCCTTCTTCAGTAGGCATTAGATCTATGCCTAATTAGAGTGGTGATTACCCAATTATAAATTGTTTTTAATCTCTTGAATGTATCTTGATACATGATGTGGCTAAAAAATGTTACATCACCTACCTCATGATAATAGGGATGTAAACTACATGGCCTCCCGTAAAGAGCCTCACAAGGTTACATGTAGATTAAAACATGGTATCTATTATTTTATGTGACTAAAACAAGTCTAGGTGATCATACCACAATCCTCCAAAGTCTATAATAGAATCCCAAATCATATTTTCCAAAATTCATATAGTCCACTCAGACAATATGTCTGTGAATGGTACATATTACATAATCTTAGTTGAGTCCCTAGGGAATTCTATAATAATTTCCAAAATTGTGATGTAAAATGTGTCTCTCTTTATGATACAATTCTCAAGGTAACTCCATGAAATCATACCATCTCATTGACATATAGATTCCCCTGATCCTTTAATAGGTGTTTTTCTATGATAGGTTATAAGTGATCAGTCTTTATTAAATAGTCAATGATCACCCACACTACATGACAGATCGTATGTGACCTAGAAATACCTACCAAGAATTCCATCATGAAATATTTCCATTTCAATATGTGTGGAGTAAGGGGATGAATCATTGTAAAATTCCCTTCTACTTGGTATTCACCCTCTAATAGGTAAGGAATTTAGAGATGAAACCATCAGTATCCCTCTCCATCACCTACCACCAGAACGAGTGTCTTAAGTCATGATATATCTTCGTATGACTAGGATGTAATTACCATATAAAGGTATTGTAATAAATCATAATATTTTATCTAATTTAAGTGGAATCAACCACTATTCCATGAACCAATATCATTTCATCATCATCTATCGACCATCTGAGTAACAAGTCACCCTCATCCAGTGACTACCTCATGATAGAACACACTGGGCATGAACCCTTGACTATCTTCACTAGATTAACAAGTGAATATGTTCTTATTAAAGGAGTTCATGTCACCAATTCCTGTTTTTTCTAAGCCTCTATAATCTAGTTATCCAATAGTATAATCAAGAACCACTACTCCCCATAAGGCCACTCACTAACCTCTAGTTTATTCAATATCTTATATTTAAGAGAATCTATAATGACATTTCTATCCTAGGAGTATAATACATATCAAAATAAAAAATCTTCAAATGCCCAACCTAAATTTTTTTTATTTCGTTCAGATCTATATGTGTGAAGATACAATGAAGGATATTATGGTCTGTATACACAAAAAATATATCACTAAAGAAACAGTGTGTAGAAAATTATCATTTCCATTCATGTATTTATAAACGATGATTTTTTTAATTTATTCTAAAATTAAATTATTTTTTTTATTTAATATAATTAAATTAATTTCATTATAATCGACATTTCACTTATTTTTTATATAAAAACTTTTTCATACATAGAATGAAATTTTCATAAAAAATTGTCTTTCATCACATTTTGACGCTTTTATTTTAAATTTAATTTCTTCTATATAAAGGAAATTTATTCGATAAAATATATTCCATATTTTTAATTAGGAATATATTTTTTATTTATTTCCCTTTAATTTTTGTTTATTATAAATACTATCCCTGGTAAATATTTGTCACCCAGGTAAGGGAAAATCGAATAATTAAGGTAAAAGATTATTTTATATAGTTCAAAATATATATCTAACTCCTAAAATATTTATATTTGTTGAGTTTAGTTTGATTATATTCATCAAATATTTCATGTAATGGAAACGTGGTGTCATTTTTCTTTTATAATTACTTTAATATTATTTTAAGTAAAGAATAAATAAAAAATTCTACTTTCTTTGATTTAATATATATAATATTTATTCACATGGATAAAATGAAGTTATGCTATAATATAAATTTTATTTTTAAATATTAACTACACTTACTTATCATGATAATTTATGTTTAGTTTTTAGTGATGATATAATTATAATAAATGCTTATACAACACAGACACAGTGTTTCTGCAACGAGTAGAAAAATCAAGTAATTATTTAAAATAAAATAATATAAATATTTATTTTGGTTATTTATGGTTTACCATGAATTTTTAGGATAAATATAATATATTCGTTATGTTTTAAAAGTTTACCTTCTAATTACTATTTTTTCTTGATTCTTTTATAGTAAAATTATGTAAATAGTCTCAAAATTAATTGTAATGGTATTTTGTGATAAATTATATACTATTAAATTATGTAAAATAATTAAAATATTATATTTAAAAAACATAAATGGATATGGTTGATAATATCTAAAATATTTCACTTACTGGTCACTTTTCCTTTTATAGTAACTTTCTTTACTCAAAAAGTGTTAAACAATTGATATCACTGTAATCATTAAAAGGGTTAATGAGGGGTTAAAATGTAGAGATAAGGGTAAAAAATTCACTAAAACCTTATATAGTTTATTAGATTATATTATTTATACTCATAATCATCAAATATTATAAATATTTCAATTTGATTCATATTTTTATTAAATATTAATCAAAATTAATTTAATACATTTGGTAACACCAATGGTGCCCCTCCCTCTCAATAAAAAAATGGAACCTCTCATACTCTATTATTCACACATTTGGAATTCTATATCAACCAATACATGAATAAATGCCTTCAAAACCTTCCTCCCATGAAGTATAGGCTCTAGTGTCATCTAAATACAAACCTATATGGATTCTTGTACATGGAAAATGTTGTTTTCATTGATCTAGGTTTTCCATCTAGTTGTTTTCATATTCCTTTCCTCTCATGACTATATTTCTCTCCAACTATGTTCTAATCAATCTTCACAGATAGTTTTTCTACCTTCTCTCATTTTTTATCAAAATCCATGATGCTCTATATTTCCCCTCCTTTTTCTCTCTCTCAAAAATATATAGGTTTTCTACCTACCTGCCTTCCTCTTAAATTCCACAAATATCATTTCCTCTCTCTATTTCAATCACAACCTCTTGTGAAAGTATAGTTTAACGGTTTCAACTTCCTTGAGTTGTTCCCTTCTACTCTGTGGTCCCTGAACACTACTACCACCAATCTTGTCACATGAGCCATCATAAAAAAGACCATATTGACCTATTATACAGAAGTTTGGGAGGTTTGGGATTTTTGTTGGTAGTAATGATCAGAGGATCTTCCTCATTGGACCATTCAACCTCATCTTCAATTACCAAACTTCCCATTATTTAAACCCCATCTTTCCCTAGTATTAATGCATATGTGGTGAATTTGGAATGGTATTGGGGGATGTGTTCGGTGTCGAGGGATCATCTTGGATGGGTTCCTCCACTGATTCTGTTCTAGTTAAAATTGATGGTCTGATGGTGGTGTAGTATATCATTATAATGGATGTCGTTTTATATAATTTATATCCTTTTTGGATGTTTCTTAGATGGGTTTTTTGAGTTAATTAATAGGTCTATGTATTGTAGATTTAAGTGATTTTTAAGGAATTATACACCATTGATGAGGTTGTCTTTCATATTTATGGTTTCTCATGGTGTTTATTTTTGGGATGGTTTATTTATTCATGCTATTGGTTTTGAAGAATGGTATTTTTAGTACAACTAATGGTAGGAGATCGTTCTACCCTATTCTTCCACAAATTCTATTTTTTCTTCTATTTTTATTGATCTCATTCCTTGTCGGTCTGATGAGATGATCTCATGGAATTATTAGGATATTTTTTTTGAGCGGTGTAATATTTTCATGAGGTGTTACATTTAATTAATTTCTTATGTTGTTCCTATATATGTGGCTAAGTTGTTTCACCCAGACATTTGAGATGATTCTGGTCTTTATGGTCATTGATTTGCTGGTGGATATCCTTGTTAGTCAGTGTGCTCCGGTGTGGTTGGGTTGTCCCTGACAGTGATGGTGGTATTCAGTGGAGGGTTTGGTAGTTTACTACAGATATATCAATGGTATTCTCATCGGTCCTAATGAGATCTATTTATTGATTTATTATTATTATTATTATTGTGTCATGCTTACTGTTCAAGGAAGCTCACAAATTAAGGCAACAACTTTTGCCAGTTTTTTAGAATTAGAATTTAAATTTGGTGTGAAGGTGGGGTGTTCTATATCTATGGAATTTGGAATTATGGATTATTTTTTGTTTTATTTATTCTGAAATTAGGTATTTTGAGGTTTCCACACAACCATAAAGTGTTTTATTAAAAAAATTAGAAATAGACTGTCCTAAAGAAGAAGTAAAACTATTAATTGAGGGTTTTTATTTTTCTACTTCTTAAAAAAAATATTCTTAAAACATGATGAAATAATAACAATATAATATAAAATATACTACAATTTTATTATGACTATGGTAAAACCCTTTTTGTCTTTTTTCAATCAAATGGTGAATGAAAAAATTTCTTGCCCCTACGAGTAGACCACTTGCTCCACAAAGTAATGTTTTTTCATTTTCCATCACTACCACTAAATGATGATAATAATGATGAATTTAATGTACTTATATTTTATTAATAAAATTATTATCATTATATAATTATATTATATAATCTATCATCATACCATTCCAATCATTAAAAATAGAATCATCGCATGCTTGTATGTACAGACTACCATCTCCATGTAGTGATATACATAATTTAAAAAAATCCACCACTCCTGTAAAGTCGTGGGGATATATTTAGTTAATATATTTGATTTTTAAACATTGCAATTTTCATGTAATGATGATTTTTTATTTCTTTATTTTCTATCCAATATAATGTAAAAATATTTCGTATGTGTGTGTGTGGATTACCACCACATGTGCCAATGAGTTTTTTTCTTCATGACTGATTTTCATGGTTAGATTAAAAATTAGATTAGATGTATAATGATTTCATGATTATAATTATATTTATTATGGAATAATTACCTATTTTACCATATTCAATATACAAAAGTAGGTTTTCAATTATGAACTAAATGCCCTCAAAACATCTGATATGGAATTAGTTGATTAAGTTATTAAATATTTATATTAAATAAATGGTTTAATTATAATGGAATAAACCTATAAAAATTTATTTCACAAATAATAAATTAATATAAGTTTTTTATATCGGATTTAAAGGACACACATAGAATGTTAGGACCCATGTTATGGGATTTCTTAACTGAATTTCCATTCATCAGGTTATAACACATGTTAATTCACAATGTTATGTCATGGTTATGTATGAACTTAACTCTGATTAAATTAATTTTTATTTCCAACTGTTTTATGTGGTCTTAAAATTGTCACAAATATTCATTTCAATGATTAATTATCACTTCTGTGATATGATATTTTTAAGGGTTATTCATCTCAATATTGTTTCTCTAAGATATATTTCGTATTATACACCCACTTGATTTTATAAGACGTATATGTAGGTATTGATATATTAGAACATAAATTCCACTTTGTTTATGATATTTAAAGTTCCTCTTATGTTATCTATTTCACAAGATATTTATTCTAATGTTATAAATGTTTGAAGGGTTTTTTGGTCTCAATTTCAAATTCCAAGACACAATTCATGTTTTTACCATGTTTAATTTTATATGGTGTACTTAATACAACATTTATGTGTTTTTATATATTAATTCATAGAAATTATGGGTTTTATTGAATAATTTTATGTTACATAATTCAATGATTATTTATTCAATCATTACCCACGTTGAAAGGGTTTCCACTAATGGAAATATGATATATACCAACGGGTTTTGGAAAACCGTTGGTATATGTCACTAATTTGGACCAACACCAACAGTTTAGGCCTAACCATTGGTATAGGGGGGTCCTATACTAATGGATTGGACAAAACTGTTGGTATAGGGCCATTATAGAGACACAATACCAATGATTTTTCAAAATCTAAGAACCTATACCAACGGTTCTCAAAACCATTGGTATAGGTCTATACCAACAGTTTTGACAACCGTTGGTATAGGTACAGGTATTTTTAATGGAATCTTCTAAGTGATAACATTAAATAAATAAAAATTTAAAATACTTATGATAATACATACATTTATATATATTTATGAAATTATGTTCACAAAAGTCCAATTAGGTTAGCGATTAGGTCATTCAATAATAAGCTGCAGGTACAGGGATTAAAACCCACAAAATGATTCTTTTTTGAAATACATATACCAATGGTTTTATGGAACCGTTGGTATAGATTTTTCATATTACTTACACCAACAGTTTTTAAACCGTTGGTATAAAACTATACCAACGATTTTCCCAAAACCATTGGTATAGATCTATCCTCATGGATTACTTGGCCACGTTTCTCCAAACCGTTGGTATAGGATATACGAATGGTTTGGAGTCCTATAGAAATGGTACCAAACCCTCGGTATAGGGTATTTTTCCAGTAGTGTTCACATCTCAAACATCCTTCTTTGAGACTTTTTTTGATTGATGCATTTTTATTCATTTATAAGGTATTTATAATAACTATTGACATATAATATCGGGAACTATTTTATTCCCATGGTATTTTATATTCCATATTATGTTCTTTCCTTGAAAGGGTTTTTCAATTTAAAACACTCGGAGTGGTTTTCTTTGAAAACATTTATTTGAAGGTTTCAATGAATTTTAACAAAACTCTTCTTCCATATTATTTTTCTCATTCCAATAATTCTATTTTATAAACATAAATATTTTTTTAAAGTTGTTTTTTAGGATATTTGAACTCCTTTTAAAAGGTTTTAAAGATTAAAATTATTGATTTTTTCTACATGGTTCACTTTTGACCCTCTTTACCAAATTATGAACAGAATGTTTATTTATATCATTTTCAAAATGAATATATTTTATCACCACAAAAATATTATATTTTTAAGCTAAATTTAGAAGTCCCCCAGATTATTTTTGAATAAAATTATTTTCTCAATATTTTGGGATTTTTTATATTTTTATGGTACGAAATTAAAAACTTTTTTCCCATTGTTTTCCATGAAGTATTAAAATGTTATTTTGTAGTTATTTTTATATATGTCAACATATTCTTATAATTCCTATAACTCTCCTAGGATATGATATTATCGTAAAATTCAATTGCTTTCTATAAATGATTTTTATGATGTTTTAAACATAGGTATAGAAAACACATTTGTTTTTCATGAGTAAGTTATGTTATAATAGTTTTACTAAAATAAAATAATTTATGATTTTTGATTATTGATCCGGTACTTGAACATTAGTGATGAAATAGGGATTGATGATTAAACTCATATAATTAATGGAATATTTCTAATATATTATGGGTGGGATCTTTATATCCCTTTAATGCATTGGGTAATGAGAAGGAGTTAAATAAATGAAATTTACTCCTAAGAGATAATAACTTTATATTAATCTAAATCGTTGCTGGAGATAACTTATTATAAGTTACTCCAAAGAGACATTAGATTATGAAGGTTATATGTTACTCCTAAGATATATGGTAATTATCCAATTCAGTGATTACATAATGAATTTGTGATTTTCCAATATACCTAATCAGTTTTTCAATGCTTGATTTAAGTTTTAATGGATCCTTTACATAGGGATATTTTTCAAATATCTCAAGATTACTAAATTACATAATTCATGTATTAGGTTTAATATTTATTCCACATCACATTATTTATTATTCATTATTTATGGGAATGAATTATCTTACTATTATGCTTATAAAATCTGATTATGACATCATACACATATTCTCATCTTTTTATCACTAATGAAATTAAATTTGTCATTCTTATGTATAACCTTACTAAGAAATTTAGATCACCCTTTATATGTTTTATGTTTCCCCAGTTTATGAATAATTATTTTAAATGAATTATTTTTTAAAGGTTTTATGTGGGAAGGATTTTATGGAGATGTTGAAGAAATGTTTTGAAATAAGAAAATATGGGTATAGAAGAAAAAATGATCACTTAAAGACATGGATATTTTTGCATAAGTTTTTCCCTAGTTTTATAAATGTCTACACCTAAAATGAAATTGGATATATAAGTGATAAAATATTACTTTTTTATGTTGTAATATATTGGTTGATTAAATTTGGGTCACCTTTATTGTTATCCAAGAAATATATATATATATATATATATATATATATATTCTTATAGAACTATATTCAAGTATATGGGATCAATAATATTATAATTGTTATCAAAGTAGAGTTGATATAACTTTGAAGATTAAAATATTTTCATCCGAGTTTAACTTAAGAGTTGTAGATATCATCCTCGGTTTATATGTTTAAGGTTTATCATATGTTTTAAGGAATAGAAACATATTTTGAGGTTTTAAATGGGGAGATTTAGAGGTGATTAGTGATATTTTTGAACATATTTTATTGGGTTGGGGTATATGAAACACTTAGGTTTAACATGAAGGATTATTTTTTCATAATGTTGTTTTGTTTTAGGGATGTAAGGTAAAAGGTTTGATATATCCTTTTAGGGTAAAACATAATTTAATGTTTTCTTTACTAAGGTTAATTGGGATATAGGGTAATTTATTTATGTAATGAAATATGTTCAACCGTTGGTGTTATTGTTTTATTTTTTATATTAAATTAATATTTGTTTAATATAAGTATTACTCATTTGGGAAATTATCTTACCATGTTCTAACCATTTTGGTTTTGGTTAATGTAAAAAAAAATAAGACGAATAACATGATATACTTTTTTTGATCATGTGATCAATTAAAAGAAGATTTTAGTTATTTGTGTAAGAAAATTTCATCTTGAATATTCAATTCTTGGAATGAGATATTTTATAGAATTGGAAATTTATTAAAGCACAACCAAATGATAAAATCGTTCATATTAAATGGAATAAATTGAAGTATATTTTGTTATACCCATAGTCTATATGGTAAATGAAATACAAAACTCTAGGAAAAGAATTTTGGAATAAGAATGTTATCCTCTTAATGTAGTATCTCGAGTTTTAAGAAATAAACACTATGTTCAATAGCATACATGATAACCTACATCAATATTAAATGAAAAAAAAGTATTATTATTTAAATGTTACCAATATAACCAAGATTTTGGAATGAAAAAACTGAACAGTGTTAACTGAATTTTGAAAATATGGTTTACACATGTTTATATAATGATTCGTCGCTTTCCAAATTTATTAGAAATGTAAATAAATAAAAATTCAATATAAATGATGTGTTTTTATGAAAATCTACTTATATGAGAATAATTTTATTAATAACATAATATAACTCTTGTTAAAGTATTTTAATGAAATATAAATTCAATTTGATGTTTAAAATTTATTTGATATTTTTTCTGGACAAGATATAAAAACAAAATCAATTTTAAGTATAAAAGTAGTATTTTTCAAAAAAGGCATTTTGACTACCTTTTGATGGAGAACCATTTTAAAATAAATTTTTTAAAATTTTATAAGTTCTATATGATAAATAAACTTATTCATTATAATCGGGACAAAAATATTTATTTTGATTGAATTATTTTTTATTTTTGATGAAATACATTTTTTAATGAATAATGAAAAATAGTACATTTTTATTCAAAACAACCTTTTCATCTAATTTTTTTATACAGTAATATTGTTATTTAATTGGTTGTAAGTGAAATTAGACTATGTTTTTATCATTTAATCCAATATTGGTAATTTAAGGTAATTTTACATTGAAATTTGATATAAAAACATGTCAATCTTTTGATCATTTTTACTTTTATAAACTCGTTTTATTATTTTTACATCGAGAATTAATTTTAAATTAATTACTGTAATTGATTCCATATTTGTTATAATGAGGTCCAAATTATTTAAATTCGTCCCTTTTATTTTTGGACACGATGAATAAAAACTTTAGTAGCTATTTTTATTTACCACATTTTGAGGGTAAATAAGGTAAATAAGGGTTAAAATAAAATTATAATAACATAAAACTACACTAGAACTTGTCCAAATCTTATTGAATGACTAATTTCCGACTACTAAAATCATTGGGATAAAAAATTTTCCTTTTTAATCCACTTGGGTGTGATTATGATATTTATAACTTTTAATTTAATGTAATGGAAAAATTTTCATAAACAGAACTCTTATTACTAAAGAAATTTTAATATGGGGTTATATAAGTGATATATTTTAATAAAAATATTAATTATAACTCCAGAAATATTACATAAATCATGGTATTTTATTTATTATTTTTATACATAAAATAATTCAATTTAATTTTTACACAATGATAATGTAGTGATTGATTTATAAATTAAGGAATCAAAAAAATGATATTAAAAATATTAAAATAAAAATCATTTGACACAATTTATTTCATAAATTATTTTTATAGGTGAATATTACATTTTATAAGACTTTTAAATGGTTTGGTTCTATGTTATCTCTATGTTTTATTTTATTTAAATTCAATAAAATGAATATTGTAAATTTGACACAATTTATGTTTTATAAAGACAGTAATTTAGTAAATTATTTAGAAATACTATAAATCTTCTAAAATCACCAAGTGACTATGATAATTTCTAAAATATCAATATGTGTCTAATTATGGGAAATTTATCACATATATGTTAAATTAATATCCATATAGAAATTAAAATGTTATTACCACAATTAAAACCAAAAGAGAATAATTAAGGGTAAACCAAAATGATAATGTAAAAAAGAAAATAAATAACTGTATAAAAATTATTTTATGATAGGATGTATAAATATTCTAATATTATCTTATACATATGTCATATTTGATCCATTTTAATTAGAAAATTAATTTATATTAATTTAATAATTTAAGAGTTTCGAATGATTCCCCTTACCTCTCCTATAAAAAGGTGACCTATCTTCTCTAACACTCACAATTACAAATCCTTTTTGTTCAGCCAATATATAAAAAAAACTCTTATCGGAACCATTACCATAATACTATAATCCTAAATTTGGGAATAAATCCCCCCAAGGTATGTTTTTGGTATAAACCAATAAACGTTACCCGATTAAGAGGTAACGCCTTCTCCAAAGGTTTTTATTTTCATTTCCATTCTACACTCCCTGAACACTTATTATTATATGATTAAATAAAAAAACAGTATCATAAATATACTAGGTTGTTTTTATTCTATGGTTTTAGTCTATACTTTTACACACCTCTATTTAATTGGTAACAAACATACTTTTTTTTCGTACGGTGAACTAATGCCTCACGAAATGACTATTGTTCAATTTTCCCCTACCACCTATCATGGTGGCCATTATAATGGAAAATATTATTTACATATTATATTTATTATATTTATATTATCTCTATTATTTTGTAATTTTTATTCATAAAATAGCCTTATACTTTCCATGTTGTGTAAATATGATAATTTTGTTTGAGGAAGTGTGGACTATAGCCCCCTCAAAGCAATATGACTCATTCTCGCTATACATGGAACATATAAAGGAAGGTTATATTTAAAATGTGAGAAATATATGAAATTAATACAATATTGATATTATTTTATAAATTTATATCATTTAATTATTATTATTTTTATATGAAAAAGAAATGAAAGTAGCGTTCAAGCTTACATACAGCCTACCGTCTCCATGAACGGTACATTTCATTTACTATCTACAAATAATATAGATTATTATAAATACATATATAATAGAAATATTTTATATTAAAATAATTAATAATATTATATAAATAATGTACTTTTGAACACATGGATAATTTATGTCAAAACATGTTCATTTCCGAATCAAGTACCGAATATCAACAAAATACATGATATGAACGTAAATTGTAATGTAATTTTTATAACATGGTATAAAGTGTTATAAAAGAATAAATAAACTTTAAAAACTTTCCCAATCAATTATAAATTAACCCAAGTTTATTATTCAGGAAAATGAAGAACGTACGAGACAAGTCGGACTCAATGTAAGGGAAATCTTAACTGAATCTCCATTCATTGGTTTAAATATACATGTCATTGGTTTTTTTTCATGAATATGTTTTAATGAACTATAATTGTTTTAAACTAAATATAAACTAAAAGTTCATGTATTTATATTTTTCACACATAATTATGTCATTGATTTATCCTTAATCAAATGATAGGTTCTTTGTAATAGACTTCATCTCAATCTCCTTTCAGTGAGGCATAACTAGATATTGTGCGCCTTTATTGTCCATTAAGGTGTATATATGACCCTTTTGATATGTTAAATCTGGAATTATTATATTATCCTGATATTTAATGTTTTTTAATATTATTATTTAGTTATTGATGTTCAATTGTTTCTCAAGTGGTAAGGTACTATTTAACTAAAACATCCATTTAAATATTTTAAAGATTTATTCTTCTAAATCAATCTCATCAATTTCCATGTTTTCAAAATGGTTTTAGGGATTTATATATATGTAACTAAATGTATTAAAATTTTATTTATAGATATTTTTTTTAATTTTTCAAAAATATATTGGACACTTTTATTGAAAAATCAATTTTATAAATGCTTAAAATTGTTTTTTGAAAATGGATTTTTTAATGCATGCGGTAATAATGAATTCTCTACCGTAGGGACCATTATAATATATTTATATTATGATAATATAAAATTGTTTTTAAAATAGAAATAAATCTGTAATTCCCTTTTTTCGGTATATTTTTATTGAAAATGGTTTTGAATGTGTATTGACTACTTCAATATCTTGAAATGATTTATTATGATTAAAACTGAAATATTATGAGTGAAATGATGATAATTGAAATATTTCATATTTTATGATTATATAATGGTACTTGGACATTTGACAGGTGATTACGTGATAACACAAAGGTGGGTGGTTATGTGATAAACCAGAGACAGGTGGTTCCATGATAAATGAAGGATGGGTGATTACGTTATAACCTCCAATGTATTGGGTATTGAAGTCTGCCGTATGGATATTACATTTATTAATATGTGTGGAAGTTAACTGTATTGTAATTCCATTTATGTTTGATTATGTACCAAGTTACCTGTATATGTTATATGTTGAATTCTATGGGTTTTTAGGATATCTTTTTATTACAAATATTGTAACCAATGAGCATATATTAAGTGATGGGTAATTACTACTCAATAAAGGTGACAAGTATTACTTTATGATAAATTTTTCATGGTTTACATGTTTTTTTAAGGATAAAAGTTTTCCTTATTTGGGTATCCATTACTGAGCTTTTTATGCTCATCCCACATTTTGAAATGTTTTCATAGGACTCAAAGAAGAATAGAGTAATGGATGGGATCATGGAAAAGTTAGGTTGTTTGAAGATGAAATGAAACCATGTTTTTACTTAAAAGTTTTTGATTTATAAAAAAATGGATAGTGAGTATAGTATATAATTTATAATATTTAAGTTGTTATGTATGAGTTATGGCCTAAATATATAAATATCTAAACCTGAAAAGATCATTAATGTAAATGAAATTCAAATTATTAACCTAACTTAAGATTATGTAATGTTGTAGGTTAGGGCCTTATAGTTGGTATTAGAGGATGGTTTAGACAACATTGGATATTAGTATTTTTTATTAAGAGTTAGGGATATCATTATTGTTTATAATATTATGGTTTATTATAAGTTCAAGGTCTTATAAACCCATTTGATGCATTATGATCTAAAATATTAAGGTGACTAATTGTATTTTTATAGATGTTCTCCTTTGAGTAAATTATTGGGTATTCGTTTTTGGGGTGAAAAATGAGAGGTATGAAATAAACATTTTAGTTAAATCATTTCATTGTTATTTTGAGATATCTATAATATTTTTGGAATAATATAAGAATTATATAGTTTTAGTAAATGGAAAACCCATAGGATGGATGATAACCTGTCATATCCGGGAAGGCCAGGGGAATCGAACCCACAACCGAAGGGTGACAAGGGTGCATCGCCTACCACAGGCCGAAATGAAGTATGATTAGCCAATAAAAACAGAAATTTTAATTAAATTTTAATAGTATTAAATGTTCATTTTTGATCTTCTGGGCTTGAGTTAGTGGATTTTGATTTTGAACATCCATTCTCATCATTTGTGCACTTCATGCCTAATGTACACCAATTTAGGCCCAATGAGTCATCTGATTCTAAGGAATGTAATTATCCGTAATTTAATTTGATATTTTGGGAAATGGATTTTCAATTAAATTTAAACATCTTTCATTCTGGGATCAATGGATGATTTATAAAGGATAATGGAGATATTTGGAGATGAAAAGAAACAATTCTGGAGAAGGCAGATTGGACACCAACCCACTGATGAGAATGTGGGGCCCATAATACAGGCCCAATGAAGCCCAATATTCTAGGTATGCTAGAAGACATATATAGTAACAAATCATTCTTTAGTTTCCAATGATAATTCAGCCTCCATGATTTCTAATTAGGCGGCCCAAATAGTATATCAAAATCTGGGCCAGAATCTGCGGCCCAGAAAAACATCCCACCAATTAAACCATATCTCGAAAACCATAACTCCCTTTGGGGTGAGATTTTACAAAATGTTTGGTTACATCCGGATATTAATTTAAGTCTTCTGTGGTCTACCCAAATTCTGCCATCTAGAAGGTCTTTAATGCTTCTATGTTTGGTGAATTCAAGCTCGATGCCTTTTCGGGTCAAGGGTGGAAAGTCTTCTTTCCACAAACTTTCGACCACCCTATACCTACCATAATCAAGTGAGATGACTTGTACTATTGGAGGATCGATACAAGGGCTCAAAAATGACTATTTAAGTCAGTGGTGTTGGAGGATTTAAGGATCCTGGGTGTTTGGTTTAATTGTAATGTTATGCTGCCACTTTGTGTTGTTAATCGCATTTCAATTTCCATGTAAGTTTCCTTTTTGTACTTCTTTGTTCTTAATAAACATCTTTCTCTTATATTCTTCCCATTTATTTCATTAAAACTTTATAATCACAAAGCATAGTGATATCTATTTTTTGTGCTGAATTAGTTCACACATAGGTGTGAATTTCATTCACACACACGGAGGAGTGCTTGTTATTTAAGCGGTTTTTATTTCTTAAATCTTATTATTGTAACCCATATTATGCCCACCATTGAGGGTATACCATAAATGGAGGGATAACCCTTTAATGGATTGATCATAGGAATATGCAAAGGATGGATTTAATGTTATTTTAGGAATGAATTTTTTTTAATTGGTTAAATAATTTTAGACTTCCATTCTTTAGTTATTTCCACATTTCGAATTGTTGTTAATTGGTTAACTAATTTAATATTTTAGTTAATCAAATTAACCTATGTAGAGAGACTTTGCGGATGACTCCCAGGCTCAAAGGCCTTAGGGCACCAAGTGAATCCCACATACTCTGGAATCATCTCAAGTTAACTTGATCAAAAACAAAATCATATTACCATAAATAGAGATAGAGTGAGAAACTCAGGGCTAGACAACTCTGGATCCACAATCCCCAAGTGCGGAAAGCCTCATATTTTATCAATCCATTTCTCTACACGATTTTTTTTATTTGTTCGAATACTCATATTATTCATAAAAATAAAACCGGCCTATGCTATTTATTTTGGGACCCTGAGAATTCAAATTATAATCCCATGATCTAGAGGAGGAGTATTGTGGCATTTTGATTTAATAGATGAAAATAAAAATAATGAAAATTCTGACTGGACAACCAAAATTCCAAAATCAATTCTTTTAAACATAATAATAAATTAAATTAAGAGTCAAGGAAATAAAAATTATTTGCTATGTAATTTTAATGTGAGGAAAGATGTTATAATATGAATGATAAAAGAATTTTACTTCTTTTTTATCATTGTTTTTTTTAAAAACATTTTGTTTCTACACCCCCCAACATAGAATGAAACTATCCCTAGTTTCGTAAAAAGATAATTTAGAATGGGATATAGGAATAAAAGGGGAGTTCATGAATGAAATTGAAATATTAAGATCATGGAATGATGTCACCTGGTGGTTGATGTTTGAAGTTCTTGCCGCTCTAATTTTGTCCTTTGATATCCATGTCACTTGCAGAGTTCCCTAGTGGAAAAAGGAAAACAAAAAAACAAAACAAAACAGTATATATATATATAAGTAAAATATAAGTATATATATAAAATAAACTGATGATACATTGTCTTCTTTTTAAATTTCTGGGTAAGGTATTACTCAAGGATCACACCACGTGACACAGATGAATATGGTGCTCCCCTTTCATAGCCATACTTACTCATAATAGAAGAACATGTCAAAAGTCTATTTTATTATTATTATTTTATTATTATTTTAGTATTATTTTATTATTATTATTTTTTTAATATATAAAAATGATTAATTAATCTTATTTGAAAAATTAATATGATTTAGAAATATTAGAAACATGAAAAGCACGGGTTGCCTCCCGTGCAGCACTTTTGTTTAACGTCGTTAGCCCGACATGGATCCTAAATCTATCAATTATTTTTTCCGGTTCATAGGTTGGTTCAGTTAACTCAACCTCTATTTTATGTTTATTTAATGATTCAATGAATGATTTTAACATATGACCATTGTCTTTGAAAATGTGACCACTAGTGGGATCTTGAATCACTACTGCCCCATGGGGGTACACATGATTCACTATGAAAGGACCTAACCATCTAGACCATAACTTTCCCAGGTGTAAATAATGTTTTGAACTATATAAGAGCACAAATTTTCCCAGTTCAAAATGTTTAAAATTGATATTCCTAGATTGGTAGGCTTGAACTCTAGCTTTATTTATCCTTGAATTTTCATAAGCCTCCATACTAAGTTCCTCATGTTCATTAAGATCTAATTTCATCTTTTCTTCAGCTAATTAAATGTCAAAATTCATTTTTTTGATTTCCCAAAATGCCTTATGCTCAATTTCAACAGGTGAATGGCATGATTTTCCATAAAAAAACCTATATAGGGACATTCCTAAAATGGTTTTATATGCGGTTCGATAGGCCCAAAGATCATCTAAGAGTTTCTCAGACCAATCTTTCCTAGAGGGGTTGCCAATTTTTTCAAGATTTTGCTTAATCTCCATATTTTCTAACTCAGCCTGACCATTGGTTTGAGGATGGTATGCAGTGGAAAATTTATGAGAAATACCATACTTATACATGAGTGAAGAGAATGGGAGGTTGCAGAAATGGGTTCCTCGATCACTGATTATAGCCCTAGGAATTCTAAATCGAGAAAATATGTTCTCTTTCAGAAATACAATCACAACTTGATGATCATTGGACTTAGTGGGAATGGACTCAACCCATTTTGAGACATAATAAACTGCTAAGAGTTTGTAGATGTATCCACTAGAGTTTGGGAAGGGACCCATGAAATTAATTCCCCAGCAGTCAAATATTTCAACCACTAATATGGGAGTGAGTGGCATTTGATTCTTTTTTGTGATGGACCCTACTTGTCGACACCTAGGACAAAATTGAAAAAATGTGTAAGAGTCCCATGAGAGGGTGGTCAAGATGAGACCACACTAAAGAACCTTAGCATAAGTTTTTTAGAGGAAAAGTGACCTCCACATGCCTCACTATGACAGAATTTAAGGATGGACTCTTGTTCAGATTCTGGGACACACTTCTTAATGACTTGGTCAGGGAAAGACATGTAGAGGTATGGATCATCAAACACATAGTTCCTAACATCAGAAAGGAATTTACTTCGAGATTGAGTCCCTAAGAATTTTGGAATAACTCCCATAACTAAGAAGTTGGCTATGTCAGCATACCAAGGGCAGTCACTCATAGAGTATAGGTGTTCATCAAAAAATGAATCAGACACAGAAATGTAATTTGATTTGTCTTTGAATTCCATCCTAGATAGGTGATCAGAAAAAATATTTTCAACAGCCTTTTTATCCTTGATTGTGAGGTCAAATTCTTCTAAGAGAAGGACCCACATAATCAGTCTATCCTTAAGATCTTGTTTTTGGAAGAGGTATTTTAGTGCAGAATAGTCAGTGAACACAGTCATGGGGGATCCTAAGAGGTAAGACCTAAAATTCTCTAAGGCAATCACAATAGAAAGTAACTCCTTTTCAGTAGCGGTGTACTTGATTTGGGCATCATTTAAGGATTTTCTTTCATAAGAAATGCAATAAAGATTTTTATCACAACATTGTCCTAACACCACTCCTACAGCAAAGTCACTGGCATCACACATAAGTTCGAAAGGAAGGTTCCAATTTGGAGATTTCATGATGGGGGAGAGGTGAGAGAGGATTAGAGGGTTGAGAATGAACCCTCACAACTTTGTTTCCAAAAAAATAGAGCATCCTTTACTAGCATAGCACAAAGGGGATGAGAGATTTAACTAAAGTCCTTGATGAATCTTTTATAGAAACCGACATGTCCTAAGAAAGTCCTCACTTCCTTGACAGTTTTGGGTGATGGAAGGTGACGAATGATGTCAACCTTGACTTTATCAACTTCCACCCCCCTACCTGAGACCAGATGTCCTAGAACTAGTCCCTATTTAACCATTAATTTGGATTTTCCCAGTTTAGGATCAGATTATTCTCTTCACATCTTGACAGGACTCTCTCCACATGTTGCATAAATCCCTCAAATTCATCCCCAAACACAGAGAAGTCATACATGAAGATGTCAAGGAAATACCCTACCATGTCAGAGAAGATTCCCATCATGCACTACTGGAAGGTTCCAGGGGCATTTCATAACCTGAAGGGTATGCATTTGAAAGAAAAGGTGCCTAATGGACATGTGAATGTAGTCTTCCCTTGATCCTATAGGGATACGTCAATCTGATTGTACCCCGAGTACCCATCTAAGAAACAGTAGAAGGAATGACCTTCCACTCTCTCAAGGACTTGGTCAATGAATGGTAAGGGGAAATGGTCCTTGTTGGTGAATGTGTTTAGCTTCCTATAGTCAATGCATACCCTCCATCCACTACTAACCCTTGTTGGAAGAATCTCTCCATCCTCATTAGTTATCACTGTTATTCCATCCTTTTTTGGAACCACTTGAATTGGGCTCACCCACTCACTCTCAACTATGGGATAGATGATACAAGATTTTAACAATTTTTGAAGTTTTTTTTACTAACTTCATGAGATTAGGATTGATTCTTCATTGAGGTTGACAACATGGCTTTGAATCAGATTCTAGAACAATCCTATGAGTCCCAATAAGTGGTCTAATCCCAGGAATATCAGACAGGGTCCAACAAATGGCTTTCTTATGTTTCCTAAGGACATTTAGAAGAATCCTATCATGATTGGATTCAAGAGAAGAATAAATGACAATAGGATGTGTTTGATTGTCCCCTAGGAAGGCAAACTTGAGTGTAGTGGGAAGTTCCTTCAATTCAAGATCAGGTTGGATCAAAATTTCAGCAGAATATTTGGACATTGGATCAATATCAATTTGTTTGTTTAGAGTTTCAGATAGGATTGATTCCCCACATATAGAAGTTTCATCTAAAATATTGGTTTGATCAGATTTAGGGAAGGAAGTTTGAAAGGTTTCACTAATTTTAGGACCTAAGAATTCATCATAAGTGAAATTTGAAAATGATTCAAGCCAAGGAGATAAACTTCCTTCATTTGAAAAAAGGAAATCAATATCATCCTGACTTAAACATCCATCAAATATTATTTGATGTTGTATGGATTAATTATCAATGATACCTATCATGTTTACTTCATGAATGTATGCATCATCCCCTATTTGTGAGCTTGCATTATATATGTTCAAGTCTAGAATCATGTTCCCAAAGGTGATGGTCATGTTCCCATTTCGGACTCAGATAACAGTGTTGATTGTTGCAAGGAAGGGACAACCAAGGATAATTGGGGTTTGTTCCTTATTTCCTAAGTTTTAATGGTTTCCAAGGAGAATGAAGTCAGTAGGGTAGATGAAGTTTTCATCCCTTACCAGAACGTCCTTTAAAATCCCCTTTGGAATCCTAATGCTACGATCAGAAAGTTGAAGTGTGACAGATGTGGGTTGGAGTTCTTCTAGGCCTAACTGGAAGTAAAAAACATAGAGAATGAGATTGATACTAGCACCTAGGTCACACAAGGCCTTGACAACTTTGCTCTATCCTAGTTCAACATTGATTTAAGGGAATCCCAGGTCTTTCAACTTAGGAGGAATGGTCCCTTGAATGGTGGTACTCACATTAGCAGCCAAAAGGACTTGGTTTTTATTTGAAAATTTTCTTTTAAATGTGAAAAAGTACTTAAGGTAATTTGAGTAGGAAGGTATGGTTTGGATGGTATCGAGAAGGGGAATGTCCAACTTGACTTGTGAGAATATTTCCCTCAATGTTTCACTCAATCCAGGCATGGTTTTCCCCCTCATGCATTGAGGAAATGGTGCAGGTTATGGGTTGTTTATTGAAGAGTTATTTCATTAACATTTTTATCAGTTTCCTCAGCTTGATCTTGGGGTTCTTTTCAATTTTAATCCACGTTTGAATCTTTTTGTGGGTTCTAAATTAGTTGTTTAGGTTTCTCAATTGATTTCCCACTTCTTAAAACAGTAACAACCTTTTGTTGTTCATGAGTTGTTTGAGTACAACTTGACTCTCCCCTTAAATTTAAGGATGGAACCTCCTGAGTAGGCATGGATGCCTTTCCAGTTTTGAGGGTTTGAAGTTCTTGTTTAAGGGAAGATAATTCTGATTACATCATTTCCATTTGTTTGCACAGTTGTTCTAGTAGGCTTTGTGGAACAATTTGGGTTAGTGCTTGAGAAGATTGGTTTATCCAAGGGGGATATTTTAGAGGTGGTATGGTTAGTTGAAAATGGACCAGTTTTTGTTGGTATTGGATATGTTGGGTTTGGAACTGGTTAGGGGTTTGGTAGTTCAGATGGGGGTAAGGATTTTGTCACAGTGGTTGGCTAGGTTGTTGGTTATCTTTCCAGCAGAATCCTGGGTGGTCATTATACCTTGGGTTGAAATTGTTTTTGTATTGAGGCTTTTGAAAGCTCAAAGCATTTAATTTCGCTGGGGGTCCTCAAAAAAAACATCCTTGATGGATGGAATAGTTGGGAAATTTTCTGTCTTATGGTCATGTTTGTCACAAATTGTGCAAACAGGGTCAACAGTTTGGATTTCATGGAATTTTCTGAGGTCTATCTCCTCAAACTTCCTAGATAGTGCTGCGAGTTTAGCACTAAGGACTTCCTCTTCTATAAGTGTATGAATTCCAGTACTTCTTTGTGGATTTTCAGAATAAGGAGAAGTTCCCCATGTTTTTTTTGTTCAGAATGGATTTCTAGATACTCGTAAGCATCATTTGTGGCTCTGTTTTTAAAGTTTCCATTACACATCATGTTAACAAATTGTTTGTTCCCTAGACCCAACCCTTAATAGAAAATTTTCACTTGTTCAGGTATAGAAAAACCATGGCATGAACCATGTTTAGAGTGTCTTTGATCCTATCCCATGTTTCATAGAATGTCTCTCCTTCTTTTTCAAAAAAGTTTTGGATATTCTTTTTAAGTGAAATTGTTTTGTGGTGGGGATAGTATTTTTTGTAGTATTCTCTTTTTAATTGTTCCCATGAGTGGATTGATGCAGGTATCATGTTGTTTAGACAATTTTTTGCTCGATCCTTCAATGAAAAAGGAAACATCCTCATTTTAGCGGATTCTAGTTGATGTGGGGGACACATGGTTTCTAAAATGTCATTGGACTCCTTAACATGAAGGTAGGGAATCTCAGAATCCATCCCGTGAAGGGTTGGAAGGAGGTTTACAACATGAGGTTTAAAGATGTAATTGGAATCTTTTAGGGAATTGTGTCTAATGCATGAGGGGTCATTGGTCCAGGAAGGTGTGAGGTAGTCATTCATGGTTTAATCCATTGCATTCCCTAAGATTGGGCGGGCTCATTTGGGTTTCCATTTTGGTTCCCACCCGGGTTTATGAGTTGGTTTCTTTGAAGACCCTCCATTTAAATGAGCTCAATTTTGGACTCCAGAGTATTAGTAAGATTAGTATCTAATGGAAGGAGTTCCCTTAGTGTACTTGACTCCCCAACCCCAAGACTGTCCACCCTAACTAGATGGTTTGATTGACCGTGGGTGTAGGCGGACATGCGCCAAAAGAAAAAAAACAAGAAAGGGACAAGATAAGAGAATTTGGATGAGAAAAGAAGAAATGGGGGAGAATAGAATGGGTGTTTAGATGGCTTTCTTGGGTCCTCATAAACAGTGGAAGAATTTGATTCATAGTCAAATTTACCCAAGATATGATGGTAGAACGGTCCTTGTAGTCTAGATTGGGTTGTCGAATCCACTGAGACCTAAGAAGATACCTAAGACACACAACCTATGAGGTGGATTTTTGGCTATGAAGTGGCCAACATGGTTTTGATTTTTGATGGTTTTTAAGAACACTAATAAACCTAAGTGAAGTCAATTAAATGAAAATGGGTTGATCTTAATATTATATTATGGGTGGGTTGAATGAATTTTACTTCTTTAGAATATTTTGGTTTAATTAATTCTTCATGAATCCATTCTAAAAAATAACACTACCTTCATCATTTTCTGGTTCGATGCAACTAAAATCAATTACTAATCCCCTACACACATAGAGAACCAAAGTCCCTAGTTACTAAGAATTTTTATTTTTAGATAAATCAGTCTATGGAATAATATTACGTTTATTTTGGTAACTTGTGTTTTATCAAATGGATATCCTTGGTATTTGAAAATGATATGGTGATTTAGTGATACCCGTTATTTTGGAATACATTTACTATTTTTGGAATCCTATAAGCTTAAGAAAAAAAGAATACTATGGGATTTTATTTTAGGAGAAATGGTTGATTTTTTGTTGAAGAATCTATGTTTTTATAAAGGACTTATGGACACTTGAGTTATTTTTGGAAGTGATTAATGAATCATGGAGAAAGAGTGATTTGGTCAATTACTTTTTTGTATGAGACACTAAGACTGTTTAATGTTATTTAGAGATTAATGTTACAATTTACCTTTTGAATACTATGTTATCAAATCCTTATAAGTTTTAGTGTTTCAATTTTAGATTCGATTATTTTGAGTAATTAAAAGGACAATTATTTATCAAATGTCCTTTGTTAAACATTGGATATTACTACAGAATTTTAGATATTAAATGTTTTTTTCTTCATACAATGAGCTATTATTTTGGGGAATTATCTGATTTTATCCTAATGTTTTTGATTTCGATTAATATTTTATAACATTAAGAATATAAAAATAATATTTTTTGGATTATTTGATTTTGTAGAAGTTGATTCCACTGCTTTAGGTGTGAAAAATTCATCTAGAATACTCATCCTTTGGAGAAAAGATGAGTTTTTGGTAGAAATTTATTAAAGGATGAAACTCTACTTGACAATTAATTCTGTTTTGTTACGTTCTTATTCAGTATCATAAATAAATTTCTCAAAGTTATGAAAAAAGATCATAAAACAAAATCATTTTCCATTTTATTTTCCTACGTTAAAATCGATGATTGGTTAACACATCAAAAGTTTACGGTTTTCTGATTATTAAAATTCTCATGATCATGTTTTCTATCACGCTTTATTATAACTTTACACTTTTTTTCTTCCATATCCATGTTTTTAATCATGGAATCCTAGTATTTTTTATCTCGGGTTACTTTTTTACTTATCTTTCTTTCTTTCAAAGTGGTAGTTTTATTAACCCTTTTCCCGATGTGGGGATGAAATAATGGTATTTTGAATATTTATACCCAAGTTACCAAACTCAAATTCAAATTGTGAGGAAAAAATTTATTAAATGGGGGATGTAACATATATATATTTAAGAAAGAAACTATATGTTCAATAGCATACATGATATGCTACATCGAGCTTAAACGAACAAATAAATATTTTTATTTAAATGTTACTATTCTAACCTAATCATTGGATTAGAAAGAATGAATATTAATTACTAAATTATGAAAATATGGTTTAAACATGTTTATATAGTGATTTTTTGGTTACCAAATTTTTTATAAATTTAAATAAAAACCAATTGAATATAAAGGCTATGTTTTTAAGAAATCCTATTTAAATGACAATAATTCTGTTTATAAAATCATATCACCCTTTTTGTATAATATTAATTATATATAAAATCAATGTGATGTTTAACAATCATATTAATTTTTTTCTAGACAAGATATATGAACAAAATTAAATGTAAACATAAAAGATGTATTTTTTAAAAAATTCATGTTTACAGCCTTTTGATGGAAAACCCTTTTTAAATATAGTTTTTGAAAATTTTATATGTTATATTTGAAAAAAATGAAATTATTATTTATAATCAGAACATAAAAATTTAATTTGGGTGAATTGTGATATATTTATGATAAAATTCATTTTTAACAAATAGTGAAAATACTGCATTTTAATTCAAAATAGAATTTTCATCTAATTTTCTATATGGTTATACTATCTTATTAATTGGTTTTCAAATTTAATTGGATTAATATTTTAACATTTAGTAAAATTTTTGTCTTTGGAGGAAAATTCACATAAAAATTTGATATAAACAAATGTTAATCATTTGATAGTTTTAACTACTAAAAACTTATTTTCTCATTTTGACTTGGGTAATTAATTTTACATTAATTAATCCAATTTATGTATTTTAAATTTGAAAAAATGGATTCCATATTTTTAATTATAATTTTATAATTATGTAAATAGGTTCATTTTGTTTTTGTACATGATGAATTACAACTTAAGTAATTATTTTTATTTACCAGGGTTAAAGTGTAAATCAGTTAAATAAGGGTGAAAATAATATTAAAACAATACATAACTACCATAAAACATGTATTAATATTATTTTATGAGTTATTTATGACCAAAAAAATATTGGGGTTGAAAATTTGTCTTTTGGATCCCACTTGGGTGTGATTATGAGACTTATAATTTTTAATTTAATGTAAAGGCAAAATTATCATAACCATGACTCTTATAACGAAACCAATTTTAATACATGGTTATATAAGTTATATCTTAGACTATAAATATTCATTTGAAATATAAAACTACCTCTTATATCATGGTATTTTATTTATAATTTTATATATTGAATAATTAAATTAAATTATGACACAATAATGATGTAGTGATTCTTTATTAATGATGTAATAAAAAAATGATATTATAAATATTAAAATTAATATTATGTGACATAATATATGTTACAAACAATTTTTATAGGTGAATATGACATGTCATAATTCTATTAATTGTGTTTTTTCTAATTTATCTCGCTTTTAATATTTTATTTTAATCAATAAAATGAATAGTGTATAAATTGACATAATTGATGTTTTATATAAATAGATACTTATTAAAATATTTAAATATACTAAATGTATTTTAAAATAAAAAAAATATTACGATAATGTTTAAAAGTTCATTAAGTGTCCAATTAGTAGAAATTTACCAAATAGAAGTAAAAGTAATATACTCTTAATATTTAAAATATAGGTACCATAATTAAAATTAAAAGATAATAATTAAGTGTAAACATAAAATATAAGGTTTAAAATAAAATATATACAAATATAAAAATTATTTTATGATAGGATTTATAATTATCCTCATATTTTCTTAAAAATATATTATGCTGGACCAATTTTAAGGAAAAAATTAATTTATATTAATTTAGTAATTTAGGATTTTCCAATGGCGCCTCATCCCTTTCTTATAAAAAATATACTGTCTCTTCTCTAATACTCACACTTACAAAGCCTTTTGGTTCAGCCAATATCTACCCAAACCTCTTTTCATAATACCTAACCTAATCCTACAATCCTATATTAGTGCATAAATCCTCCCATGGAGTCATTTTGGTATAAATCCAAATAAGTTACTATATTAAGAGGTAACACCTTCTCTCATGCCTTTTAATTTCATTTCCATTCTCCACTTCGTAAAAACATCATATTATAGGATTAAATAAAAAACCCGTATCCAAAATATAATTTTATGTTTTTATTCTATAGTTTTTATCTACACTTAGACACACCCTCATTTAAAGGGTAAGTAATATATTTTTTGTTTGTATGGAAAACTACTGCCTCATGAAACAGTGATTGTTCGAATTCCCCAAACCACCTCTCATAGTGTCCATTATAATAGAAACTATTTTTTATGTTTGATATATATTATATTTATAATGTCTTTATTTTTCTATAATTTTTATTTATAGCACACCTTTATGCTTTCTATGTTGTGTAAATACAATAATTCAGTTTGAGGAAGTGTAGACTACCGCCCCCTCAAAGCGATATGAGTCGTTCCCGCTATAAATGGAACATATAAATGATGATTTTATAAAACCTACAAGACATATATGATTTTAATATAATAATGTTATTATAATATACATTTATATAATTTAATTATTATTCTTTTAATATGAAAAATAAGTGAAAGTAGTGTTCATGTGTACGTACGACCTACCGTCTACATGAACGGTTTATTTCAGTTGTTGCCAAAAAATATTATAGATTATTCGAAATATATATATAATAGATATATATGATATTTGAATTATTAATAATATTCTAGATATTATTTAATTTTTACCACATGTAAAATATACATCAAAACAAGTAAATTTTTGGCTCAAGTACAGAATATCAACAAAATGTCTGATATGAACGTAAATAGTAATGTAATTTTAATAACATGGTAATAAGTGATATAATAGGAATAATAAACTAGAAAATTTTTCTAAATGAAGTATAAATTAACTTATTTCTATTATTTATTAAAATAAAAAATGTATAAGATAAGTTAGACTCAAGGTAAGGGAAATCTTAACCTAATCTCAATTCATTGACATAAATATCAATGTCATTGGTTTTGTTTTTCCAACAATATTTGTGAATGGAATATGATTATTTTACATTAAATATCCACATATATTTGGTGTATTTGTATTTTTAACACATATTTATCCCATTTATTTATACTTAATCTAAGGATACGATCTTTGTAATGGACTTCATCTCAATATCCTTTTATTGAGGCATATATTGATATTGTGCACATTTATTATCTATTAAGGTGTATATCTGACAGTTTTGACATGTCATATCATGAATTACTATATTATCATGATATATACTATTTTTAATGTTACTAATTAATTATTATTATTCATGTGTTTCTCATGTGGTGAGGGACTCTTTAACAAAAACATAGTTTTAAATGTTTTACAAATTTATTCTTCTAAATTGTCATCATTAATGTCCATGTTTTCAAAATGGTTTTATGGACTTATTTATATGAACATAAATGTTTTATAATGTAAATTATAGTATTTATTTTAATTGATTCAATGTTATATGGGACACTTCGATTCATAAATCACTTTTATATATAATTAAATTGGTTTTTGAAAATGGATTGTTTTTTAATGTATGTGGTGACAACAACATCTCCGCCACCATGACCATTATTTTTTATTTGGATTCATCTACAATTTAAATTTTTTAAAAGAAAAATAAATCCATTAATCCATTTTTGGATATTTTTGTATTGAAAATGGTTTTGAATGTGTATTGTCTACTTCAACATCTATAAATCTTTTATTATGATTGGAAGTGATATATTATGTGTTAAATGTTGATAATTGCAATCTTTTATGTTTCTTTATTATATAATTCTACTTGGATATTTGATGTGTGGTTACATGATAAACCAGATATGAGTGGTTATGTGATAAACCAAAGAAGGTTGGTTTCATGATAATCAATGGATGGGTGTTTACGTTATAAACTCCAATGAATTCGGTATGGAAGTCGGCAATATAGCTATTCCATTTAGTTATATATGTGTATGTATACCATATTGTTATTCCATTTAAGTTTTATTATGTCCTAAGTTACCTTCATATGTTATATGTTGATTTCTATGGGTATTAAGGAAATATTTTGATTACAAAAAGGGTAACTAATGAGCAAATATTCAGTTTAGTATAATTACTAATTCTTAATGGTGAAAAGTATTAATTTATGATAAATTATTCATGTATTACATGTTTTCACATGGATAATATTTTTCCTTCTTTGTGTATCCCTTACTAAGATTTTTTGCTCATCCCATGTTTTAATATTTTATACACATGACTTAAAGAAGAATAGAGTCATGGATGGGATCAATGAAAAGTTATGGTGTTTAAACATGAAACAAAACCATATTTATTTTTAAATATTTTTGATTCATGAAAATAATGGATAGTGAGTTGAAGTGTCTACTTTATAATATTTAAGTTATTATCTATGATTTATTTCCAAATTATCTAAATCTCTAAACCAGAAATGATCCTTAATGCAAATGAAATTCAAAATGTTAACGTTACTCAAGATTAAGTAATATAGAAAGGTATGGACCTATAGTTAGTATGAGGGGTTGTTTTAGACAAATTTAGATATTATGATTTTGTGTTAAGAGTTAGTGATATTATTATGAGTTTATAATTTTAAGGTTGATCATAAGTTCAACATCTTAGAAACACGTTTTGAGGCTTTATGATCTGAAATATTAAGGCAAAAATGGTATTTTTGGAGACATTATCCTTTGAGAAAATCATGTGTTATTAGTTTATGGGATTCAAAATATGAGGTATGAAATAACATTTGAGGTTAAAACAAGTTAAGGTTATTTTTTAGGTATTTATAATATTTTTTGAATATTATAAGAGTTATACAGTTTTATAAAAAGGATAACCTGTAGGATGGGTGACAACCCGTCGCATCCGGTATGTTCAGGGGAATCGAACACACAACCGAAGGGCATAAACGGTGCATCACCTACCACTAACCTAGATGATGTCCCTAGTTAGTAAGATTTTTTATTTTTTAGTTAAAATAGTTTCTTGAAAAAGATGAAGTTGATTTTGGGAACTTGTATTTTATCAAATGGATATCCTTGGTATTGAAAATGATATGGGGATTGAGTGATACATGTTATTTTGGAATACATTCACTATTTTTTGGATCCCTATATGCCTATATAAAAGAAAATAATATGGGATTTTATTTGAGGATTAATTGTTGATTTTCATTTTTGTAAGAATCTATGTTTTTATAGAGGACTTATGGAGATTTAGGTTATTTATGGAAGTGATTAACCTATCTTATAGAAAATGTGATTAGGATAATTTCCTTATAGTTTGAGACATTAAGAGTGTTTTATGTTATTTTCATATAAATGTTACAATTTATCTGGGAAAAATATATAATAAAATCCTTATAATTTTTTGGGATTCAATCTTAGTTTAGATTATTTGGAGTAATTTTAAGGAAAATTATTTATGAAATGGCGTTTGTCGAACTTTGGATATTACTGTGGAATTTTTGAGATTAAAAGTAGTTTTTATTCATAAAATGGGTTATTATTTTGGGGAATAATCATATTTTTACCTAACCATTTTTTATTGATTAATATTTCTAGATAGGATTAATATATTTTTAATATTTTGAGGATTATTTGATTCTATAAAAGTTTATTCTAGTGCTACAGGTTTGACCGAGTCATCTTGAATACTCATAGTATGGAAGAAATATGAATTTGTGGTAGAAATTTATTATATTATGAATCTATACTTTAAAATCAAGTATGTTCCATTATGTTCTTATAAAAGGTCATAAATAAATTTCTCAATTTGATGAAAAATATATTAAAACAAAAAAATTTTGTTTGCTTTTCCTACTAAGAAATCAGAAACCGTTTAAACCATCTCATGTTTGTGTTTTCCTAACTGTTAACTTTCTCATGATAATGTATTATATCACCATCCATTGATATTTTACACTTAGTTTTTTCCCATATCCATTTTTTCCTACATGGAATCCAAGTATGTGTTATGTTCAGTGACCTTTGTACTTATTTTTATTTCTTTTAAGGTGGTAGTTTTAATAACCCTTTTTTTTAATGTGGGACTGCAATAAAGGTATTTAAAAGATTCATACCCTAATTACCGACCCTAAATTCAAATTTCAAGGATACAGTTTATTAAAGGGTGTAGGATGTGACATCCTAATTTTTAATAAAGAAACACTTTGTTCAATAACAAATATGAAATGCTATATTGAGCTTAAACAAACAACTAAATACTATTATTTAAATGTTACTATTATAACCTAGCCGTCAAAATGGAAGGAATGAACAATATTAACTAAATTATAAAAATATGGTTTAGACATGTTTGTATAATGATTCACTAGTTACCAAATTTAATATAAATGTAAAGAAAAACTAATTGATTATAAAGGATGTGTTTTTATGAAAACTTTTTTAAATGAGAATAATAGTGTATATAAAATCACATAACTCTTACTGGATTATATTATTTAAATATTAAAGAAATTTACTGTTTAAAATTTATATATTATATTTTTCTAGACAAGATATATGAACAAAATCAATTTTAAACATAAAAGAAGTATTTTTCAAAAAAGACATTTTTACCGCCTTTTGATGGCGAACTATTTTTAAATATAATTTTTAACAATTTTATATGTTATAATTTACTAAATTAAATTATTTTTTATAATATTGATATAAAAATAGACTTATTTTGAATTTTTGAATATTTCTGAAAAAATCATTTTTAAGGAATAATGAAAAATACTGCATTTTAATTCAAAAATGACTTTTCAACTAATTTTTTATACAATTATACTATCCTATTAATTTATTTTAAAGTTTAATTAGATTAATTTTTTTCATTTAATCCTTTTTTTCATTGGATGTATGTTCACATTGAAATTTGATATAAACACATGTCAATCTTTCGATGGTTTTTACTTCTAAAAAAATCGTTTTCTCTTTTTGACAACATGAATTAATTTTAAATTAATTACATCAACTTCTGTGTCTTAAATTGGAAAAATATATTGAATATTTTTTATCATAAGGAAAAAATTATTTTAAAAGGTCCCATTTATTTTTGGACATGATTAATAATGACTTTAGAAATAATTTTTTATTTACCACAGTTAAAGGGAAAATCTACTGAATAAAGGTAAAAATAATATTATAATAACATTAAAATACCATAAAACATATCCTAATCTTATTCAGTGATATATTTATGACCAATAAAATACTTGGGACGAAAATATGGCCTTTGGAAGCCACTTTGGTGTCATTATGAGATTTATAACCTTTAATTTAAAGTAAAGGCAAAATTATCATAAAGATGAAAATTATTACTCAAACAATTTTAATATGGGGTTATATAAGGGATATCTTAGAATATAAATATTAATTATAAATAAAACAATATTACATACATCAGGGTATATTATTTATATGTTTTATCCATTAAATAATTAAATTTAACTATGACACAATGAGGATGTAGTGGTTTCATTATTAATTAATGAATCAAATAAATGATATTACAAATATTATAATAAATTTTATTTGACAAAATTTTTGTCATGATCTATTTTATAAGTGAATATGACCTGTTATAAGACTAGTAAATTATTTTTTTATAAGTTATTTCTTGATTTAGAGTTTATCTAAATTCAATAAAACGAATTGTGTAAAAATTGACATAATTGATGTTTTATAAAAACAATAATTACTAATTTATTTAAAAAAACTAAAAACATTAAAAATTAAAATGTGAATATGATAATGTCTAAAATTTTATTAAGTGTCTAATTATTGGAAATTGATCCCATACAAGTGAAATTAAAAACCTCTTAATAATTAAAATATTGGAACCACAATTTAAATTAAAAGAGAATAATTAAGGGTAAACTGAAAAGTTAAGGTTTAAAATAAAATAAATAAATGTATAAAAATTATTAGATGAGTTGAATTCAAAATATTCTAATATTATCTTTGAAATATCCCATGTTGGATCAGTTCTAATTAATAAATTTATTTATATCAATTTAATATTTTAAGAGTTCCCAATGGTTCCCCTTTCATATCTTACAAAAAGGTACCCTCTCTTCTCTAATACTCACACTTCCAAACCATTTTTGATAAAACAATATCTGCATAAACCTATTATAATAATCACTTCCCTTGTATTATAATACATGATTAGGTCAAAAATCGTCGGAAGGAATCCTTTTTGTATAAACCAAATGAATTTACCCGATTAAGAGGTAGCACATTCTATCATGATTTTTAGTTTAATTTCCATTATCCACTCCCTAAACTCTTAATATTCTATGATTACATACTAAAAAAATTATCCTAATTATACTTGGATGTTTTTATGATAGGGTTTTGATCTACACTTACACACACCTCCATTTAATGGGTAATGAACAAACTGTTTTTGTGTATGGTGAACTATTGCCTCACCAAATGATAATTGTTCAATTTTCTCATACCACCTCTCTTGGTGTCCATTATAATGGAAACTATATTTTAAATAAGAGATATATTATATTTATATTTTCTCAATGATTCTTTAATTTTTATTTATAATATACCTTTATGAATTCTATGTTGCGTAAATTCAATAATTTTATTTGAGGAAGTGTGGACTTCCGCCCCCTCAAAGCGATAGAAATCGTTCCCCCTATAAATGGAACAAATAATGGATGGAATTATTAATAATATGAGACATATTTTAAATTAATATAATATTTTTATTATGATATAAAATTATATTATTTAATTATTATTCTTTTATTTTGACAATGATATTAATTTAGTGTTCATGCATACATATAACCTACCATCTCCACAAACGGTGCATTACATTTATTATCTACAAATATTGTGGATTATTATAAATACATAATATATATATATATATATGAAATTTAAATAATAAATACTATTCTGTAGATAATTTAATTTTGACCACATGGAAACTCTACATCAAAATAAGTTCATTTTGTACTCAAGTACCGAATATCGATAAAATGTTAGATATGAACTTAAATATTTATTTTATTTTTATAACAAGGTCAAAAGTGGCATAAAAGGAATAATAATAATGAAAAAGTGTCTCTAGAAGGTATAAATTAACATAATATTATTATTCATGAAAATAAATAACATATATGACAAGTCAAACTCAAGGTAAGGGAAATCTTAACTCAATATCTATTCATTGAGATTAATCCCCATGTCATTGGTTTTGTTTTTCCAAGAATATCTGTGAATGAACTCTAATAATTTTAAAATGAATATCCAATTATATTGGGTGTATTTATATTTTTCACACATATTTATTTCATTTATTTTTCAACAATATAATGATATGATCTTTGTAATGGACATCATCTCGATCTATTTTTATTGAGGCATATCATGATATTATGCTTCTTTATTATCCATTAAGGTGTATATAATACCTTTTTGACATGTTATATCACAAATTAATATATTTTCATCATATTTAATGTTTTTTAAATTTTATTCTTTAATTATTATTATTCAAGTGGTTCTCAAGTGGTAAGAGACTCTTTAACTAAAACATCATTTTAATTTTTTTTAAAGATTCATTATTCTAAATATCTCTCATTATTGTTCATGTTTTAAAAAAGTTTTTATGGATTTATTTATATGGACATTAATTTTTTTAAATGTCAATTATTGAATTTATTTTAAAATTTTCAAAGTGGTATGGGACACTTTGATTCAAAAATCACTTTTATAAATGATTTAATTTGGTTTTTTAAAATTGATTGTTTTTTTAATGTATACAGTGACAACCGATTATCTACCACAATGACCATTATTTGGTATTTTTCTTCCACTTCAAGCCAAATGTTTACTAAAAGAAAAATAAATCCCTTATTCCCTTTTTGGGTATTTTGGTATTGAAAATGGTTTTGAAAGTGGGTTGACTACTTAAATATCTTGAAATCATTTAATATATTGAAAATGAAATCATATGAGTAAAGTATTGATAATTAAAATGTATTATGTATTATGATTATATAATAGTACATAGACATTTAATGGGTTTTTTTGTGATAAACCAAGGACGAGTGGTTATATTATAACCACTAATGCATTGGGTAAGGAAGTTGGCCATATAGATAATCCATTTAGTGATATGTGTGTAAGTTGACCATATTGTTATTCCATTTTAGTTTTATTACTTACCAAGTAACATTTTTGTGTTATATATTTATTTTTATGGGTTTTAAGGTAATATTTTGATTACAAAAGGGTAACAAATGAGTTATATTACATAAAGTGTAATTACTAATTATTAAAGGTGAAAAGCTTTACTTTATGATAAATTTTTCATGGTTTCCATGTTTTTACAAGGATAAATTTTTTCATTCTTTGTATATCCCTTACTAAGCTTTTTATGCTCATCTCATGTTTTGAAATGTTTTTATAGGTCACAAAGAATAATCATGTAAATGATGGGATCAAGGAAAATCTATGGTTTTTAAACATGAAACAAAATCGTTGATTATTTTTAAAAGTTTTTGTTTCATAAAAAAATGGATTGTGAGTAAAAGTGTCTAATTTGCAATATTTAAGTTTTTATGTATGATTTATGGACTAATTATCTAATCATATAATCCTGAAAATATCTTCAATATAAATTAATGTCAAATTACTGACTACACTCAATATTAGGTAATATTTAATGCTAGAGCATTATAATTACCATCGTTTTCGATGAATTGATGGTCTTTTTCAAAGAGCATTGAGTTTTTGTTTTATGGACACTAAAATTATCTATATCATCCATTTTATTTTAATCAATGTTCTCTATCACTCCCAAACATTTTTTAGAGGTTAATTTTATCATCCATGCCTATGTATTCACCTTTTAAGAATGTTCTCGAATTTGTAAACTTAGTTTGTGATTTTATTGATGACCTTTATATTTTTATTTACATTTTCTCAAAAGAAAGTTTTATTATCCCATATTAAGATATGGGTTTTTACCAATGTTATTTTCATGATTTTAACCAATTATTTCCATGTCTATCAAAAAAATTATCATGAAATTCATTAAAGTGGGGGTTAATTTGATACCCAAATATTTTAAAAGAATATAATATTCGATAATGTACACAACACACAACACCATGATTTAATAAATGTGAAATGTTATTATTTAAAATGACCGTTATAATATAGTAATTAAATTTGTGGGAAAGAATAAAAGTAACTAAATTATGAAATATATATATATATATATATATATATATAATGTTCCTATTTAATAAATACATCGATAAATTATTAGGAAATAAAATCTCTATTTTTAGTAAAGTTATTTAATGCTTCAAAAATAAATTTCCTTCAAAACTAGTTTTTATTTATTTTTTGGTGAATATTATAATTTATTTTATTTCCATTCAAAGAATGTATTTGAGAAAAATAATATAATTTTTTAAATCAAAATATCAAAATCATATTATAGGGATGTTTTGGTAATTTTCAAAAATGATTACTTTTTAGTGAATACAAAAAATATAGATTTTATAGAAAATTATCTTTTCTATATCAGTATTAAAAAAGACACCTTTTATTTTCAAATAATTTAAAATTTTATTTAGTTCGTTTTTATTAAACATATTATAATTAATTTCATTATAATTAACACTATAATTAATTTTGGTATAAAACATCTTTATACATAAAATGAATATTTCCCATTAAACTGATTTTTTTCATGTTTTAAGGTTTATTTTAAAATTATTTTCTAATACTTAATGGACATAAACTTGAAAAAATTTATTACATTTTTAAAATTAGGAGGTTCATGTTTTCTAATTAGATCTAGTTTATTTTTTTTGTTCAGAATAGTAATCATCATAAATATTTATCACCTTAGTAAATGTAAATCACGTAATTAAGGTTAAATATAATTTGATAAGGAATTAAAAATATATTGAACACATGTATTATTTTAATTTTATTAGTATAATTTTACCACTATCATCAAATATTTTAATATATGATAACTTGGTGAAAGTAGTAGAAAAAATAAAGTATATTATTTTAAAAACAATAAAAGTATTTTTTTGTGTGAATTAATAATTTACAAGAGTTTTTTTAAAAATACAATTTATTTATGATATTTTAAAAGTTTTTATTATAATTAAAATCCAGTCTTGATTTTTTAATGTCAATAATGTGAATAATATTTCAAAATGACTTTAATGGTAGTTTTTGTAAAATTTTTTATTTAATGATTTAGAATTCATAAATATATTATATTTTGAAACTTTAAAGGACCATGGTAGATAATATCAACCATTTTTAACTTATGGTTCACTTTTTCTATTAAATAATCATTCTTGACCACTAAAGAGTAAAAAATTTTAATACCATTTTAATGGTAAAAAGTGTTAACAAGGATAAAACTAAGATATAAGGGTTAAAAAATAACCTAAAAATGTATAAAATTTATTTGACTAGGGTATTTATAATAATACTCATCCTATATTTGAAATATATCAACTTTTCTACACTTTTCCATGATAAATAATTGTTATCAGTTTAATAAGTTATGTAATTCAAAGGACTCTCCTCCCCTCACTTATAAAAGGTAACCTCCCATAATCTCTTCCTCACACATTTTGAGCACTATAGATTGACCAATACATGAACTAATCCATTAAAAAATTTCCATACATGTCCTAGATTTTTTAATATAATCAAAAGACCGACCAAGATGGCTTAAGTTGTTAGACAAAGTTTGTGTCTTAAGAATAGGAATAACTCTTAACTGAGAATTTTAATTTTACTTATTCATATACATCCTTAAAATATTCATAAGACCTAATGATATAATAACATAGGTATATAAAATATAATTAAATGCAATTATGACTATTTTATAACCCTTTTTAATATATATTTCCATTAACTAGGGAACAAAAACATTGTTTGTGCATGTGTGTGGATGACCACCTCCACAAAACAATTTGTTTAATATTCCATAACCACCTCCTAGGGCGATTTAAATGGATTATTTATGGTAAATATATGATATTAAGAAAATATGTATCATTATTGAAGGATAATATATTATCTATCTTCATACCATTAAAATCATTAAAAAATATTATCATCACATGTGTGTATGTATAAACTACTGTCTCCATGTAGCAATATACTTAAGTTCTCATGAAACTCCTACTATTGAAGGTTATGGGGTTGAATTTTGTGAATTTATTTGATTTTAATAAAAATTAAATTATTATAGAAATAATACATTTAATTTTATTTCATAATTTTTCGTATATTGAAATGCAAAAACATATCTCATATGTACATGCAGACTATCACCTCATGAGCTAATGCATTTTGTTTTTAATAACTACTATTCATGGATAAATGTAAGAAAATGATAAATAAAAATTATAATTCATTCATTATTATTTTTATGGATATGATTGAATAATGAAAACATCTACCATAGTCAATATACCAAATTAATTTTTCAATTATGAACAAAATGTCCCAAAATCACCCAATGTGGAACGAACCCATTGGGAAATTAAATATGGAAACAAAATAAATTTAATAAATGGTTTAATTATAAATTAATAAACCTTTAAAGGGTTCTTAATAAATTAAATAGTTAATATAATCTTATTATACTTGATTTAAAGTAAATAAAAAAAAATTTACAAGTAGAGGTAAGGGGTTTCTTAAGTCAATTTCCTTTCACTAGGTTATAACACTACTTCATGATTTTTTATTCCATTATTATTTATGAAATGAACTTTAATTATATTATATTTTATTTTAAATTCTTTTATTTGGTTTTCAGTTTTTTCACATAGCCACATCAATGATTAATTCTCAGTTTAGTTATATGATATTTGTAAGGATTATTCATCTCAATATTATTTCTGTGAGACATTTTCTGTATTATGTATATATATATATATATATATTTTATAAGGTGTATATGATTATTGTTGAGGTATTATTTCAGGAATTAATATTTTATCATGATATTTAAAATTCCCTTGATTTTATCCCCTTTATTAGATATTGATTGAAATGTTATAAAAGTTCAAATGGATTTTTATTCTCAATATCCATTTTTTGATAAGTAATTCATGTTATGCGCTATATTTTATTTTATATGGTGTAAGTAATATAGAAAAAATATTTTCTTAAATAATAATTTACAAAACTTTTTGTTTTAACGTAATCATGTTGTGTTCATTCATTCTTTTTTTATTCAATAATTACCCATTTGACAAGGGTTTCATGTCTCAAACATCCTTCTTTGAGACAAATTTTTATTATTGTACCAATATTAATTTATATGGTGTATATACTGACTCTTGAAATAAAATATACTGGCTATTTTTATAATCATGTAATTTTTTGTTCCTTATTATGTTTATTCTTTCAAAGTGTTTTTGGATTTAAAACTATGTTAATAGGTGTTCAATAAAAAAAATACTTTAAAGGTTTTTATAAATATTAAACAAACTCTTTATGTATGTTATCTATCATATTTCAATAATTTTACTTTCTAAAAATAATGATTTTGTAAATTTATTTCCCTTGATATTTTTACATATTATAAAAAATTTGAAAGAGGAAATTTTTTAATGTGTTCGGCATGGGTCACTTTGGACTATCTTTAAATAAAATTGAAAGGAATGTTCATTTTTGATAATTATAACATGAATGGACTCTCTCACCATCAAAATTATTATTATTTTGAAGTTTCCATTTCATGTATCGATGATAATTTTCCAATAAAATATTTTTTTAAATATTTGGTAAATTTTTAGTTTTTATAGTTACCAAAATAAAATGTTATTTTCCCTTATTTTGGATGATTTTTTAATATTCTTTTAAAGAAAATTTTCAATTTTGTGATTATACTTTAATGATTCATTGCCTCACATGGGATATGATCATATGGTTCTACTCAATTTTCTTAATTATTTATGATGATGTTTTAAATATATTTTTAAGAAACTTGTTTTTTTCTTGTGCAAATTAAGCTCTGACAATTTTTATTAAATAAAATAATCCATGTGTTTTGTTTCATGATATGGTACGTGTAAATTGTTTATGAATGTGGGATTGATGTGTAAACCCAAATCCTTAGTGGACTTTGTCTGATATATAATAGGTGTCTATTTTATAGCCCTCAAATTCAATGGGAAATGATATAGAGATAATAATCCTAAGATACGATAGAGTTATGTTACCCTTAAGACATTATAGAGTTAATATATTACATGTTACTATTAAGAGATGATGTATTTTATCAGTTATATATTACTCTTAAGAGATATGGGCATTATCTGGTTAGGTAATTCAATTATTAATAATTTATATTCCAAGATACCTTTATAGTTTTTTGATGCACGCTAGGAGTTATAATATATCACTTTAATATGGATTTCATTGACATGATTCTTGATTTTTAACTTCCATTACTCGGGTATTATATTAAATCTGTATTCCATGTATCATGATTTATTATTCATGTTTTGATGTGTATGTATTATCTTATGTTATGATCATTCATTTTCATTATTTCATCTTATACTTATGGCCATCTTGTACTCATTGAAAACATTAAATTGTTAATTCCTATGTATTCCCAACCCGAGTATTTGTGATCACCCTTATTTTTATTTCCATTTCCCCAGTTTATGAAGAATGATGTTAAATTAATTATTTCTAGAAATGATTCATGTGTGAAATATTTTATAGGATATGTAGAATACTTATTGTGAAATAAGAAATTCTAGGTATAGTAAGAAAAGTGATCACTTAACAATGTTGGTATTTTTATGTAAGAGTTTGTCTTAATTATCTAAAACTATAAACCTAAATTGTGCATGGGTATGAAAGTAATCCAATAAACATTTTTTATATTTTAATATTTATATGGGTAATGTTTGGTCAATTATATTGGTACTAAATACGTAAATATAAATATTAAGCTTCTAGCGTTGTATCCGAGTGTACAGGTTTAGGGATGTTATATTAACTTCACAATATAAAATGTTTTAATGTTAATAACATTAAATTTATACATTGATTAATTTTCAAGTTAATAATCATCATCCATGAAATATTTTCCACTATATTTTTCAATTTAAATCAATTGTTTATTTGTGTGACTATTTTCATTATTATTTTACAAATATACACTAAATGTTTTGGGATATTAAGTGAAAT
This sequence comes from Viscum album, assembly GCA_963277665.1. Classification (NCBI taxonomy): domain Eukaryota; kingdom Viridiplantae; phylum Streptophyta; class Magnoliopsida; order Santalales; family Viscaceae; genus Viscum; species Viscum album. The sequence continues at coordinate 1,156,894,769 of OY728126.1, forward strand.
TCACCGAAAACATTGATTGGGATAATCTTTTATAAGTTAAATATAAACACCTTGAAGACCAAACATACTCTGACTAGCCTATTGTAAATTATATTCTATTTATAATTCATGCTAATATAAAAAAAATATTTTTTTTAGGAAATAAAATGTATTTCCTTTAGTGGGAATATTTAAAAAGTAAAGAATTGGATCCATATAGTATGTGGTATTTTTTGTGTTTAGAATGTTTCTACAAAAAAGCTTTATTATTTAAAATATTTTAATTATGGTGGTAGGATGAAATCAATAATATTTCAATAAACATATATATAAATTCTTTTATCACAGAAAAACTATTTTTCATCTTTATCATCATCTCATCCATGTTATAGAATCTAAGAAACATTAACAACATGTGTAACCTTAATCTCTCATTTCCTATAATATAAATAAGATGAACATATAAATCCATTATATAGATCCATCTTAACATAAACAATTCCTTTTCTATAAAGTATTTGAATTTATATATATTTATGAAAAATGAAAAATATACATTTTGTATCATATACCTTTAAATAAAATGAATTTACTTCTATTACATGGACACCTAACCTAGAAATTCTTGTGAATTTCTCAAAGCCCACAAGGTATAAAAGACAATTAAATTATATTGAAACAAATAATACTATTCCAAATTTTAGCTTTAGTTTTTAATGAACTTGACTGGATATTATGAAGAAATACATTTGGATTATCCTATTAATTTTTATTCTTCAAATTTGAACATTAACAGACTTTTACATTAGATAATGTACCCGAACATAGAAATCACATTACCAGTTCATCTATCTTATAAACATTAATAAAATGGGGTAAAAGTTTATTTAACCTATTTACATTGTGATAAAATTATCAAAAATGAAAAGAAAATGAATTGAATAGGTATAGAAATACTTTATGCAAACCAATCATATCACCAATCCATTAACACACTCAATCATATTAAATATATGAATGAAGACTAAAGTTACATAATTTAGTTTTTATGTAATGATATTGAATCCTTAAGTGAATCATTATATTATTCTCATAATCATTAAAACTCCAGTGTTGAACAACTATAACAGTTGTTTACATAGGAATATATTGTTCTAAGACATCGATTTTTTTCATTTCTTAAAAATAATTATAATTTTTTACATGTTTAAGAAATAATCTTTATTAATATTATATATATATAGATCATTGAAACATGTTGCATAATGATATTGAAATTTATGTACCCTAGAATCCTTTATAAAACAAGTTTCATGTTTTATAAAAATTTACTAAATACTTACTTTAAATGTTCTCCCACTAAATTGATGACCCCTTTTAAACTCATTATATCCACTAGTGGGATAATATCTATATTTCACCATGAATTAAGATTGTAAAGAATGTAAATGATTTGAGATTATATATAGTATATTAAACTATAAATCATGTCATAAATAAATCATGGAAAGTTGAGTGGAAAACCCTTTTCCCAATCCATCATACAGATTATCTAAACCTGATTCATATCATGTCCTAATAATTAGGGTTTCTTTGATATGTGTAACCCAAAAAAATTCCAAAAAAACAAAACCATTTTTATGGTCACCTCATTACTTTTTTCCATAAAAAATTTCTTACATGGGAACCTAATGGTTATGTTCACTGATATTTTAACATTAAGGTCATGATAAATGATCTCTTTCGAAGAAATATAACACTTAGTATTTTCATAATGGATTTAATCTCACCATCACACATTATTTTATTACCTTTACATGTTTACATTATTATAATGATTTATTTTAAAATATTATTCCTTCCACAAGTTCAACATGTGTTGTTCAACAAATATTGGTTATTATATGAAAAGAGGGGGTCAATAATTGTGAATTATTATTTATTAAATTAAACAATTTCCCCTACATCATACCTAAGTTATAATTTTGTGACTAGATACCCTACACTCTTTCTCTCTCCAACACCTTTTATAGTATTCATGTAATATTAAATAGGAAACCAATATAATAAAGTACATATACATTTGTTGACAATGTGTTCCTATAACATAGATGACTAAAACCCCAGTGCATGGTAGTTTTTATCCTACACACAAATAGGTTCTATTTTATTATCAATACGAAGCTTAAGAAAGTGTATAATCTTGAACCTATATAATTTCAAGCACAAATAATACTTTCATTAAATAACAAACATGTAGTTTCCACACTTTGGTACCAATAAGGGCATCCATTACAAATTTGAGGTTCAATATTTTCTTCTTGAATTATCATATATAGAGTATCTAGAGTCTCCAGTAGAAAAATAATATATCATATCCTTCATTAGAATATATTAATCATAATCAACTGCCTCTTACATAATATTCATAGGGGTATCCCACAAATCATCAAAACATTTAATATAAGAAAAATTTAGAATTGTTTTGTCAATCATACCTTAATATATAATGAATCATAGGTCAATATTATCAATTATTCTACTTCATCCAAAATTATAATCAATAAAAACAAACCAATTTATCTCTCTCTCCCTTTATCCGCTTATTTATTCCCAATGAGTAAGTTGGATCTTTTCTACAATATTTGATCACATTATTCATCAATAAAAAAAGTTTAATGGATAATCGTAATATCATATATATTTATCGATCCAAAAAATATCTTATTCTTATTCTACTTCTATTTATAAAATCAATAAATCACTTTGATAGTAGTTTTTATATTTAAGCATATAAAAAAACTTAAATCCTATAATAAAAATTATATATAAATATTAATCATTAAACTCATTTAGAATTAATCAAATATAATAACTTTTAATCCTTATAATGACTCATACTTTTCTCACTACATGATATCTAGAATTATAATGTTTTTCTCTCTCAATCATGGCCATATTATTCTCTATAAATCCTCATATTAACATGTAGTGGAATATATCATAGTAATGAAGGACATTCCCATGGCATGACATTCCTTAAGATTTTATAACTGTGTCATGGAATCTTATATTATATTGTGACACAATATATTATTTCATTCCAACAATGTGCCTATATTTTACAACATGGAATTGCGGTTTGAATGTTCATAATAATTTATTCATTACACTCCATAACCTGACATTTTTCTATTGGTGTGATCACATATCAACTCAAATAACCAACTTTAGATAGTATTTCACCCTCATATTGTTTCATATTACTAACTTCTTCTTAAATGTTCATTATTGGTACATATTATTTTTTATATATCACTGAAACTAGTTTCTTTTACCATTTATTACTCACAAAAACATAATTATGCATAATATTAAAATAATAGAATAGAATCATTATATTTAGAACTCTAAAAATATTACATTTTTCACTAACTAAAAAACATTATGTAATAAATATCATATATATTCATGTGGTGAGATACAAGTATTTTATTATTATTTTAGTGTGAAGAGAATATTATATATCATGTTGTATTGCTCAAAAAATATTACATATTCATTGAATATATTTTCTTTATTCCTTTTTTCATATTGGTGATATTGAAAATAATTAGTAACAAAATGAGACTTTGATTCTTGGTTAAATTTTCTATGGGTGACACTTATATAAATATATTTTTTTAACTTTTTTATTTTCTTGAGGATAATTATATATTAATGTAAGGTTTTTCTCCCTTCTAATTTTTTATATACAAATTAGTTAACATATTATTAATGATCTTGAAGTATCTTATGTATCATGTATGTATTTTCCACTTCCATAATTCATTTTGATCCCTAGTATAAAATCATAAGAATCTTTAAAACTCTTATGTACCATAGTGAACTACCCCATAATTCTCCAAATTTAGGATTCATTGAAAAATATATGTATTAGAGTGCAAACTTTTCCTTTTCCAAATATTCAACTCCAATACGAAATTTTATATATTCATTGAATCAAAAAAGATATTATTCAAATATATTTATGGAATATTTGACACCCTTCAAGTCATTGACAAGTATTATTTTAATAGTTTACTTACCTTTAATGTTTTTTGGTGTTTCCTAGGGTTCATGATAAAAAACAAGAAATTTTGGTGAAAAGTGGTTGTGAGAATGGTAAGAACATGCTTAGTGGTAACCATAAACATAACCATGTGAATGAAGTTATGGGACGAGAGTTACCTTTTTATAGTCTCTAAAATATTTGAAAAACCATATAGGTCCTCCTAGGAAATTGTATGATTCATACGGTAGAGAGGTTTAAACTACCTAGTTGGTTCATGGTTGGAAAAACCATATGGCCAAACCATACATCCTACCTAGAATAGTTAAAAGTTTTTTTTATCATATTTTACTCTTAGTTTTTGAAATGTCTTCCCCATTTCTTATCTTCCTCATGCATAAAACTGTCATCCTTTACAAATATGCTTTCCCTACTTATCCCTTGGTTTTCTCATTGATCATTTGTCAATTTTCTCAAGATATGTCTCTATTTAATGTGGTTTCTTATATATTTCCCTCATATCACGTTATTATTCCCTTATGGTGGAGGTATATAATACCCTATATCAAAAGTGGGTCGAACCTAGGGTCTGGGATGGGGATTCTATGAAGCTATATTGTGTATTAGGATCTTGAGAACCATATCATCCAATTTAAAACTATTATAGGTGAAGGATATAAAATTTCTTCATTTTTTATTTTGGTGCCTCTATATTCCCAAACCATTCCTTTGGAAGGCTTTGATTTTTGAGTTTTTCATTTGTTTGTATTGAATTTTTATGCTTGGTTCGATTGGTGGGGGTTTACTCATGTTTTATCTCTATGGTTGGATCAGACTAATAAAATAGTGCTTTTTATTGCCTTGCCTCTTTAAAATCAAGTTTATGTCTATATGGATTTTGATAAAATTATTTTGTAATTTTTTTTTATTTTAAATGAAATTCCAAAGAGAATTTTAAATAGATTTTTTAAACATTAATGACATATTTTAGGCATCATTATATGTGGTTAATGTGGATGTGTTTTCACATGAGAGACATTGGTTGTGTGGGTTTTAGGTTGGTTGTTAATCTAGTATTAGGAATGTTCTAGCTAGGTTTAATTTTCAACGTATATAGAGTCTCAGATTATATGATTTTTTTAGTTTCACGTAGGTTATCAAAGTTATCTATTTTTGGTTCCAAGACACATAAATACGATTGGTTTAAGTTCCCCCTAATCTGACATATGATTCATATTGGTTATATATTATTTTCATAGGACTTTCATCTGCTGATTTTTTATGAAATAATGGACCATTCCCTATTTCTCTCCATTATATTCATAATTTTTTCCAAATCCATAGGTTTTACTAAACTATTTTAAATTAAATTTTTTCCAATTTTTTTTTCAAAAACTATCATCGTGTAACCCATGAACTGGTCACTCGAGCTAATATTTGGAATAGTCTGAATGGAGTCCCTAGTCCCTATAAGAAAAAAAATCAATAGACAATCATAGATAAATAAATGATGATGATTTACCCCGTGAAACAAAAACATAATATAAATAAGTGAATGCGTTACAACATGGATGATATACAAAATACTTTAATATAAATAGACATAAACTACATCATAATAAAAATATAAATCAAAATATAAAACCAAACCAGAACCATAGATAATGTATATTTTACCTATTTTCGACCACCCTCCACAATAAAAACACTCTCCATTGGTTAACCTATATGATAACCTAAACCTGAAAAATAGATGGGGTGTACTAACACAAAGTGAGACAAATAGGGTGTGAGAATACACCAACATAATCGGTAAGCACTGTAGAAACTATTCATGTCATTTCCCTAAATGGTCCATGAAAATTTGTTTGGAAATATAGATAGAAATAAGGCTTTTAAAATTACATGTAACAATGCATAAATTTCCCAAAATCACTTTCTAGAAAAACTTGGATTCCCTTTAAAATATTTTCCCACTTCAAACCCAAGTTACAAAAACAATTTCAAGGAGAAACAAAAACCTAAGTATGTTCATAAAGAAAGATGACCATAAATGAAAATAAGTAGAAAGTTATTTCAAATCTAAATTCCAAAATAAATTGGAGCTTCATAATTATAAAAATTATTTGTAAATAGAACAAGAAAATATGGTTTCATGAAAGAATGCTAGAACATACATGATAATAGTGAGGGGGGATGTTCTAAATATCCCCAGTGGAGACCCTAAATGTACTCAATTCAGAACAATATAATTATAAAAAATATTACCCACATTCTATCATCAACATGGATTCTCTACTAGCATAACAGTAGGGGCACTCCCACCATAGCCAATTTCCTATCAGAGGGGTCTAGTATGTCTCATAGGGAGTTATATAGTAACTGTCTCTCAAACTTAAAAATGATGTATAGGATCCAATGATAATAGTATAGGGGAAAATGAAGAGTTCATCACATGCATCAAAGTAATTATATCCGACATATACCAACATGAATTCCTTTATCACTTACCAAAACTATTCAAGAAGATACCCTAAAAAATGGAGGAATATCATGGCGATTACCATCAGCTAGAAACTTTTTTACATGTTCCAACTGGGCCTACAGATACAGATTATTTTAAAAGAAATCTAAGAAACATGTGAAAGTTATAATTGGGTCTGAGTACATGAGAATCATAAATTATTTTCCGAGGAATGGTCCAAAGACACCAAATGGTATTTAGAAATTTAAAATCCAAAAACATATCTAATGAGAATGAGTATCTTACAAATAAATATTTTATATAGAGGGTTTATCCAAACATAACATCAAAGGTTCCTAACGGGCCTTCTAAAAAGGAAAATAGGACTTCGAAAAAAGATTTAGAAAATAAATTTTGAAACATCATCTGGGATAAATTTGAAAATAGATTAATTATTTGGAAAACATATAAAATTTTAAAATATATTTGATGATAAGAATGGTTTAAAAAAAATGGAAATTCAAAACATATATATATACATTTCATGAATATATGAACAAACTCATATCACACTAGAATATATATGAACATTTATAATGATGTCTAAGGTTCAATCCAAGAAGCATATGGGAGAATCATGTCGAATAACAAAATATATCACACAAGCACCAAACCATAAAGAGTCCGAAACCCAAGAAAAACACAAAATAAAATGCCACCCATTTTTATAAACATCCAACACGGGAAAAAAACATCACCACACACCCAAGTACAGTTAAAAGGTCACTTCTAAATTTATAAAACACTTTGTATACATTTAACTTAAATATATATTGGAATAGTTATGAAAATCCTTTGAAAACCAATTTTTCAATAAAACCATCAACATGGAATGACATAGAAATTATTTTTAACAAAACAAAAGTATTATAAGCACATTAAAAATTCATCTATTGAAGCTCAAGTATCACATGTCCTATATTGGAATTAAAATGGATATAAATACCTATCTTAACAGTGTGTAAATGAAACAAAACTACCGAAGAATGGAAATCAAAGACAAAGAGAAAAAATGGACACCAATAATAAAAATAGAACACAATCCAACGTCAATTCCCCTCCCATATATTTTTTCAAAGAGAAAACCAAATCCAAGAAGAAAAGGAACCAAGAAGGAAATAAGATAAGTGGATAAACACACAAAACAATCCAACGAACCATACCCCAGAACTAAGGAGGGAGCTTTAATCCAAGGGGGCGATGAAAGGGAGATTGGTTTGGGAGCCCCCATATTGTTCCACATATAAATAGAAGCGGTGATGTTTGTAATTTTGTTAAAAAATAATAGAGGAAAACTTAGAATTTTATTTTTCGATGATCTGAGCATGAAGTGTAGTTAGGCCTCATAGTTTATCAAACTATGTGTCAACTATACTGATCATACTGGAAAGGCATTAGAGACTCACATGGTTAGGATGCATGGTTTGGAAACCATTCACTAAATGTTCTCCCTATTATGGAATCCAAGAAGCCTCATATAAGCTAGTCACATAGTCCATGAAACTGTGTGATAATTTTTACACTCGCTTATATTAAAATGAGAAATCCCTACCATAATTTCCACATAGTTTCCTCTAACTGTCCATAATTCATGCACCATGACTCGAATAACCTAAAACAACCACGCAGTTAATCATTTTTATTTCATGTTTTATGAAAATACAAGCATAGATCATGAACGAAAAACCATTCAAGAATAAAATTAACTATAAACACCCTTTGGATCTACAAGCTTTAGAGTTTCTCCCCAATCCTTTCACACTAATCGTGCATAGGGAAAAATAGACCAAAAACCCCAAAACTAAAAAACTTGAACCAGGAAATTAACCTAAAAACCATTGTTAATAATAATATCCATGAAAAAAATAAAATAATATAGAAACCTATGGTTTTGGTGAGAAAAATCTCCCCACCACAGAGTCTTTCTACCCCAAAAAATTCACCATCCCCATAAAAAGACCAAAAGAATACTCTCTCACCCAAAGAAAAAATCCTTTCACAAATCCTCCAACCAAACCCAAAACAAAATTAAAACAAGTAAAACCATTGTCACCATAGTGACCTCTTGACCCCACAATTCACACACAAATAACAAAAGAGATACCAACACATTTCACTATCAATTGTCTCCAAACTATTTAAGAAACCAAACATCATGAGAAACATAAATAAAACACTAAGTCAGACTATGATTCATAATTACCACAAGACACATCCATCTCGAAACTGAGATATAATAACCTACCACCCAAGTAACTCATAGACCAATAATGAGAAAATGAAAAAAATAAGGAAAACATAACTAGGTTTGAAGGAGGAAAAGGAAAGTAATATAAAACCTAAAAGGATTACCTAAAATACACATAGAGTAAGGGTTTATATAATCCAAAACTATATTTGAAAACTTTTTCACCTACCAAGGTATCACGTTTCAAGATTTATAAATATTTCCCAACCAACCACACCAATGATGGTTCTTCAATGTTATTTAGTAATATAGCCACGAATTCCCAAACTGAACACACTAGAATCCCATGAGAGAGTGGTCCCCACAATGAGAAATAAAAACTAAAAAGGGAGGTTCCATTAGTAGAAGTTCCTCTGGTTTACACTCTACACTAGATGGGGAACCATTATAAGAACTAAGAGAGATTGGGATACCAATCACTACAAGATTCCTCCTAAAGGAAAACTCATCCAAAAAAACCTTATTCACAAAATTCTTAAACAAAAAAATCATAAATAAAAAAGAATGATAAAAAATATCTAGGTAGATACCAAATATCAAGATATGAAATTTATGAAAATTAGTTAGTTCCACTTCTGAAGAAATAGTAACCAGCTCCTTCAAATGTTTAACATATCCCTTATTTATCTATTGACCATATTGAATAACCATAATCTATGAAACATTCTTCACTTTAACCTCCTTATGGATGACTCATGGAATGAATGTGGTATTAATTATACTTAAAGACACCTATTTATTTACTAAAGATGGATTTATTACTTTCCACTGATCCAAACTAGGAGCATAAAAAACCCATGAAAACTTGCACCCTCAAGGCCTCAAACGTTCCCAAAAAACTAAAAATAATTTCAATAGTCTCACACCACTCCAATGCCTCTAGAAGATCTTGATCACTGTGGAAAATTGGAAATGACAAAGAAGAACATGGGTCCATCATTCCACAAGGAGTATATAAAATGTTTATCATCATCATCATCATTTATTTAATTATTAAAAGGGAAATTACAAGGAAACCCAAGGGGCCAAAAAGGGCCAAGAAGGCTAAGGGGGCCTAGAGGTGTGTGTCCTAAAGTCATCCCCTATTACAAGCTCAACCCCCTTTGGCTCCAAAAATTCCACTTTCGAGAAGTAGGAAACTTCGTGTTCTAGGCCAGTTAAAAATAAAATATAGTTTGCAACTTTATTTCCTTTATGCCAAGTATGCCCTACTTTGATGTGGCTATTGAGAATTCCTCTTCATTTTTTGATGGTATAAGTTAGTGACCATAGGGTAGGGCCCTTGTCATGTAGGGAATAATGCAGTATCAAAGTGTCTATTTCCACTTATGAGACATCAATGTGGGCATATTAGTAGAGAAATAAGCTAGTGAACGAAGCCTTGGCCTCTACCTAGAGTGAGGAACCGCTGCCGAGGTGAGATGTAAATTCCAGAATGATAGCACCTATGGAGTCACGAACAACTCCACCTCCCCTAATGGAAAAAGATCTATATGAACCATCAGTGTGGAGTTTCAGACCAATTGTGGGTGGGAGCCAACAGACTTATAAAGATATAAAGCCACTAGAGACTGGGTGAGCCACTAGATTGTAAGGGAGGAGCTGTCGAAGAGTAGGAACATCACACCAGTTGCTTCATAACCTATCCATATCCACTAGTAAACATTACATTCTAGAATTGATAGAACTTCCTAAATTTTTAATCCCCTCATACCTTGACTTATTCCATACCTTCCAGAGTCACTAGCAATGAGTGTGAATCAAAATCAACCGAGCCATCTTCTTTGGACCAGTATCGCCCGATCCATGAAACCATATATCCAGGAAGGGATCCTTAGACATGATATTAACATAAATTCCAATAAATTCCCAAAAAAATTCCATACCCCACGCGCCCATTCTCCTTGAAAGAAAAAATGGTCCGCATTCTTCTCCCATTGGTTCGTCCAACAACAAAACATGGAATCCATGCTAATACCAAAATGGAAACTCAAGGTGAAATACCATAAATAACATACCTTAAAAAAATTTATATTAACAACGAACATCAAATCAACCAAAATGGAACCTCATGTAAAAATAAAAAGCTCATAAAACATGATACAACTTAAATGAAAACTAAAAATACTCCTCCAAAATCCACAATTTCAATATGAAATTCAAACAAATTTCCCATTTCATATCCCAAAATATTTTTAAAATTCGATTTCTCATTTCATTTTCATATAGCTAAAATCCATTATCTGTTACCCAATTTTAATATCAAAACATATCCTTCACCTCCCATTTTCTTTAGAAAGAAAATTCGATTATAAAAGAAACCCCCTTTTGAATGAAAAATATTTTGAGAAAATCCATTTTCATTTAAAAATCGACTCATGCCAACCAAAATCAAACAAAATACACGCCCACATAAAAACCTCCAAAATAGGTTAATAGTGGTTATGCGTGACTTGGACCCATGGATTAGTAAATGATAGGCCCAAAGGGTGTCTTTTTTTCCCTACAAGTCTAATCAAAATATAATAAAATTAAAAATTCAACCTATGATACTTAATTAATTAAAATATAATATTAGGAAAGTTTAAGATAGAACCCAAAAAGGTAGTGAATTTGTCAAAATATATTTTTAAAAGAATTTATTTATTTAAATATAACAATAATATGAAAAAATATGGGTTTTATTGATTTTATGAAGGTTAAAGATGAATCAAAAAATATTTTTTATTTTGGAATCAGATTTGAAAGCATGCTAGGGTTTTTTAGTTTTTGGGTTTAGAAGAAATTGTAATATAGATTTTTTTATAAATCCATGTTTAGTTTGAAAGTGAAGATACAGTGGATGAAATGGTCAATGTGCCCCCTCCTTAGTGCGGTGATCCCTATTTTCCCATGGTTAGGTAATTTAGGAAATTCGAAATAATATTTTTCTCGATACCATACTTAAACATGGATTCCATAAATGTGACAATTTTCATGCCTAAATTTAGGGAAACTAGTTGTGAAATTATCATTTTCCATTCCAATTTATTAATAAATTTCCATGACTAATCAAAATTAAAGATAATATAAATAATTAAAAAATTTCTCAATATAGATATAGATATATAATAAAAGAAATAAATCTAAAACCATCTTCCACCTTTGGAAAAATAACCCTAGAACAATCAAATATTTACCACATAATCTTAGTGAGGAGAGAGTAAGATTGAAGAAAATAAATAAAATAAAACAAGAAATAAAACCAAAGAGAATGTAGTGGAGGAACATGTTTTAGCACATCTTCTCACTCAATACTTCGGTCTCTGGATATATTTGACAAAAGTAGTGTGTCCTTCTATTTATAGAAAATTTAGGTGCTAGTTATACATTTATGTCAACATAAATGGGTCAAAAATTGATCTTGGGTGGTCCCTAGGTAGTAAATTTGGTCCCCACATCGAATCTTCCCATTTTTGGGTTATCCCGTCACTTTCAACAGATGTAAAGTTTTCACTATGTGTAAATTTCCAAAGCATGTACATTTTGAAGTGTAATTTTTTTACCATGTGTAAATGTTCAAATTGTGTAAATTTTCACAGCCTAAAATATTTTAACAACCTGAAATATTTTCATGAACTGTAATTTCTTGCTTCACATATTTTATTCAGTTTTAACCAGTTTAATATTTCCATTGACATCATTCATCTTGATTATCCATATTTTAGTTGAAATCATGGTCATTTTTGATTATTTTAATCATTTCATGCAAAATATTTCACCCTAACCAATATGAAAAATTATATTAAATATATAGAAAGTAATTATTTATTTATACATCAAAATTGATGAATTTATATATAAAAAATAATTCCTCAAAGGGGCTTATCAAAATCCCCCAAACAAAATTATCCTCAAGGACAGAATATCAAAAAACTAAAAAGAATTCTCTCCCAACTACTATTTAAATTTATTAAAAAAAATAACAATTGATCAAATGGGAAATAAAATATTCAAGCATCACAAAAAAAAAAATTAATCAACTCCTTACTTTTTAAGGAAAAAAAATCAACCCATTAATTTACTTTTCTCCTTTAAAATATCTATGTATTTACGTTCATCCATCTTTATTTTTCAATTCATTATTAATAATAATTCCATTTTTAATTTACCAAAAATTGAATATTTATTCTCATCATGAGGGTATAATTATAAATATATTTGACCACATACCTGAAGAACATGTCACTTACCATAGTATTTCAAATAATCTAACATGTCCACAATGTAAATACAAAATCACAAATAATAATGATGGATTCATCATTCGGTTCAAATGACTCTTGGGATTTCAGGTGGGTGGTTAAATGATGTAAAAGTAAAGCTTAAAAAGGTGTTTTAACTCTAAATCATAATGAATGGTTTTAAAATATAAGCTCAAAAATAATCTACCCTTAAATATTTCATCTCTTTTAGCCCCAAAAAATCTCAATGAAAGCTAATGACAAAATTAAGCATAATGAATCAATCATCATTTCATTCTCTTTTTTTTTTATTTTTATTTGAAATTTTATTTTGAGACAAATACCTCTTCCATAACCTAACCACAAAAGATCAAAATATCATTGACCTAGTAAAGGAGAGTTTTGTTACTCTTAAGGAAAAATCCAAAATTCATTTTTTTCATTTTTTATTTAGAGAGGTGAATAATGATATTATCTAAGGAAAATTATCAAGGAAACATCCTAAATCGTAATGAGAAACACCCAATAAGGTATTATAAATAAATTATAACCCATTCAACGATGGAAATTATCTCCTATATACTTATTCATTTAAATATCATGTAATATATTTAGAGGAATGTGGGAATGGATAATATAGGCTTGTAACTAGGCTCATTTCCTAAAAAGGATATTCGTGGCTTCTATGATATTTAAAAATGATTAACGTAATGTAGGTCCAAGGATAAGTAGTTATAAAAATATTCCACTATCATATTAAAAGTTCTTGTGTTTAGTCATAGATTTTATAATATGCGATGAAATTTCATGGAGAGATAATGCATGAGTTTTAATCAAGAAATAATCTATATAAAGAATGGGAAATATTTGGCTTAGAGGATGTCTCAAGAATGATAATGAAAGTTTTTTTAAAGCATTAATGTAAATGTATATTAATAATCAAATCAATTCAAAAATAGCATATATTTAGGGTAGGTATAATCTTAGAAAAAAATTCATTTAAAAAATCAACATGATTCACTAAATCATGATTTTCTAAAAACCTAATCCACTTTTTTATCCCTAATAATTTTTTCTACCATTTTATCATTGTAATTTTTTTATAGAGAAATTAAAATTTAGGGAATGGTAATTATCCAAGGTAGATTATGTCACTTAGTTTAGTTGATTAATTCATGAATCAAATCCAGGGCATAAAATTAGCATCCAAAAGATATAAATAAATTAAATGTTGGGAATATAGCGAAAAAATTCTGAGTTGAAAAAATTAATCCCATTATGAATGTTTCTTTGAATTTTGTTATGAATGTTCATCCTTATAAAAATTCATGATGGGTATTTCCATGGGTTCACAACAGGAATTTGGTTCATGATGTGTATTGGTCTTCTAGCTTCTTCTTATGTTTCATATGGCTTATTGTTGTTTGGGATCTTGATGGTCCTGAAAATTAAAAATAAACTACTTAAAGCACCATCCATAGTCGAAGAAAATTTTCAAATTTGAGGTAAGCACATGTTTTCCCCTAAAAACATAAAATAATTAATGAAAAATAAAACAAACTCAGGTTTCCCCTAAGAAGCAATTTGGTTTCATTTTCTTTGGATCGAATTTACCTTCTTCAGATTCTGCTCAGGTGATAGATCATTGAATTTTTTTACCACCTTAAAGTATACGAATTGTATCATTTATGTCATGTCCACTTAATCTATCCCCCATCTATCCTCTCTAAATATAATTAATATTATTGATGGTAGAAATTAGTTGATTTCTATCAGACCAATCCATTGTTTCATCCTCAATCCTGACAAACTAAATGTAAGGTCATATACCATAGATATAATTTCCCCTTTCTTAAATGTGGTATAGTTGGTTAATCATCTAGTGTTAATGGTCTTTCTCCTCATCTTCTTTTCCTTATTATCGTATCTTTAGTTTTGGGCATCCTCTTCCAAAAACACAACAATCTTGTGTACTTCCTAAAATTCAGTGATAACCTCAAATTTTTGTATTTTTTCTTCTAAAACTCATTATATTCCACTACCTTTTATTTTTTCATCACTCAATGAATATTGAAACTAACGTTCTCATTTAAAACTTTCATAAAGTGTTCTTTTCTTTGGATTTTGATTAGAACATGCCTAACGGCTAAAAATGGGCTCCATAGAATGAGTGGATTTAACTCATATACAATATTCATCGCTAGGAAACTAATGAGGAATTATAATTTTTATACATTGATCATAATATCCTTGATGAAACCTCATGGGTAATTTACTGTTGAGTTTATTTATTGAAGTTAAAATCTTGTGGTTTAAGGCCTTCGAGTCCAAAAATATTGAACATTTGGTAAAATATGACATTGAAACTTTCTCCTAAGCTGGAAAAATATTTTCAACATTTTTTATATCCTATAAATATGTGAATAAAAAAGATACATGGATCACATTACTTCTTAATCAAGTCCTTTGATAGAACCATTGAACGCTCTTATGTGAGTGGAATTGTGCCAATTTCCTCCAACTTCTTCTTATTAGTTATCACATATTTTTTGAATTTTTTGTTGATCATCATGTTTGTGAGAGCCTATCAAAAATAATTTTAATATGAAAATTTTAAAAGGGTTCTATAAATTTACATTTCTATGCATCGATCATCACTTGAACCATTCGTTTGGAAAAAGTAAGTATTGGATTGCATTGTGGTTGTTCTTATTTTCTAATTTATTTATCTAATTATTCCTTACTGTTTTCCTTGTATTTAACTTATTTTTCATCTTGTTGTATCTTTCTTTATATAGGATGATTCTGAGTTATTCTTACACATTATAGGGAAATGACTTTCAAATCATCACATGCTCAAACTTTAGGGAATCCGGCCAGTGTTCCCCAAGGTTTGCCACTAAGTTCCTCAGTGATTTTTCCTACATGGAATTAGAGGTTTTAGAGTTTCTCTAGTTTATATCTTTATTCATACGTAATATCCTTTATATACACACTATGATCCTTTGAATAATACATAATTTATTTGATATCATCCCTAGTGGAACTTATGAATGTAGCCAAGGTTTTATATTTCATTTGAAGTTGGATTCTTAGTGAAGTTCCTTGATGTTCTTGGAATTATATTGTTCTATATTGATATCCTTATCCTTGTGGTTGTCAATATGTGTAGCAATAAAAATTATTATCACTTTTATAGTCATCATAATTTATATACTCTATAAACATACCTAGGTGTTATTGTTTCCATCCATCATTGAACCCATTTTTCTAACAATGGATTCCATTTGATCAATCATATATCTTTTATTATTGATTGTATGAAAACATATTTGTTTTGTTCCTTATACTCGCCACTAGAAGTTGTTTCTTTCCATTTAATCCAATAATTAGTATCTCTCTTCAAGTGATTTCTTAATCAGTGAACCTTCATCTGAAGTATCTAGAATCAACTTATTTAATAGTAATAGACTCTTATAAAATGTCTGGAATAGATGTCATATCTCTATACCATAATGGGGGAATTTATGAGTAATATATTTTTAACATTCCCATTCTTAGTAGAGTGATTCACAACCAAATTTTCAGACATTTTGAATATTTACAAGAATGTTCATCAATTTTGATTGGGGGTAAAATCAGGTGACAAAGTGTTTTTCTATATCATCACATGAAGTCAAGAAATGGGTTGGAAAGATTTAAATCCACTCTAGATATCTCTCTCATAAATGGAATTGGAATAATTGAATCCTTATCATATCCCTTGAAACATTTAGAATTTAAATCTATTATAGAGATGGATGAAGTTACCAATATGTGTGTTCAGGTCTTTATGAGGTGGGCTAAAAAAATGTACCATGTTTGAGATCATATGAATGATTTTACGTTTAATCTCAATGTTTTTTTGAATTAACAAGAGGTTTCAAGCTGCTCAGTTTCAGTCTTATATTTAATGGTCAACCATAATCCACATGCATAAGTAGCCCCATTCCCTTTGAATTTTTCTAGATGTAAGATGTTTATATTCCACCTTCATAGTGGTAGATATCATGTTTCTCCTCATATTTTGTTTAGAATCGAGATAAATTTTGAAGGACTCTTTAACATTTTATGTTGCGTTTCATTCAAGCATTTAATGTTTTAAAATATGGAATTATAGTATGCACACAAAGATGTAAAGTGGGAAAATAAAATAATGTAGTTTAAATTAAAATTAAAAATAAAAAACATAAAAAATATTTTGAAAATGTCCCTATAAATGGTTCATGTTTTGATAGGGCCAAAACACATCGTTATTTTCCAACTGGTCTAGTAAAAATACAAAATTTATAAAAACTTAAAATATGATACATAATTAATTAAAATCTACTATTATGAAAGTTCGAGGTTGAACCAAAATAGAAGGTGAATTATATTAACTAGGTTTTCAAAGGAATTTATTTATTTAAATTGAATAAATAGGTGATAAAAATATGGGTTTTATTGATTTTAAGATAGCAAATTATTAAATCGATACAGATTGGTTATTTTAGAATCTTTTTTGAATGTGTTCCAGGATTTTTTAGTTTTAGGTTTTAGATGCAATTATATTTTAGAAAACAAATTTATTAATGTATGTTTCATGTTATCGTCGATATGAGGTTCATCAACTTGTTATGGTATCACCTCCTTAGTGTGGTGATCGCCATATTCCCCTTGCTTGGGTAATTAGGGCATCACCAAATCAGGTTTTTCTCGATACCATATTTAAACCTGACTTAACTGAATGGTAAAATGGTCATGAATTAATTCACTATAACTGGTTTTGAAATTATAATGTTTCATTCTGATTTATTAATCAATTTTCATTGTTAAATAAAAATAAATAGATTGGAATTGATTAATTAAATTGCACCAAACTAAATACTTTGATATAATAAAATTAAATGGAACATTCCACCTTCAGCAACATAACCATACGTAAATATAGTATTTCCCCCATCATCCTAGTGATACGAGAGTAAGAGGGAAGGAAAGAAAAGAAAAGAAAAAATAAATAATACTGGAGAGAAAGTGGTGGAGGAAGATGCAGTAGCATAACTTCTTTCCACAGACATTGGTCTCCGAATCACAATGATGACAAAAACATGGAGCTCTATTTTAAGTACTATATGGGAGCTCAAGATCCATTTATTTCTTTATAAATTTTTCAAAAAGTAATATCTAGTGGTCACAGGGTAATAAAATTATGCTTCCTCATTAAATCTGGCTGTTTTTGGGTCGTCCTGTCACTTTCACCATGGGAATATTTTTGACAATGTGTAAATTTTCACAATGTGTAAATTTTCACCACATGAAAATTTTTAAAACATGTAAATATTCACAGCCTTAAATATTTTTATATTCTTTAATATTCTCATAGCCTATAATATTTTTATAGGCTATAATATTTTCACGCACTATAATTTATAGCTTCACATATTTTCTTCCATTTCAACTCTAGAAGAATCCCAATTACATCATGAATCATTGGAATCTATCTTTTAGTTGAAATCATGATAAATTTTGGCATCCTATTCTCATTTCCCAAAAAAATTCATCCTTCCTAATATGAACTATTAGATTAAATATTCAAGAAAGAATGAATCTTTTAAAAAAATAAATGTATTTATATATATAAAATAATGCATGAAATGGGATTATCAGTTTACCATATTTTAAGTATTAATCTACCACTAGAATCGTAATAAAACATGAACTCGTTATTTACAAGGTTTTTTACAATATGAATGATCACCATCTAACATTATCTCCCATCCATTTTCATCCTTCTAACACATAAACCAATCTATACAAATGAAAAACCAACAACATAAACAAAAAATCAAAATCAGAGACTCAAAATAAGACTATCCTTGGTAAATCATGTTTCATCATGAGTGATGGTGATCAAGAACTGACCTAAGACCAACCACATGAGACTCGAAAGTCATATCTCAAGTCTACCTGACACCCCAAATAAAAAACCTGGTTGATATCATTTTCTCATGAACCATCCTAGGTCAGTACCTAAATTAGTAACTCAAGACAATCCATGGCATAACCCGAAGGGCATTCCAAGTCTAAATAGGCAAATAAAAAGTGTCAGGGAATCATAGGTAAATCAATAGAGATGATTTCACTCAAGAAACATAAATATAAAATAAACCAGACGACGAAACATAGATATTATGATATACAATATAACTAAGCATAAATACATATATAAAAGATCTAGATATTGAAATAAAATAAAACCTAAAACCAAACCAGAACTAGACATGATCTATGTGTGACCTCTCAGTGAATAAATCCACCACACTAAATCGATTTATGGGTGAAAATGAATGATAACCTAAACATACAAAATATCATGGGTCTACCAATATCAAGTGGAATAAATAGTGAGAGAATAAAAAAGATCAATAGGCACGAACCACCAATTCCATACTTGTCCTTACCTAAAATAGTTCATGAATAGTAGTTTGGAAATATAATTAGAAATCAAGTTTCTATCATTTAATGTAAATGAGAATCGATTTCAAAAACTCCTTTTAAAAAACAAACATGTAATACATTTAAAATAGTTTTCCCACTTAAAACCCCAAATTGGAAAACATTTCCTTGGAAAACTAACAAACTAGGTATGTTCATGAACAAGTAAAATTAGAATTGAACATAATTAGTCGGGTATATCAAAGATAAATAAAAAAAAGTAAACCATAAAATTTATAAAAAAGTGCATGTAAACATAATAAAAAAAATAGGACGTTAAGAAACAATGATGGATCATAGATAATAGTATTCATGACCATGTCATAAATATTCCAAGAATAGAACCTATACTTACTAATTTCAGAACCATTGACTGATGTATGATATGATTCATAGTCTATCACCTACCTGGATGCTCTACTATCCAAACAAAAATGGAACACTAACAATGGCCATTCCCCAACCATGGGTGGATCCAGTTCATATCATCAGGAGATAAATTCTAACTATATCTTAGCCCTTTAAATTATTTCTAGGGTCGCATGATAATAATACTGCTGGAAAATGAGGAGGTCATCACATTATTAACACTAAATGTAAACCATGGATTCAAATACACATCCCTTTCTAACTTCCTAACACCATCGATGTGTAGAAACTCAAAAAATGGAGGAAAATGATGTGGTTCCCAACACATAGAAAACATTTTACAATTTCAAACTCGATCTATACATCACGAGTGTTTTAAATAATTTTTCAAAGAAACATTTCAAACCAGTAATCAGGATTGAGTACATGATAATAAAAAATTATTTTCCAAGGAATATCCTAATAGAACCAAATAAAACATTGTATTTGAAAATATGAAATCATTTCCAATGAGAATGCCTTTATTCCAAAACCACTTCCAAAACCAATGTAGTATCCAAACATAACTTCCAAGGATTAAAATGATCCTTCTTAATATGAAAAATCATTCTTTGAAGTAATCTTCATAAAGTAAAATTTGAAACATCATTTGAGATATATTTGAAAAATAAGAAACTATTTGAAAAAAATTATAAATTTAGAAAACATTTGAGGATAATCAATGTTTTTGAAAAACAATAATTCTATAGAATTTTCCATTAATATGCTTGAAAAAATATATATGTAAACCTCATGAGAATACAAACATGCACATATTCCATGAAAATATATATGTACATCTATAATAATGTACAATATTTAATAAAATATGAATATAGGATAGTCACATCGAATCACACAAGATATCAAATAAACAACAAAGCATATAGGCCAAAACCCAATCAAAATACATCTCCACCTAAAATAAAATTTCATTAAACATTACGAAAGTCCAATAACAATTAACACCCACCCAAATCCATTAAAAATGCCGCTTCAAATTTTATAAAACAATTTTTATTCATTTACCTAAATTACATATTGGAATAAATTTGTAAATCCTTTAAAAAACTATTTCAACCAAACCATCAACATATAAAGAAAAGAAATTATTATTAGAAACCCATGAGAATGAGGATGAAATTAAAAAATCATTCATAAAATCCAAATAATCATATGGAATTTACCAAATAGGAAATGGACAGAATTAACTACCTCAATAGTGCGTGAATGAAAAAAAACATTGGAAGAGGGATGTTCTAAGCCTAAGAGACACACCACACACACTAAATCAAAAGAAAACACAAGAATACATCACCTACCCTCATCTATGGTTTGGTATACGTAAATAAAAATCTATTTAGAATAAGGAAACAAGAGTATAATAAGAGAAGAAGAGGAAAACACCAAAAAGTTCAAATAAATGTTCCCAATAAACAAATGGGGGAGATTCAATACAAGGATGGGAAAAA
Source organism: Viscum album (assembly GCA_963277665.1). Lineage (NCBI taxonomy): Eukaryota > Viridiplantae > Streptophyta > Magnoliopsida > Santalales > Viscaceae > Viscum > Viscum album. The sequence continues at coordinate 1,156,916,187 of OY728126.1, forward strand.
AATGAGAGGGGTTTGGGATGAACCTTCAAGTTACATGAAAAAATAGGAGGGGTGAGGGTTTAAATGTGATTAAATCATAAGATGGGAAAACGTGGAGTTTTAAATTTTGGAGGATTTAACAAATTTGCATGGATAGCCAACATGGTTTACCAAATCGTGTGTCAACCGTGTGCACCCTACTCTAAATGAAGTAGATCCATACACGATTTATCCAAACTATAATGGCCTGACACCAGAATCTTAGATTTGATGCATTATTTTAATACATTGGAATGATTATAAGGAATTAAAACCCAAAGGACCAATCAGATTATGAATTTTATAAAATATACTACTTATGTGAAATTTACATTACCATTCAAAGCCTAAAATTCATCATAGATAATCCTTTGAAAGTGAAATTATTCTCTTACCTTAACCCGGAATATCAATCACAATACAATTCATGAAATCCAGGGAAAATAAAACATAAGAAATGGGAGAGATCAGATGTGAAATATGGTTAAACAATAAAAAATAAGATTTCAAAACTAAGCCTAAACTTTTAAGGAAGGGTATAAAATTAAAATATAAGCCTTTTAAACATCACCATTTGCATAATATGTCAAGAATAAATTAAATAACGCCATTTAAAAATTCACTAGGTTATTATACTAGTATAATAATAACATGTAACATTAATAACAAACAACATAATATGGGAATGTACAAATCCAAACATCAGAGACATACAGTCGAGGCCTCAACTAAGACATATACAAATAAATGGTTAAGGTAATGGACAAATCCATATTTGAAAATAAATGGGCAAGGCCTCATGAAATTCAATATCTAGTTTGTGTTGTGAGACTAACTGATGAATTGAGGGGCTATATCAGGCCCCACCCGTCACTTACTACGTCCAATGCATTTCACTTATGAATGGGGTAAAACATAACATAAATTTTTTTATTAAAACAATCAAGCAAAATGATAATACATTAACCACAAACCATGAATGGTATCAAAATAGCACATCTAAAGTAAAACATATCATAAAACCTTTAATAAAATATTGTATGTTGTATTATAATAAATCTTCCTCAATTAATAATAAAATCCAACAAAGGATTTTGATATTGATGAAAATAATATAATAAAGTCATTAAAAATATCTTGATACATATACCCATTTTTTTATTGAAATCATTTATTCAAAATCTGCATACTTATAATGGAAGATATTTAAAAATAGATTTTTGTATCAAAGTGTCTCAAACCACTTTGAAACTTTTGAAATTAATTAAAATTTTAAAACATTCAGGTCCATATAAATAAATCCTTTAAACCATTTTAAAAACATGGACATTAAGGAGAAATATTGAGATGAATAAATCTTTAAAACATTTTAACCAATGTTTAAGTTCAAGAGTCTCTTAAATAAAACATTAAAAATATTCCATTTAAAAATGTTTTAATGAAATTAAAAATATATATATAATTTTATTTATAATACATTTTATACATATGAATAAATATGTATTATAATATGAAGAATACTGGAATGGAGAAAGGATTAATTCTTTAAATGTTTAAAGTGTCCCATAACACATTGGAAATTTAAGTAATAAGCCCAATATCTTAAAATGAATAATCAAATAATATAAATATAAATATATTCATGATATAAAATATAATAGGGGAAATACATACACAACAAAAAAATAAATATGTGGTGAACATGGCTTATATCTCAAGAAAATTAAAGGTGAGATGGAAATTCTTTTACATTAGGTCTGATACTCTCTATACATATCTAAAGATTCTGTATAATGGTTTTAAACATATTATTAACTACTAATAGAATAATAATAATATTTATTATATCATATATTATTCATTTATGACTTTATATAAACATTTTATTTATAACTTCCATGTTCAAGATACATTTTGGGTAATAATCACTTTATTTACCGTATAAGTTTTGACTTGTTATTCTTGATCGTATTATATAGATCATGATTTACTTACTTCCAGAATGTATAAAATGATTTTTATATCATATATATTCAGAATATAAATATACATAATTGAAACTCAATCTTTCATGTTACACATTCCAAGTTAGTGTTGTGATTGAAACAATATTGTAAAGACAATGTATTGAGAAATATTGGGGTGTTACATTCTCCAATAATTTAATAAATTTTGTCCTATAAATTCAAACTCATAATCAAAATCAGTGGGTTGGAATTTTCTAAATATCTTTATTTAAGTCCCACCTCATAAATGTATTAATGATACCACCATTTAAAAATAAAGAAAGGGAAGTACAAAACTCACTAGAGATAACACATAATAAGGTTACATATAGGAACTAATGTATATGAAAGAAAATCTAACTCTCAAGTTCTGATAGAGAGTGATAGAAAACATGATGAGGAGAATTTTAACAATCACAAAGCTATAAATATGTGATGATATAAGAGACCATTTGATTCATCATATAAAGGGATAAGATAGAATTTTTGGTTTCAAGATCATCTCACTAGACTTTAAGAATTATTTTACTCCTCAAAAAATCACCCAATTGACTTATTTCAATGTTATAATTTTAATCTCATTTTTTATGCTTTGATCTATTTTCACATCATCCCTTGCACCTAGAAATAAATGTTAAAAATGTATTTTTACTGCCTGAAGAAATTTTGATAAATCATATGACCTACAAGTATTTCTATAATCCTATTAATATTTACTAAAACCAAAATTGTTTTCCCAAAGTATCCAATAAATAATACTTTAACCACACACAATAATATCCAGTGTTCAATTTACTCTATTCCAACATAATGACTCGACGAAAATACTTCCATCCAAATTCACTATCCAAGAAGTCTTTAAATTTCCAAAATCAATTTTAACATTAGATTCCCCAAACAATGTAATGTAACACTTATTTTTACCCACCAAATATATGATCACTTTTAAAAACCTTAATTTAAATGTTCATGTCTCCAAATATTTAAACAAGTAGTACTAAAATAAAATCCTTATATATCACAATATTTTTATAAAAAAAATATAATAACATTATTATTGAATCAAAAAACATAAATTTATTAATTATTGCACATCAACTATAGAAACAGAAAAATATTAACATTTATCCATTTTATTTTTTTGAGCCATAATTTTTTAAAGCTTTGGAAAATAATTTGCATAATGCAACATCTCTTTAAAATTATATCATTTCACATTTGAAGCTTATTTCCTTCCCTTAAAATCACAATCATTATGGTCTTTCTCACGGTACTAGAGGAAAAAACCTTGTACTTTTATGCAAGCACTAGGATGTTTCCATCTACAATTGTCACATGTGGGGAAATCCTTATTTCCTTCCATCCCATCATATGCCACTTGATCCACTATAATCTTATTCTCTTATTTTACCTTATAATCATAAGAAATTGATAATTCATTTTCAATCTTGATAGAAAATTATACTATATATTCATATGATGATAACAATTTTGAAACCATTTCCCCTTGGTGGAATGGTTTTAACCCATAAAAAAATATATCAATATTACCTCTTAGGTTACGTATATTTTCATCAGTATGCCTTGTTATCCTTATGAAGCAAGAATCTTACTTTGTAACATTCTTATCCTCCCTTTACCTTATACTCAGCAATTTCCTTTCCATATTAGCTCTCTGTTCTCATGGAAAATATTTTTCTAATAAAAGTTCATTAAAATCCTTTTATTCTGTATTTTTTACTTCCTCATCTTCTTTCATATTTTCAATTAATGTCCATCGGTTGTTCGTATCACCTGAGATATAGTAAATTACCATGAAAAGATTTTCTCATTAAATACTTGCTAATGTAAGAAATATTTTCTCTATGGAACTTATCAGTTTATCTTCTAAAAATGGATTTATATTCCCATTGAATGTTGGAGTTTGTTGTCCCATAAAGAAGTATAACATTGATACTCCGCATTATGGATCATAGTGCTCCATATGGGAAAGGTTATTATTCATTACTTCAGTCAGATGTCCCAGTATGGTTATAAGATATTCAGAACTAGTTATATCCCTAGATCCACTATAATTATCATTCATAGGAGGGAAATCCCTGCATAGATTAGATTCATTGATACAGTTTTCATTACTTCCACAAGGCATCATTTCTAAACAATGACATGCACTAGATTAGGTTATGAATCATAATTAATATTTCAAAACTAGTAAAATATTTAACATCAATTGAATGATTTATTCATATCTAATCCATAATCATAAAAGTGGTTTCTTTATAGGAAATATTTACTAATAAATCATTCTTAATGGTTTGTAAACAAATATGTGATTTATCCTAATCATATCCCTTGGGAGTATCAAACTAGGTGTGCAATATAGCCCATTTTCATGTACCTAGTTTCCCTAAGTCATGCCTAGAACACCTTGTCAGAATTTTCCCTCTTAGGTACATATATTCCAGAACCACATCCACTTATAGTATCTAGACAAGGATATATTTCTTGGAAAATCCACAAAATTTATATTTAACCAAAATTATATGATATTATTCTATAATTGTTATGAAATTCTATCTTAGGGTTATGATCCCTAATCATAGCCTTCTAAATCTAATTACAAAGGTGGTTTCTAAACTTCCTTTGATACCAACTATAATGCCCTGACCCTAGAATCCTAGAGCTGGTGTATTATTTTAATTCATTATCATGATTACAAGGAAGAAAATCCTGAAGGAATGATCAATTTAGCAAACTTGGAAAATAGATTAAATATGCGAACATTATATTAAAATTCATATCATAAAATAAAACATATATAATCAATTGATAACACCATTAATATCTTATCTTAACCATGCCTATCAATCACAATACACTTCCTTGAATCCTGGGAAAATAATACATAAGAAAGGGGAGAGTTGAGATTTTCATTATGGTTAAACAATAAAACATTATATTTTATAAATAAGCATAAAATTTTAATTAATTGTATAAAATTAAATCACAATCTTTTTAAACATTACCTTTTTTATAATATGGAGAGAATAAATCAAATAACTACATTTAAACATTCAAATAGATATTATACTTGTTGAATAATCACATGTAACATTAATAACTAATCACGTAGTGACTGAATACATAATACTGGACATCTGAAACATATTGTCGATGCCTCATCCAACACATCTAAAAAAATGGTGAAGGCCTCAACCAAATCTATACCTGAAAATAAATTGTCAAGGACTCGACCAATTGCATATCTAGTTTGTCTCATTAGACCTACCGATGTATCGAGGGGATATAGTGGGCCCCACATATCACTTACTTTGTCCAATGCATTGCTCTTATGGAATATGTAAAACATAATATAAATATTTTTATTAAAAATAGAATATAAAATGATAATAAATTAACCAAAAACTATGAATGGTATCAAAATAGAAAATCCACATTCAAACATATCATAGACTCTTTGATATAATATCGTAGATTGTATTATAATAAATAAACCTCAATAAATCATAAAATCACACAAAGTATGCTGATAAAGATGAAAATAATCTAATAAAGTCATTAAAAATATCTTGAGACAAATAACCCCTTTTCATTGAAATCATTTACTCAAAATCCATATACTTATCAAAAAAGACATTTAAAAAGATAATTTTTAATCAAAGTGCCTCATACCACATTGAAGATTTTGAAATAAATTTTCATATTAAAAAATTCATTTCTATATAAAAAAATCCTTACATTTCTTTTAAAACATCTACATTAATAAGAATGATTTAGAAGAATAAATCATTAAACCTGTTAAAACAATGTTTTAGTTAAAGAGTCCCATACATAAAACATTAAAAATACTCCTTTTAATAACATTAAAATTAAATTAAAAATATACATAATTTTTTATAATCCTTTATATACATATAAATAAATATGTATTATAATATAAACAATATTGAAATGGAGAAAGGATTAATTCTTTAAACATTCCAAGCACCCCATACGACTTTGAACAATAAAACAGTAAACTCAATATCTTCAAATGAATATATACATACCATAAAGATTAATATATTCAGGATATCAAATATAATATGGTAAATACATACACCACACATAATAAATAGGTGGTGAGCATGGAATATGTCTCATGAAAATTAAAAGTGAGATGAAAATTCCCTTACCTTAGGTCTGATACTCTCTGTATGAGTCTAAAACTCTATTATAATGGTTTTAAACATAATATAAAATTCTAAAATAATAATTATAATATTTATGATATCATATATGATTCATTTATGAGTTTATATTTCCCATTTATTAATAATTTCAAAGTTAAAGCAACATTTCAGGTAATAATCGCTTTATTTATCGTATATGTTTTGACTTGTTTTTCTTGACCGTATTACATAGATCATGATTTAATTGCTTCTAGAAGGTATAACTTTATTTATATATCATATATATTCAGAATATAAATATACATAATAGATATATATATGGAACAAAATACACCGTTCGTGGAGACGGTAGGTCATACGCACGCATGAACGTTGTTTTTGTTTCCTTGTCGTATTGAATGTAAGTAAGTGAATGAAATATATTTATCTTTATATATATACTATTAAAGTATTATAAATAAGTATTGTATTTCATATAAATTCATAATATATATTTTTTATAATCATTCTTGAATTGTGAACGTAGAAGATGAATCTAATCACATCATGGTGACTGTAAGTCATATATATGCACGGGAAATGATATCATTTCTATCACGACCCATCCTCGGGGCCCGTGCCGTGACTACCCCAAGCCCACCTTCCATAGGCCAGGGGCTGGCGACTAGTACCAAAGGCGTAAATCCTAATAATTGGGAAGGCATTTCCTTTATAAAGGTAAACAAAACACCACAGAGTACAAGCGGAAGAAAAAAACTAAGTAAAACCGAAACAAGCTGTGCGGAAAGTAAAGGGGCCGAAAATAAAATCCCAACTGTAAAGTACAAGGAAAAAGATAAAATAGCCAGAAGGTGACAAGAAGCTCCCGGATCGTCCACCAAGGATCCTACCTGAAGGGTAGGTATAGATTGCTCAGCTCCTGGATCGTCCACCACGGATCCTACCTGAAGGGTAGGTACAGATAGCCTCCACAAAGCTCTCGCCCGTCAACCTCCTCCGAGTGTCATCTCGTCGTGAAGTCCACCACCGGATACTGTCTTGTCGTGAGGTCCACCTCTAGGTACCATCCAGTCCTCGAAAACTCGCCCTCTGACTACGCTGCCCGTCGTCTGCAACCAACACAACGAGGTGCGGGCATATCCCGTGCAAGGGTGAGTATAACGATACTCAGTAGGGACCCCGAGACCCTCAAGGTCTCACTAAATCCAACAAGGATAACCACAAAGAAGATCTCAATAGATAACCTCTACTTGGGTATATTCCAATACATATACCCAAGTTATCAAGTAACCCATTTCAATCATGAGGAAACACAATGATTATGAAATCAACAGATAACCACTACCGAGGTATATGACCATACATATTCCTAAGTTATCAGGTGACCCATCTCAATAATGAGGTAAACACAAAGGTCATAGACTCTACTGAAATCAGGATTTTTCATTAACGAAACTATAACTGGTGAAGAGCCCCATCTCTGGAGAGTACAATGATCATGTCATGACTCTGTGGCACTGCTCACTAATCTAGGACTGCTGAGGTACTCCTCCCGTCGAGTACCGCAGGTCAGCCACCCTAACACAATAGTGCTTCCCGCCGGGGTCTGCCACCCAAACACAGTATTGCATCACCACTAATAGTCGACAGAGGTACTCTCTGGACGAGTACCACAGGTCTGCACCAAAACTCAATAGTGCTCTATCCGTCATGGGTCTGCACCCAAACAAAGTAGTGCTTCGTCCAATAGGCTAGTTGACTCACTCCAAGTCGAGTCGGTCAAGCAGTCTTCAGGTCTTAGCCGGTTACACGGTCTCCGTACTCCGTACACTCGTCTCCGGGAGGGTCCGCTCCACAAGCTACTGGTCGATACTCCGTGTATCACAAAGTCCGATGAAGAAGTATCTCAACGGACCGCCTCGTCATAGGGGTATCAACGCAAAGACGACGCGTCAATCGGACGCCCGGTCTGTGAGTTATTAGCCTTTTCTTCCTAGGGGCCCGGTTGGTTTTGTGTGTGAACCAACCCGGACGTATCTCAACTGTACCCTGAACTCTAATAGGGTATACTCATAGAGACCGTTTCTCAACGAGATCACCAACGCCGTTGACAGTTCGTCAAACTGACGTCCAGTTTTAAAGTTATCAGCTTTTCCGTTCAAGGGGCCCGGTTGGATTACGGGTTCAATCCAACCCGACCACTATCCAACTGCATACAAAACTTAGGAGAATTATTCCAAAAGTTCCGTCTCATCAAGAGGAATCCAAGAAAGTCGATGACACATCAATCGGACATCCGGAGCTCATGTTATAAGCATTACCGCTCCGAGGGCCCAGTTGGTTTCCAGTTCGAACCAACCTGTCTGTACCCAAAGTTCTCTGAAACCTTGAGTGTAATATACTGAAACGACCATCTCAATCCAAGGATCGCATCGCAGCTAACGGTGTGTCGATCATAGGTTCTTATCCCAAGATATGGGCATTTGAACAAAAACTGCTCGAGAATAGGGGGTTCGGGCCCGGACCGACCTGGCCCGAGACCCCCTGGGTCGGCCCGAACCGGGTCGACCTGAACTAGGTCTGGGTCCGGCACAATAGGGCACGGCCCGGCCCGATGGGCATGGCCTGGCCCATACAGCGCGGCCCGGCCCGTCCTGGCGCACACGCGTGGCCGCGTGGCCAGCTCGGTGAGCCGAGCTGAGCGGACAGGGGGGAGTGCGCTGCCCCCCCCATTTGATGAGCCGTGGCCCCCATGTGGGGGGCCACTTCTTCGGCCAGTGGACATAGCCCGGTGCCGCGTCCCCCCTTCGGTCCCATGCGGCTTCAGTCACGACGGACCTTCCTAGCGGTGCGCCGGGCGCCGCCGCCTCCTGGCGGCCGACTGGTGCCGGCCACCGTGCGGGCGAGGCGCGCCGGCAAGCTCTTCCGCGGACCACCGGATGCACTCCGGTGGTCCGTTTTGCCTGCGGTCTTCGCTGGCAGTCCTCCCAGGACCGGATCTTCACTACGAAATCTTCAAAACGTCTCTGAGGCCCGTTCCGTCATCGCCCGTCGATCCACACGTCAAATAAACAAACCGCGGCCTCTTTGCGGTTTTCCGGCGCGGCGCGACGACGCCGCACTTCTCTGCCCATTCTTCATTATTTCCGTGCGGTGCAACGGCACCGTGCTGCCTTGCTCGTGCCGCAACAAAATCATGCATCAAGTGGGGAGTAGAGTCGCCCGTGTTCGTGCGGTCCGACCTTCTCCCGTTATTTGGAAAACAGGAGGCCAAATTAGAGAACGATGAATGGCGACGAAAAAAATAATCACGAAGAGGAAACAATTAACCCCTACAGTTTTTCCTACAATCAAGAATTCCCAACCCGCAAACACATTCTTCACAGATCAACTTAATATTTAGTTGATCCGCGTTCTTTGATTTAGAAGGAAGTAAACATGGGTTTATTGACATTCACAAATTAATTTCCTACCCCGAAAATGACGTCGCACGTCGTCGAGTTGTGGAAGTCGAACGTCACGGAAAAGAGAATCATCGCATCATGGAGAAAAGATTCGTCGGCGTCGCGTCGTCATTCTCCGAGGATCCGGCATTCTTGTCGACCTTCGTCAGAGGTCGGCGTTCTTCGCATTCTTCGCGTTCTTCATCGAGGAAGGAGTGGTTCAAGGCTTTGAGGGATTTCTTCCAATCCCTCTCGCACCACAAACCCCTTTAATAAAATAAGACTTGTCTTATTTTATTAAAACACAAGCCAAACGTTTTGAAATTCAAAAATTGAATCAATCAGTTAATTGAATTAATTGAGGAGTTTAAACGGCCTAATTAAAGAGGCGTTTATTATTCAGTTTAAACGCAATAGTTGACTTAAATTTTAAGGGGGGTGTGCGGGTGCGTTACCAAATTAAAGGTCGGGGTTTCGTGGAAGTTGAAAAGGTGGGGCTCGTGTGGGCCTCACCCCACAAATATCCTTCCTAGTGGAGTAGGATATAGTGTGTACTACCTGAACCACTTAGCTTAGGTAAAACAACATTAAATAAAATAAAGTGGTTGCCCCATTTTATTTTATTCATTTAATTAACCCAAAATTTAAAAACCACACCCGAGAAAACGCAACTCCGGAAAAGGTGTTCCTAAGAAATTACCGGTGTTGCGAGTTCATCAGTGCCCTCAGATTTCAATTCCGAGCACCGGTTAAAAAGTTAGAAAAACCCACTCGTTCGTCCACTGAACGTACCTGATCCTAACTTCGAAAATTGATTCCGGGCACACCGGGCCTCGGAATCAAGCACCGTCAGAAACTGCGTTTTGTAAAATCCCAAATAAAATTAAGAAAAACATTTCCTTGAATTTTACGGGTCTTTACAATTTCCTAAATGGTTAAATAGTATATAATTGGATGGAATAAGAATTTTAAATAATAAATATTACATTATATTTATTATTTAAATACTTTATATTCAACGTTATACCCATTAAAAAAAGTATCTATGAAAAATAGTATACACTACAATGTGGAGACGGGAAGCTGTACGTATGCACGCATGGTGATATTATTATTTTGGGAATGAGTAAAAGGAGGAATATTGTTTTCCTATAATAATTATAAAATATTTTATTGTACATTATTCTGGATTTATTACATTATTATAGAAATAATATAGGAAGTGGATGTAGAAGAAGAAAATAATTTTGAAAGATTTAATAAAACAATTATTTCTTCTTCTAGGGTCTCCTTTTGATTTTCACAAAAGGACTTATTAGGATAGATTTCTGCCCAAAGTGTACAATCTATAATGTATTTATAGAATTTGGGAGAGTAAATGGGAATGTATTGTTCGACACAAAGGGTTTTAGATGTTTGAATTAATGAGAATGAGAATTTCCCTCTTATAAGAGAGGGGAGGGGCACTTTAGAAAACTCAAAAAATATTATTATAAATTTATTTTAACGTTCAAATAACTAGAAAGTGATTTATTTCAAGTATAAGATGAATATTGGTCACAATTTCATCTACCAATGAATTTTAAGAATGTTTAAATTATAAAATTAACCTTATCTTTTAGATTGAACCCTTAGTTAAATAGTTTAACTATTACCGCATCTTCTTATATTTTTAAAACAGAGGGTTAATATAGTTAATATAAAATTCTCGAAGAACCATAATTGGATCGTTTATGAAATATTAGACATTATAAAAGCTATTTCGAAGAAATTTATATTTTTACGACTTTAATATCATTTAGAAAAATAGTATTTATTTTAATACATCATTCATGTCAAATTTAATACTATTCAATAATTTCATTTTTAAAAATATCAAACCAACATGATAACATTAAACCAATAATTTCAATATCTCACTAAATTGTTTAAGTAATATATAAAATTATTTTATATCATTAATTAGGTCCAATTATATTTATTTTAATATTATACATTTCATTTATTTGATATCTCAGTTAATTAAACAATTACTGCATCATCATTGTGTAAAAATTTAATTAATTTATTTAAAATATAAAAATTATAATCAAATTATCATGATATAGATAAATTTATTAGATTTATATATAACATTTATAGTCAAAAATATCACATATATAACCTCATATTGAAAAAATAGTTATCAAAAGTTAAATGTGACCTTTCTAACATTTTTTAATCAAAATATAATAAATGTTATAATCTAACCCAAGGGGATTAAAAGGATCATATTTCTCACAAAAGTTTTATTTTTTCAAAATATACTTATCCAATGAAATTTGAACATCTTATGGGTAATTTTATAATATTATAATACTTTTTACCTTTAATTACCCTATTTACCTTTAACTGTGGTAAATAAAATTAAAAAATTATTATTCCAAAAAATTATTTTGATCCTATTAGACCACATTTTTTATAATGATTACAACCATGTATGTCAATTATTAGTAATTTAATTCACATAAGTAGTAAAATTATGTTTAATTCTAATATGAAAATGTGGTTACAAGGTATGTAAAATGACATTAAAAAAGATTAATGAATTTTTATAACTAATTATATTATAAAAATGATTTAAATGACCAAAATTTGTTTTATATTTATATTATTTATCTACTGTGACTTTAAAATAAAATTAAAGTAATATAATTATTTAAATGAAAGAGATAGTTTTTAAATAATAATGAAATGTTTTACACTATTCGTCAAAAATTGAATGTTTTCAGAAAAAATACCAAAAATTAAACCTAAGATAATTTGTATAATAATAATTTTAAAATGAAGTATATTTTTCCAAATTGTTTTTCTAAGAGTGTCTAAATTTAATTTTATTATTGTTCATAAAAGGACATAATATGTAGTTCCTCTAAGAAAATAATATTTCTAAACATATAACTATTTTACCAGAAAAATACATTTAATTATAAATATATTTTATTTATGTAAAAGAGTTATAAATAAAATTTAAAAATTAATTATTACTATTTATATTACTATATTAAAAGGATAGGTTATAAATATATCATTTAAATAATTTTAACACTAAAGTGTTTTTTCACAGAAACTCAATAATATGTATTACGTAAGAAAAGTCAGTGTTACATGCAACAAAATATATTGAATAAAGCATACCATGAAATATTGGGGTGTTACATTCACTCATCCTTCGATAAATTGTGTCCTCACAATTTAAACTCAGAATCGAAATCTATTGGTTGTACTTTTCAAAATATCTTTATTGAAATACAACATAAAAATGGATTAATGAGGCCTCTATTTTAAAATAATTAAAGGGAATTAGGATGTTCATAAGGGATAATAAATAATAAGGTTCCCTATAAGAAAAAATGGATATGAAAGAAAATGTAATCATCATGTTCTGATGGAGAGTGATATAGAATATGACGTGGGGAAAGTTAACAGTCACAAAGATATAAATCAATGATGATCTAAAGGACCATTTGATTCATCCAAAAAGGACTAGGATATCAATTTTAGTTTCAATATCTTTTACCTAGAGTTGATCAATTATTTTACTATACATAAAATCACCAAATTGATTTCTTTCTATGTCATAACCTTAATCACATTATTTGGTTGTACTTTGATCTATTTTCACATCATCTACTACACCTAGAAATGAATGTTAAAAATGTATTTTTCATTACTGAAACACTATTGAAAAATCATAAATACTGCAAGTATTTCATTAATCCTCTAAATATTTACTCAAACCAAAAAGGTTATCCCAAAGTATCAAATAAATCATACTTTAACCATAAATAATAATATGTAGTGTTCAGCTTACTCCACTCCAACCATAAGAATCGACAAAAATAAATCCATCCAAATTCACTATAAAAAAAGTATCTAAATTTCCAAAATAAATCTTAACATTAGATTCCCAAAAAATGTAATGTTGCTCTTATTGTCTCTCACTAAATATTTGATCACCTTTAAAACCATAATGAAAATGTATGTGCCTAAAAATATTTATATAAATAGAACTATAGTACAATCCATATATATCACATTATTTTTATAACGAAAATTTAATTAACTAATTCCTGAATCCAAAAACATAAATAAATTAATTATTCTACTTTGACTATAATAACTGCATAAGTTTGATATTGATCCATTTGTTTCTTCTGAGACATACTCCCTAGATGATTTTCAAAATCATTTGTATAATGTTTAATCTCTTTAAAATTATAGCATTGAAAATTTAAATATTTTTTATTTCCCTTAAATTCATGAGCGTGATGGACTTTCTCACCACATATGAAAGAAAAACGTTTTCCTTTCAATCAAGAAATAGGGTGCTTCCTTCCAAAATTTTCACATGTGAAAAAATCCTTCTTTCCATTCATCGAATTATCCATCTCTGTCTTGACCATTATCTTCTTCTCTTGCTTTACATTAAAATAATAATACATAGAGAATTATTTTTCCATCTTAATAGCTCATGAGACTATATCTTTGTACGATGATAAAGATTGTTAGACTAGTGCATATAAGAGGAATTTTTTTAACCCATAAAAATATCGATCAATCTCAATTATTAGGTTAAAAATGTAGTATTTACCATGTATTTATAACCTTGAGATGCTATCCTTATATTTGAAACATTATCATCCTCTTTTTGCCTCATTCTCAGAAATTTACTTTCCATATCATCAAAGTGTTCTTGGGAAAAATATTTTTTAATAATTTTTTTAAACTCCCACCATTCTTTATTTCATACTTCTTCATATTCTTTTAAATTTTGTATCAATTACTAGCATTGACCTGAATATCCTGAGAGATGATAAACTCTCATGAAAACTTATTCCATTTCATTACTTCCCATGCAAGAAATATTTAATCTATGGAACTTATCCATTTCTCAGATAAAAATAGATTTGTAGTCCCATTTAATGTTGGAGGATATTGTCTCATGAAGCAGTCTAACATTAATCCTCTGTTTTGTGGATAAGGGAGATCCATATGGGATATATTTTTATTCATAACCTAAGTTAGTTTTCTTAGTATGGTTATAAGATATTCAGCTATAGTTGTATCTCCATACCCACTATAAATATCTTTCAAAGGAGGGAAATCCCTATATGGATTATGTCTATTGACACATTTTACATTCTTTCCACTAGGATCCATTTCTAAAAAACATCATACACTATATTAGGTTATGAATCCTAATTCACAATTCCAAACTAGTAAAATATTAAACATAAATTGAATGATTAATGCATATATAATCCATAATCATATAAATATTTTCCTTGGGGACATGCTTACTTATAAATCCTTTACAATTGTTTGTAAAATAATGTGATTTATCCTAAGAATATCCCTCGAGAGTGTAAAAATTGGTGCGCAATATGGATAGTTGTCGGGTCTCAGGTTACCCCGAGTCAGGAATGAAACACCTTGTCTGGGTTTTTTACTCCTAGGTACATCGATGAAAGAACCACATACATTTATTGTTTCCATATATAGATGTATTTCTTGGGAAATCTAAAAAATTTATATTTAACCAAAATTCTAGGATAATCTTCTAACCTTATTTTGAAATAAAATAATATGGTTATGATCCATAATCTAAGCCTTATAAATCTGATTTCTGATGTTGTTGTTAAACGTTCTTTAATACCAACTATATATCCCCAAACCTAGAAGGCCATATCCCATTCATTATTTTAGAACATTGGCATGATTACAAGTAATCAAATCCTGATGGGCCGATTAGTTTAGAAATATTGGAAAATAGATTGCATATGTTAACTTTACATTATAATTCAAAGCATAAAATACAAAATATATAATATTTTTATAACCACATTATTTTCTTAGCTTAACCATGCATATCAATCTTAGTACACATGTTGGAATCCTGGAAAAAAATATAAGAAAGGGGTGAGTTTAAATGTGCTGTAAAGTTAAACAATACAATATAAGCTTTTGAAAATGAGCATAAACTTTTATGGAATGTTATAAAATTAAAACAAAAGACTTTTAAATGTTACCTTTTTCATAATATAGGAATAATAAATCCAATAAAATCATTTAAACAATCACATGGATATTATACTAGTTAAATAAGCACATGTAACATCAATAACTAATCTCATAATGAGGGAATTAATAATATAAGAATTATGAAACATTCCATCGAGGCCTTATCCAAGACATCTAAAAATAAATTGGTAAGGCCTTTTCCAAATCCATATCAAAAAATAAATGGGAAAGGGCTCACTCAATTAAATATTTACTTTGTCCCATGAGACTTACCTATGAATCAGAGGGATATAGTGGGCCCCACCCATCACTTACTAAGTCCAATGCATTCCTCTTATGGAAGGGGTAAAATATAACATAAACATTCACATTAAAAGTAGCATATGAAATGTTAATACATTAACCACAAGCAATAAATGGTATCAAAATATCACATCCAAGTCAAACATATCATAAATCATTTGATATAATATAGAAGATTGAATTATAATAAATCAACCTTAATTAAGTATAAAATACAACAATGGATGTTGATATAGATGAAAATAATCTAATCAAGTCATTAAAAATATCTTTATACCAATACCTCGTTTTCTTTGAAATCATTTATTAAAAATCCGCACACATATAAAAGAAGACATTTAAAAAGAGATTTTTGAATCAAAGTGTCCATTACAACATTGAAATTTTTGAATGGAATTAAAATATTAAAGCATTCTTGTCTATATAAATGAATCCTTAAATCCATTTTGAAAACACAGACATTAATGAGAAATATTTAGAAGAATAAACCATAAAAACATTTAAAATGATGTTTTAATGAAAGATTCCCTTACATAAAACCTTAAAAATATTAATTTTAATAATATTTTAATGAAATAAAAAATAGATATAAATTTTTTTATAATCCTTTTAATACATACAAATAAATATTAATGAAAATATAAATAATATTCAAATGGAGAAAAGATTAATTCTTTAAAAATTCAATGTGTCCTATTCCACTTTGACCATTTAAATAATAAGCCAAATATATTCAAATGAATTGTAAAATTATATGAGGATAAATATATTAATGATATAAAATATTATAGGTTCAATACATACACCACTCACCAGAAATAGGTGGTGAACATGGCTTATATCACACGAAAATTAAAAGTGAGATGAAAATTCCCTTACCTTAGGTTTGACACTCTCTGTACGTGTCCGAAATTTCTATAAAATGGTGTTAAACATATTAATAAATTATAAAAGAATCATAATAATATTTATTATATCATATATTATTCTTTTATGACTTTTTATTAACCTTTTATTATTAATTTCCAGGTTAAAGCAGCATTATGGATAATAATCGATTTCATTATCGTAAGTGTTTTGACTTGTTATTCTTGATTGTATTACTTAGATCATGATTAAATTAATTCAAAAATTTATAACATGATTTATATATAATATATATTCATAATATAAATATACATAATATATTGATATATGAAATGGAATACACCATTCATGGAGACGATTGGACGTACATACACGTGAACGACGTTTCTGTTTTTTTATCGTATTGAATTGAAGTAAGTGAATGAAATATATTTATATACTTATATATATATATTATTCCAATAGAATTATTATTTCATATATTTCATACTTATTAATAAGATATATTTTTATAATCATTCATTAATGGTGAATGTAGATGGAGAATTTCATCGCGTCGTGGAGATGGTAAGCCGTACGTATGCACAAGTGACAATAACATTTATTTAATGGTTAAATGTTATGGAATTGGATAGAATATGAGTCATAAATAAAACATATAATATTATATTTATTATTTAAATAATTTATATTCATCATTATACATGTCGAATTAAATTATAGATGAAAAAATGTTTACACCGTGGTGTGGAGATAGTTAGTCGTACATATTCACACATCGTGATATTATTTTTCATGGAATAGGTAAAAGGAGAAATATTTTTTCCCCATAATAATAATAAAATCTCATAATTTATATGATATTTTATTTATTAAATTATTATGTAATTGATATAGGAAGTGGAAGTATATGTAGAAATGAACATTAATAGAGTTAATAAAATGATTACCTCTTCTTTGAGTGTCACTTTTTTATTTTTACAAAAGGACGTATAAGGATGGATTTATGGCCAATGAATTTCAAATAGGATGTAGTGAGGGATGTTGGGAGATTAAATAGGTAGGGGTGGGCCATGAAAAAGATATTTTTAGGTGTTAATTATAAATAAGGAGTAGTTACCTTTTATAAGAGAGGGAAGGGTCACTTTCAGAAATTATTGAAATATTAATTTATTATAAATTTATTTTTGATTTCAAATAGCTCCGAAGTGATTTATTTATATTATAATGTGAGTATGGGTCTAAATATCATCAAACAATTAATTTTGTACATTTTTAGGTCACAAAATTAACCTTATGATTTTTTTATTTAACCATTAGTTAAATATTTTAACACTTATCGTGTCTTCTTATATTTTTACAATATAGGGTTAATATAGTTACAATAAAATTACAAAAGAAAAACAATTGGATCATTTATAACATATATGAAATTATCCATTATATTTGGCCAAACTATATAATTTTATAACTTTTACATCATTTAATAAAATAGTATTTATTTTAAAATATCTTTTATTTTAATTTTAATACTATTAAATATTTGCATTTTTTAAAATATCGAACCAACATGATAACTTATAAGAAATAATTTAAATATGTCAATAACATTTATATGTAATATATAAAATTATTTCATCGCATTAACTATTTCAAATTGTAACACCCCAAGATTTCATAGTGTGTTATTTCTTCAAAATAATTCAATAACTTGCACTACAAGCAACATCGAGTTAAAGCGCACCATGACTTACCAAACAAGCCGTTCAAAAGAGGTTATTAATAGTATTAACTAAATTTTAAACATTATATAATCCTTATAATTTTAGAATCCATATTATGAGTTTCTTAGACTTAATGTAAGAACAAATTCATTTTTTTCAGATAAAAGAAGTATTTTTCAAAAAATGCACTTTTACCAACTTTTAATTGTGAAACCTTTTTTGAAATCTAATATTTTAAACATTTATATATTAAATTTTACTAAATAATTTTATTCTTTAGAATGGTGACATAAAAAATTTACAAAGTAACACTCCAAGCTTCCACGGTACGCTTCTCTTTGATTAATACAGTAGCGTGTGTTGTACGCAACTTCGGGTTCTAACACACTACAACCAATCAAACTAGCTATTATGAATAGTAATACCTACTTTTAGAAATTTAATAAATTTTATCTCTCAAATGGACTTCATTTTTTTATTCAGAATATCAAAATTATCCTAGGGTAAAATTTTGGAACTTTTCGGATAACATTTATATTTTGATGAATAGTAAAAATTACTAAATTTTAATTAAAAACAACTTTTTTATTCGAAATAATTAATAGTGATAAATTATGAATTTGAGTGGTTTTAAAGTATATTTAGAATATATTTTTACCATTTAATATAATGTTGGTAATTTGACATAATTTCACAATTAAACCGAACATGAACAAGTGTCAATCTTTTGATAGTTATTATCTCTTAAAAACACCCTTTTTGTTTAAACAACGGGAATAAATTTTAAATTAATTTCTGCCACTTCTACATTTTGAATTTGAAAAAATGGATTCCATATTTGGTATCAGGATTTCCAAATTGTGTAAATAGGTAACTTTTATTTTAATACATTTTGAATAATTACTTCGGTAAAAATTTTATTTACCATGGTTAAAGGGTAAATACGGTAAATAAGGGTAAAAAAATAATATTATAATTGTAATAAACTACTTTAAAACATGTCCTAACCTTATTTATTGATACATGTCCGACCATTGGCATCTTTGGGTCGATTTTGGGACCCCATGGATCCACTTGTAGGTGATAGGGACACTTTATATTAATTAAGTTAAAATAAATACAAAAATGACATAAGCATATATCTTTTAGAAAAACCATTTTTATATAGGGTTATATATGTTGGATTTTAGACTATAAATATTCATTAGAAATATATAATTATTTCCTACATAATGGTATTTTATTTATAATTTTTAGATATTGAATAAGTAAAAATATATATGACATAATAATGATGCAGAATTTTCCTTATTTATGAAAGAATCAAATAATTGGTATTATAAATGTTAAAATAAAAATAATTTTAAAGTATTGATGACATACAAGAATTTCAAAGGTTAATATGACATGTTATAATTTATTAAATGAATTATTTTCTAAGTAATAATGTTTTTAAGACTTTATCAAAAATCAATTATTAAATATTGTCAAAATGACACAAAAGAGTTTTTAAAACAAATATTATATTATTAATTGATATTAAATTCCTACAAATCTAATGATAGGACAAGAGACTTATATAATGATAGTAGTATCATTAATGGACCACTTGGGGGTCTCTTGGATGTATATGGTATGTTTATTAACTATATAATAGAAAAATACAAAGTGACATGGTAAATGTCAATCTAATTAACTAAGTGTTTAAACTAAAAGATAAGGTTAATATAATGACTAAAACTTGTCTAAAATCTTTTTGTTGAGTGGTTATCGACCTATACCCACCTTAAACTTTAAATAATTCACTTTTTATCCATTAGAAACCGAATACGAATTTATTATAAATTAATACTTTAAGTGTTTCCTAAAGAGCCCCTCTTCCCCCTTATAAAAGGACCCAACTTTTAACCAATTATTCACACCTTCAAAGAATTTGTGTTTGGCCAAAATCTGCCCAAATTCTCTCTCAACTTCCCTCACTTCAACCTAGAGGCCTTATTTTGATCATAAAGACAACCTAATAAGCCCTTTTGATCAAATCAAAAGGAAGAACCCAAGAAGAGGTAATGTTTTCACCACTCTCTTTCAAGTTCCTTTCTTCTTCAACTTCTTTTTTCTTTGTTATTAATATTCTAAAATAATAAATCCATTATATCGTATATAATTTGATGTTATTATAAATATGGTACATCCATATTCATTATTCTATCCATCCTTTGAATGACATGTCACCATATGTGCGTACATACGACTTACCGTCTCCACGTCGTGGTGTAATTGTTATTCAATACATTATTATTTGGATAGGTATAATAATGATGTGTATTTGATGTAAATGAAAAATATAACATTATAATTATTCTTTATATATGATATACCATCCAATTATATATTATTTCAATATCAAAAGAATGATATTTTTGCTCATGCGTACGTACGGATTACCGTCTCCACGACCCGATGAGATTCTTTTCCAAGTTCACCATTCATCGACGATTGTAAAAATATATTTTACTATTAAGTATGTAATATATGACATAATAATTCTATTGGATATATATATATATATATATAAATAAATAAGTATTTATGTACTTACATATATCTTATTCACTTACTTCCGTTCAATACTATATGAAAACAGAAACAACGTTTATGCGTATGTACGGACTACCGTCTCCATAAACGGTGTTTTCCATTTCATATATATGTCTATTATACATATTTATATTCTAAATATATATGATATATTTATCATGTTTTATATTCTGGAAGTATTTATATCATGATCTAAGTGATACAATCAAGAGTATCAAGTTAAAACACGTACGATAAAGAAAGCGATTATTACCCGAAATGTTAATTTAACATGGAAATTATTATTAAATAGGTATTATAAAGTCATAAATGAATATTTTATGATATCATAATTATTAATATGGTTCTGGTATAATTTAATAACATACTACGATCTTCGTACAGGAGGTTAAATGTACTCTCGACTAAAAAAAGTGCAAGGTAAGGTGTTTTCATCTCACTCCTTATTCTCATGAGATTTAGGCCATATTGTCACTATTACCTTTTGTGTGGTGTATGTACTGCCCTAAATTGTATTATTTGTGTAATAAACTTTAATTTATTTCTATTTACATATTCATTGTATGAAACCTCTTTCATGGGTTGTATGTCTCGTAAGTTACCAAATTGGTAAGGGTTAATTTCACAATCTCTTTATTATCCGAGGTTGTTTTGACGTAAGTATCTACTCGGAAATATTTATTATCCATGTCCATGTTTTATGAAAAAGTTTTCAAAGGAATTATTTTTAGGGAATTTTTACTAAAACATTATTTCAAATGTTTTGAATATTTATTCTTCTAAATCTTTCTATTTAATGTCAGTGTCTTCAAAATGGTTATTAAGGATTTATTTATATAGACATGAATGTTTTTAAAATGTTAATTCCGTTCAAAAGTTTCAAAGTGTTATGTGACACCTTGATTAAAAAATGTCTTTAAATGACTTCTTTTCTAAATTCTGTGACTTTTAAATGTTTTCATGAAAAAGGGGTATTTCTCTCAAAGAGTTTTACAAATAATTTTCATCTTTGTCAGAATTCTTTAATGGATTTTTCACTTGTTTTGAAGTTGATTTATCATGATACAAATCTTCCATATTGTGTTGAAGGTTTTGTGATATGTTTGACTGTGGATGTGTTATTTTTATACAATTCATGGCTTATGAAGAGAGTATTGATATTTCGTATGCTAGTTTTAATACGATTGTTTTTGTTATGTTTAAACCTGTTCATATGATGAATGCATTGGACTTAATAAGTGACGGGTGGAGCCCGCTATAGCTCCTAGATGCATCGGTAGGTCTCATGAGACAAACTAGTATCTTGGCATGAGGCTTTGACAAAATCTTATTTGTATTCTTGGCACGAGGCATTGGCTACATGGTTATGATAATCTGGCATTACGCATTCCATCATTATGAAAGTGGTTAGTGATATTGCATGTGATTATTCGATTAGTAGAATGTCCATGTGAATAAGTAAATGGAATTATTGTATTGCATTTTTTCCATATTATTCTGACGTTCAAGTTTAAAAGGCTTTTTTTAATACATTATTTTAAATGTTTATGCTTATTTATGAAAGTTTCCACTGTATTGTTATCCTTACTGAGCATCTGAGCTCACCTCTTTCTATGTTCTATTTTTTCCAGGATTCCAAGAAGTGTATTGTGATTGATATGCAGGGTTAAGACAAGGGAATAATGGAATTCATAAAGGATTGTTTATGTTTTTTTGTATGTTATGAAGTGTAATGTAACATTAATGTATGTAATCTATTTTACAAGACTGCTAAACTGATCGGTACTTCTGGACATGATTCCATGTAATCATGCCAATGTATCAAAATAATGCACCGACTCTGGGTAACTGGGGTCGGGGCATTACAGTTGGTATCAGAGGAAGTTTAGCATTAACCATGGAATCTATATTTAGATAAACTCTGATTAGAGCACATAGCCCTAAGATAGACTTTGAGGATTAGTATAGAAGAACATCCTAGTATTTCGGTACTGTAGAGATTTTTGTGAATTATCCAAGCAATACATCCCTGTCTGGATACGAGCAGGTAGAGGCGGCTCTGGCATAAATGATCCCAGGGGTAAAACCTGAAAACAGTGTTTTGATCTAGACTCGAACGGGAATTGGTGCAGTACAACAGGCCTTGCTGCACTCTTGGTTACGACACTCCCGGGGGATATTCTTAGGATAATTCTAATTTTATTTACCAAACATTATGAAGGGTTTATGTTTATATACTTCCTAAAAGGAGAAATTTTTATGATTATGGATTATATCCATAAACTATTTAATTTATTTTAATTGTTTTACATGTTTGGGATTAAGTGTTTTTATTCATAAACTAATCTTGTGTATGATTGTTTAAAAATGGCGCCCAGTAGAAGGAATGAGAACTCCACCAATGCACATGATCCAAATTGAAAGAAGGATCATATCTTTCATGGCCTTAAGCTAGAATTTATAAGAGAAATAATCTCAAATTTATTATCATCATATGGAGAAATAATATCATGTATTTATAAGATAAGTAAAGAGTTTACTGAGTCCTATGGCTTTGAAGGGAAGCAAGAGAAGAAAAGGATGGAAGAGAGAAAGATGGATAAAGGGATGGGGGAAAAGAATAATTTTCCCATATGTGATAACTAGGGGAAGAAACACCCTGGAACCTGCTTGGAAGGAACGCGAGTTTGTTATAAGTGTGGAAGAAAAGGGCACAAAGTACGTGACTGCAAGGGCAAGAAAATGGTTTCAAATGTACAATGCTTCATTTGCAAGGAGTTTGGACACTACGCGAACCTATGTCCCATTCATTAGACTATTCCGCAAATGATTCTATTGGATAATAATCAAGTTATGGTACTACCATAGATGAATAAGAATTATTAGAGTTCGTATATTGATTATTTCATTTGAGTGTTGTATGAACAATGTACTTGTTATAATAATTATGGAGTATATAAGGATTGTACTGCATTACTATTTTCTTAAGGACTTGAGATTGTGTGGAACAAAGAAAAGTGACTCAATAGCAGGTTAAATTTTTGGAAAATATATGGTTGAGAGAAAGATAAACCATAATATGGTTCTGATATCGAGGTAGTGATTTTAGAATAATACATGACTGATTTGGATAAATTATACTGGATATTCTTGACTACAATGAAACTGATTAATGGTTTGTATATTCCATCATTGTTGGGGTTTACAACATTTTTGGATTGATGGAGTATATCCACTATTATTTATGGAATAATGGATCATGAATTTAATCAATAAGGTTTTATGGTAATTCCGGATGTTCCAGTGTTTTAAAAGAATACATGATAAAGGTGTTAACATGTTATTACGCAGAAAAAAGGATCTTCATTGTGTTTACCTTCCTTATAAATTTAATACTGAAGTATTTTGGATAGTTATAGCTTGGATTATTTTTTGATTACCATAAAAGGACAACCTGGAGGTCGGTCGGCAACCCGTCGCGTCCGGCAATTCTGCGAGACTTGAACCCACAACCGAAGGGCGATAAGGGTGTATCACCTACCACTGGCCCACGTGATGTCCTGGAAAAAATAATGTAGTTTTTTTTAAAAGATCTGGTAGATTAATTATAAATTCATTTTTGGAACCCTATACTAATATGATAAATAGAATATATTTTCTACGTTCTATTATCTTTTAGTGTGAAAGATGAGTTTGTGGTAGAAATTAGTTAATGGATGGAACTCTACTTGTTAAGAATATATTTTTCTTCTTCTCATATTCTATGAAGAAATTAATTCTTATACTTTATTTAAGGAATCCTAAAACCAAATATTTGTTATCCTAATACCCTATGTTTTGTTGAACTGATGGTATTTCAAATCAGCATAGATTGATGAATTTAAGGACCACAATTTTACACTTGTTTGTGATTGATGACCTCAATCACTAACTATAAATATTTAAGTTTTCCTCCAATTATATGTCTCTAATTTCCATCAATGTTCTTCGAATAGAGATCCTAATTTGGTGGTGACCCTTTCATTTCCCTTTTCCTCTTATTAAGACTAAATTTTATTAACCCAATTTCCGATGTTGGTTTTCCCACAAAGATATTTTCTATTTTCAACATTTTATTTTCAAAGAACAATTTCAAATTGTGAGGACGCAATTTATTGAAGGAGGGGAGAATGTAACACCCCAAGATTTCATAGTGTGTTATTTCTTCAAAATAATTCAATAACTTGCACTACACGCAACACCGAGTTCAAGCGCACCATGACATACCAAACAAGCCGTTAAAAAGAGGTTATGAATAGTATTAACTAAATTCTAAACATTATATAATTCTTATAATTTTAGAATCCATATTATTATTTTCTTATAAATAATGTAAGAACAAATCCATTTTTTTCAGAAAAAAGAAGTATTTTTCAAAAAATGCACTTTTACCAACTTTTAATTGTGAAAGCCTTTTTTTAAACACAATATTTTAACCTTTTATATATTCAATTTGACTAAATAAATTTATTCTTTAGAATGGGGACATCAAAAATTTACAAGGTAACAACCCATGCTTCCACGATACGCTTTCTCTTTGAATAATACAATAGTGTGTGTTGTACGTAACTTCAGGTTCTAACACACACTACAACCATTGAATCTAGCCGTTATGAATAGTAATACCTAATTTTTAAAATTTTATAAATTTTATATCTCAAAATTGCCTTCATTTTTGGATTCTTAATATTGAATTTATCCTAGGGTAAAATTTTGGAACTTTTCGGATAACATTTATATTTTGATAAATAGTGAAAATTACTAAATTTTAATTAAAAACATCTTTTTTAATCGAAATAATTAATAGTGATAAATTATGTATTTGAGTTTTTTAAAGTATATTTAGAATATATTTTTACCATTTAATACAATGTTGGTAATTTGACATAATTTCAAAATTAAACCGGACATGAACAAGTGTCAATCTTTTGATAGTTATTATCTCTTAAAAACACGCTTTTTGTTTTAACAACGGGAATTAATTTTAAAATAATTTCTGCCACTTCTGTGCTTTAAATTTGGAAAAATGGATTCCATATTTTGAATCAGGATGTCCAAATTGTGTAAATAGGTAACTTTTATTTTTAGACATTTTGAATAATTATTTCGGTAAAAATTTTATTTACCATGGTTAAAGGGAAAATCTGGTAAATAAGGGTAAACAAATAATATTATAATTATAATAAATTACTCTAAAACATGTCCTAACATTATTGGTTAATACATGTCCGACCATGGGCATATTTGGGTCGATTTTGGGACCCCATGGAGCCACTTGTAGGTGATAGGGACACTTTATATTAATTAAGTTAAAATAAATACAAAAATGACAAAAGCATATATCTTTTAGAGAAACCATTTTTAAATAGGGTTATATATGTTGGATTTTCGACAATAAATATTAATTAGAAATATAAAAAGATTTCCTACATAATGGTATTTTATTTATAATTTTTAGACATTGAAAAAGTTAAAATATATATGACACAATAATGATGCAGTATTTTCCTTATTTATGAAAGAATCAAATAATTGGTATTATAAATGTTAAAATAAATATAATTTGAAAGTTTGGATGACATACACGAATTTCATAGGTTAATATGACATGTTATAATTTATTAAGTGAATTAGTTTCGAAGTAATAATTTTGTTAAGACTTTATCAAAAACCAATTATTAATTATTGTCAAAATTGACATAAAATAGTTTTTAAAACAAATATTACATTATTAATTGATATTAAATTCCTAAAAATCTAAGGATCCGACAAGAGACTTATATTATGATAGTTTTATCATTAATGGACCACTTGGGGGTATCTTGGATGTATATGGTAAGTTTATTAACTATATAATATAAAAATACAAAGTGACATGGTAAATGTCAATCTAATTAACTAAGAGTTTAAACTAAATGATAAGGTTAATATAATGACTAAAACTTGTCTAAAATATATTTTTTGAGTGGTTTTCGACCTATCCCAACCTTAACCTTTAAATAATCCACTTTGGATCCATTATAAACCGAATATGAATTTATTTTAAATTAATACTTTAAGTGTTTCCTAAAGAGCCCCTCCCCCCCCTTATAAAAGGACCCATCTTATAACCAATTCTTCACACCTTCAAAGCCTTTTGGGTTGGCCAAAATCGACCCATATTCTCTCTCAACTTCCCGCACTTAAACCTAGAGGCCTGATTTTGATCATAAATCCAACCTAAGGAGCCCTTTTGATCAAATCAAAAGGAAGAACCCAAGAAGAGGTAATGTTTTCACCACCCCCTTTCAAGTTCCTTTCTTCTTCAACATCATATTTCTTTGTTATTTATATTATAAAATAATAATTCCATTATCTCCTATATAATTTTATGTTATTATAAATATGGTACATCCATATTCATTATTCTATCCATCCTTTGAATGACATGTTACCATACGTGCGTACGTACGGCTTACCGTCTCCACGTCGTGGTGTAATTGTTATTCAATACATTATTATTTGGATAAGTATAATAATGATGTGTATTTGATGTAAATAATAAATATAACATTATAAGGATTCTGTATATATGATATAAAATCTAATTATATTTTATTTTAATATCAAAAGAATGATATTTTCACTCGTGCGTACGTACAGATTACCGTCTCCACGGCGCGATGGGATTAATTTCTAAGTTCACCATTCATCCACGATTATAAAAATATATATTACTAATAAGTATGTAATATATGAAATAATAATTCTATTAGAGATATGTATATATTTATATTTATATGTATTTATGTACTTACATATATCTTATTCACTTACTTCTGTTCAATACTATATGAAAACAGAAACAGTGTTTATGCATACGTACAGACTACCATCTCCATAAATGGTGTTTTCTATTTCATATATATGTCTATTATACATATTTATATTCTAAATATATTTGATATATTTATCATGTTTTATATTCTGGAAGTATTTAAATCATGATCTAAGTGATACAATCAAGAGTAACAAGTTAAAACATGTACGATAAAGAAAGCGATTATTACCCGAAATGTTAATTAAACATGGAAACTATTATTAAATGGGTATTATAAATTCATAAATGAATCTTTTATGATATCATAAATATTAATATGGTTTGGGTATAATTTAATAACATACTACGATCTTCGTTCAAGAGGTTAAATGTACTCTCGACTAAAGGAAAGTGCAAGGTAAAGGGTTTTCATCTCACTCCTTATTCTCATGAGATTCATGCCATATTGCCACTATTAACTTTTGTGTGGTGTATGTGCTGCCCATAATTGTATTCTTTGTGTAATACAATTTAATTTATGTGTATTTACATATTCATTGTATGATACCTCTTTCACGGGTTGTATGTTTCGTATGTTACCAAATTGGTAAGGGATAATTTCACAATCTCTTTATTATCCGAGGTTATTTTTACGTAAGTATCTACTGGGACATATTTATTATCCGTGTACATGTTTTATGAAAGTGTTTTCAAAGGAATTATTTTTAGGGAATTTTTACTAAAACATTATTTCAAAAGTTTTAAATATTTATTCTTCTAAATCTTTCTATTTAATGTCCATGTTTTCAAAATGGGTTTTAAGGATTTATTTATATAGACATGAATGTTTTTAAAATGATAATTCCTTTAAAAAGTTTCAAAGTGGTGTGGGAAACTTTGATTCAAAAATGTCTTTAAATGACTTCTTTTCTAAATTTTGTGACCTTTAAATGTTTTCATGAAAAAGGGGTATTTCTCTCAAAGAGTTTTACAAATCATTTTCATCTATGTCAAAATTCTTTAATGGATTTTTAACTTGTTTTGAGGTTGATTTAACATGATACAAATCTTCCATATTGTGTTGAAGGTTTTGAGATATGTTTGATTGTGGATGTGTTATTTTTATACCATTCATGGTTTATGAATAAATTATTGACATTTTGTATGCTAGTTTTAATACGAATGTCTATGTTATGTTTAAACCTATTTATATGAGGAATGCATTGGACTTAATAAGTAACGGTTGGAGCTCGCTATAGCTCCTCGATGCATCAGTAGGTCTCACAAGACAAAAAAGTGTCTTGGAATGAAGCCTTGACAAAATCTTATTTGAAGTCTCGGCACGAGGCATTGGCTACATGGTTATGATAGTATGGCATTATGTATTCCATCATTATGAAAGTGGTTAGTGATAATGCTTGTGATTATTTGATTTGTATAATGTCCATGTGAATAAGTAAATGGCATTATTTGATTTCATTTTTTACATATTATGCTGAATTTCATGTTTAAAAGGATTTTGTTTTTATTATACATTGCCTTAAATGTTTATGCTTATTTAGGAAAGTTTCCACTGTATTGTTATCCTTACTGAGCATCTGAGCTCACCCCTTTCTATGTTTTATTTTTCCTAGGATTCCAAGAAGTGTATTGTGATTTATATGCGGGGTTAAGACAAGGGAATAATGGAATTAATAAAGGATTATTTATGTTTTTTTGTATGTTATGAAGTGTAATGTAACATTCATGTATGTAGTCTGTTTTCCAAGACTGCTAAACTGATCGGGCCTTCGGGACTTGATTCCTTGTAATCATGCCAATATATTAAAATAATGCACCGAATCTAGGTAATTGGGGTCGGGGCATTACACAAATTATATTTATTTTGATAATTTTTATGTAATTTATCTGATATCTAAATGAAATAAATAATTACTGCATCATCATTGTGTCACAATTTAATTTATTTATTTAATGTCTAAAAATTATAAATAAATTTTTATGATGTATATAAATTTATTATATTTATAAATACTATTTACAATAAACCATATCACAAATATAACCTCATATTAAAAATAAAATAATTATTAAAATTTGAATATGACATTTGTAACTCTTCATTAAATAAAATATAATTAATGTCCTAATCATACAAAAGTGGCTTAAAAAGGATCATATTTCTGACCTGACATTGATTTGAGTCGAAAAATAAAAATACAAATAAATTAGGACAAGTTTTAGGGTACTTTTATATTATTATAATAATATTTTCACCTTTAATTACCCTATTTACCTTTATCCGTGGTAAATAAAATTCAAAATCTACTATTAAAAAACCATTGTGATCTTATTTAGACACATTTTTTATAATGATAAAAACCATGTATGTATGTTTTTAGAAAGTCATTTTATAGATGCAGTAATTCTAATCTGCAAATGTGCCTAGAAGGCAGGTAAAAAGACGTTAAAAAAGTTCAATGAATTTTTGTATCTAATTATATTTTTAAAATGATTCCAATGACCCTAATTTTCTTAATATATATATTTCTTGTGTATTTTGACATTAAAATCAATTTAAATTAAAATAATTATTTGAATGATAAAATTCAAGTTTTTAACAATAATGTAGTGTTTTTCACAATTCATCAAAAATTAAGAGTTTTCAGAAAAATACAAAAAATCACCCTAAGATGATTTTAATATTACACATTAAAAAATTTATTCTATGTTACCAAATTATATTTATAATAGTGTCTAAAATAAACTTTCTTATTGTTTACAAAAGGACACAACAAGTTGTTCCTTTATGAAAATTGTATATCTAAACATATAATCCTTTTATCGAAACATATAAATTTCATTATAAATATGTTTTATTTATGTGAAAACATTATAAATAACTTTTAATTTTTTTATTACTATTTATATTACTATATTTATGTTATAAGTTATAAATATATCATTGGAATAATTTTAACACTAAAGCTTTATTTCACAAAAACTCAATCTTTCATGTTACGCTAGCCAAGCCGGTGTTTTATGAAACACGAGCTATTTAATATAAAGTACCATGAAATATTGGGGTGTTAAATATATGTTTTAGAAATCATCATCCATATGTTAAACCCTCTATAAGCCAAAAACAGTCTCATGACCAAGCTTCACAATTAGTGGAACCATGCATTAAATGTGCCACTCAGGGATTTCAAAATGAAATACCTCCCTCAAATGCATTCCAAGTGGATTACTATAAGCATGTGAAATCCATATGGAAGGTATTATAAACTCTAAGAAATCCATATAACTACTCCTTTTTCTATCATTGTTTTTTCCAAACTGTGAACAAACCATGCAAGATATATTTTCAAGAATAAAATGAACTAGAAACAACCACTTGAACCACCAACGACATAGTTTCCCCATAAACCATGCACACTAAACAAGAACAAGACTATATAAAGACCAAAACCCTAAAACTAAAAAATTAAAACCAATAAAATAACCCAAAAACCATCAACAAGATTCATAACCAAAAAATCAATAAAATAATATAGAATACTAATGTTGAGGTGTGACAGTTTGGAATGTGAATTCTTGGTGGTACCCGATGATGTTCCAAAATAAAATAATTAAATCTTCTTTGCATGATCAAATTATCATTTTATAATATCCTAAACTATGCTATCTACATACTCAAATCATAGAAGAAGTAATGGGACAATCCAATGAGAGCGGGGAATACAACGATGTAAACTTATACTAAAGGATTGGTTGTCCTGATTTTAATTTGATATTATTAAACTAATTAAATAAAGAAAATTAAATAATTAAAATTCAGATATAAAGGTAGTAAATTTAGAATAGAGAGAATTTAGTTTCCATGGGTAATTGTGCTATAAATAAATCATACCAATAGATGAAAAAATAATACTCATTGGATACACAATCAATCATATTTTTGATAGATGAAATTGTAAATTCCCTTTAATATACCCTACAAACCTAATTCTTGATGGCTAGATAACTGAGTATACCATGACGCATTGTGATTATATTACTAAATCTGAAGAGTAATACAATTTAGTGGTCTTGAATTAATTTCCATTATCATGTTGGGTTTCATAAACTGCTAAATGAACTTGATCCCGGATACAATAAAAGATATTAAAATAATGAGTTTCAACATAATATCAATCGAATAGAATCATTGTACATTTACAGAAGAAAATATAATAATTTGGTATGCACCTAATTCGAATTTTTTTTCTCTCCCCTATGGATTAAGCCAGTCATCATTGTATGATCACTAAGGATGAATACACACAAAACCATAGGAGATAGAATAAATTATAGAGAATAAGAAGAAAACAAAAGAAGATAAACTAGAATTAAACTAATGAGAACACAATATTACATCAAATTTGAATATAGGAAAGTAGAAATAAATCATATCTATGAATAAAGATCCCTATACTGGAACCCTAGTGGAATAATCTCGATTGTCGAATCCTTATTCCTAGAATAAATCCTCATTCTCTTGGTTATAACCCATATTTATAATCCTTAATGTCATCATTGGTATTCCTAAGGTCATAGATGGAATTTAATGGTGTTCCAGGGTCATACACACAATACCCTAGTGAATTATACATCAAAATCACATATATGGGATCGTTGGGAATGTTTTATAGCATAAAATATGTCCACATCATGAAAATCCTAGGAACCACTTTTTTCTCCTTATTCCAATTCACTTCATATGGTAGGTTAATTACTTGAATCTTTTATATTTGATGAACATGATTCGTGATGTGAGTCATGTACTTATACCCCTAAAAGCCATATTTTTCTTAGTTTATTTAGTTTTAATCACCCCAGACTTTTTGTGATAATCCAAAATCCTGGGAAACATTTATCCAATGGAAATCCTGGCCATTTTTGGCCAATTTTCTCATTTTACACCAACATTTTTATCCATTGGATTCATTATATAACCATATATTCCTCTTCAATTTCTATTATCACACCAAATGAATTCCTATAATGAAGTAAACTACCTTTATCATCCCAAAATATCATGATTTCATTCATATTGTTCCAAAATGTCCATCCTTCCAAATGAATATATAATAATTTAATATCAGCCATGAATCTCATATTCAATCAATCAATATTCAACTTAAACACATATAAAAACAAATGAATATACTTATATGTCAACTAGAGATAGAAAACTCCCCCACACTCAAATATTTTCTTTTCTTTGAGAAATATATCAACATATAAACACCAATGGTACAAATATCAATAGATGAACTTTTAATTTATGATTCTTATAAAAATGTTTAAAAATGGTTATTTTAAAATCACATTCATATGAAATAATGATTTCAAAAATCATGCTAAATTTATAATTGTAAAATAAGTACATTTCCTATTCCACTTATAGATTTCAACCTTTCATCAAGACCCATGCAATTTATGATTTGTCTCACAATGAATTTTCTCACCCATCACTCAAGGTAACAATTTAATGGTGTTATGGTCATACTTAAAGTAAATTATCATAGTTGTAGGATTTCATTAAATATACATTATCTGTACTATAAAAAAATATAACAATAAATCATTAGGTATTGTAAATTAGGATCAAATGTCTTTGAGGCTGAGGGTTTGTAGTCATTGATGTTTAAAACATTTAAGGATAATGAAGGGAGATAAAATCTAAATTAAAATACAAAATATTCAAAAAAATCTCAATGAAATTCCCCCACCAAAATAATTTCATCTCACACACCCCCTAAAAGATGTAATCATAATAAAAACTGACCCTCTATTGTTGTTCTTTTTTCATTCTTTATATTTTTCTTCTATCAATTTTTTTAATTTGGTACCCATGATAAATCTAAAATTCACTACCTAAACACATATTTTTTTAGATCATTAGTCTAGAAGTGGTTATTTCTAGCTGACATAAGAAAATATCCCAAATTTATTATTATTAGTTTTTCAAAATTCATGATTCGAATGAACCTCATATCCACCAACTAATGAGATATAATAAAAATAATTGATATGGTATTGGGTATTTCTTTTTCTATCATGTCAAAACCCATTTTTTTTAATTTTTCTTCATTTTTACCACAAGAGGGATAAAAAAAGAATTAAAATGAATATAAATATTAACCTTTCAAAAAACCCTCATATAAACACTATAAAATCTCTTCCAAAGATACAACATCCCATCTATAGCTTTAATAACCTCTCCACACACACTCATTCAATTAAATATCATGTAAAAAATAAAAATTATTACAGATAAATAAAATAATGACTTGTAATGGGGATCAATCATAACATGTTCATCGATAGATTATATGTTCTAAGAAGGATAAATGTATATGTGGGTTTCAAGATAAATGGATAATTAATAATATGCAACAATAATTTAAAATTTAAATTTGTTCAGTCATAGCTTTAACAAGATAACAATGCAAGTTTTAGTAAGTTTAAATTCCCCAAGTATCACTCAAAAAATATATATATAAAAAAATAAAATATTTGGTCCATAATCCACTCAATAATGGGAACATAAAAATGGGAAATTAGTTTATGTCTTAGTTATCAAAAATTGGTTTATTCAAAGTGTAATTATAGTAATCCAAATTCATAAAATCAATCATATTAGTAATAATTTTTAAGAAACTCAAAATAAAATTAGGATAGTGACTCTTAAAATATCCATTTTTAACATTTTCATTTATGTAAAATATATTAAATATTCTCTAACATGTCAACATACTTCTCATATGTGATTATGGTACATAGATTGGTGAGTATAAGAAAAAAATATTCAACAATTTTATGGGGGTGAATCTTAATTAATTTAGTTCTTTCCAAAATTCAACTCATTTTCTTCATGGTTTTCTAAATAATATGGAAGAAACACTAGGGATATAAAAATATAAGTATGTGAAACAAAAAACCCCATCAAATGACCCTTTTAAATGATTTTATCATGTTCTATCAGACCTAGGATCACGATGTGATGTGTGGTCTCATGATGTAAATTGTACATAGGACATGAATTAGACTCACGAAACGAAATGGTCTTATATAAATATCTTCATTGTTTTCATACTTCTTTAATACATGGGCCTGAAAAAAAGTATATAGTTAAAGTAGTGGACCTTTTAAAATTAAAAGTATTTTTCCTCAAAGGGATAAATGTATATACCACGAGGATAGTTATTAAACTAATAAAATAAAATATATTTTTATCATAAAAATCAATTTTAAAATTCAGGATGCCTCCCAATAGAGCTGCTTCAAGGTTTATTGCTAGACCTTTTACCTTTTTTAAGTAAATAGAACATGAAATAAAGATCAAATTCTTGGATTTAACCAATTATAACTATGTTGTTCATCTAGGGGATCACTTCTATTTCTCCTCCATTTTTTTTTCTTGACTAGTACTTGCGGTGGGCAATAAATAAGGATAAATTCAAATAAAATACAATGGAATTGAAATATGAATATATTTTTAGAACAATTTCTCTACCATAAAATATTTTTTTTATTTAATAGGTTCAAATAATGGAAAGAATTATTTATTTGGGGATAAATTTTTATGCTCTTCTTCCTAATATTCAAGTAGGGACTCCAATTCTTCTTCTGTCTCCAAAATTCTAGTGAGGTCAACACATGTTTTCATAATTTAAAATTTATTTTCATTTTCTTATTTATTTGATTATATGGAATGTAATGCTTCATAATCCAACTCCTTATCCTCTTTTAACATCAAATAAATTTTTTTATCATGTTTCTTTCTTCTTATTCTTCTTTTAGTTGAAATAGTTGTTATTTTTGTTCTTCTGAGTTAATTTTTTTTGTATAGAAGCGATGAATTAGGATTCTAATGCTTTTTCTAAAGCAAAAAAACTCATATTTTTTTTTATCATTTTCAAAATTATTTGGGTATTTTACTTTATTTTATTCCTTTTATTTTTTTCATTTATTGTTTCCAAAATATTGAATTACTCCACCTCTTTTTATTATTTTTCATTGAACCATCCTATCCCTGGTTCAAGATTTCTAGTAAACATTTTACAATGGAATTTACATTTAAAATAATTATAGAAAAGGTAATAGTCATTTGTACCTATTATCTAATTTTTTCTTCATTTTCATTCATCCAATTATACATAACTTGAATTTATTGTGTGAGAAATTTGGTACGTTTTTATTCTGAGTTCTTCTCGTGATGTTTCTGCAATGAAGGGTCTTCTTGTTTTTAATACACTGAACGATAATCTCATTGTTATCCTTAATAGTCAGGATCTCCTTCACAGGTCTGGTAATTGGTTTCAATCAACTATTGTGGCTGGGATTCATCATATATGGAAGATTACAAATCTTTTTGGTCGTCTTCTTTTTGTGACTACCCTTTTGAATTCAGTGTTTCCCATG
Organism: Viscum album; assembly: GCA_963277665.1. Classification (NCBI taxonomy): domain Eukaryota; kingdom Viridiplantae; phylum Streptophyta; class Magnoliopsida; order Santalales; family Viscaceae; genus Viscum; species Viscum album. Next base: position 1,156,952,712 of record OY728126.1, read on the forward strand.
TGGTCCCATAATCATGATATTTTATGTGTTATGGCGGTTTCATAGCATAATTATGGTGTGTCTGATAATAGAACTTCTAAAATACCAATAACTACCATGTTTGAAATAATGAAAACTAAATAAATTAAAACAAGATTGAGACTAAAATCATTAAACATAAATGTGATAAGAAAAGTATTTGACCAAAGAGATCAGTGTTGAAACGGTAATTTTGATCCCCTTTTACAAAGTAATGGTTACAGAATTTAATTCAGTTTAAATATGTCATTAAATCATTTAGGTGTTATTAAATTATAAAATTATAATTTACCAATCTATACTATCTAAAAGGAAAATCATATTAGATGTAAGGGATGAATCCCATAGAGAGCAAGGAATGAATCAATGGAGACTCTTTCACAAAGGTTGGGTCATTATAATTTTAATTTAATTTTATTAAAGTAATTAAATGATGAAAATTAATGAATTAAAATGAATATTAATATTTTAAATGAAAAATATAGTTAAATCTGTTTCCATGGGTGGTTTTGAAAAAAATAAATATTGATTTCACTTAAAAATCATTAATACCCATTGGCTGTATGATAAATAAATTTTATCAATAGATGAGATTTTCAATACCCACCAATCTACCCAAAAACACTAATTATTTTTGGATAGATGAGTTAATATACTTGGACTCAATAGGATCATATTTAAAAAAGAAGAATATTACAATTCAATGGTTGTGAATTAATTACCATTATTATATTTGGTTTCATCCTCTACTAAACACACTTAGTCTATGATTTAATAATAGATATGAAAATAATGAGTCATAAAAAATATAATTTTAACTGAATCATTGAACACGTGAATAGTAAAATAGAACAATTTGGTAGGAACCCATTTTGATTGCTTCTACCCCCTATTGATTTTCCAATCATCCTTGGGTGATCACCAATGATGAATAAACTAAAAACAATTGGAGAGAGAATAGACAACAGAGAATGGGAAAGTAATAAAATTAAAAAAATTAGAATTAAACTAATGAGAATCCAAAATTACATTAAATCACAATAATGTAAAGCATAATGAGAACCTATCTATGAATAACGATATCCATACCGAATCCCTATCAGCAGCCTCCCAATGGTCGAATCCCAACGTCTAGAATGAATCCTCAATATCATGGATGAAATCTATTCTTATGATGTATTATGTAATACTTGGTCTTCCTCAGGTCATTGATGGATTTTATTAGTGTTCCTAGGTCAAACTCATAGTCTCCTAATGAAAGATACATCAAAAGCTCATATCTGGGACAATTATTCATGTTTTATGGCTGAAAAAATGTCCATTCTATAAAAATCACGAGCACCGATTTTTTGATATATTTTAAACTTTAAATACTATAGTAGGTTTATTCCTTGTAACTTTTAGATTCTGTTATCATGATTGAAAATTTGAATCTAACACTTTAAGCATTATAAGCCTTTTTTTCTCAAGTTCTTCAGTTTTGAACCTCTCTAACATCATGTGGTCATCCAGTATCATGGGAAACCTTAATCCAATGTAAATATTGATCGTTTTAGATCCATTTCCTTATTTTCCACTAATCACTATATCCTTTGTATTTAAGCTTCATCCTTGAATTCACAATCATTTTCCATTGTCATGTCATGCCACATTGTTTCATCAGGAAAATAGCCACTATTTTCCTAAATCATGCTTTCATTCATATTATTACAAATGTTAGTACTACCATATGAATACATAAAACATTAATATCAATCTTGAATATCATATTCAATAAAATTTTAATCAATTAAAACTCATATAAAACACATGAATATATTTAGATATAAAATAGATACATCACCCTACTAGGATTTTCCACACAACCTATATATGTTAGTGGTTGTGTGTAGACTTTGATTTATTAAACATGGGGAAATGGAAAGGGGAGAGATCTCATAGTAAGTAATATTGATTCTCACATCATCTTCCATGATATAGCTTTTTGATATCCAAATACCAAATTGAGCTAGTTTGATCAATCTTTTTGGGTAATTGTATAATTTAGAATTTCGGGATTTTAGACATGTATTAGAGGATGCAAACTAAGATATTTTAAATCTCATTTATTTTTGTAAAATATATGGAATTCACGTTTTTGTTATATTTTGAAGCTTATTATAATAATAATATTTATGATTTATTTGGTATGATTTATTTGGATTTACATTTTTATATGATGGTGTTGAATTAAAACTTCTAGATAGTTCATTACAGAATTTCAATGGTTAAAAAATTTCACATATTTAAGATTGATACCCTTGTACTTATTTCAATATTGGGGTAATCAAGAAAGCACCATAGGCCATGTGGTGGGCCAACCATGGTTATGTGGGAGGTGGAATTGGTTTGGCTCATTTCAAACTGTTTTCAGAGCCCTATTATTATTTTTGTGGTGTGTTTGTATGGAGTAGGATTTTTAGAGAATGAGTGAGGGTATGGGAGATTTCCTAGCCATATCTTCTCATTTTTTAACCTCATGGTACCATGGTAGTTAGTATTATTTACTGAATGATTATTGTTAAAATTAATTTAATAAGTTTTGAATTTTTATTATTTATTTTACATGCTTTGGAATAATTTAGTAAGTTAATTAATTTTTATTCACTTTAATTTATTTGTGTAATGATTTTATTTTTTTATTGTTTTTATAAAATTTATCCTATGAGCACCCCCAAATTAGTGGGGGAGGAAGTTATTGGGACAAAGTTCACTATAATTTTATTTTTTTGGATGCTAGAAAGAGTTTGTATAGAATTTTTTATTTTTTTTCAAGAAAGTAAATCCCATAAATTTTTATGATACGGTGATTGGAGGAAGGTGGTACTGGACTCAATTGATCATATGTAATTCTCATAAAAAAATAATCTAGTTTCATTTTTCTATATTGGAATATTTTTATGGGTAACGTTTTTTTAGAATCTCATTGGGTCTGATATTTAGTTTAAATTGGTGTGAGAAAGCTATATCAGAGTATGAATGACTCAAAAAAAGCTGATGAGGATTTACATATTTTTAAGTCATCAATATTATAATTTTCCTAATAAACGTTTCATGTAATATTTTTGAAACAAATGGGGACAATATTTGTTTCATATAATAAGTCAGATGATGCTATGCTAATCCTATTGTTATCAGATTCATGAGGTAGTCCTGATATAAGTAGACATTTATTAAGAAATAAAGGCTCGTGAGTTTGAGGTTTTTGATGTTGAAGTTATGTTTAATAGCTGACATATGTTCATCAGACTGACCGATTCATCAAAATTTTTGATTCCCCAGAAGAAACAATTCATAGGATCAATCATCATATGGAATGTCCAGAAAAAAAGAAGTCACAACAGACATCGGTCTATTTAATGACGTTTAATTCCAATCCATCAGATAATATCCAAAACTCATCCATCAGACAAAATTATGTATTCAAAATAGAATCAGTGGTATAAAAGTTTTTTAATGAAGAAAATCAATTGAGGGTTTTTGGGAATAAGTCATAATGGGATATGAGATCGATCAACCTGAATAAGATCAACAATGCACTAAATTATATTCATAAAATAAAAGAAGTATTGTTTGTCTTCATTTGGATATGGTATAAAATAAGTCATGTTTTTTTTATGTTTGTCAAGATAAAAAATAAATATTATTTTTTTCCTAAGTGGGTCAGGTTTCATCACACCAGACATGACACTGGTTCATTAAATTTACTTAGATACTGATTCATCATATACAGGATCATCGATCAGAGGAATTGATGATCAACTAAAAAAAATAAAATATGTCTTGAAGCTATTGAAGTATTTTCAAGGGGGATTTCAATGCCATAGAATTTTTAATGATTTTTAGGGAAGAAGAGACTCATGTATTTTAGTTGGTAGGGAGAATCATAATGATTTGTTCTTCAGTTGATATGAAGAATTATAAGGAAAATATTTCAACTCTGATGTGTCTTTAAAATTTGTAAATCCCATCAGAGTTACCATATGTTTCCTTCATAATGAAGGAAATATAAGAATGTAAAAAGGTATCACACTAATTAATAATTATAAAATTTGAACTAGGATGAACTTATGAGAAGATTCTTTAAGTTTCAAGAAGAATTGGGAAAAGTTGAGAAGCACTGAAGAAGTTTATGATGGAATTCCAATGAATCTGAATTTCTAGTTTTGAGTAATTTTGTTTATTGGGAAAACTTTTCAGGTTTATATCCATACCACTTTTTGTGTGCCTATAAATATAAGTACATTGTACTTTCTAACATTTTTACTATTCATGTGTAAAGAGATAGAGAGAGAATAGTTTTGGAAGAAATAATATGTTTCTGGACAGAGTTTTCCTATGGAAGTTGTCTAGGTATAAGAAGTAGAAGAAATTAGTTTTAGATTAGACCAAATCATCAAATGAAAGTTTCTATGGAATGTTTGAAGTGGTTCAAAATTTATTCGAGAGTATTATTTCTTATCAGTTTTATGGACTAAATTATCGGATAGAGGAATCAAACTGATCTAATAGGATGATTTTTTGTATGAATTCCAAAAGTGATGTTCTTACCTATATCTAGGTAGGAAAGTGATGATGTTTTTTCTAAATAATTTCATATGCAGAATTTGATAGGGAAACATAGTAACCTATTTTTAACCAAATGGAGAAGGTTTGATAACTTGTTATATAAACATGTTTTACACCATTCATGCTAGAAGGAGCACATGAACTATTTTATTTATCATAGTTCTACACAACTGTAAGAGTATATCCAAATTTTTGTACGCACAAAAGTATTTTTTTCTAGTTTATTGTGTGGTATTAGATTATTTAAAAACCATTCCAAGGATGTTACAACTCTTATTGAGTAGTGAACCTTGTAAATACTTGTTCTTCTATTGATTTTTGAATGTTTTGTGTTTAAATAATTGATCAATATTTAATAGGGGGAAAATGTTTTTATAAAATAAAGAAATAATAAATGAAAAATACATTAAAAATTCACCCCACCCCCCTCTAAGTGATTCATTGATCCTGGTTTGTCCTTTTTAAGTAGAATTAGAGTGAATTTTCACTTTTTCTATTCATTTGTAAAGTAATATTGAATATATTTTGGGATGGAATATATGAATTTTGTGATCCTTAAAGGGATTTTCGTATTAAATAAATGGAACTGTAATATCTAGAAATATTTAATGTTTTCTTATCTTATTTCCCTTGGTTATTATGTCTTGGAATTAGTAACATTTGGATTTCCACTTCTTAATGAAAAAATTCCTCTAACATTTATGTACAAGAAGAATTTGGAGAATCATGGAAGGGCTCAGAATGTTTTACTCTCATCACTTTCAAAAGGTGAATTTACAAGAGTGAAGGGGGTGTCCATTGCTAAAGGTATCTGGGATAATTTTAAAAGCATTTATTAAGGCAATGTAGTGGTGAAGAATGTTGAGTTACAAATCTGATGGTGAAAATATGAAGATTTAATAATTGGTGAGTATGAATCCATTGACGACTTTTTTAGATGAGTGAATGACATTGCAATCACCAAAAGTTGTCTTGGTGATAAGTGGGAAGTCTCAATTTTAGTAGAGGAGATATTCAGAAATCATCCAAATAAGTTTGATGCCAAGGTTTCAACTTTTAATGATAGAAATACTAAAACACTTTATTTGGATGACCTTTCTAATACTCTCATTGCTTTTAAAATGAGAAGGAATAATGTTATGACAGTTAAAACAAAATTTGATCAAGAAATGTTTTCATGGTTATTAATCAAGGAAAGTATAAGAATATTCCTGAAGAAAAATAATACGAGGAATCCAAAAATGAGATATGTAAAAATATTCACGAACTTTTATCCTAGTTTTATAAAAATGATACAAGGGGAATATAAATGAATAAACAGAAACATCCCTTGAAATGTTTTAAATGTGAACTTTTTAGGAAATTTGTTTTGAATTTTCTTCAAATAAATAATGTAGAAGATAGTTATTAAGATGATATAAAGTCAAGAATATCTTTGAATAAAGTGGATCATAAACATAAATATGATTAGAGGGGGAAGGATAAAAAGTTCTTCAAATCCAAAAGGGTTAATTTTTTTTATCTAAATATGATCAAGATGAGGATAATGAAGTTGCAGAAAAAAAATCAATGTGTTTTCTAGAGAAAATAATTTTATTGAAATAGTTAATAGTAATGATTTTGTATGTTTTAGTTTTGAAGAAGAAAACACTGAGAATGAATCCCATCTGAAGGGATAGTTAAAAGAACATCTCAGAAAAAATTATGAGACTTAAAAAATAAATCAAGAAGTCGAAGAAATAATTTCTTACTAAAAACAGTCAATACTTCATTTCTGAATAGAAAGCTATGTTAGTGGAATAGGTTTATTATATATAGAAGTATCTTGAGAAGGAAAATATTAGAATGAACATCTTGAATTAAATCTCTAAGAAATGGAAGAAGGATTAAAACTTTTTCAACCAAAACATTCTAAAGTTGAGAAGATATTTACAAGTTTAAATAACTCTATCTCTAATGTTGGTGAAACTTATAGAACGAGTGAACCTAACAAGCATCTAAAAAATTTTCATTTAAAGGTTGAAATGAAATTTTAAGTTGTTCTTAAGAAAAAGAATGCTGAAATATTTTCCCAAAATTAACAAGCCTCAGAATATATATGTTTAAAAAAATTATGAGTCAAAAAAAAGATTGTTACCACTTATGGTTCCAATAATTATGGGAAGACATATTAATTATAGAAGAAAATTATATATGGTAATAGAAATATTGATCCCCAACAATGTTATTATTTCAAAGGTAAGAAAGTCACTGAGAAACATGTTCACAATTTCAGATAGTATGAATGTTATATAGGAAAGTCTATTCCCTATGGCTACTACTAGTATTGTAGTGGATTTGGGCATACGAAAAGTATGTGTTAGTTCAACTAACAACATTAAAATTATCTCAAGAATAATAAAAGGAAATATTTTAGGGGGATTCAATCCAATAAAAGGAATAAATTTTAAAAATAATGTTCAAAATTTTTAAAATAGATTCCAACATTTGAAAACTATTTTTTAAAGATGTGAAAATACTGGACATTTTTAGAAATCATGTATAGTTTTTTTAACTGAACAACAACATGCTTATAAAAATTTTAAGAACATGAATGTGAAGAAATATAAAGGGAATGGAAAAGATCTTATTGTATAAACCACTCTCAAGGATATAAAAGTATAATGACCTCGGATCATGGATAGTGGTTGATCGTATCATATGACACGAGATATGAAATTTTTGAATAATGTGAATGATATCAAATAAGGAATAGTTACATTTTATAATGATAAATCTCTAAAAATCAAAGGTGTTTAATCCAATCTTATTGTGGAATAAAAATTGAAATCTAAGAAATATTAGTTTGTTTATGGGTTGAAACTATAATTTTTGAGTTCTTCACAAAATTTTTATAAAGTTAATGAATTGGTTTTTAAAAAAGGTATATTTTTTAAAAAAGAGAAGGAGATGGAATATTTGTTACAAGAGGCCAGTGAATGAGGGAAAACATATTTTATGTTTGTGAATTAAAAAAATCATGTTACTTAATAATGATTGAATAAAATGGCATAAAATGATGGTACATATGTGTCAAAGAAACATGAGAAAGTTATAAAAGTGAGACAATATCTATAGTATTCCTAATATGTCAAGAAAAATAGGTGGGCGATGCAAAATATTTCAAAAAATGAAGATTAAAAACTCTATGAATAAGAATGTTGATATTCAAATAAATCTACCCCTTGAACTTGTTAATTTTTACATCTATGGGCCAATGAGAAAACAAAAAAATTTCAAATATAAGTACTTAATTTATTTCATTGATGATTTTACTCTCACTACTTGTGTTATGTGTTTGAAACATATGTTAGATGATCTTACTATTTTCAAAATATTTAAGAGAATAATTGAGAAAGAATGTGGGTATTATATAATGATTTTGAGAAATTATAATTATTGTGAGTACAATAATGAATTGTTCTAAAGTTTTCTTGAGAAATATAGAATTCGACAAGAGTTTAATTCACCATACACACCATAAAAAATGTATTTCTAAAAAGAAGAATGTAATTTGGTTGAAACGGGGAATACTATATAAGTTGAACACGATTTTATTAGTAATTTTAGAGGAAATATATAAGAATATATATCTTTATTCATAACTAATGTTTCTTTAGGAAAAGTTCTAAAATGACTCTGTATGAGATATTTTCGAATAAATCACTATGTTTTAAACACTTAAGAGTTTTTTAGAGTCACTCCATCATAAAGAACAATGGTGGAAACCATGGAAAGTTTGATTAGAGAGTTAATGATGGAATCTTTCTAAGATATGCTCCATATAGAAGAGGATATGTAAATTTAAATAATGAAATAGGGATAATTTCTAATTTTTTTGATGTAATTGTTATTGAAAAATATAAGGAAGATGTATCACAAACACAAGAAGATGAGAAAGGACATGATGATGAAATAATTACTGTTAAACAACATGAGAAGGATTCCAAGAGTAGTGATGAAACATATATGGATGAGTCAAACTCATATATTTCCAGTAATGGCGATGAATTTGGAACATCTCATCCTAGGCTAAGAATGTAAGTGGAAGATCAAAACATAATTGGTGATCAACATCAAAATATTGAAATAAGAAGAATTCCAGAAGTTATTAAACTTACATCTTTATTTTCAAAAGTTGAGCTAAAAGATATGAACTAATATTTTGAGCATCTTGAATGGATTCGGGCTATGAATGAATAATTGGATTAGATTAAAGAGAATGTTTCTTCAAATCTTGTACGTAAAAAGTTTTTAGTGGAAAAAATGTTGAGTAATGATGGGGAAGGTAAGTAATTTGACTCTAAAGAGTTCTGAAAACTTATTGGAAGTTTATTATTTTTGACTACCAAAAGACCAAACATTTTTTATGATGATACCTTATGTGAAAAATCCCAATCTGCTATAGAATAATCACACCTATTGGAAGAAAAACCAATTCTCAGATATATCAAAGGAAGAAGAAAACATAGAAGAAATTACAACAACATAGATATAATTTACTTGTTTGGCTACACATATACTGATTGGGAAGAAAGAGTTGATAATAGAAGACCCACAGCTGGTAGAGCATTCTTTCTAGAGAAATGTTGTGTAAGTTGGCATACTAATAAAAACATCAGTAACTCTTAGAATGGATTAACCAGAGTATGTTTATACCACTCATGTCTTAACATAACTTATATAGATGAATACTTAGTCCATATATCTAATTATTGAAGTTAAGTTACCACTTCTCTTGGGTTGTGATGCTATAAAAACACAAATTAGAGACATTTTTTTGCATTAGTGACATTTTAAAATGTCACTAATTAATTTACCAATGTTTCGTGGAAATATAGCCAAATGAGGTGTCTATAATTTAGTGGCATTTTAAAACAACGCTAGTTTAGCGATGCTTATAAACATCACAAATTTGAAACACTTATAAACTACATTAAATTATAAATGTTTTAAAATGTCCAAAATTTGTGACACCTCATTTGCTGATATTTTCTAGAAATTTTTGTAAATAAAAATCACTAAATTAGGGACATTTTGATGTATTACTATATAGTGATGCCTCATCTGCCGATATTTTATAGAAACATTGGTAAATAAATATCATTAAATTATAAGTCAATTGATGACATTTTTGCAAAATTCTGGAAATTTTATATTTTTGTTTTGAAATGGGTAAAAATGTTTTTTAAAATGTGTTTTTTTTGTAATAAATAACATCCCTTTAGTACATCGCCCCTTGAAAACCTCACCCCTACATGCTTCTCATCATGTAAAACCACCACCTCAACCCTCGTCCATGCACCCCCACTTTCCTCACATCCTATACAACGCCCCTCTCCTATGTGCATGCATGCCTCTCATACCTCCTATCCTCTCCCTACCCTTCATATACCTCCCTTACTGTACCCCCCCCACCGCCTTACAAATACACTCTCCCCTGCGTGACTCCTGCACTATCTGGTACCACCTGGATACATCACCCATCCATCGTCTTATACCATACCTATCTGCTACTATCGTAATGCTTCAAAAATCGATGCCTACATGATTTGATCTGGGGACATTATGGCTCTTAGGTGACAACTCTTCTAACTCACCCATTTGATTAATTAGCAACTAACCATTATTTATTAGAAAATATAAAAAAAGATTTCAAGTATTTGGAGTAACTAACCATTATATATATATATTTAAGTTTAATAAATATTAATATATATATATATAAATATTAATTTATTCAAATATTTATATATTTTTTATTATATAAATATATATGTGTGTGTGTGTGTTTTTTTATATTTATATAACGTGTTTATATTAATATATATATATATACACATATGTATATATATAAGATAATATGTGTGTGTGATTAGCCACTTTTAAAACGCTACTAAAAATATCATTAAAAAAATCATATTTTGTTAAAAATATGACTAAATTTAAAATATTTATTTATATTATGTTATATTTATCAATATATATATACATACATTTCAATATTTAAAATTTAATATATATATATATTATATTTTATGTCTTTATATGAATATATATATATGTTTATATGATGTTATATATATATATTATATATTATATATTATTATTATATATATCTGTGTGTGTGTGTGTGTCTGTTTTTTGATTTTATATATATATATATAGATATATATATATATTATGATAATATTATATATATATATATATAATTTTATATTATATGTTTACTTATATATTTATATTATATTACTTATATATATATATATATGTGTTTATATTATATATAAATGTGTGTGTTTATGTTATATATATGATCATATATATATATGTATATATTTGAAATATATTATAAAAAACTGGGTACAACTGCAAAAGCAGCACTTGATGCAAGGAAGAAAATTACATTAAATCGCAAGCTTGAGGACTTGACCCCCTGACATGCCCCTCATCCCCACCCTTACCACCCCACCACCAACGGTGGGACATTTTTATATATTATATTTTTATATTATTATAAAATTTTATATGTATATAAATATATAAATGTTTATTTATTTGTGTGTGTGTAAATATATATGTGTATGTATACATATATATGATTATAATTATATATATATATATAATTATAATCATATATATGTAATATTATATATATATATATATATAATTACCTATGTTTTAAAATACTAGTAAAAATTTCACTAAAATAACCACTTTTTCGTAAAAACATGAATTAATTAAAAATATATATGTTTTTCATAAATATATGTATATATATATTGTGTTTATATTAAATATATATATATTTGTGTGTTTGTATTATAAATATATATATGTTCATATATATATATATGTTTATATAATATATATATATATATATTATATGTTTATATTAATATATAAGTTTATATGTTTATATATGTGTTTGTAAATTTATATGTGTGAGTAAAAATATATGTGTTTGTAAACATATATATAATTATAATTATATATATAATTATCCACATTTTAAAACACTGGTAGAAATATCCCCTTTTCTTAAAAACATAAATTATTTTAAAATATATATGTTTTTTATAAATATATGTATATATATATATGTTTATATACATGTGTGAGTGTCTATACATATCAATATATATATATATATATATATATTTAATATCGCCAATTTATCCACATTTTCCGGAAGCGTCGATGATTTAGTGACGTTTTTCATGAAGTGTCACTAATTTAGCAACGTTTTTAGGAAACTTAACAAATTTCATGGTTGTACCCAATTTTTAAATATATTTTTATATCCGTGTGTGTGTGCACATGCATGCGAATTTATATATGTTTATATACATGTGTGAGGGTTTATATATATATATATATGGTTGCTAATTTAGTGACATTTTTTAAGAAACATCCCAAATTTAGAGATGCTTGTGAGGAAACATCGCTAATTTAGCGACGCTTATCAAGAAACATCGCTAATTTAGTGATGATTTTCTAGACACATCGCTATTTTAGAGATTCTTTTCAGGAATTATTTCTAATTTAAAAAATAATTTCAGGAAACATCACTAATTTAGGGACCCTTTCATGAAATGTCACTAATTTATCAACTCTTTTCAGGGAATGTAGCTAATTTACTAATGCTTCTCTGGAAACGTTTCTAATTCAATGAATTTTGTTAAGAAAAGTCTCTAATTTAGCAACAATTCGTAAAAAAGTTTGCTAATTTAATGATTTTAATAGTAAATATGCCTAGTTTAGTGAAATTTTGTAGGAAACATCACTAATTGAGTAATTATTTTCAATAAATGCTGCCAATTTAGAAACTGTTGTCAGGAAACGTTGCTAAAAATGTCACTAAATTATAGATTTTTTGTAGTGTGATGAGTAGAGTTCTATAAACATTAAATGAAATATTGTACAACATTATAATTAAAAACATATTGATATAAAATATCAATTTATCAAAGATCATGTAGAGAAGAGTGAACTCTATCAGGATTATGGTCCTATATGTGAACAAGTTGCCAACATTTTCCCAAAACCATTACCAAAGGATCCATTTTTCAAGAATAGGTTAAACTTGGGTGTCCAATATCATTCCCTCTAGGGTTGAGGTTTTTGTTTTTTACCTTTTCTCATCAAGTATATGGATAGTATTTTCAAATGGGGGAGGAAGAATGTTTCATAAATCGATACATTAAAATATGACAAACCTTTTAAAGAAGCATGTATATACGGGGAGTTGTGGGTACTCTATGAACTCATATTGATAGTGTGTTAACAATTCTAATAGTTTTTTTAAGTCTCTTGGAATATTTTATCTATAATAAAGTGAAGTAACTTTTTAAAGGTTAATGAAAAATAAGTTTGGAATGAAGAAGTGGTATAATTAACTACTTTTGTGCATTATGTTTTTTTGTCAATGATTCTTATTTCTTAAAATGATATAGCTTATATAGGATTTGAATTTCTCATAAGTGATCCTTTGTTTGATATAAAAAATTTCATTAATTTATAACCCTTGGTTGATAACAAAATATAAAGGTCGGATAGTTGGGACCAAGATAATAGGATTTTTTTTCTGGAAGAATTTTGTGATGAATTTTGTTTCTTTTGTTGTAAGTAAATGTAATCACCTTAATTTATAATTTTTGGTGATCAGACAGAAGTGGTACTGATCATAGTTGATTGGAAAAAAATTTCATAAAAAAATCCATCATTTTCTGTTTTCCATAATGGAAATTATTTTTGGGTAAAGTGTATTTTGGACTCACTTTGGGTTCATAATGATGTATAAATTAATATAAAGAAGCTGTATCAGAGTATGAATTACTTGAAATAAATCATATGATGCTTTTCTGATTTAAATATATTTAATATAATAAAACATGTGAAAATAGATTTGTGAAAGAAATGGGTAGATGATGTGTTGGGTATAATAATTCTTATGATAATATTCCAATCATAATGTTCTCAATGTCATGAGGAAGTCATGATATAATAAGAAGTTTGTGAATAATGAAAGTATAGTCAGTTTGAAGTTGTTTTAGTTGGAGTATTTTTGAACCACTGACACCAATACATTAGACTAACCAATTCATCCAACTGTTTGAATAACCAAAATAGAAAATTCATATGATCCATTGTGAGTTGGAATATTTAGATGAAAAGAATTCTCTATTGACACTGGTCCATCAGGTGTAGTGTTCTAATGATACATTATATGATATCTGATGTTAATCCATCAAATGCAGTGATGGTTGAAAAACATAATTAGGGGAGGAAATTTTGTGGAAGAATATCAGTAAGTGGGATTTTATGGGACTGATTCGTAATGGGATCATAGATTGATCAGCTTGATGAAGATAAAAAATATAGTAAATAATTTTTTTTAAAAAATAAATGTTTCTTTTATTCATTTGGATCAAGATAAATTGAAATAAATATTTGTTTTATTTTAGGTGGATTGAGAGAAAAATAACACTAACTTGTTTTCCATGTGCTTCAAGGGTCATCAGACCAGACATAACACTGATTCATCAAAATGGATTAGAGACTGATTCATCAAATTCTAGATAACTGATTTGATAAAATATTGATCTATTAAAGAAAATAAGATTTTCTTTAAGCTAAAAAAGTATTGTCAAGGGGGGTTTAAAATGCTATAGATGTTTCAACGATATTTAAGGAAGATGAGTACCATGCATCGTAGTTGTTATGAAGCATCAACATAAGTTTTTTTTCTAGTTGGTATGAAGCAATAGAATAATAATCATTCATCTATTTTGTGTTTCTAAAATGGGTCAACAAAATTGGAGTGACCATATGTTTCAATTGTAATGAAGACATAATCCAAATGCCAAGAGGTATCAAAATGAGGAATCTTTAGGAAATTTAATGTTGGGTGAAGTAATGAGATGACTTGAGAAGTTTAGTGAAGAATCAAGAAATATTGAGAATCACTAAAGAAGTAAAATATGAAACTAAAATGAAGGTGAGATTTATGTTTCAGTAAAATATTTCAGTGGGATAACTTTTCATATTCCCACCTATACTTTTTTGGGAACACCTATAAATGGAATGAAGTACATTGTATTTATGACGCTTGTAATGTTCCTGTGAAAAGGGGGAGAGAGGGTACTTAAAGTTTTCAAAGAGTGAATAATTTTCTACATAGCGTTTTCCTGAATTCATTTTACGGACAAAAGAATTGGAATAATGAATTTACCCTATTGGAATGAGTCATGAAATAAAGGTTTCTAGGGAAAGTTTGAAGTGGTTCAAAATTGTTTCCAGAGTATTATTTCTTATCTATTTTCTAGACTAAAATATCTGAAAAAGGAATTTGACTGATCCAAATGACTTTTTTTATGAATTTGAAAAGTGAATTTATTACCTTCTACTAGGTATGAAAGTTAAGAATTGTGTTTTGAATAATTATATAAGTGGAAGTTGATAAAGCAATTCAATAATTTTTTTTGAACCAACTGGTGAAGGTTTCTCAGCTTGTTGCATATGTTTTTTTACATCATTCAATCTAGAAGAATTACATTCACTGTTATATTGATCATTTTGTTTCAAAAATTTAGTGGTATATCATACTAGTTTTATCCATGAAAAATAATTTATTTCTGCTGGATTATGTGGTATTGGATTATTTCTCAAACATACTAAGGATGTATCTACTCTTATTGAGTATTGAATCTTATAAATACCTTTTTAAGGATTATGGAATGCTTTAAATTAAAAAAACTAACTTATATTTAATAGGATTCAATTTTTTTAAATAAAAATAAGACAAAATAAATGAAAATCACTAATTCACCCCCTCCCCCTCTTAGGAATACATTGATCAAATTTTTCCCTTTCAGAGGATGAAAAAAATTCTCCACCATGAAATCCACTTATATCCATCCATATTATTTAATTAGTAATCAGGATAGCTAAATCTATCAATTAAAGTAGTTATTGAAGGAATGTTTGAGAAATATATCATTAGAAAGAGTGTAGTAAGAACAACCTTCCGATGTTAGGGGTGAACAACGATCCAAAGAACTAAAGAAATAGATTGAAAGTATTTATCCAACATTAAAATTCCCATATACCCCTAAGACATCTAATGTTGGATATATAATATATGTACTAGAAGGGACAACCTATACGTGGTGGGAATAAATTGTACATGTAATGATTTATGAGGGCCTCTCTTATACTTGGCTCAAAAAGATGTTTAGCCAGCCATTTTACCCAAAAAAACATGCGATTAGAAATTTCCCATGAGTTTTTAATGCTGGAGTAGGGGGATTGATCCATGAGAGAGTGCTTGACATGATTTCCTATGATATTATATATTATAGTTGAGATCTTTGAAAATTACTACCTAAAGTCATACTACTTCGATATTGGTTTAAACAAAGGGATCATGTTCAATAATATTATTTTTTCTTTAGAACCTACGATAAAGTGGTAGATAATGTAGTTAAGGCCACGAAAGATATAGCAAGGAAGACTAGTATGAATCATGCTCTTATACCCATATAAGTAATCCAAAGATCCTCTTATGAATAAATAGGAAGTTTGAGGAGTCATAGTGGGACAGTAGAAAGAGTTTACATTGTCTATTGAATCATATTTTAGTGGATCTCATAGGGGGAGGCCGCTTAATTGCATCCAGTATGAAAAGGTATGGCATTCCATGCATTATTTCTTGGAGTATCTAATAACCTATCATGTATGTAGGTTCTAAGGACACCTTTAAGGTTACTAAAATTATTCTTCATAGGGTATTAAAATAGGTTCCACCTTTTCGTGGGGTTCCTAGGAGTTGTACAATCATTCTATGGTGGTCTAATATCATTACTAGGTGATAGGTTAATGGTGTTTGACTCAAGAATCTCACATTGGGACTAAATCATGTTGTCTATATGTCATATACCATAATATACATGTTTCATAGGTATTTCCAATGACCACAAAGGGTATATTGTTCATTTATTTTTCTATGGATTTAGCATTATTTTACATGGAATTATCATATTAATTTGAAACACCACTATTTTTGGATTGGATATTCTCCAGTTTTACATATATTTTGATCTTTTTTAAGTGTTATTGGTGGGAAAGAAGCATTCGGGAGTTTATACATGGAATAAGGTAGGGCTAGTGGATGTGATTTAAATTTAAAAGTTATAGAAGCCCCACTAGCACATCGACATGGAGGCACCACCCCACTGGTGAGGCACTAGGGTACAATTGATTCAACCCAAAATCCATTATCTAGCTGGTGGTGCTCTTAGGTATAACCAATTCTACCCACAATACATCGATTATTTTGTGGAGGCCACTGTCTAGCTAGTTGTGTCTAATAAATCCTAAAAAGTCCCACCACTTTATGTGGGTTTTTAAATCCTAACCTAAGTTATTTTTTCTCTCATTCTCTTTTTCTCTCTATGATTCAAATTGTCCTAATAACCATCTCCATTGATTTTGGAATTATTTACACTCTTATTAATCCCTTGTATGATGCCCATATAAAATTTATATCCATCGATTCTAATACGGCGAGTCCTTGTTATAAAATGATCCTATTCACTTGTTCTTTATCAAACCAGATAAGATCATTGAATTTTTGTTGGATATTTAGTTTATCACATGTTCTATTTAGGGTTTTTTATCTTTTATAAAATCAGTACACTGGTTTAGGGAGTTGGTGTATTCACATTAATTGGACCAAGATCATTTTTATTTGTAGATATTCTTGGCTATGTTTGACCTTGACCTACCTTTATGATATTGTTTTTCCATGACCCTAATCACATATTTTTACAATCATGTTAAATTTGATTTAGTTATAGGATTTAGCTGTTATTTTCAGATTAGATTGTTACTCGTACCTTCGACCATCATTCCACCTAATATAAAAATACATTGATGTTAGCACATGTTTTATTTTAATTAATTTCATTATTATTGGTGTGCATGTATGACCCATGCAACCTATGTTTGATGTTTAATCGCATAATTTGTTTATGTTTGGATTATGAGACATATGACTGTATTGATTTTATGTGAATTATGATGGTTTTGTTTCCTACTAGATATAATGTGTTTTCCTTCCATCATTGGTATCTTATATCATTTGTGTTGTTATTTATTCATCTATAGTTGAACATACAAGTGGATCCTATTAGAATATTCCCCCAGAGGGATGTTTCATACACTTTTCATCATGTGTGTGTACTATCACAACTATAGGGATGTTTCACATGTGTTTTTGGACTATCCCTAACAACGAGATTCATTTGGTGAATTATTGATGTTTCTTTTAGCATGGGGATAACGTAGGTAGAGTCAGACTCTAAGGACCCAACATATGTGAGATACTTGTAGTTATATATACTCCCTTTACATTAATGGTATGAACTATTATATCATATTAACTTATGTTATGGGCCTTTGGTGGTGTCCTACTGAGTCTTGTACTCCCATCCTACCCACGTATTTCCACGTTCTTATAGATTTCAGGACCAGGGATCCAGTGAAGGGTAAGGTCCCTATGGTTGATAGTTGATAAGGTTTGTAAGAGTATGTTGATGCATATAGATGGAGTTAGGGTTAGTTTTTTGCTATTTTTTATTTACTTTCATCACCTCATAATTTGGATCCTTGGTTTAGTTATGCTTTATATATATTTCATTCAATATTAATATTACAAGGGAGAGTTTTATTTATACATGCTGCTACTCTAATTTTTATTTATTGATTATTGTAACCGATTCCATTAATATAATATAATTTTACCAATAACTAACGACACTATGTTTCTTTGATTTTCATTATTTTCTTTCCACTAGTCAGCAACCTTTTGCACATGGGTAGACACATATGAGTTTGTGAGACATTCAATCTAAAAATCGGTGGTTTGGGTTAGGGTGTTAACAAATGTTTTCATAGCACCAAGTTTACTAACTTAATTCTTATATTTAAATTCATTTGGAATAGGTTGGGTAGGATATATGAATTTTGGAAACCGATCATTGAAACTATATTAGTTTTTGGCCAAGATTGTATAGTGAACCTCACAGTTTCCATAAAGTTTGATTTCTTGTTCGTGTTTTTGATATTACCTTTAATTTAAATTCACCTTTGTTGATTCAAATGATATTGGTTTTCTAATTTTTATGATTTTATGTTCATTTATTCTTCATGTTTACAAATTAATGATCGCATGGAATATACTTATTTCATGTATTATATAAATCCTAAATAAAAAAATTCCTATTGAGATTGTGATATGTTCTTTGGTGCATTATTTATATCATTCATTTATTTGATCGAGTTATATTTTATTCTTGAGTGTATATGTGGTTATTTTTAAATCATCTTGGTAATGGAGTCTTGGATTGGGGTTTTGATAGTTCTTATGGGGTTATTCCTTATTCTTGTGGTTCACCTTCTAGGTTGAACCTTTTTGTGAACCCTTGTTTGTGAATGTGTTTGTTATTGGTTTCCATGTTTAATTTGTTTAATTTATCTAAGGATTGATAAGAAATTTAAAGAAATTCTAGGAAATATATGTCTCTAATATCCATTTTCATCAGATATTATATAGTAGGGTCCATCCATGAATGATCCCACAGTTTCTCTAGAGGCTCAATCTATAGACTCAATCTGATAAAGACACTTTCAAACAGTTCCTATTTCTGTAGGAGGAGCCCACAGGGGTGGCCTGATTATAGACCCTGAAGCTCGTGACATATAGCTACATCACCCCCATCCTTCAGGGATCTAGAGGCCCTTATAATATAGAGTTCTATATATGGTTCATTGAGAGGATTGAACCCTATAGATACCCTTGAAGAATAATATGTAATTCTAGTGACCATTATGATTTAAGGAGTAGTTGGATGATGGTGGGATGTCATGATGTAGATTGGGAGATAGAAAGGGATGAATTTTAAGACGTTTAATGATATATTATTTGAGTATTTCATCCCATATTCCAAAAATCTAGACTGTGTATAGGAGTTCCTAGAGCTCATTCAGGTGATGATGACAACATCTTGCTATTCAACATGTTTCACAAAGGTGGTTATATTCATTCCTATTATGGGGGGGAACAAGGTGAAGAAAGAAAAAAAGTTTGACATTAATGTTTTCCAAGATCCAAAAATCTTTCTCAATAACTTTCATTTGATGACCTATGTTGCAGTGCATCATAAGGTTCTGATGATCAATAATGGATTTGAGGGAGACATAGTTGCATGATGTATTTTAGCTATTAATGGGTCGACAATAACATTATCTAGTTCAACCCCAATTTCTTATTATAGGAAAAATAATAGGATGTTAGAGGATCAATATCAGGGTTTTATTAATCATTGATAGTAGATAAGAGGTTCCTCAACTCATTCGAAAAGATATAACCTTGGTAAGTCCTAAAACTATAGGAGGAAGGGCCACGTTGTCATGGACCACACCTATTCTCTCAATACTTGTCACCAATGTGGAAATATAAGGATTTTGAAGTGATTCAAAGATAGGTATTTGAGTATGTGTATATAAAGGCTAGAAATAGGACCCTATAAATGTGTACATAGCCCACAAGGGTCAGAAAATCATGTGACTCATAAGCCTATAGTGCATTATTGAGTGGTGGCTTCCAGGATAATGTAGTTGATCATGATTTATCATATGGTTTAGATATACCTTACACCTTTCAATCTATAATCCTAATTTATTCTTTTTAATCTATTTCCTTATTTTATATGTGAGAATCCCATTCATTCATATCATCCAAAGTAGTTGGCGGTTTTTATTTATTAGTTAAATTATTTTCTAAGATTTTATCCATTGATACACACTTAGGAATTAAATTAGACCATATTTATATCTATCCATACTATATGATGGTGGTTTATAGCTTCTATCATGCTTCTATATTCACAATTATATAAATTATGGGTTTCAATATGATCCTTGGAATGGTGTGGTTGAATAGCTACGATGCACACATTGATTTTTATCAAATAAGAGTGACTATTTCTTCACCTTATGGGGTGAAGCACATCATGACTAATGATTGGGACATTAGGGTAGGAAGAGTGGGACCAAACCCTCATTAGAGAGAAGTATTTCTAGTTTAGGTGGAAAGATTTATCCTTATAGTTGTTGAATTGGTGACTCCCCTCACATTCTCCACAGTGGTATACCTATACCAAGATGTCTTTTTTGAGGATTTATTGGGGTCATATCTATATAGGTACGTTGATTTTGAAATCATACTTATTTCTATTCCATTACCCATATTGATTCCACCACATCACATTGATCTAGATGAGATAAAAGAGATCAAGTTGGGGCTTTATGACGCTGTTTCTAAAGGATTCATCAGACCATGCACTTCCCCTTGGGGTTCTCCGATGATGTTCACCAATAATGTTGAAGGAACTCTTCAACCTTGTGTAGACTACCAGATGAGAAATAAGATAAATAATTAGAAACAGTATCTTTTTTAATAGTTAATTACTTTTTTGATAAATTTAGGATCTCATAGTGGTCTCCAAAGATGGATCTATATTCTGAAAACCATAAGATTTAGGTCAGAGAGGAATAAATTAAAAAGATAGAATTTAGGATCAAGTAAAGGTTTAATGAGTATCTCATTATTCCCTTTAGATTAGAAAATTCTCGAGAATATTTCATGGATATTATGAATAAGGTATTCTACCCGTACATGTATTCCTTTGAAATTGTGTTCAATGATGACATCATAATATATTCTGATATGTTAGAATCACATAATAGAAAATTGGATATCGTATTGATTTTTCTTTATGAGCTTCCTCCTTATGCCAAGTATTCAAAGTGTAACTTCTGGATATATTAATTTCACTTCCTTTGGATTGTGGTCTCTCAAGTGGGAATAATGGTTGATCTATAAACGGTGGATGTAGTCATATCATGGGAATGAATGTGGAATATGTTCTTCATTTGAAGTTTTATTAGGATGGATGTGTGTTATATGTGGTTTATTTAGGACTTCTCACATATGGATGTTCGCATGAAATAGATCAAAAAAGAATGGATTTAATTTTTAATGGATATAATAGTTTGAATAAGTCTTATTAAAACTATATAATAGTTTGAAATAAACTCTAATCCTAATTCTTCATGATCTAAGAGTTGGGTATGCTATTTATTGGGATGTGTTTAGAATTTTCCTAGGAGGTGTTCTGATTTAGAGTGATCTGGTAGTTTTATATGGTTCTTTTAAATAGTTACTACATTTGTGGAACTACTGTGCTCATGGAGTGTAGATCGTAATTATCGTTCATTCATTTAAATTTTGGCAACAATAACTCTTCATATAGAAATTTTCCATGTATAATAAGCACAAGATACTACAATATATCTTCTCCCAGTGTGACTTGAATATTTTTAGGCACATTTATTAGAGTAATTATAGAAGTTTGAATTTAATATTTAGTATGATCTGGGTAATAGAATTTTCATTTCCGATGCATTGGGTGGGATGATGAAGGATTTTGGGTTGATAACATCAGATTCCATGTGGAATTTCATGGATTTGTTAGAAGAATGGCATTTTGTAATTATAAAGGATCAAGGGGTAGTGTCTTATGCACCCTTAGTTTGGGTGGCCATGTTATTCATCATCATTCTATAATGAGAGGTAAATCTTCATTCATTGAATTGGATATGATATAGAAGTCCTTGGATCATGTTTATTTGATTCCTAATTGTCTAGTTACAACTCAATATTTTTCATAATTGTTATACTAAACAAAGGAGATGCCCTTGGAGTTCACTGTGGGGAGAAAGTAATCTTTTGGGTTTCCCCTTGGTTGGGTAATAAGAATTTAAGGACGTATGTAAAGTTATAACCTCTATACATTGTGTAATTCAATACCATTAAAAGTATCATGGATTTATCCTATTGGTTAGACAACCTTCCATTCATTCAAGTTATGTACAATGTGTTTCACATGTCTAATCGTCTGTAGTATGAGCCCAATCATGAAAATTTTTTCTACTATGAGGATGTTGAGTTATGTAAATATGAATGTTTTATGGAGAGAGATATTTGGTTAGTTGACCAATGTGATGAGGTGTTTTGAGGAAATATTATTTTCTTTTGGGGGTTTTATGTAATGTTGGTCAGAGTGGAAACTCAAGAGGGGGTGAATTGAGTTCC
The DNA here is from genome assembly GCA_963277665.1 of Viscum album. Lineage (NCBI taxonomy): Eukaryota > Viridiplantae > Streptophyta > Magnoliopsida > Santalales > Viscaceae > Viscum > Viscum album. The sequence goes on from OY728126.1 coordinate 1,156,975,597, forward strand.
TACATAAAATTTATATTACAAATTTTTGCTAATGATCACCCATTTTGAAAATAGCCCAGTTAATTAAGTAGAGATATATATTTTTAGTTGTTCAACATGTTTCTAAAAGTTTTATTAGTCCTTAGTTGAATCAGTGTACACCAATTATTCAACTTTTGAAATAGGTTTACTGAATTAAACCCTCACACCCACTAAACAAAACTAACTATCAGAGTCAATGTTAAAAAGTTTTCAGTTTTTGAAATTATACATAGTGGAAAATAAAAAAAAACAGAGTATTACAAAAATATAGAACACATCTGAGTTAAACAAGAGGTTCATTCTCAAGATGAGACTTAATCCTCTACACTTGGTAATCACCTACCACCAAGAAGTTTATATTAACAATAAACATGATACATATCTTGTATCAGGCATTACAATAGTTTTCACAAAATATATAATGATCACACCCTATACCACAGTTCTTCGTGGAAAAAACAAACAATCTAGACCACGCACGGTCTCTTCCAAAGTTAAAAGTTGGAGAAAAAGTGTAAATAAAGATTGATGTGAAGATTTTCAGAATCCTCTAATTCAAGCACAAGAGATAGTGTGTGTAACTGACAAACACACACTTCTCAGAAATATAAAAGAAAAAATAGAGATAATAGTATAAGATTGGGTTTATAAATCTCTATGTGTTTTCAGTTCATCTCTTGACTCCTTGGAGTGAAGACATTTCAGTTCGGGTCTTTTTATGGAAGTTGTCTCCAAAACAGAGTGTCACAACTCCATTATCTAGCATCCAATTACTAAGTTTTTCTGCTTCTTGGTTTGATAGAGATTTGAAAAATCATGGAAGATAGATGTGAATTTGTTATTCCAAATGATCTTAGTGATGCTCTTTGGTTCACAATGTAATTGATGGATGGTACTTCCTTGTTCTCTTTGATCTAGCGGGTAAGCTCTCTATCATGCATTTATCTCTCGTTCTTTACTTCCTTGGTCTTCTATTCTATATTTGAGGTATGACAATAGGAATAAGTAAACCATGTGTAGTCCTCCTCATACCTCATACTATCTCTAGATACGATCTCTTGATATGTCTACAATGAGAATTAATTAATGTTAGAAGAAAAAAATTTGCTAAATAAGACCGTTAGAAAAATATTATGAAATTGATAAAGTATGGAGTAGAAGAGTGGGAATCGATAGACTAGTATCAGTATCCTTCTCAACAGTATGCTTCAACAATAGTCTTCATTAGTAGACTACATCAGCAGCCTTCATCGGTAGCCTTCATATGTAGCCTTCATCAGTAGCCTTCATCAGTAACCTTATACAGCTTACCTTCTTCGGTACCCTTATATCATTGAAATTCATTGGTAACCGTCATCTTTAGACTTCATTGGTATCCTTATATCGGTGACCTTAATCAGTGACCTTCTATCGGAAACCTTCACCGATTACCTTCTATTGGTGACCTTCATCGGTGACCTTTCACATAGATAAATTTTGTATTGTAAAATTAATCGATAGAACAGTGAGATTAAAGATACATAGTTATCACTTGATAGAAACTATAAATATTAATGAAACATGATTATAATAACAAAGAATCAAGATTTGGGATTATCAAAATAGGTGAGTCCAACAATGTTCCCCTTTTGATAATAAAAAATTATGTCAGTGAAAATTTAGATTTAAGTATTATTGAATCATGGTTATATACATTTTCTAATTTCTTCAGTGTTGGGAGTGTACATATATTATGGATCACTATAATTGAACTGTGTTTATGGAGGAAAATATATAATAGAATATATTCAAGGACTTATATTCAGGGAATTAAAACATCTCCCACTTTGTGATTAACAAAAGAAATAAGTCAAAAAGAGATGAAATAGGATGCTATTATTAATGAAGCAAGTGTACAATATACAAAAGGATTAAAAAGTTAACTATAAACTAAGAGATGCCATAGTAAATCAACATAAGAATTGTCCAAGGTATATTTTTCATTGGAAGCTAAGGAGGAAGGTCTAGAAGATGGAGGGACAGACCAAGGTATGCCAGTGAGCAAGGTAGGAGGAGCTTCAACAGAAGCATCAGTAGACCGATAGTGAGTAGATCTATGAAGAATCATGGGGGTCAAGCTTCTGATGTAATGTGTAGGATTCATCAATGGTGTAGCACTGGTAAAGCCTAAGGCATCTGAAGATGAAGGTAATGCTAGAGGAATAATAATGGGAGTGCAGTTCACATGGAGGAAGGGTAAAAAGAAGAAATCTGAAATCCATAATATTTCTTCCTCATCATTGCATAGTTGAGATAAAATAATCCTCATTGTCCATTAATATTTCCAAAGTTGGATTAAATTCTCTAATACTACTAAATTTATTATTTAAATCTTGAGTGATAGTTGGGATCTTGATGTTTTCCAACATCAGCTTGAAGTGACCATCCATTTGATGCATAGTGTACACCCTTTTTTAATAGAAATCAACTTTCTCTTTGATGGATTTCTGAACTTGATAAGACTCCCTTAAATAATTTCCCATAAGATTATGAATGTATTTAGTATTGGACGTGACCTGAGTCATAGACTGAGGGTTAGAGGTACTGGAACTAGAGAACATATCCACTTCTTCCCTATCAACCAACCTAAAATCTTCTAGATCAATAGGAGGAGAAAATGAAGAGGAAGAAGATGCACATTGATGTGCCATAGTGAAATCCACTGTCTTCTTAAAAGACTTGGTCAAACCACTAATCAGTCTTTTCACATCATCATCCTAACCACTCACATGTGCCTCCAAAGACTTCATAACATCATCAAACATAGTGACCATATACGGAACAACACTCTTAACATACTTAAGGTATTTTCCCACTTGAACCCTTGAATCCTTATTGGATTCTAAACTCACCATTGATTATTTAACATATTCTATAGACTCTTCCAAGGTTCTAACTTGATTCTGACATTCCTTCACTACATGTAGAAAATTTGAGTCAGAGGTAGAAATTATCCTTTCTAATGCAGATAACAAAATTTCTTGATTTTGACCTAATGATCTCTCTATCTTAAAAGATCACTAATAAATGTGTCTCTTAAAATATGATTTTAATGATTTTAAATCATACTTTTTCAAATTGTCTCAAGGTAGAAGCACTACTAGTTGTACAATAGAGGGCTCTGAAATAGAAGGAATTGGAGGGCTTCTATTAGGCTTGTTATCTTTAGAGTCTCCATAGTATAATACCAAGTCCATTAATCCAAGATCTTCTGACCAATTGTCTATTCCATGAGAAACAACAACTAAACCTCTGGCAATAGTTTCCTCCCCTTCACTTGGATCATTATCCTGATCAATTACATTCATCTCTTCTATAAATCCTTGATCAACTGCATCAACAGGAGAGTCCACTAACACTCCTTTTACATAATCTTCAACCACTTCCATTGGAATTCCAACTTCAACCGATTCTGAAACCTATTCATATACAATCTATACAATTTTTTATGTCATATCAAAGGATCGAGACTTAGAAATTCATCTTCACTTTCATCAACAACTATCTCAAAATTATCATGACTATATTTAGATTCATGATCCTCCTCTAACGTCTCTCTAATTTCACTTAAGACATTTTATTCTCCTTCTTCATCACTGGTTTCCTCATCATCATTGTCCCTTAAGATAGTCTATCTTCTAGGCATAATTTTTTGTGGGATGATCTCACCAAAGGATACACTATTGGAAAGAGGCATTGATGGAAGGTCAGGACCACTATTATCATCTATAAGATAATCCTATATTTCTTGAACAACAATTACCTCTTCTTCTTCACATGAATACACTGGCTCCACTTCATTAGGCATTATACCTAGGTCTCTATTATTATTTAGACTAGTAGGATTGATTATAGGGTTGAATTCTTCATTCAATTTTCCCTCATCATTTACCCATCCCCTTTTCCAAGGGTTCCTTCTTATCTTCATAAAATTTAAAATCATCTTCGTAATGCAGAAATTAGCCCATACAATTATTGTTTCTTCTCTATTTCTAGAAAATCCTTTCACATTCAACATCAAGGATATCAACCTGGCATGAAACAAAGAATTTTACTTGGAACTAGGCTTTGTCATATCCTTAACTAAATTATTCGAAACCTACAATGATTTATCTTTTGTCTATGCTTCAAAAAATACAAAAGAAATATGTCTTGAAAATGCAAGGTGTAAAATTCCAATCTCTTGGGGATCAAAACATGCTGAAAAACATAAAAAGAAACTTGTCCCCTCTTTACATTTCAGTAGTAATCACCTTTCTAGGGATCACATTCCCTGTCAGTTCAGCCAAAGAATCTTCATAACAGAAGAACTAACAAGTGGTAGGCACCACTCCACAGTAGTAATAAAAAATCCCTTCATGTGGAACTCTTAAACGTCCAACCCATTCAATAGAGGAGAATCTCACACTTACTCCATTTACCATTGAAGACATTCGATTCTCATCCTCAGACTGATCAAACTTTAGAGACTCATAAAATTCCTTCACTAGCTTCGGGTAATAAGGTCCATTGTTATTTGCAGAAAAGTCTATCTAATCATCATCCTTGACTGCCTTCATCACTAGCGACTCTCTTGACAATAGCCATTCCAAACTTAATCCCTTATCCACCACAATTTCCCTTTTCGACAAATGTGGATTGATCATATTTTACACTAACATGCTTCCACTACTAGACCCATATCAAGGTCTCTTAGGGTTCAATTCATCTCCTTCATTATCAACCATTGGAATTTTCAATATTACCATTGCAATATAGAGCGGTTTAAGGGTTTAAATAGAAACTTAGGTTCCAATGTTTGGGAGAAAATGGTTCAGGAGAAGATTGAAGTGGATTGAGATGTGGTTTGTACTTTATTTTTATCATTTAGGGATGGGAAAAAATTGAGTAAAATAAATAAATAACACTAAAAATGTTTCGGATTCCATCATAAATACATGAAATCCCAGAACTAAGATCGAATATTGGAAAGGTGTCAATGATGATGTCTAATGGTGTGGTGTAACGGTGAGTTCTGACGGTGAGTTCCAACGGTGAGGTCTAACTCTAAGGTCTAATGGTGAGGTCCAACAGTGAGGTCCTAAGTGTGAGGTCAAATGGTGTGGTCCAAGGATGAGGTCCTAACAGTGTGGTCTAAGAGTGTGGTCCAATAGTGAGGTCCTAACGGTTAGGTCCAATGGTGAGGTCCAACAGTGAGGTCCTAATGGTGAGGTCTAACGGTGAGGTATTATTGGTGAGGTCTGACGATGAGGTATTATCTTAACAATTTATCATACCTAACTCATGTTTGATGAAATTTAACCTCTCAAAACTCAATGGATTTGTGAATATATCAGCCAAGTGGTGTTTAGTGCCAATGAATTCAAGAGTGATATAACCTCTTTGAAAATAATCTCTCAAGAAGTGATGTCTCACATCAATGTGCTTTGTCCAAGAATGAGATACTATATTTTTACAGATCATAATAGAACATGTATTATCACATTTTATAGATACATGTATGAATTGATATCCATAGTCTAGTAAAGAGTGTTTCATCCATAGAATTTGAGCACAACAACTACCTTTAGCTATATATTTAGCTTTAGTAGTGGATAATGCAACATAATTATGTTTCGTACTCCACCATGATACTAGTGACATGCCCAAAATGTGACATGTTCCCGTGGTTCTATTTATATCTAACTTTAAACAAGAAAAGTCAGCATCCGAATAACTTATTAAATCAAATTACTACCCTCTTGGATAAAATAGTCCTAAGTTTATAGTATGATTGAGATATTTAAAAATCCCTTTAACATCAGATAAATGATACTCTTTGGGATTTTATTGAAAATGAGCACACAGACATACACTAAACAAAATATCATGCTGACCAGCAGTAAGGTAGAGAAGACTCCCAATCATACCTCTTTAATTGTTTTGATCCACTAAATTACCAGTTCCACCAACATCCAACTTACACGTGTTACTCATAGGTGTATCAATACCTTTGTTACTATCCAAACCAAAAAAATTTCAAAATACCTTAGTATATTTAATTTTATTTAAAACAATGCCATTTTTATTTTGAAAATTTTTAAATACAAGGAAAATTTTAAGTTCCCCCGTTAAACTCATTTTAAATTCATCTTGCATTATTTTTGAGAAATCAGTACATAAAGAACTTTTAGTGGATCCAAAATAATTTCATCTAAATAAATTTTTTCTATTAAAACATCTTCTGAAATAATTTTAATAAAAAGAGTAGGATCATATATTACTTTAGTAAAACCTTTTGAACTAATAAAAGAACTAAGTATGTCATTCAAAGATCTTGAAATTTTTTTTAGACCATATAAATAATTAGAATGTTTGAAGACATGATTTGAAAAATGAGGATTCATAAATCTAGGGGTTGTTCAAAAAATACATCCTAAACTATACACCCATTTAGAAATGAACATTGAACATCCATTTGATAATGTTTGAAATCCAGATGAGTTCTATAAGAAAGTATTATCCCAATGTATTCTAGTATAGCTAAAGGTGAAATGGTTTACTAATAGTATATTCATTCTTATTGACTATATCCATTTGCAACTAGTCTATCATTATTTCTAACTATGTTTCCAGATTTATAATTTTTTTTCTAAACACCCATTTAGTTCCAATGGTAAAAGTGTCTTTAAGTCTTTTTACAAATTCCCAAACCTTGTTTCTTTAAAACTAATTTAATTCTTCTTGCCCAGATATCACCCAAAATTCATCACTGAAAAAGTCATTAATATTTTGTGTTCTAGATGTAAAATAAAGGCTTGATGTTCGACCTGGTTTCTTAGATAAGATCTAGTTTGTGTTCCTCTATTTAGATCACCCACTACAACATCTAAGGGATGATTCATGAGGGGTTTAATACCTCTAGAAATAGTTGAACTAGAATCTTCATGGTTGTATATAGGTTCAGATTCACCATGCTTAAATTCTGGTAAATTTGAAGAACTAGTTGTTTTCACTAAGGTTTCAATATCTTTATCATTAAGGTTTAGAATTGACATATATTCCTCAAGATGTTCAAGTGAGGTTTTTGGTTCACATGGATCTGTCTGATCAAATTTGACATGAACTGATTCTTCTACACATTTGGTTCTCTTATTTAAACCTCTATAATATTTAATAGATATTGAGTATCCTAGGAAAATTCTTTCATCACTATGGGAACCAAATTTCCCAAGATTGTCTATAGTGTTAAGGATAAAGACTTCGAAACCAAACACTCTAAAGTAATTATCCTTAGGCTTCATATTATTTCATATCTCGTAAGGGGTTTTATTAAGAACAGGTTTTATTAAGACTCTATTGATGATTTAAAAATCTATATTAATAGCTTCAGCCCAAAAATAGATAGGAATATTATACTCATTTAGCATTGTCCGAGAAATCTCTTGAAGTACCATATTTTATATTTCTACAACTCTATTTTGTCTAGGTGTTCTAGTAGTAGAGAAATAGTTATTTTAGAAATTTTGTGAGAAAAAATATTCAAACTCCTGATTTTCAAACTCATGGCCATGATCACTTCTCTATGTCTTAATTATAAGTCCACTAAGATTTTCTATAGATGTGGAATATTTAATTAATTAAGAACATGATTCACTTTTTTGAGATATAAAGTATACCCAAGTATATCTAGAAAAATCATCTACAAGAACATAAACATAGTGATTCCCAATTAAACTTGAAACTTTATATTCTCCAAAAATATCCATGGCAACTTACTCAAGCGGTTGAGAAGTGGAGACTTCTATCATTGGTTTGATAGAAAATTTGTGTTGTTTTCCATTTTGACAAGGACTACAAAATTTTTCAGGTGGGAATTCCAATTTAGGATAGTGTCTAGCTAAACCTTTCCTAGTTAGTTTCCTAAGTGACTGCACATTCCAGTGTCCTCATCTTCTATGCCATAACTATGATTTCTTATGAAAAGTTTTTAAACAAGAGAATTTTTTCATGGATAGATTGTTTAAATAAACAACATATATTTTATCATTTATAAGAGAAGTGAATATTAAATAATGTTTATAATTAAGAACATTCCATGCATCATTTTCAAACATAACCTTAAAACCATCATTACACAACTAAGATATACTAATTATATTGTTTTTTAACCCATCAACAAAAAGTATATTCGAAAATAATATAGTATTAGTGTTACCAATTTGGCCTAAGCCAATGATATTACCCATAGCATTATCACTGATTGTAACATGTCCACCATCAACTTTAATTAAGATCCTGATGGATGAATAATCATCTTTAATTTTTATTGAACATCCACTATCCAAATACCATAGAGTTTTATAGGTTCCATTTAATCAATTTTCCTGCAAAACAGATTAAGTGTAGGGTAACTTTGGTACCTATATTTTCTTGGGTCCAGAGAGGTTAGCAAGTAAATATTTGGGAACACATACTTGTCTCACATGTTTCATATAATAAATAGATTTGTTTTGAAACATGAACACTTAGTTAGGTCCTTTAGAAAAGTCTTTTTACATAGATTGTTCAGAACATGAACTAGTAGTGAACTGTCTAGATTTTGGAAAAAAAATTATTTTTAAAAATCCTTCTATATCCTTGTTGAAATCCTAGACCAGTTGTGTATTTTGAAGAAATTTTCTTCCCTAGAACCTGAGTCCAGGTATCTCCACTGGTAGTAAAATTCTCAAGATCTCTTTTTAATTTCTCATTCGATAATATATTTTCAGTATTTTATTTTAACATCTGTGCACATTTTTCATTCTCAATATCCAAATCAGACTTATAATTGGCATTTAAAGCAGGTTGTATTTTCACGAATTTATATTTATCATTGAGTTCATTATAGGTAACCCAAGAATTCCACAATATTCAAATAGTTCATTCTTAGTAATATTCTAATCATTAACTGATTTACATTCATTCCTAGAATAGTAAGCATTATGTATAGGATAATTTATTGTTACATCATATGTTTCTGTCATAAAACACAGTTTTTCATGTTTTTTATTTTCCATATCAGATGTGTCAGATCCACTAGAGCTATCTTCTGAACACTCCACGTTGCTTTCATATCCTTTTTATATCCCTTACCATTGACTTCATATTTCTTTTTAAATTTAATCTTGGGGAAATCAGCCTTCACATGGACATTTCATTTACACCCATAGAAGACTATCTCATTTCTGTTGTCATTCTATTGTCTGTCCTTTTTCCACAATCCTTTTCCATCATACCTTCTATTATAGTTTTATTTTCTCAAGAAAATATTCTTATGGTAGAACTTTTTGAATCACCTAGAAAGATGAGCCATCTCATCATCACTGTAAGAAGCTAAATCATCATTAGTGGAAGTGTCTACATGAGCTTGAACTTTTTCTTTATCTTTTCTCTTTTAGGTAGTATTCTGGAATGCAACACATTTCTTTCTTGGTTCTTCATCTACTTATTTATTTACCTTAAGATATTATTCTTACATCATAAGTTTTACAATTAGTTCCTTCACTAGTAGCTTTCTTATGTCACAGAATTCTCAAATAGAAATAGTAGTTACTCTCCATCTGTCAGGTAGGAATCGAAGTAACTTCATAATCTAATCCTTGTTTTCCACTGGGTTCCCAAGAAGACTCATGGTATTTACTTTTTCATTGAACCTGATATACATTTCAGATATAATTTTATCTGGATTCATTTTAAAATTATTATATTTAATAGTATAAGTATTTAATCTCATTTCATTAACATTGGTTGTTCCCTCATGAGAAATAGCCAAAGTATCCTAGATTTCATAAGCATTTTTACAAGCAGATATTCTATTGAATTCCTCATCACCTAGAGAATAGTATAATGCATTAATTGATTTATATTTATTGTTATATGAAGCTTTAGTCAACTGAGACCATGTGTCCCTACCATTAATTAGAAATGCATGTTTTTTTCAATTGTGTCCCAGATTTCAGGACACAAGCTCTCTAGATACATTTTCATTTTTAATTTCCACTAGGCTTAGTTGTTACCAATAAAAAACATGGCATGTTGGTAGCTTAACACTCAAATCATTCATCCATAGTTAATTAGAATTTTAAGAATTGAAAATTTAGATATGATAGAAAATTTATGATATTTATGATACAACTAAAATCACAGTTGAAAATAATTTGAAAACTTTCAAAAAAGTATAGATGGTAGCAATAAAAAATTTGAAACCTTAATACTAAATATTGGTCGGAGTGGAAACTAAAGAGGGGGGGGGGTGAATTGAGTTCCTACATAAAATTTCAGTTAAAACATTATGATATAGACCCCCCAATTTAGAAACAACCCTGTTAGTTAAGGTAGTATAGATATAGATGTTTAGTTAGTCGAACATTTTCTCAAAGGGAGATTAGTCCTCAGTTTAATCATTGTACAACACTTTTTCAACCTTTGAAAAAGGTTTATTGAATAAAACACAAACAAACACTAACTAGAACTAACTATCAGAGTCAATGTAAACTAGTTTTTTTTGTTTTTGAAATTATAAGTAGTGGAAAAAAAGAAAAACAGAGTATTATGAAAACATATAACACATCAGAGTTAAACAAGGGGTTTAGTATCAAGCCAAGACTTAATCCTATCCACTTGGTGATAACCTCCCACCAAGATGTTTATATTAACAACAAACATCATACACAACCTATATTGGGAATTAAAATAGTTTTCACAAACTATTCAGGGATTACACCCTCTACCACAGTTCTTAATGAAAAAAAACCACCCAGAAGATAAAGGGTCTCTTATATATTTACACATGGGAAACAAAGTGTAAATAATGTTTCATTTGAGGATTTCCAGTATCCTCCAATTCATGAATAGGATAAAGTGTGTGTAATAGACAAACAAAAAATTATTTGAAGTATTAAAGATCACAATAGAGCTAATAATAGAATATTGAGTTTAGAAAACTGTATGTGTTAGTAGTTCAGCTCTTGACCCCATGGAGTAAATACATTGTAGTTCGAGTTTTTTTTGGAAGTTGTCTCAAAAACAGAGTGTCGCAACTCCAGCTTCTAGCTTCCAAGTACTGAGGTGTTCTTCTTCATGGTTTTATAGATATTTGATGAAGGAAGGAAGACAGACGTGAATTTTTTCTTCCAAATGATATTTAAGATGCTCTTAGGTCCACATTGTAATTGTTGGATAGTTCTTCATTATTTTATTGGATCTAGAGTGTAAGCTCTTTCTCGTGCATTTCTCTCTCATTCTTTTCTTCCTTGGTCTTCTTTTTTATATTTGAGGTCCAGCCAAAGGAATAAGTAAACAACACATATTCCTCATGGTACCACATACTATCTCCTAATACTGTCTCTTGATATGTCTACAATCAGCATTAATTAATGTCAGAAGCATAAAATTTACCAAATATGACCGTTAGAATAATTTTAATAAATTGATAAACCATGGAATAGAACAGTGGGTATCGATAGACTAGCAGCAATATCTTTCTGAATTGTAGGCTTCAACAGTAGGTTTCACCGGTAGACTATATTGGTAGCCTTCATCAGTGGCCTTCATCGGTAACCTTCTATCAGTTACCTTCATTGGTAACCTTCTATCGGTGACCCTCATTAGTAACCTTCGTTAGTAGACTTCATCGGTATCCTTCTATTGGTGAACTTCATCGGAGACCTTATATCGGCAACCTTCATCGGTAACCTTATATCGGTAACCTTCATCGGCGACCTTATATAGGTGACCTTTCACTTAGATAAATTTTGAAATATAAACTTAATTGATGGAATAATGAGATTACAGATACATAGTTATCACTTGATAGAAACTAGAAATATTAATGAAAAATGATTATCATGACAAAAAATCAAGAATTTGGATTATCAAAATAGTTGAGTCCAATAGGCAGAATTGGAATATTCAAGAAGAGAACATGGAATGGCAAGATGAAATTTAGGTGCAGTGCCCCGAGTTATCCATTTAGATCTCTGGGGGTACTTATCAGGGATGAATATTCATAAGGGGGGACTAATTGTGAATCCTATATTTTATGGATGACTTGTATAAATTTTCAAACAAAAATTAGCTCATTCCTAAGAGTTTTAAGAAGGGTAGAGTTGTTTGAGAGGTTAAAATTTGTCTAAGGGTTGCTGGATCTGTTGTAAATTTACAAATAATAACATTACTATAATCTAAGTTATTGAGAGACACCATATATCTTATGTGGCTCTTATGAAGAAATGATTCTTCCTAGAATACACCAAAAATGTATTATTTCTCTCCAGTATAACTCGATCTACCCATTAGCCACTCGGTAGACGGTGGCATCTGATAGTGCATAGTAAATCCTGCCTCTTTGTCTGGAGTTTTCAAAATCTCTTCCTCCACTAATTTTTAACACATTATCTATTTATTTTTTCGATCCCTAGTGACCTAATATCCATATATAGTGACTTTGTTGTTATCTTCTCCCTTCCATCACCTTCGTTCAACAACCTAACAATGATTTGATCCAACAATTCCAATCCAATGAGTCCTTCAATGCACTAGAAGGACCCTATTCACTTTTCATTGATTAAATCTGATTATATAATATATTTTTTTTATCATATCTATAACTTTTTGAATGTTATAATTAATTTTTTTTATCATTTATGGAATAAATTCTTGGGTTCATCGAATTGGAATCTGCACATTAATTAGACCAAGATCATTGATAGTAGCAGATCATCACATGTGTGTTTGACCTTGACCTACATTTCGGGTTTAGTTTATTCTTAAAATTGATCCTAAATGTTATAAATAGTTATAAATTTGGTTTTTTAGATTAAATTGTTCTTTTAGAATTAGGCACTAACCATTTTCTTCAATCATGGCTTCGCATAATGTAACACCCCATGATTTCATAGTATGATATCTCTTTAAAGTAATTTAATAACTTATATTGCATGCAACACCGATCTGTCTTGTGTTAAACGCAAGATTGAGTTTTTACAAGACAAGACATTAGTCTTATAATTATTTATCAATTAAATATTGTAATATAAATAGTAAGAAATAAATTTTAAATTTTATTTATAATTTTTTCAAATAAATAAAACATATTTATAATTAAATGAATATGTTTTGTTAAAATAGTTATATATTCAGAAAAATTATTCTCTTAAAAGAACTACTTTTTATGTCCGTTTACGAACAATAATAAATTTAATTTTACACACTCCTAAAAATTGAATTTGGTAATATGGAATTAAATTTTGAATTCGGAATATCAAAATTATCTTAGGTTGAATTCTTGGTATTTTTCTAAAACATTCGATTTTTTACGAATAGAGAAAAATGTTCCATAGTACATAAAAAACGACTTCTTCAATTAAATAATTATTTTTAATGAAAAATTTATCTTAAACTAAGAATAGATAAATAAAACATATATTAATACAATTAATTTCATTGGAGTCATTTTATAATAATTTTAGATATATAAAATTTTATTGACCTTTTTAACTTCCTTTTACACACATTCTAGGCACATTTATCCACCTTTTAGGCACATTTACAAATTTGCATAAAATGTAGTTTTACCACTTATGTGAATTGAATTTCAAAAATCCAAGAGACCCAATCGACATGAGTAAATAATATACGGTTCACTATGATGAAAACATTTTTTTGTGAATAATTACTTTGGAATTTTATTTACCGCAGTAAAATGTAAATAGGATAATTAAATGTAAAAACAATATTATTATAATTTAAAATTACCCCAAAACATGCACTAATTCTATTGGATAAGTTTATTTCGACCAAAAATAAACAATAGGACAAAAATAAGATCATTTTTTATCCATTTGGGTTAGATTAGGACATTTTTTATATTTTATTTAATGAAGAGTTAAAAGGGTTAAATTCATGTTTAATAACTAAAACATTTTTATATAGGGTTTCACATAAGATAAATTATACAATAAATTTTAATTAGAAAGATAAAAATATTTCCTAAATCATGGTATTTTATTTATAACTTTTAGAAATTAAATAATAAAATTTATTTATCACATAATGATGATGCAATAATTACCTTATTAATGAATGATTAAAATAATTGATATTATAAATATTAAAATAAATTTAAATTGAAACTTTTGATTGCATCCACAAATTTTCTAAGTGGATATGACATTTTTGGGATGATTTTATGTATTTTTTCAATTTAATTAAGATGTTATGACTTTCACAATAATGAAATACTAAATAGTGTCAAAATTGACATAAATGAGTTTTTAAAACAAATACTATATTATTAAATTATATAATATTTTTAAAAATATATATTTCGGAAAAATTTCTTATATAAGGTTAGATATGTAATTAATGAACCAATTTAGGTTGTCTGGGAATTTTATTGTTAGTTTATTAAGCATGTAATATAAATATACAAGAAGACATGATAAAAGTTAAACTATTTAAATAAATGTTAAATATAAAAGATTTGATTAATATGGTGACCTAAACTTGTATAAACACTATTTTTGAAAGGATTTCGACCCATAACCACCTTATCCTCAAAAAATATAAATTTTTAGGTATTAGAAACCGAAAATGATTTAATAATAAATTAATATTTCAAGTTTTTCCTAAAGTGCCCCTCACCTCTCTTTTATAAGGGCACTTCTCATTATTTTAAATTCACACCTCCAAATCCTTTTTGGATCTGTCAAAAACTACTAAAATATCCTCCCAAATACTCCAACTTAAACCTAGGAGTCATTACTTTGATCATAAATACAACCTACAGATCCCATTTTTTCAACTCAAAAGGAAGTACCCAAAGAAGAGGTAATTATTTCATCACCTCTTTCAAAGTTATTTTCATCTTCCACTTCATCTTTCTCTGTTGTTTCTATAACAATATAATAAATCCAATACCTTATAAATACTGTTATGTTTTTACAAATATGGTACAACAATATTCATTATTCTATCCATCCTATGAATGAAAAATCCATCATACATGTGTACATACGGCTTACCATCTCCACGTCGTGGTGTAGTTTTTTATTCAACAATTCATTATTTGGATGGGAAAAATAATGAGTATAATTGATGTAAATAATAAATATAACATGTTAATGGTTATTTAAATATAATATAACATACAATTACATATTATTTCACCATCAATATAATGATATCATCGCTCGTGCGTACGTACGGCTTACCATCTACACGACGCGATGATATTCATTGCCACATTCACTATTCAATAATGATTATACAAATATATATTATTAATAAGTATGTAATATATGATATAATAACATTACATAAGAATATATATATATATATTTGTGTGTGTATGTTTGTGTGTGTATGAGTGTGTGTATTTACATATATCTCATTCACTTAATTATGTTCAATACGACATGAAAACAGAAACAACGTTTATACGTACGTATGACCTACTGTCTCCATAAACGGTGTTTTCCATTTCATATAACTATATAATATACATACTTATATTTTAAATTTGTTTGATGTATAAATAATTTTCTATATTCTAGAATTATTTAAATCATCATCTAAGTGATACGTTCAAGAATAACACGTTAAAACACGTACGATAAAGAAAGCGATTATTACCCGAAATGTTACTCTAACATAGAAATTATTATTAAATGGGTAGTATAAAGTAATAAATGAATAAATTATGAAATCATAAAAATTAATATGGTTTTTTATAGTTTATTAACATACTATGTTCATTATACAGAAGGTTCAATGTACCCTCAACTAATGGAAAGTACAAGGTAAGGGCTAATTCCTCAAACTCATTATTATCTGAGATTGTTTATGTGTAAGTATCTATTGGGACATATTTATCAGCCACATCCATGTATAATAAAAAAGTTTTTGAAAATAATATTTTAATGGTTTTATGGAAGGGACTCTTTAAATAGATAATCATTTTAAATGTTTTAAAGATTTATTTTTCTAAATCTGTTTAATTATTGTCCATGTTTTCAGAATGATTTTAAGGATTTATTTATCTGGACATGATTTTTTAAAGTGTTAATTCTTTTAAAAAGATTAAAATTGTTATGGGACACTTTTATTCAAAAATCACTTTTCAATGACTTCATTTAAAAAATATTTTACTTTTAAATGATTTCATGAAAAATGTATTTTTCTCTCGAAGAGTTTTAGTGATCATTTTCAAATATGTCAAAATCCTTTAATGGATATTATTCATGATTGAGGATGATTTATTATAATATAACATTCTATATTGTATTAAATAATTTATGAAATGTTTTACTGTGGATGTTCTATTTTTTATACCATTTATGGTTTATGGTTAAAGTATTGACATTTCGTATGCTAGTTTTAATACAAATTTCTATGTTATGTTTCAACCTTTTCATATGAGTAATGAATTGGAATTAGTAAGTGATGGGTGGGGCCATCAATAAACCCTCTATTCGTCTGTAGGTATCATGAGAAAAATCAGTGTCTTTGCACAAGGCCTTTAATTTTTTTTATTTGTAGTCTTAGCATGAGGCCTTGACTATGTGGTTATGATGTCTAGCATTATGCATTCCCTCGTTTTAAAATTAGTTATTAATTGTGATTATTAGACTAGTAGAATATCCATGTCCATGTTTATATTTTAATGTTAGACTTATTTATAGCATATTATGTTCAAGTTGTATATCTAAAGAGGATTTTATTTTTATTACACATATTGCCTTAACATTTTACTGCTTCCGCTGAATTATTTACCCTTACAAAGAATCTGAGCTCACCCCTTTCATATGTTTTGTTTTCCCAGGATTCCATGAAGTGTGTTATGATTTACATTTAGGGTTAAGCAGGGGTTAATGGCATTCTCAAAGTTTTTTTTATGATGTTTTTTGTGTCAGAAATTGTCTTGTAATGTTAATGTCTGTAATGTATTTTCTGCGGCTTCTAAACCAGTCGGTCATTTAGGACATGATTCCTTGTAATTAGAAAAATGTATTAAAATAATGCACTGCATCCAGGTTTCTTGGATAGGGTCATTAAACTTGGTATCATAGGTGGGTTTTCAACAACCTTGGAAACTAGATTTAGATAAACTCTAATTGGGAAACCTTAATATACGATAGACTTTGAAGATTAGTATAGAAGAACATCACTTTTTTTAGGTAATGTAGATATTATGTGCATTTTCAAAGAAATACATCCCTATCTAGATATTAGTAGGTAGAGGCAGCTCTGGCATAGATGTATCTAGGTGTAAAACTCTATGACAACACTTTGATCTATAATCTAATGGAAACTAGTGCAAGACAATGGGCATTTCTGCACTCTTGGTTACAAAACTCCTGGGGGATATTCTTAGAATAATTCGCATTTTATTTACTAACCAATATAAATGATTTATGATTAAATACTTCCCCAAAGAAAACATTTTTATGATTATGGATTATATGCATAAAATGTTCAATTTATTTTAAGTATAGTACAAGTTTGGAATTATTAATTGAGAATCATAGCCTAAAATATTTTAGAATAGGAGCCTGGTAGCAGTAATGACTACCCCAATAATTCACATGTTCTAAAAGGTAAGAAGGATCATATCTTTCATGCTCATAAACCAACATTTTAATGGGAAATAGCCTCCCATGTATTATCATCATATTAAGAAATAGTATCATGTCTAACGAATTTTCTGAGTCGTATGGATTTGATGGAAATTTAGAGAAGAAGAGGATGGTAGAGAGAAATATGGATAATGGGAAAAGGGGGAAGAAGGATTTTCCCATATGTGATAAGTGTGGAATGAATCACCTTGGTAAATTCCTAAGGGGAATGGGAGTTTGTTATAAGTGTAGAGAAAAAGGAAACCAAATTTGTGATTGCAAGGATAAGGGAAAGGTTTAAAATGTACAATTCTTCATCTAAAAGGAGTTGGGACACTACCCAAATCAATTACCAAATCTTCAAAGTATAACCCAAATGATGCAATTGGATAATAATAATGTTATGATACTACCATAGTTAAAGAGGAATGATTAGTGTTATTATGTTTTTATTGTGTCATTTGAGTATTGTATTATTAATGTAGATGTTATAAGAATTTTAGATTATATAAGGATTGTACTGTAGTACTATTTCATTAAGGATTCAAGATTTCATGGTACCATGTAAAGTGACACAGTTTCAATTTAGACATTTTTGGATAATATATGGTTGTGGGAAATATAACCCTTAATATGTTTCAAAAAGTGTGATATTGGTTTCTGAATAAGAGATTATTTATTTGGATAAAGTATATTAGATATTATTTACATCCTTGGAACTGATTAATGGTTTCTTTAAAAATTGGTTTATACCATCAAAACTGGGAGTTTTCAACATTTTTGGATTTAAAGAGTATATCCAGTATTCTATGTTTTTTAGAAGGAATAAAGAAGTACATAAATATTCAAATAAGGTTTTATGGTAATTCATGTTTTTACCATGTTTTAATAGAATACATGATTAAGGTATTTACATGTTATTATATGGAAAAATATATCTTCATTATGTTTACCTTCCCTATAAATTTTGGACTGCGAGTTTGTATAGAATTATTTTGAATAAGTCTAAAGGTTGGAATGGATTAAGTTGGAAATTGGATACTATTGTATAAGGTTAAAACTTTTCTTAAGATTAATTTTTGGATGATAAAGGATGAACCGAAGGTCGAGTGACAACCTGTCGCATCCAACAAGGTCGTGAAACTTGAACCTGCAACTGAAGGGCGACAAGAGTTTATCACCAACCACTGGCTTATGTGATGTCCTTGTTATATAATGTAGTTTTTTAAATGGTCTGACAGACGAATTATAAATTCATTTTTTGTAACCCTATATTATTAGGATAAATAGAATATTTCTGAGTTCTATTATCTTTGGAGTGAAAGATGAGTTTGTGGTAGAAATTACATAATGGATCGAACTCGACTTGTCAGGTATTCTTTTTTTGTTATTTTATGTAGAAATAAATTCTTATGAATCATAGAATATATCTTAAAACAAAAAATGTTTTATCCTAATACCTTCTTGTTTGATGAACAAATTATTTTTTATGTCATCATTGATTTATGGCTTTGAGGCCCTCAATTAACTATTTATTGTTTACTTTTCTATGATTGATGACCTCATTAAATCCCGATAAATATTTACATTTTTTCCTCCAATTATGTGTCTATAATTTCCACTAATGATATCCTAATAAAAATACTAATTTTGTGGTGACTTTATTATTTCCCTTTCCCTCTTATTAATACTAAATTATATTAACCCTATTTCTGATGTCAGTTTTCCACAAAGGTATTTTCTATTATCAATATTTTATTTTTGAAGAACAATTTCAAATTTCAAGGACACAATTTATTGGAGGGTAAAATGTAACACCCCAAGATTTCATAGTATGTTATCTCTCTAAATTAATTTAATAGATTATATTCCACGCAACACCGACCGGGCTTGCGTTTAATGTAAGATTGAGTTTCTACAAGACAACACATTAGTATTACATTTTTTTTATTAATTAAATAATGTAATATGTAAAGTAAAAAATAAATTTTAAATTATATTTATATTTTTTCACATAAATAAATCATATTTATAAAAAATTTATATGTTTTGTTAAAATAGTAATATACATAGAAAAACTATTCTCTTAAAGAATAAATTTTTATGTTCTTTTGTGAACAATAATAAAATTAATTTTATAAACTCCTTAAAATTTAATTTGGTAAAATGGAATCAAATTTTGAATTAGGAATATAAAAATTATGTTGGTTCAATTTTGGGTATTTTTCTGAAAGCATTTTATTTTTGATGAATCGTGAAAAATTCTACATAATACATAAAAACTGACTTTTTCATTTAAATAATTATTTTATATTAAAAATTTATATTAAATTAAAAATAGATATATAATAAATATATTAGTACAATTTATTTCATTAGAGTCATTGTATAATATTATTAGATATATAAAATTTTATTGAACCATTTCAATGTCTTTTTACCCACCTTATTGGCACATTTACCCACATTCTAGGTACATTTGTAAATTTTCATAAAATTTAATTTTACCGCTTCTGTGAATTGAATTTAAAAAATATGAGAGACACAGTTGATATAAGTAAGTAAAATTTGGTTTGATAGGATGATACTAAATTTTGGTAAATAGTAACTTTTGAATTTTCTTTAGCACTGTTAAAGGTAAATAGGGTAATTATAGGTAAAAATAATATTATAATAATTTAAAATTACCCAAGCACATGTCATATTTATATTAGATAAGTATTTTTCAACCAAAATCAACCTAAGGACAAAAATAAGTTATTTTTTGATCCATTTGAGTTAGATTAAGATATTTATTATATTATACTTAATGAAGACTTAAAAGAGTTAAATTCAAGTTTAATAACCAAACAATTTTTAATAGAGTGTTACACATAATATAAATTCGACTATAAATATTTATTAGAAATATAAAAATATTTCCCACATCATGGTATTTTATTTATATTTTTTAGATATTAAATAATTAAATTTATTTGTGACACAATGATGATGCAGTAGTTACCTTAATAATGAAAGATTAAAATAATTGATATTATAAATACTAAAATAAATGTAAATTGAAACTTTTTATGCCATAAAAAAAATTTATAGTTGAATATGACATGTTATAATTGATTTAATGTATTTTTTTCGAACTAATAAATATTTTATGAATTTCACAAAAACCAAATACTATATAGTGTCAAAATTGACATAAATAAGTTTTTTAAAAAAATACAGTATTATTAAATGATATAATATTCATAAAAATATATATTTTAATCAAAATTTCTTATATAAATTTAGTTATGTAATTAATTAACCACTTTAGGTTCTCTTTTCAATTTATAGTAAGTTTATTAACCATGTAATATATTAATACCAGATGACATGTTAAAAGTTAAACAATTTGACTAGGGGTTAAATCTAAAAGATATGGTTAATATAGTGACCTAAACTTATCTAAATCCTATTTGTTGAAATTATTTTGACACATCCAAACCATAGACTCTAAATAAATCCATTTTTATGTATTAGAAACCGAATCTGATTTTATAATAAATTAATAATTCAATCATTACCTGAAGTGCCCCTCACCTCTCTTATAAAAGAGTACTTATCCTTCTCTTATATTGACATCTCAAAAGCCATTTGTCCTGCCAATCCCTACTCAAATATCCACCAACTACCCTCACATCAACATAGATCACTTATTTTGATCAGAAAACCATCCTCGGGGGGATCTGTAATTCAAATCAAAAGGAAAAACCCGAAGAAGAGGCAATTATTTCATCACCTCTTTCAAAGTTCATTTCTTCTTCCACTTCCTCTTTCATTGTGGTTTCCATAAAAAATAATAACTATAATACCTTCTACATACTGTGATGTTATTATAAATATGGTACAACTATATTCATCATTCTATCCATCCTATGAATGACAATGTCACTATACGTGCGTACGTACCACTTACCATCTCCATGTCGTGGTGTAGTTTGTTATTCAACACTTCATTATTTGGATGAGTATAATAATGAGTATAATTTTCATAAATAATAAATATAACTTGTTAATTATTATGTATATATGTTATACCATCCAATTAAATATAATTTCACCATCAATAGGATGATATCGTCGCTCGTGCGTACGTACGACTTACTATCTCCACAATGCGATGATATTCATTTCCACGTTCACCATTTAATGTGGATTATAAAAATATATATTATTAATAATTTTGTAATATATGATATAATAATTGTACTGGTAATATATATATATATATATATATATATATGTATTTACATATATCTCAATCACTTACTTCCGCTCAATACGATATGAAAATGAAAACAACGTTTATGTGTATGTACGGCCTATAGTCTCCATAAACAGAGTTTTCCATTTCATATATCCATATATTATTCATATTTATATTCTAAATATATATGATATAGAAATCGTTTTTTATATTCTTCAATTATTTAAATCATCATCTAATTGATATGATCAAGAATAAAAAGTTAAAACATGTATGATAAAGAAAACGATTATTACCCCTAATGTTAATTTAACATGGAAACTATTATGAAATAGGAAGTATAAAGTCCTCAATGAATCATGTGTGATATCATAAATATGAATATGGTTCTGGTATATTTTAATAACATACTATGGTCATTATAAAGGAGGTTAAACATACCCCTGACCAAAGGAATGTACAAGGTAAAGGTAAACTATTCAATCTCATTATTATCTGAGATTTTTTATGTATAAGTACATACTATGACATATTTATCATCCATGTACATGTATCATATTTTTTTTCCAAAGTAATCTTTTAAAGGTTTTATGGAAGGTACTCTTTAACTAGATCATAATTTTATATTTTTTAAAGATTTATTTTTATAAATATTTTAAACTAATATCTCTGTTTTCATAATGGGTTTAAGGATTTACTTACGTGGACATGATTGTTTTAAAATGTTTTTTATTTTAAAAAGTTTAAAAGTGGTATGGTACACTTTGATTAAAAAACCTCTTTTAAATTACTACCTTTATAAATTCTATGAATTTTAAATGATTTAATGAAAAGGGATTTTTCTCTAAAAGAGTTTTACTGATCATTTTCAACTATGTCAACATCCTTTACTAGATATTATTATTGATTGAGGATGATTTATTACAATAGAATCTTCCATATTGTACGGAATGAGTTATGATATGTTTTACTATATATGTTCTATTTTTATACCATTCATGGTTTATAGTTAAAGTATTAATATTTCATAAGGTAGTTTTAATATGAATGTTTATGTTTTGTTTCAACCTTTTCATATGAGGAATTCATTAGGATTATTAAGTGACGGGCGGTGCATTATATAGCCACTCGATGCATTGGTTAGTCTCATTAGACAAATTAGTATCTTGGAACATGGACTTCAAAAAAAAATTATTTGTATTCTTAGCACGAGGCCTTAACTATGTGGTTATGATGTCCGACAATATGAATTCCCTCATAATGAAATTAGTTATTACATGTGATTATTAGACTAGTATAATATCAATGTGCATGTTTATATGATAATTTTTGACTTATTTATATCATATTATAGACATTTTTTATGTTTAATATGGTTTCTATTTTTATTACATATATTTTCGTAAAATTTTACAGCTTTCGCTGAATTATTTTCCCTTACTGAGCATCTTAGCTCACCCCTTTCTAATGTTTTGTTTTCCCAGGATTCCATGAACTGTGTTTTTATTGACATGCAATGTTATGATAGGATAATAATTTCATTCTCAAAAGATTTTTTATGATGTGTTTTGTGTTAAAAATTGTAATGTAACCTTCATGATCAGAGATCTAGTGAAGGTCAAGGACCATGAAGAGGATATTTTATCAGTTAGTAAGAGGATGTAGATGTTCTTATATATATTTCTAAAAATATTTCCACTGCAATATTAATTTACTATCTTTACCTTATACTTTTTATCCTTCGTTTAGTTTTGGTTTGTTTATCTAGCATTCCATATTGATACAACATTGTATGGTATTATATTTAAATGCTTTTATTATAATCATTATTTATATAATCATTCATTAAAAATTGTTATTTATTCAATTATTTTACTCTAATTTTACCATGTATTGAGGGAATAGTTTCTCATTGATATTCTATGGGCCTCCACCATTAATTGTCAACCTCTTTCATATGGGGTGTCATATATGAGCTCATGTGGAATCTGGGATTAGACCTAATGATTCAAGTGATGGAGTTACATATTCATTTCTCATAAGCTAATTGATTATATTAGATTGTGGTATTATTTTATATTTTATGTTACGGATCTCTCCACACTATTGGGAAAGGTGAGAGAGTGAGGGTTTAAATGTTTTAATTATCATGTGACCAATGATGATTATAACTTTATTTTGGATATCCTTATTCTTAATCTAAAAATATTTGACCTTATCTTCATCATGTGTTGGATGGTGATCCCTAAGGTTCAAATTGAATACTTCCTCCAAAAGATTTTGTTTCACTCCCTTACTGTATGATATCGCATATTTCATGGAGAGTGGGATTCTAGTCTAGGTATAGTGGGTCTAATTATACCAGGGGTAGGGTACCTATCAAATTATTTTAGATAGATATTTCTTTAAGTCATCTAATGGGGTTTAGGTGACTATATTTTTTGGTTCATAAAAATGTCCCTTTAGATCTTCTCTAGTAATTTTTTGGGTATTCGTCTCCATGATAAGTAATTTTAACTATCAAATTACTCTCAATAAAATTCCCTTTCTTCTTATCATCTTATATAATGGTCCCTGCATAATTAAACAAGTTAAAGTTATAGTTATAAGACCTTAAGAGTAATTTTTTCACAAACCAATGTGTGTCATAGTGGGCATCACCAAGGATTTTTGAAATAAAGGAATATGAATTCATTCATGTCTATATTGAATAATGGAATCCAAAATCCATGATAATCAAGAATATGTATTTTTTACCTTGGATATATCATTTTTTTATCAACTCAGAGGATCCCATTGGTTTTCAAGGATAAAAATATAGTCAAGGTACCTCCATTTATGGATGAGGGAGGTAGATATTCCCAAACCCACCTTCTGAAGTCGATACATGCATTTTGATTACTGATTTATACTATTTTGTTCCACTAATGTGAGGGGCTATTGTCTGTATAAAAATTCATTGAAATTACATTTTTTATTTGAGAGGTCATGTTCCATTGTCACATAGTATTTGGGAAGGGTATTTATGTGGGCCCAAAGAAGATTCAAACTATAATATTTTTTATAGACAAAAGAATGTGTTTGAGATCTGTAATTTCTTAGGCCTAATAGGATATTATATTCATTTCATGATATATTTCACCTATCTTTAATCCCCTTTTCAATATAAAATCTAGAAAAGAGTGATATTTTAATATAGTGAGAAATTACGGGATTCATTTTTAGAATTAATGGTGAGGTAAACATTAAATCAGGTGTTAGTCCATCAAAAGTAAGGTATAGGCTATGATATGTATTTTGATGGTTTAAGTATGGTTTTGGGGTGTGTCTTGATATAGGGAGAACACATGGTATTCTATGGATCATGTTAGTTGTTCTCCCATGAATGGAACTAGCTAACCAATGATATTTAATTAGAGGTGGTGATGCATGAACTAAAAAAATTTCCCTATTACCTATTAGGGTAGAAATTAACAGCGCACAAATCATAAAATCCAAAATGACATCTTAACTCAATGGGACCTTATTTTCAGGAATAATTAGTGGGAAGTGTACCTTATGAACATGGATTTTGATTTGGAATACACTTTATTAAAAGATAATGACATGAATGATGTGATGAGAAGGAAATTACCAATGACAATAGTGAAATAGTTTGGAGAAGAATGGGAAATGATGATTTTGTTCACTGATATTCATTTGGATATTGAAGATGGGTAATTCAAGAAATCGAGAATAGTTTTAAGGTCACTTACTCTCTCAATGATTAAATCCATCATGAGATGATTAAGGATATTTATTTTCATCATATATGTAGGGATTTAAATAATCAGGACACATTGAGTATTTTTTATCATTGTCCCAATAGTAATCTCAATTTTTGAAGCAATTAGAAGTCGCTCTATCTTTGAAGAATTATGTAATATTTTTAAGACCTAAAATGTGAATTGTGTTTTTCAAATATGAAATGAGTAGATATGGACTTTATTTATCAATGTATAACATTTTTGAGACTTAAATCTCATCATTAGAAGTCAACCATGTTGTGAAAGACTCTTTAAAACATAATGTGAAATTGGATGAAATTTTAACAGATTTTTTATTTATATTTCCATAGTATCCTTTTGAGAAGGACGAATTTTTTAGTTTTTTTTCTATTGATGATATCAACCTATTTTATCCATAAAAAATTTTAAGAATATGTTGATGAGAGTAGGAATATTAACATCAAATAGGTTATTCATATTTAGGGGTTTTCTAAAGTAATTGTTCTGATTGCAACTCGGGCCTTACATACCACTTTTGGAAGAATATTCTTTAAGATTTGGGCACTCAGTTAAAATTGATCATGGATTACCAACTTCTGATTGATGGACAAATATAACAAGCTGACTAGATTTTAGAGGATATGCTCTGACATGGAATCCTTTATTTCAGTGTATCATGGGGAAATATTTATCATTGGATGAGTTCTCCTATAATAATAGCTAAAAATCCTCAATAATAATGGATCCCTTAAAATACTTATATAGAAATATGTTTTGGTATCCTTTGTGCTGTTCTGATTTAGATGATCGCACAATGTTGGGATCGAGTGTCATTTTGGAGAGGATGAGAAATATTCAGTTGATTTTAAAAATGATTGATGATAGATTAGAGTCCCAAAAAATATTATATTAATCATCATAATAATATAATAGAGTTTTATATAGATGGTCTGGTGTTTCTAAAAGTCTCTCTTTAGCTATTACACCACTGTTTGATGAAGTTTGGAAAGTTGATGTTATGATTTGTCAAACCTTTCATGATTGTAAACCATCTTAGGAATTTTTCATGACAATTATCCAGTACAACCTTGAGGAATATGATCCATGATGTGTTTCATGATTCTAATCTAAACAGATACTACCCAAACCTATTTCATGTGCTAAAATGGTAGTGTTTGGATTTTGAACATGACACGTCTATTATTGAGCACCTACAAGTGTTACAGATTATGATGTCCAATAAATTTGTTCTAAATCAATCCCTTTAGTCTATGTATTATGTAATCAAGGATTGGAAAACCACGACACTTTTGAAAATGGGACCCTAATAAAAGGTTAGGGGCATCACCTTTTTGTAGAAACTGAACCGTGAGGACTTTTTGGGGTTATAAAGTGGTACAATGAAGGGAATTATTACACATGTAGGGTCAATATTATGTATTATTTATTTATTTTAGATATATTTAATCTATAATTATAGTTTCTAGGTTTTTGGGATCAGAAACAAGAATTTTTGGGAAAAAATGGTAGTGTACATGGTTAATGTATAGTTTTTGGTAACCATACTCCTAACCATGTGAATAATAACATGAAGAGATGTGAAATTTCACACATATCCACATAGTTTTTCTGGCCATGAAAGACCATAGAGGAAATCATGCAACATAATGAAGTGGATTGGGAAAACCATAATGAATAGAACATGTTTGGTAAAACCATGTATCCTATCCATAATTGAAAAAATGCTTGTGTTCACCAAACCAACCTCTTAGGATTTTAACTCCTATCACACATTCCCCCCTATGTGTTCATATATCCTCCAATCTGTAAAAGCTTTTCCTCCCTATCCCTTTGATTTATCATTGACTCTTAGTCAATTTATTCATGGTATCACTTTATTTCATGAAATTTTCTTCTCTTTTTTACTCATATCACCTTGTTCTTCCCTTCCCATAGGGTTATGAAACCCCTAGATCCCACTTAAAGATAAACCTAGGGTCTTGGATAGGGTTTTTATGAATATAATTTATGTCTTATAATATTTTGGAATCTCTCATCCAATTTCTAATGTCTATAGGAATTTTAGATGATGTTTTTTTTATTTTTGAGGTAGGGGTCTCTACTTACCCAAACATTCATTTATCTTAACTTGGTTGTTGAGTTTTTTTTATATTATAATATTATGATTTTTTTATTGTTAAAGATGTTTATACATGTGTAATTGTTTTAGTTGTCTCATTTAAAAAAAATAATGAATTTTCTTGAATTTCTTCTTTGAAATCATGTTTATTCGTATAAGGTTTTTGATAGAATTAATTCATGAAAATTCTTATTTTTTATATGGGATTTCGACGATAATTTGAAAGATATTTTTTATGAATTTTTATTATTGATCATGTTCTTTATTATATGTAAAAAATAGGGATATGGATACATATAAGAGACCTTATGTGTGTTGATTTTAGGATGGGTGTGACCATATAACTATTCATGTGCCATCTAGGGTCTTTTTTTGGTGTCCTCAAGAGGAAAAGGATATTTTATTTTTTTAGTTTCATGTAGTTCATACATGTGAATGTGAGGGAGTTATAGACCCTTTTATCCCAATGTTTGAAGCTCCCCTTTTTTCAAATCATATTTGGATTTGTTATATATTACTTTTATGTAATTCCCATCTATTGGTTGTTTATAAGAATGTTGAATATTTATTGTTTCCCTATATTTTATTCTTGATTATTTCCAAAACCATGAAATATACTAAATTTATTTTAATAAAATAGTTTCAAAAGTATTGTTTTTATACTTGAACTACTGGGTTTCATTTTGAAATTTGTTATGTGGTTTCATGGTGGAAGACCTGTTGGATTTTACTCACATGCTACCTATTTCCTTGGGTAAATGAAAACATTTTTTCCTAACATAGAAAAACTCATAGGAGTTGAATATTAATGTAAGTGTCATGGGGTGTGGAAAATAAAATTTTTGCTATATTAAAATATAGAATAGTGGTTAACCTAGGTTTTCTTCAGAAAAGAGTTAATAACAATCAGATTTGCCACTTTTTTGTTAATTTGTTTGCTTTAGAAATTGGGATAAATGAAAAGAAAAGAAATTAAGAAAAATATATAAAATAAATTGAAATATAATTTGATTAAAAATAGTAATATAAAATTGGATGATCAGGTCAGGGTTGGATTTCCATTTGCAATGTTATCATAGTTCCATTTTATCCATTTCTCTATTGCTAAGCCGATTAAACATAGATTCCAAAATTGCTTATTCTAACTTATTTGGTCAATGGTGTTGGTGAGAGTAAAACATAATAAGATCTTTTCTAGTCTACTCATTTTCCTTTTGTGAAATAGTTTCAGAGAATACTCTCAATTAATTTAGGAAATTTCCAATTGGGTCTTGTTTATCCCAAACAATTTTGAATATTCACTACAATTCTCACATGTACTTACAATCACCAAGTACTTAAACACTAATCTATGATTTATTCCATAGTATATAGACCAAAACCGAGTAAGGGAAATAATTTTCATTAAAAAATAAATAATAATAATAGAATATAAAATAAAATACAATCACATAAGATAATATAAACTGTTATTACAAATTGAAACCGACATTTCCGAATAAAGAAAACATTGTATAACTTAATGGGCATGAACTAAAAAATTATAAAATGGAAATACTAACCTTCTCCAATAACTCATAAGATTTACCCTACCATGGTCAAGGTAATTGAGAATAATGGGGAGGAATAATAAATTAAAAAACTAAAACAAAGAAAAGAGGGAAGAAAAGAACATGAAAATGTATCCTCCATATTCTATCTTCCCGATGTTCAATTTCGATTCTCCAACCATCTCATCAAATCAGGCTAATTTTCATTCTTAAATGTGGTGAGGAATGGATGTTTCAGTCTAACCACGATTCTTCAAGGTATTTGGAGTAGTGTGGAATCCGTTATGGATGAATTAGTATCCATGACCTTTTCTGGCACCCAAACACTAGTCCACCAACCCAAATTTGAGATATTGAAAGGCATCATAAATGATATAATTTATCCATGAGATTTAATTTGAATCTTCCTCAACTAGTTGGATTTATAACCCAGCTAGAATCATCCAATTTGGTGGTCATTATCAAGATATATTCCTCATTGAATTAGGTAAGGTCCATTCTGTCGTCCAGAATAAGTGTTCATGTTGACCTATTTTCTTTCGCTTGTTGGAGTTCGAATTGGATATAGGCATAGAAGACTTATTTTTAACCCATGAATAATTTCATCCTTAATATAAGGAATAATATGATTTTTATGAAAATTTTAGGTGTTATGATTGAAATACAGAGGAATCATAGATCATTTTAATGTCCAAAATTAACCACTTTTCACATTTATGGTCAAAACTTACTGGAAAACATAAAATGATCCATAGAAGCTCAAATTAGTTAATTGTAAGGGATACTATCATTGAAAAACATTTTAATAATTATTAAAATATTAACTCTATCAATTCTCCCAGACTTATCACATGGACTCCTGGACAAGTAAACATCAAAATTAAAGAAAAGAAAATTTAAAAACATATATCCTTGAGATCCAACAATTTAATTACCATGAAACAAAATATATCATTCCTCATAAAAAAAATATATAAATTTCAAAAATTAAATCATTCAATATGTTTCAACTTCATTTATCCTCCCATTCATAGAAAACACTTACCTCACTTGTATTTTCTCTCATCACTCAAATTTTACCTTTTTCGCAATACCTTTCTCATCAAAACCATACAAGGGTCACCATAGGCTTGATAAATTTCTACATCTCCACCAGATGTGAGTCAAGGACATAATTTTATCATGATTACATTTTAGGGTTGTTTTCAGGATTTAGGTTGATAGGATTTAGATGTGAAAACTTCTGGGGCAGAATGAGGAGGGCTTGGTTCTTTTTAAAGAAAAATTACATTATTTTAATTTTCACTCAAATACAGTCACCTCATCACTCCCATTAGTAGAAAATAAGCTCCATCAATATGAAAAATCAGTGAAATTTTACACCATTCATCATTTTATAAAAAAATGTTTCAATCATCTCAAACATGATTTTTCTTGAAATATCCAGATAGGGACAACTTTCTTATTTTTAATTGGAAGCTCCATAATGGAAAAACTTTTTATAAATGAAAGCTCCAGATAAGGAGAAAATTTCAACAAAATGATTTTTTTTTTCAGCATAAATCACATCTATTCAACATTTTATATTCCACCCAAAGTATCACCAAATTAGGTAGCATAAAACAAGACAGTTTCCCCCCCACATAAGTTCAACTAGATTATGAAATTTAACTTCAATAGAAGGTTGGATATGGAATATTGTCTTATGATGTGGCTATACTAATAAGTTGTTCATGTCTACTATGGTATATTGGGATTAAATGTTCATGGTAGGCCATATTGAAAAATATTTGAAGAAAAGCCGACTTTAAAACCAAAGAAATGCCTCAATAATTTAAAACACTTGTACCTCAAACCCTCAAGTCTTGACAGGAATAAATCAAATTATGGTTAAATAAATCATGTTATGGTTTTATAAATAAGTGATTTGAAAAAAATGAATATGAAAAAAATGCTTTAGAGTCCTCACAGGAAAGTGATTTCAATGATAAAGACAGTGAATTGTGGCATGGGATTCAAAAATCAGTATACATTTCATTAAATTCATAAAATATAAACCTGAAAAAAAATTCAATTTTAGCTTTCAATTAAGCTCTGTTTCATGGGATAAATTGTTTCAAACACTGAAATTTGTTTAAAAAATTGTGGTGATAATCATTTCAGATCAAATGTTTCAAAAACGCAAAAAATTTTGAAAAACACGAATTTTTTTTAAAATAGAAAAAACAAATAGTTGAAAATACTAAACTATAAATGTTCCCTACCCCATAATTAAATGATGTATTTTCAACAATGAATTCATTTTTATTTATCATGTAATAATATATGAAATTGTATTACAACAATCTAGAAAGTGTTAAGGAGAGGTACAACCTAACTTTTTATCCATGCAAATATGAGTTAATCTCCTAAGTGATGCACATATAAAATCCTACAACCAAAGGTAGATAATAAAAAATAATAAATTTATTGAAATACAATTAAAATATAAATATAATGATAAAATAAGGATAGAACTTGGTTTGATCCCCCATGTGGGCCCTAGGTTTGGACTGCCTCCAGATGGGCATTTTCTATTGGCTATCCCCAATCTGATGGTGGGTTGAGTTTATTTGAGATAAACCACCAACACTTCTTATTTTCATCTTGTAATTCTTCTTCTTTTTTGAGGACTGATTGAAAATATTATACAAAATCCATCCTAATGAAAATAATTTACATCTTGTATAGTGGGGTTATGATAACGAATGAGATCTCCTTTTTTTGGATGCCACTTTCATAACCTCTTCATCATTCTCCAATGGCTCCTCAATGTATGTCACACCAAAATAATAGTCACAGGGAAAATCAGAGTTTAATTTAATTTTAATAAAATTAAATCATGATAATTCAAATTAGAATTATTCCCTTTCAAATTAATTACATTTTGTATCTTTTTCCTTAAGCAAGTCCACTTGGATCTCATCTTTAACTCCTTCCAATAAATGTTCAACATGTCCGGGGAGCTCTAGGTGTTCCTCTTCAGGTGTATCCCATTATTTTTCCTCATACACTAAGTCAAAAAAATAATTTTCCAAATATGAAAATTTCAAGAAAGTGGAGGTGATAATCAACTCATTTTCAACAAAATTAGAAGGTAATGAGTATAAGAAAAAATCACCTCCAAGATTTTGTTCGGCTTTCACTGCTTCTTTAGTGGAAATTTCCCCTTTGAGGTGAGTATTATGAGATTGAGGAAGGTATTCAGGATCCTCTAATTCTTAGATCTTGTCCAGATTATAAAATTATGGAATGTAATAGGAGAAATTAGTTATCTCCTAGTCCATTTCTTCAAAAACTTTCATTTCTATGTCCTCCCTCAAGCCAACTATGAATTCTTTTAACGCATCTTCACCATTATTTGATTTCCAAAAATATCCTCACCTATTTAAAAATAAAATAAACACCATCCTTATAGAACATGGTTGAGATATTAATTTGTTCTTTCAATTTTGGGTCATTATTCCATGAATTAAATAAATGGTCATTTGAAAATATAAAAGAAATATATTTTTTTTCTTTTTTTTAAAATGTCAAATATTAATAATTAGATTGTGAAACTGCCTCACTGTAAATGATACCATGTTTTGAAATGTTCCTATCATAGGGGTGTGGAAAAATAAAATATTTACTATGTTAAAATATAGTTTAGTGGTTAACCTAGTTTGTCTCTAGAGAGGAGTGCACACCAATCATGATTGTCACTTTGATATTGAATTTGTTTAGTTTAGAAACTGAGAGAAATGAAACAAAAAGAAGAAATGAAGTAAAAAATGGGAAATAAATTAAAATATCATATTATTGAAATTAGTAAAATAAAATTGGGTGATCATGTTAGGGTTGTATTTCTAATTGCAATGTTATTATTGTTCGATTTTATCTATTTCTCTTCTACTAACCCGATTAAAGTGGGATTCCACAATCATGTTCTCTCTCATCTTTGGTTAATGGTGTATGTGATAGTAAAACATAACAAGATATTATTTTAGTCTAATATACTTCCTTTTGTGAAAATGTTTCATAGAATACTCTCAATTAATTTACGAAATTCCCGACCGGGTCTTGTTTATCCCAAACACTCTTGAATATTCAGTATAACTCTCAGACGTACTAATAATGGCCAAGTATTTCAACATTAAGATATTATATATTTAATCATATAAAGACAAGAACCTATTGAGGGATATAATTTTAATTAAACAATGAAATAATAACAACAAAATACAAAATCAAATACAATCTCATAAGATTATATAAACTGTTTTTACAAATTGAATCCAACATCACAGAATAGAGAAAATGTATTATAACGTTAAGCGCATGAACTAAAACATTAAAAATATAAATCCTAAACTTCCCATAAGAATAATAATATTTAACCCACCATGGTAAGGGTAATTGAGAATAATTATGAAGATAAAGGCATTACAAAAATAAGAATTAGAAAAAAGATCGAAGAAAGAACATAGTTTTTCTCCTCTAGAATTTGTCCTCCAAAATGATAGATTCGGTTACCCACCTCATCATTAAATCAGTCAAAGGACCCATCTTATAAGATTTGAGTGATGGTTTTTTCCATCTAAAAATGTTATTTCAAGGAATTTTGAGTAGTTTTGAATGAGTTATGGCTGAATATTAGACCTTAAAATTTCTCAATGCCAATCACTATTTCACCAACCCTACTCCGACCAGTTGAAGGGTAATTTAAAGGAAATAATTTATCGATTAAATTTAATTTGAAACTTCCATGACTAATTGGTTTTATAACCCATCATGAATCATCCAATTTTGTCTTTGGTATCCAGAGATATGCCCCATTTAAAGAGGTAAGGTTCATTCTGCCGACAAAAATAAGATTTCACATTGACCAATTTCTTTTGTATTTTTTGAGTTCTCATTGGATATTGGTACATAAGAATTATTTATATCCCGCGAATTATGTCATCCTGAAAAAGGAATAATGTGAATTGGATGAAAATTGTAGGAGTTATGCTTGAAATATAGAGGCAACATAAATATGTTCAATGTCCAGAATAAACAACTTTTCACATTTAAGCTCAAAACTCAGCAAAAAACATAAAATGATACAAATAATCTCTAATAGGTTAATTTGAAGGGATTAAACCATTAGAAAACATATGATTAATTATGAAAATTTCAACTCTATTATTAAGGCAAATTGATGCTCACATAATCTTCCACGATATGGGTTAGTGGTGGCTAAGGGTGTCAAGGAGCTAGTTCGGTCCATCGGTTTAGGTTCCCATTTATTTTAGAATTTTTAAATATTGAAAATTTAATTGACGAAATAAAATGGGATTTTATTACTCTCATGTTTATATATTAGATATCAATACTTCCTATTTTATTTATATTTTTATTTTTATTATTTTTCTAACTCATATAATATGTTTAGTATAATTTATATTGATTGTCATAGCATATTTGATAGTGTGGACATCCAACCAATACAGGGGTCATGCTGGAACGTTGATGCTAAAATTGTTCTCACTTACTTTTCATTGATACCTTGGAACTATTCTTCATCTTGGGGTGATCGATAACACACCTCAGACCTTGTAGTTGGCCAAACCATGTGAAATGGTAGGTTGACCTGGGTTGGTGCATTATATAATCTCCAATTAATTTAACTCATCCCAAAACTACTTTAACATCTAAATAAAGTTCATGTTACTTTAGTTTAATAAATTTTGAATGAAATTTATGGAACAGTTGAATAGTAGCTTCTAGAACACCGATCCTCTTCAACAAATTATGATCATTTGGATAATATTAAATGTAAAATTATTCTAAAAATAATACTTTTGGACTTTGTCTATAGATATGGGTAAATTATGAAAATTGAATAATCATGGTTCCAGAAACCTAAACATTCTTAGCACATCTAAATCACTTCAAAAAATCATAGTATAAATTCAAATCATCTTCAATAAAAATGATAATAATTAAAAATATTTATGTAGTATATTATTACTTCATATAGTATTTCAGTAGATCTCCCACTACCTCAAAAAAAATTACTCTATCTCTAACATCATCCAAGTATATTATTAATGTAACATTCATCTAAACCATATGATAATAATTATTTTGAAATATTCATCACTTAGATTTATTAACTTTTTTATAGAGATAAAATATCCCAAAATATCATTACTATAGGGAAATATTATTATCATTTTATCATTTCAATCTCAGGGAATGAAACAATGTTCTATATTAAATTTGAACTGTAAGCATGCTGAATTTTTGTATACTCAAAGAAAAATCATATATTTTATCTCATACAAATTTACTTATCCAAATTTCGTTTCCATGTGAATGGATATCCAAGAGTTTCTCAGGTTGAATATATCACTTACTTGTTTATATATGTATTGAGGTCAACATACTTACAAGATTGAAGGTGTTCCTTTAATAATCATTCATTATTCACAACTCAACATATTATAATACTTGGATTGGGAATTTCATAATCATGATTGGGTACTCCAATCTCCTTTATTATTTTTTCCTTCAACACATATTGGTATCATGCATATTGACTTCATGGTTATTGAAAAAAGTAAAAATCAACATCAAGTGGGTTCAAAAATCACCCACATACGATTCCTTATGAATAAAAATATAAAAAATTAACATTAATATGTTTTATTCTACTTTCTTCTCTCTCCTAACCCCTATTGAAAATAAATACAAATAATCTTGAGATATGGTGGTATCATTACAATTAAATATATACACCATCAATTATTCCACTCTAAGTATACCTAATAATTTCTAAGTGTAGAAAAAATAGGGTCTAATCTAGATAAAAATGGATAAACAAAATCAAATCAGAATATGATAACAACTCTAAACTGATTTATTAGGATCCATTCAAACAAATGTTTAGCGAGATATTAAAATTTTAATATATTCTCATGATAATTCCAACAAAAATTTATATTCTCACATAAACAGACATGTTAAAACATTCAAAACACCTAGTTGGTCATGTTTTAAAAATAACCTTTGATGTTCTCATTTTTCATTTCATTGATCAATTAAACCTCTCCCCTTTAACTTCATAATTTATTCTTTCAAATCATGTATGAGAGATAATGAAATCATTCCTTTTCAAAGGGACTTTCAAAAAACTATTCTAGAATTCCAAATTTACACAATATAAATTGTTCAAGTAGATCTCTCAAATTTCAATCCCTCAAGGGACACATCAAATTCACCTCAACATGGTTGATCTCTTCATTTATAATCTTAATGATACAAAAAATTATATCATTTACAATATGGTTACTTCCTTTAAACCATGAATATAAATTCTATTTTGACCATTTTTCTAGTTTTAAAAAATTCATAAAATCACCATAAAATCCATAAATATAATATAAAATCTCAATGTATGGTATTAAGGTTGGAATTATTCTCCCCTTAGTGAGATAAATAATGTTTTAGGATACTTTTCAAAACAAATAAAACTTCATATTAAACTTTATTTTGGTGTGATATTTTCTTGCTTTTTTTTCCTTATTTTCTTTCAGATTTTTCCTTATAAATAATAGATTTTTTAACTTTTCCTACTTATACTTTGTGTGGGAAATTATTTTTACATATTCCAACAATGTGTGTTCCCATATATAATATTTCTTCATCTTGTTTATCATTTATTTTTTTCTTATATAATGATAAAATAGTCCTTTGTTACATGACTAGATTTCTCTCACTTCCCATACAATTTCTTGGGAATATCCTCCAATAAAAAATTTTCTTATTCATTTATTATATTGATTGTTCATTTTTATTTATATCTCCAACATATATATTAAAACTCATGGACTAATTAAAATATTACACAGTTTGACCTATTATTCTATAATGGAAGTAAATTCTTCTTCCTTGTAACATATTTCCCCAACCTATTAGTTTGGGCTAAGTCAGACGAGTTACTTATCAGAGATGGTGTTCTATAAACAACTAATTATAAATTTATTATATGTATATTCAAGAATTTGGATATAAATAAAACATATTATTAAATATTGTTCATTTTTCTCTATGAACTCAACTTAATAATTTACTATAATATATTTTGAATTAATAACATCATTGAACTTCCACGCTATGATGAGAACATTAAAGTATCATGATGATATTATTAAAAATATCTATGGTCCTGTAATAAACTATGATAGGGAAAATAATATATAGAATAATAGAAATGAGTACGCATAATTTAATGAGAATTCTTATCATGAAATTTTCACTTATTAATTTCCATGATGGGAGATTATGAGAATAATCCCACTAGTCGGAATTCTACATGGTTTGATGTCATTGGATATTCCTATTTGTGAGTATGAGTAATGATCCTTAATCAGTAGTATTATCATTGATTCATGTGATGAATCATCTCTTTTTATTTACTGGACAAAATAATGAATCCATACAACAATGGGAATGATTTTACAAAGGGTGTGTTGCGAATGACAGGTTACTAATGGATAAGTTGAGGAAAGATTTTTCCCTTTAATATTTGTGGAATTTTATATCTTGGCCCTTTGAATGGAATATAACTATCCCATTAATTCCATGAAAATGTTGTATTGATGTGTTTAAATCAAATAATCAATAAAATATGTATCAAACATATAGGTATATTCCATATATGTGCATACTTCTAGGTGATATATTATAAAAAAATGATTATATTACATAGTGAGGGTTAATATATAGTTGTTGAAATTGTCACATTAAGTTATTTCTCTTAGGATCCATAACCCATTTCTAGATAGTAATCTTGGAATTTAGGCATCCCATCCAATTCTAAAAATGTTTGGAAAGAATAAATGAACACTTTTTTAAATTTTAGTAAATGTGGCATAAAAATGAGTTATTATTGGTGCTCCAATTATTTTAGGATAAATTTAATGATAAATTAGAAGGGTAAATTGGGGGTTTCACTCATAGTATAATCAGGATTCATATATACTACATTCCACAGGATTCATGTCATCAAACACCACTAAATGAGTTTATTCTTTCATAGATGATTATGTATTTTTAATGGGAGTCATTAAATAATTAAATAAATTCTATTTTAATGAGATAATATCTCATAGGAATTAGGGAAATTTTTCATATGATTTAATTGAATATAGAATTTTATGGGTAGGTTATACCTTATATTTATCTTTTTTTACATGAAATTTCATGTGTCATGTGATATGAGAGAAAGGGTAGGTGGGTGGGAAAAAACTAAATTAGAAGAAATGTATATTAGATTAATATGACAAATGTTTGGTTTCTATTTTCACCATGAAAATTTTTCCTCACATTTTTCATTGAGTTAGATATTTCTTGTGAATCCATTAAATAATGATATTTTAGTATAATTGTGGAAGGAACCCTTAAATGGAGAAAAATGATGAATTTATTATCCTTGAGGGGTTCTATATATTGATTTTTGATATTCCACCCCAATTGATGATAAAAGTGTGGTTTATTTGACGGTTTCATTGATTTTACTTGTAAGATGTGGCCTCACTAAAAGGGGTAACTTTTGAAATTAGATTTGGATTATCTTGAGAGGCCCCATGAGACCTATCACTATCATAAGAGGGATTAGAATGAGGTTTGACTGGTTGGTTAGCAACCTTATGGTTGACTCTCCTTAATATTTATTGTTTATAATGTGTTGGATGTGGTTTTAATAAGATAAGTCATCACTAGAGAGGTGGCATGTGAAATATAAAAGAACTAAATTGTATAGGTAAATGGTGGTATCATATTATAATGAGATATAACCTAATAATAGTTTTGTGTTGAGTGGAATATCATGTGGGAGATATTTCTTGATATCATAGGCATGGTATTGTGTAGTTATCATATAAGGGAATGTGTCATTAGGGATATGATCGATGAAGGTTATGATTTATACATTGGATGGATGAGATCTAAACAAGGTGTATTAAAAGTTTCAATTCATGTTATTTAATATTTTATATTATTCATTGACTAGGTATCCAATTAAATGGTGTTATTATCACATGATGTGGATTTTGTTATTAGTTATGGGCTAATATAAGGCTCAAAATGATTTCATTTGATTATGATTATTATCTAAATGTTTTTTGTTACAAACATGATACAATGATTATTATCCAAGGGAATGATGTGACTATATCATGAATACTATTCATAGAAATTCCTAAGGATTATATATGTATATATAGCATATGATTCTAATAAGTGTTCCTAAGGATTGGTGTCTATACAAACCTATTATCAAGAATATGTGTCTTTGGGTGGGTGGTTCTACCAGTCTTATATTAGGACAGATATCATGACTACTCCAACTATTACAAGATCTGATCCTATGTCCAAGTATAATTACTATAATCATAAAATTTATGGATATTACTAAATATAAGTCTATTTAAATTCTATCCATGATGTTTTGAAAAAATTCGGGGTCAGGATTCTCATGGACTACTATCCGGATCATTTCTAAGGATTTTCCGTATGGTCTTGCACTAAAATGTCAAACCTGTTATAATGGGGTTCACTCTTGGGGTTGGATGTTATTGACATGTTATCATAATAATATATGAATCCTAAAATCATGGTTATTTCTCCTACATATAAATTTCACTTACTTATTATTAAAATGATCATCAAATACTTTTCTTGGATTCAGATATAAGTATGTTGATCTGGTTTTCAGGGGGTTCCCTCGGAGGGATGGATATTTCTAACATGATATTAGAATTCTACCTTGTTTTAGGTATGATCTTTTTATTAATTTTTAAAATGATATTCTAAAAATTAATATCACCTAACATGGATCTATATTATATAGTTTTATATGTACTTGTTAACTCTGACATATGAGGGCCGACAATTTATTTTTTGGATAGGGCTAGTATGAGGTGGAGCCACCATTATTGGGAATGAAATCCATTCTTATATACATCTATGAAACCCTTAAAGTATATAATATTAAGATAAACAAGGTAGTTTAAATAATGCTGGTGTCTATCAAATCACTCAATGATGTAAATTCTATTTTAAATGTTCTTATCATTGCTTACATTTTATGTTTTATAAGAATAAATATAAATATCGGATTATATTATGGTTAATTTGGTGTTATAGACAAATTTTTATACCCATAAGCTATATGTTTAAATTTTTATGTTTTATTAACATATCCATTGCGTTAAGGTTAGGTAAAGGGATCTAGTATAGGTGATTGAGATGAAATTTCTAAATGGAATATTTGGAGGTAGTGATGAGGCACGGTTGGGGTACTTATTATATATCCTCTGTTTATTTATTTTATTACCTTTTTAATATACCTTATATTTAATCAAAACCCTGAGATATTAATCTTTCAATGTATGACTATTATGGTCTGACAACAGTTTATTATGTTATAGGATGTAATATATTAATTTTTATAGTCATAATTCCACTATGATTCTATATTATATTTTTATGTTTATATATAATATATTATTTATTGTCATTTATGGTTACCTAATATGGGTGTTTAGTCCCCCTATTTTTTTCATCAATCACTATCACTAGTTAAAATCATTTAGTATACGAGGTGTTGTGCTTTTGGTCACATTACATTCCAGATTTTGCTGATAGACTGGTAACCAGAGTGGGAAATTACACAAACTAAAACCCAAATATCATATTCAAATATTTTACCATACTTTGAGTCTATGTTTTCTTTCCTATCATAACATGGATATTTTACTCCATGGTCCTTACACAATATAATCATTTTCTCTCAAAATTTGCATAACCCACTCATACTGGATGATGGAAGTCTTGATGTATCCACTCTTTGAAAGGAATCTCACACTTTGTGTGTTTAGGGGTTTTACAGATAGCACCATATACATTCTATATAAAACTTCATATTATTTCATCTCATAAATTATTTATGTATCTGTATGCTTATAATTAGTTATTCTATGAATATTGGGATTATTTGACTAAATGAATAGTTCTCAATTATGATAATATATATCTATTATACGATGAGTTATTTTTGTTACACCTATATAAAAAAATTAATTGTAATATTTAAAACACACCGAATGAAAATTGTATTTCAAATTCCTTTCATGTAATTAATTAAAATCTTATGAAGTCAAAATCATTATAAATAACATGTATGGGGTGATAGTAGACAACCCATTTTTTAAAACATATATTATATTCTCCCAAGATAGTGAGAAATCTAAATCAATATAAAATTATCCATTAATATTTACAAAATAATTATTTAAAGTTTCAATAATGATATTCATCCAAAATATTTAAGAATAATAATAAGAAATCATTATTTTGGAACTATAATAAAATTAGACGTTTATTTTCATTGAAATAAATTAACTCTTTTGTAATAACTATAATCAAACACCAAAAGTTCATGGTATTACACATATAGAATAAATTAAAACAAATTTAAATTAAGTTTGTTAATATGTATGAATAAAAAATTCATATAGTAATAATATTCAATATAAGGAATATATATGAAAAAATTTTATAAATTGAAATAAGATATTTATAAACACTTCATTATTTAATCATATAATATATAAAAAATTCACACACACATGAATATAAAAAGAAAGAATCATAAAAAAATTATATATTTTTTTAAATATATTCAACATAAATATAAATGATTTATGTTCATAAAATAAATATGAAATATTTTATTTATAATTAATGAGAAAATTTTAACTTTTCTTAATTTAGGAAATATATAATTAATATGAGAATAAAATATTAACAACTAATATTTCATAATGTAACCAATTTACATTATTTAAAGTAATATATATCTTAATAATGTTTTCCATGAAAAATATCATCTTTTGAAAAAATATTACACCTTCACAAACATTTTATTATAGTTTAGATTCATATTGATTCCATACAATCTCTTCAAACCTAGGATGATGAATGTTTTTATGATAAGTAGTTAATATATAGAACTTTTATATATATTATATTAAATATTTCATAGTTATTGAAAAATTAAATTGTAAATAATTTCTTATTTAGACTCATGTCCCTTAATTCATTTTTCATGAATTTATATTAGACAAGATTCTTCTTATGATGTATCCATTTTAGTGTGCATTTTTTTAATATTATGTGCAATCAAGTTAATATTAAAATATTTTTACATCCT
This sequence comes from Viscum album, assembly GCA_963277665.1. Lineage (NCBI taxonomy): Eukaryota > Viridiplantae > Streptophyta > Magnoliopsida > Santalales > Viscaceae > Viscum > Viscum album. Next base: position 1,157,018,278 of record OY728126.1, read on the forward strand.
ATAATTTCATTTTCATTGAATTATAATATTCTTATATAAATTAAAATTTAGTAATAATTGAAAGTTGCTTTAGTTAAAAAGTTTATAAATTTTAAATAAATATATCAAAATTATGTATTGAATTAAATATTATATTTTTGGTGAAAAAATAAAAACATTATTAAAATAGTGATATATGGTAGAATGTGGTATATATGATATCAACATTTTTGTAATCATGACAATGATTTTTTCAAATTAGTGTCATTGGATTAATGTACATAAAACTTTTATATTAGTTCTATAAAAGGTGGAGTGGATCACTAAAGAGTGATGTGAATCAGATGATATAATAATATAATATTTTATTTCACATTTTTTTTCAATATATAATTCAAAAAACCTATTAATTTCCATTATTCCTCTCATTTGTCCTCACTAAAAAAATTCTAATTTATACTTCAGATTTATCTAAATACCTTTTTTCCCTTAATTATCACACCAATTTGTGTAAATTTTATGTCTTAAACGTTTATAACTAAATCTAGGGAAAAAATAAAGATATTAGATATCTATATTTTCTCATTTTAAAGTTTTAAAATAAGTTTTTTTTGTAATATTTGTTTTTTATTTTTTGTTCTAGAGTCCATATTTTATATTTAGCATTTCCCTATGTAATTTTTAATTATATCTATTGAATTATTTTTATATAAATTTAAAATTAAATATTTCTTAAAATGTGATGTTAGGAATACCTAGTTCTAACCTAATAAAGACCTTATAGGATATTATTAGTATTAACAAGAAATGATTCTTTTGTACATGACTAGATAATCTTGGAACACTATAATGAATATTTTATATATATCAAAATTATAGTAGAGATATATATAATCATCCAATTATAGTTTACTGGATTGTTTTCAATTACTGAATTAGTAACCCCTCATATGATCCTTTGATATATAAATGTTTCTAGGGGTTTAATTTAGTAAAGTAAGTTTCATGATGGATATAAAATTATTCATTTAATTAAATTATATTCATCAATGTATCCATGAAATTCTATTTAGTAGAGAGACCATTAACAATTTTATATATTATATGCTTTTTTGGGTTAAAATTGTAATTCCATCATAGTTGACATAAGGGTAAGGAAAAAACTTCCCAAACAGAACCAAACCAAACTGAACCAAAATGATGTTTCTTTATTTTAGTTTGTTTTGTGGTGGGGATTGAATAAAACCCCATGGTTTGAATTTTGTTTTAAGTTCCAAATTAAACAACACTTCTTAAACCCAATTAAACTGATTTTTTAAAAAACATAATTACATATTTCTATATCATCTAACCCCAAGAATTTATTCAATGATCCAAAGCATCATACAAATTTTATTTCTAGTAATTTTTAATGAACAAAATTTTGAAAACCCATACCATTTAAAAACATTATTTGATGATTTATTAAATAAGTATACATATAATACAATCCAAAAATATTTAGAGGCCTATTTTATTTTGTTAATTAGTTTCATAACACATTAAAATGTAATAGGGATACAATGATATTAATTTAAACTCTATAAAATTATCTTGTAATTCCTTTTATCTTATAAAATTTAATGGGATAACCTGGGGGAGAATATAAGAACGAGGTGAGCTATAAATCCCAATAATGATATAATCAACTAATTTCATGGTGAAGGTAATAAATGTGACTCAGGAGTCATATCATATTGATCTAAAATGGTGAGAATCATAAATATGAACATCGAAGAATGATATAAGATGATAACATCATGGAATCAGAATAGTTTAAAAACAAAATTAAACATGACATAATAAACATAATACAATGATAACTACCAAAAAATTATAATATTGTGTTCTTAGGATATCTACTGATGAACAACACTTGGTATCTCATGAGATAATGTTAACATATCAGCTTGACTTACCATTAAACCAGTATTTAGACCGGTGGGTCAAATGACCTTAGGCACCTCTCCTTATATGCCAAAGGTTGCCGACTAGAAGCAAGGGTCTTGGAAGGTGATAGTGTGGAGACTATACCAAATTATTTGAGATGCACAGTAGTATTATCCGAGTATAAGAATTAGATAACAACATAAGTAGTAAATAGTAATGATAATAAAACGAAATAGAAATAATAAAAATCTAATAAAAGTGGCTAATTACATTTTATATAAAAGATGTATGTGTGACAAGTAAATGACACATATCCAAAAGCAGTAAACAAAATATCATTCTTTACAAGATGGAACAATATAGGACTGAAATAAAGAAAATAGAAAACAATATCCAAAGAGAAACTCCATGATCATCCTGATCTCCAGTTTATTCCTTTTCCCCTCTCTCTAGGCACTAGAATACATCAACAAGCAAGTTCTAAGGTTCGAAGTACTATGAAAAGGAATGGTCAACAAGGGTATCCCAATGCAATGAAGGTCCGAGTATGGTGTGAGATATGAATCTGAGTATGCCGGGACCATTTATGTCTTGCCCTATCCATTGAATGAAATATAAATTCAACTATGTGCATGCATGAAGTATTAATGATAAAACTGGAGAATAAATAAAAACCCATCCGGGCCCTTAAGGGATACCTGACAGCTATACCAGCTTCGGCACGTTACTGGGATATCATTCAGATCATGTCAATTTAATATTTATACATATATATAAATATATTTATAGTATCGTTATGTATATACATATATAAATATAGATGTATGTTTGGGTGGTTTGGGACATACGACTTCCATCCAAAGTCAAGGGGATCTCTCATGGTCTACCCCAAACCTAGGTCTAAGAGCTCTTTTAATCTCATGGAATATATGCATTATTTTTAAATTGGGGTGGATCAGGACATACCAATGTCATCAAAATTATAGGGGAGATCACAGGGTCTTCCCTAAACCCAAGTCCAAGATCCATTTTAATATCTTTTCCTCTATGTGATGGCAAGACCGGGACATAACACATATGAATCCAACAACCGGACTACAACCTAATTTGATTTACTCACAGGGTATTAAGCCTGATTATAATGTAATAGATCATTTATTATCCATGCTCATCAGACCTCTCAAACCATCATTTCAGTATCAATGTAAGGGAGCATAGAGGAATCATGCTCATTTGGCCCTCCCTTACCATCTTTAATATAATCACATTTTTAATATAAATCATCAGGCAATACATGTTATGCTTCTTAGATATCCATATCATTTTACACATAAGAAACCACTTAAAAAATTCTACTTAAGTAACCCAATGTTATGTATTTATAAAGACATGGTTACACATTTTCATCCATTCTCGTGGAAGTCATCTCATGTAAATCCTTTAATTCAAGGTAAGAAATTCATTATGACCTAGTCACTTAACCAAAATAATTTCATTAAATATGACTTCCACATTCAAAGTCATCTCATCCAATTTTCCTAGACATGGAAAATTCTTTTTAAGGGTTCATGTACGAAATTCATTTTATTCTATAATGAAACTATATCATTTAAGTTGTCATAACTAAGTCCACTTAATTTCCAAATCCAAGGGGCCATTTCATTTAAATGTTGTGATGGAATTAGTTTGGTGCTTAGGGGAGCAAGTATAAGATCACAAAAGGGAATCTCATTTCATAACTCAAAAATGGCATGTCTCAAGGTGGTATTTATCAAACATAACATCCAAGTATAAATAGAGAACTATAGAAAGTAAAGAAATCATGTATAAAGAGTATACTCGCTATATTTTTATATTGAGGGAAGAACACCTCAATTGAGGGGTTTTATTAAAAAAACATGATTTTCTTATCAATCAACCAATTATCACATTTAAGAATTTCATTATCCATATTTGGAAAAACAATTTACCTAGGAAGACATACTGCATTAATTAGATCTTATGACCCACCAATAAACAACTTAATTAATGAATGTATTAATGAATTTAAATGGCAGGGGAAAGAGATCCTACCTCAAGTGGAAACAAGTCATCCCCTTCTGGTATCGACACTTTTTAACTAAATATTGTTACTTACCCACTTTAAATATGCAACTTCACCCATATACAAGGACACGTAGCCCCTATTCACACACTCTCCTGGCCATGGGCATGTGCAATGGGATCGTTACATATATTCTTATAAGCATATCCCCATCTCTACTCACCTATGGATGAGTTTATATATATATATATATACATGGGAACACCTAACCCCATACATGTTTAATCATTTCCATGGCTGATTGCACACATAAGGGGAGAACCCACATATATATATATATATACCTATGCACCTGTAGGTGAGTCACCATTGAATCGGTGAGTTTAAACCGCATATAAAATTCCAAATAACTACATATATAACACTAAAACCCTTAAAAATAACTAAAGAAAAAATTTAAAAGGTGTGGTACCAAGCAACAAAGGAAAACAGACACCTAGGGTGTCAGTGATGAAACCAATTAATGCAAAACTACCTGAAATAGCTCAACACGCTATCGATTAATTAAAAGGGGTCAAATACATACCATGATCTTAATTAAAGAGGTTAAAAACAAATAAGAAGGTATAAAACTTACCCTAAAACGTCTTCGGTAGACCGAAACCACTTGAACCACCTCTCCTATGTTGAAGTTGTGGGAACACGAACTCGTTAGTCTAGAGAGAGATTCCGCACAACCCTAGAACCAAATAATACTGTAAAACCCATTAACCCAAAAACCTATAGTTCAAACGCAGTTTAATGGGAACCCATTAGATAGAAGTGATGAAGAAAGAGGGTAGGATAATGGAGGAGAGGGCTTACCATTCCAGGTCATGGAGGAAGTGTCAAGAAAAGATATGGAATCAGCAATCAAAGAGGGAGCCTGGAGAGGGGTGGTGTGCTTTGAAGGGGAGAGCCCTACGAGGATGGTGTGTCATGGGAGTGGGGTGAGAGAGAGGTAGGTTTAGGTTTTATTTTTCTTTTATTTTAATTTAATTTAAAAAAATACTCAGAAATAACACCGTGCAATATTTGAACACTATATGAAAAACCATGTGCTAATTGTGCATCCCCCACTGGACAACTGAAGCATCCTGCATAGGCTAGGTGCATGGTTTAGAATCTCATGAAAAACCCATGTGAAATGTCTATGTATGATTAAAATTGGGGTCACACAATTACCTGTAGTGGTCCATACAGTTCGGAAAATTGTACGCAAACCACACACCCTCTGTTTTCCTCCAATATGTTATGTATTTCGGGTCCAGTGATCTTGATACTTCTCGAGCTACTAGGAGAACATTGGGAGCCTTTTCCCAAGCCCAAAAATCAATGATTGAGATGAACCAAACCTCATAATTCTATTCTCAAGATTGATTTTGAAAATAAAATATCCAGTAAATGAAAAAGTTTAAAATACTTCACATTTTAGTCCAGTTCAAAACGAGGATCGTTGCAACCATCCCACGTTATAACTTATCATCCTCAAGAAGCCTTTGGGAATAACGCACAACTCACCCGACCTATAGGGGTCTTTAAGCTTCACTAAAATGGTAGCAATTGGTTCCCAATGCCCAACACAACCTTCAGCACCCATTTAAGTAGGAAGCAATTTAAAACTCGATCTAATTCTTTTTTCTAAGAAAAAAATCAAGATAGAACTTTCAAGATCTCATCCAACTCCAGAAACGATCACCACGTCATCTCACCAAACTTTCTTCCAAAGGTAATTAACACCTAAGTTATTAATGTTAATCATCTAACTCCAAACTACTAATCAACCATTGTTGGAATTTACCTGACATGTATGCCTTTATGAATTTTATAACGCTCCTGGCGTGATCATAAAATGATCAAACTGACGATTTCCATCGACCTCAAGTTCCACGATGAGTTGGTTTCTCATGAAAATCACCGGTCAACACTAACCACACTCATGTCCACATGAAAACATGCCTAAAAATGGTTCTTTACTGATAATCATTATTGAAGTAGATAGGGAATAAGTAAGGCCACACAACCAACTATTTTAGAAGACACCCGACTAAGAAGACCGACATTTTATCTGCTGAATCATTGTGCCTTCACCCAAGGTAACACGCTTTCAGCACAAACATGTTAATCAAATCCTACACCTGTCTTCCAATGATTTCTCAAATATCAAACCATAGGGGAAACTACACATCCCATGTGCATCACTAAAATTGAACACCCCAACCAAGATCAATGGATTTAAAGCACTAGCATGGGGTAAGGTCGATGTTTTATTAGTGCATCTTGGATGTAGAAAAAATGGGGGACATGATTGTCTCATAGAAGAATACACAGATATGTTTTTTAACTGATTCTATTCAAACATAATGCTGTCATGATTTTGAGAAAGCACCAACACATTTCTGAAATTCGCAAACCTCAAAATTACTTAAGCATGAATAACCATCACCAAAAGGCTTCTTAGGTTGTGTTTCTTTGACTTGGAATACTACTGGAAATATGGTCTATAACAAAGGTTTTGGGAAAACCGTTGGTATAGTTTACTGATTTTGACATATACCAATGGTTTGGCCAAAACCGTTGGTATAGGTCACTTATATGGACATATACCAATGGTTTTGGACAAACCATTGGTTTAGGTCCCCCCTATACAAATGGTTTGTCCAAAACTATTGGTATAGGTCCCAAATTCAAAAAATCTATACCAATGGTTCTCAAAACCATTGGTATTGGTACATGTATTTCTAATGGAATCATATTACATCGGACATTAAATAAATCAAAATTTAAAATACCTATGATAATACATATATATTTATGAAATTATGTTAACGAAAGTAAGATAGGTTACTGGGTTGGTCATTCAATAACAAACGGGAGGTTCTGGGATCAAAACCAACTAGATAATTATTTTTTGAATTACATATACCAACGGTTTTATAGAACCATCGGTATAGATTTTCATATTTCTTATACCAACTATTTCCCCAAAACTGTTGGTATAGACCTATGCCCACGACATACTTGGCAATGGTTCTCCAAACTGTTGGTATAGGCTATACCAACAGTTTGGAGGCCTATACCAATGGTTCCAAACCGTTGGTATATGGTATTTTTCTAGTAGTGGAAGGACACATTTACCAGATTCAACATGACACTCTCCACCATAAGAGTTTCCTAGTCATTAAAGGGAAAGAAGATAAACTATCCACTCACAAGAATGCTAGAACAAAAACCAAAAAAGAACATGTGACACTCCACCAAGCTATAATCACCACATCAATGAGAAAAAGGAAGGTCGAACCCAAACAGAATCATTAACAAAACTCAACCAATTCATTATTTCATTTAACACTTCGATGATAGGACATATATCAAGGTATACTACCCATGGAAAATAGAAGGTTTCAAACAACCAAATGAACAATTGACCATGCCCTTGACATGTCTAACCTAATGAAAACACACATTACCTGATGATGAAACCCATAAAAAGGTCAAAGAAAGCATGATCACCCATCCAAAAAATGGTTTCATTGGGATCCTAAAATCCTACAAGGGACAAGATCACCTGAATGGAACCAAATGTCAAAAAACTCATGACACTAGCTAGGAATTCACGTTCTAAGGGCATTACATACAACAGGCTAGCTGCTTAAGAAGATCAAGCAATGACCCAAGCATTTGGTCACACCAAAAAATGTCACTAGACTCAAGATGATCATCAATCCATTACTAAAGAGGAAACAACCTATGGAAAACACATATGGTTCTATTCTAAGGAATCTAAAACAGAAATTCCCAAGATACCCATATAAGTCAGTTTTACCAATGTTACCACTTATGGTTCTATTTCCTTATCCTTTATATTTATTAACATTTAGTCTTTAAATATTAAAAGGTTTAGCCCACATCAAGTACAATTTTTCAGATGAAAACTCAAGATACTTGAATCTTCAAATAATGCCACAAGGGAGAAATAGGGATGTTTTATAAAACCTTCTTTAAAAAATTTAAAAATCCAATAACATTCGATCATTTCTGTGAAATTTATCATAATATGTTTTTTTGAAAATCAAGGAAACCTAAAAGATTTACATTAAGACAAATTACGTTAGATCAAAGATAAAAATATTTTACATAATTAAACATTTCGGGAAGCAACATTTCATTAAATTTAACATGGGTTTCTATTTCCCTATTAATGAAGCACCCATAATATTCATGGATTGAAAATTGACTCAAATTTATTGAAACCAAAGTCAATTTATAATTTTAACATGATCACATTTATATATATTTAGAAATGGTAAGAGAAAGGTGGCCATATAACAACCTATAAAGGTCCCACAACCTTTATATTTTTCATTTGGATTCCATTTATTTATAATAAATTTCAATATATAGTTAAAATTTATCAGTTTAACCATTGTTTGAGTACAGGGGTAACTTTTTCCTAGTGATAAGTTGCCCATACACCTCATAACTGTAAACTTGCTTCTGATGTGATTGTAACCATTTAATTTATGAAAGTAACTAATTGCACATCAACCAGTCAAGGAATGTAATCATATGTAATACCACAAGAGCATGTCATTTACTCGAGACATGATGTATGGAATTACAAGCAGCTAACATAGAAGCATGTTGTAAAAATAATAATGTTAAATAATATTTGGTGTGGAACAATACTCAATAATATAAAAAACAATACACCATATGCCACTACATGGTATGGCCTTATTCCTAGAATGTTGATCTTTATGTTCTTGATAATGATTCATTCAATTAAGCTTTCGTTCAATATTAGGCCAATGTTGAAATACCAAAAATTCTATAAACCATTATGTAGTGGAAATATAATAGTCTGTCACGGTTGTGTCATATTAATTGTTACAAAAATAGCATGAATAAAAATCCCATCCCTGGTCACTCAATCATTTCCCATACATGGGGTGGTCAGTGTTGAGTCAATAAGGTTTTCCTTAGGACTTTTCCATTCATTCTTGTTTTGAAAATCAGAAACACCTTATCTTTAAGAAAATCGCTTTTATAAGGAAAATTGATTTTGTAAGGAAAATTGCTTTTGTAAGAAAAATTATCCTTATCACATTTTCATCCATATATTTCTTAAGTACAAGATTCGGATTCATTTCTAGATTTTCAGAAGTGTTTAAAGATTTGACTTAAAAGCATTCTGTTTTAGGCTCCGAATTCTGGATACGAACATTAATAAAGATCAACTCCGAATTCTGGATGAGAACTATAATGAAGCTCAACTCCGAATTCTGGTTACGAACTATAATAAAGATCAACTTCGAATGCTGGATACGAACTCTCATGAAGTTCAACATCGAATTCTAATGACATTTTTCCATTACGATTTCTGATTACGAATTCTGATGATGAATTCTCATTCCGAATTCTCATTCCAAATTCACCTATTAAACAGAATCTGGTCATCTTTGTTTTATACACTCTGAATTTATTTAGACTCCAAAAATTATTTTTTGTTAGACTCCAACCTTTCTTTTTTACTTACACTTCTATAATTTGTCTACTCTTTGACTTTTTGTTTACACTCCGAACCTCCACTCCGATCTTTTTAGTTAGACATAAAACAATGTCCTACATTATGTTACACTTGTTTTGTTATAAAACGATGTTGTCTATTCTGGTATAAAACTAACCATTGGCTAAGTGACACGTGTACATGTCCCTCCAATTTTTATGGAAAATATGACCGTTGGGAAGGAGGCCGACCTTACCTATAAATTGGAGTTCATTTGAAAGAGCTCGAGACAATGAAGTCGATCAATCTAGAGATCACACACTGCTAATGTGATTTCTAGAGAGAGAATGCTTTTCATGCCTTGTGCGTACTGAACCGCTAGTTTAGTTTTTGCTTTGTGTGACTCCGAATTTTGGTGATTACATTCGAGGACTTCCGGGGATAGGAAGACAGAGGTTTCCAACACCTTGAAGTTAAGGGATTCCTTGCTGAGGAAGACAGAGGTTGCCAAATACCTTGAAGTTGAGGGCTTGCGGGGATAGCAAGACAGAGACTCCGATCTTCATATCGATGGCTTATCCTGGTGTGGGTAAGACATAATTGCTTGAAAGTATAAATCAAGGGACCTTTATCCAAGGTTTTTGGATACCCTTCCCTATGGGTTAAAAGACTTATATCTTGTTACTTGTAGTTTTACTACTTGTTTGTTTCCGCTGTATTTTTCTATTATAAGGAAAGTATAACATTCTTATACTTCCTTACTTGTACTCTGTGTCATATAGATTCTATACGCTTTAAGGTAGAATCTCATATAGTAATCTTTTGTTAAGTTTCAATTTCTGGAATCATACTTCTGGAACCTACTTTCGGAATCTATTTCTAGGTTTTCATTTGATATTAGAGGTGTTGTGGATTTTCTTAGTTTAAACTTTGTTAAACTTAGCCCTTTCCTTTGCTTAAGGAAATCATAGTTATTCGTAACTAACTTTAAAGGTTCCAAAGGAATTTTTAAAGTATAAAATTCTCCCCCCTCTTGTATATTGAGAATCTACATCATTATTTCGATCCTACAATTGGTATCAAAGGAAGGTCTCTGAAATACTTGTACTCACGTATAAGTTTTTCTTGCTCACTTTCCCATTCCGAACTTTCTCATTCTGAAATTTGTTATTACGAATATTTTCTACTAACAAATTTGTGTGCCAAGGTTATTTTAAGTATGGCAGGAATTAATGTTGGTTCTATTGAAAATCTAAATCCTACAAGACCACCAATCTTTGATGGTAATGACTATGAGTACTAGAGAGACCGAATGAAGAATTTTGTTATCAATACTGGAGTAGACAATTTTTTTATGCTTACTGGAGATTATAAAATTCCTGATAAGGAAGTTAGAACTTTCACTAACCAGGAAAAGCAAGAGTATCAACTCAATTATAAGGTACACAATACTTTACTTTGTTCAATGACCAGAAATATATATAGCCAAATTACTTCTTGTGAAGTAGCTAATTGTATTTGGAAGAAGATAGAGGTTACACACTTTGGAACTTCTAAGGTGATTGATACTAGGAGAGCTATTCTTAGAGCTGAATATCATGGCTTCAATTATCCTTATAGAGAACAAATTTGTAAAGTTAAACAGAGATTTAGGACTATCATCAACAGCCTACAGTCTATGGGAGAAAAAGGGTTATATGATGAAGCAATTGTGGATAAGATAATTGATATTATGCCCAATGAGTGGGAATCCAAAAGAACTGCTATAGATGAGAACAGGAAGGTCACTCAAATTTCTCTTGATGAGTTATTTGGAACTCTTCTCCAACATGAAACAAGAATGAAGAGAGATGATGACAACATCAAGAAGAAAAATGGAAATGGTATTGTTGCTTTTAAAACCACATCAAATCATATAAAAGCTAAGTCTTCTGAGAGATTAACCAGATCCAAGTCTAAGAAGATGGTTTTTCAATCAGATTCTAGTGAGTGTGAAATATCAGAAAATGATTTAGCAAATATTTCTCGGAGGATGAACAAGATAGCTGGCCAGAGAAATTTCCAATCCAAGTATAAGAAAAAGGAAAGGATAGATAAGAAAGGTGGGGAAGTTACTTGTTATGAATGCAAGAGAGCTCTACAAATTAGACCAGATTTCCATTTGCTCAAAAAGAAATAAAGGAAAGAAAGGAATTCAGACAGGAACAGAAAGAAGTATTATAAAGCCAATGTTAAGAAAGTTCTGAAATCTAATGATACCTGGAGTGCTAGTGGTGGTGACTCTTCAGATGAGTCTTCTGATTACGAATCTTCAGGATAGAAGAATCTTGGTCTTATAGCCAGATTACCTATTGATAATAATTGTTTTATGGCTAAGGTACGAAATGCTGAATCATTGACCAATATTTCTTTAAATTCTAATGATAGTAAGTACTATAACTATTCTGATGAAGAATCCTCTTCTGATGAAGAAAATACTTTACCTACTTATGAAGAAGTCTCTAGGTTTGCTGAACTTCTTGAGATTGAGAATTATAAACTCAATAAGAAACTTGATAAGGGAAACTCTAGGAATTCTATTCTTACAAAAGAGATATCAGATCTTTCTAAAGATCTTGATAGGAAAAATGCTGATTTTGAAAGTATTTTAGAAAATCTTGAGGAAGCAAGTTCTGAGAAGAACAAACTTTCTAAAGAATTAGAAAAATAAATTTCTAAGAAAAATGTTTTCAAGCCTAGATCTAGTTATAAAAATAATGATTTTGAGGATAAAAACTTGGTTATAAAACTCAAGTCTGAAATTTTTTCCTTAAAGATGTGTTTACCAATCATTACCCATGGTAAGGGAAATTTTGATAAAATGTATTCCCAAATACAACCTTTAAGAAATAAATCCAGATTTGGTTATACCCATGCAAAACCAATTTTTTGTAACAATTATTTTGTTCCTCAAAGTGCCCCATTTTGTACCAAGTGTCAATGTGGTGGTCACTGGGCAATAAATTGTTCCTTAAACAAAACCCAATCCTTAGGATTTCACAAATCTTACTTTTCTAAGAAAATGTGGGTTCCTAAATTTTTTTTATCTAGTAATCTCGGATCCAAACAGGTTTGGATACCGAAAGTCTAATTCTCTTATTGATTTCAGGAAAACAAAGAGAGTACCGGCAACAATACATGGTACATGGATAGTGGATGTTCCTGGAACATGACTGGTAATAAAAGATATTTTGAAAATATTATCAAAATGAAAGGAGGAAAGGTAACTTTCAGAGATAATTCTAAGGGAGAGATTGTTGGTATTGGTAATATTTTTCTTCTCGGTAAAACCTTGATTTCAAATGTTCTTTTTGTTAAGGGTATTAAGCACAAACTCATTAGCATAAGTCAGTTATGTGATGAAGGTTACCTTGTGAATTTTAGGAATGATAAGTGCTTAGTTCACAATTCTAAGGAAGAATTTATTCTCTCAGCCAATAGGTAAGAGAATGTTTACAACTTGAACTTAGAAGACCATAGAAGCCAAGATTTACCTTTCCTAAGTGAAATGGAAGATCATTCCTGGTTATGGCATAGAAGACTAGGTCACTGTAACCTTAGGAACCTATGTCAACTCTCTAAGAAGAAACTAGTTAAGGATCTACCAGAGCTTAGATTTGATTCTTCTAAAGATTGTGATCCTTGTCAATATGGCAAGAAACATAAATCTAGTTTTAAATCAATCGGTTAAGTCTCAACAACCGATGCATTATAGTTAGTGCACATGGATCTTTTCGGTCCAACACAAACTGGAAGTATTGGAGGGAAACACTATGTGTTTGTTCTAGTTGATGATTACACTAGATTTACATGGGTCTATTTTCTAGCAAATAAGTCTGAAGATTTTTATTATTTCAAAAATCGTAGAGCTCAAGTTAAAAATGAGAAAAACCTTCCATTGAAAACTATACATATCATGGAGGTGAATTTCAAAATTCTGATTTTGAAACTTTTTGTAGTAGAAAAGGTATTACTCACAATTTCTCAGCACCAAGAACTCCTCAGCAGAATGGTGTAGTTGAGAGAAGAAATATAATTCTTCAAGAGATAACTAGAACCATGTTGAGTGAATATTCTATAGCTAGACATTTCTGGGCTGAAGCTATAGTATTGCTTGCTATACTATAAATCGAGTTTTTATTTGACCTATTCTTAATAAAACTCCTTATGAGTTATGGAATGGTAGAAAACCAAGACTATCCTACTTCAAGGTTTTTGGTTGCAATGTATTCATTATGAATACTAAAGATAATCTATATAAATTCGCACCAAAATCTGATGAAGGAATTTTCTTAGGTTATTCCACAACTTCTAAGGCTTATAGAGTTTTTAATAAAAATACTTGTACTGTTGATGAAACAGTACATGTAAAATTTGATGAGTCTGATCCTTTTGTTTTCAAACCTTCCCAACCTACATTCTCGGATGTGTTTTCAAAAACTGATTTTCAACCTTTGATAGAAGAACCTTCTGTTAAAGAAAATGTTCAAGAAGATACTTCTGAGACATTTACCCCAGAAGACTTTCTACCCTATGTTGATGAACAAGCTTTTCAAAACACAAATCATGTGTTTCTTAAGAATAATTCCAGTGATAGTATCATTGGTGATGTAAATCAACCAGTAAGGACTAGAAGTTCCTTAAGAAATGAAGTAGAACATCTAGCATTTCTTTCCCAATTAGAACTTAAAAGCACTGATGAAGCTTTAGGTGATGATGATTGGATCAAAGCAATGCAAGATGAACTAAATTAATTCGAAAGGAACAAAGTCTGAAAATTGGTTGAAAGACCTAAGGAAACTTCTTTTATTGGAGTTAAATGGGTCTTCAGAAACAAATGTGATGAAAATGGAGTCATAGTTAGAAATAAAGCTAGACTTGTTGCTAAAGGCTATAATCAACAAGAGAGAATAGACTATGAAGAAACCTATGATCCAGTAGCTAGACTTGAATATATCAGTATTCTACTTTCCTTTGCCGCATTCTTTAATTTTAAACTTTTCCAAATGGATGTGAAATGTTCTTTTCTTAATGGTTATGTTCAAGAGGAAGTTTTTGTTGAACAACCTCCTGGCTTTGATGATATAAAACATCCTGATTATGTTTTTAGACTTACCAAAGATCAGTATGGCCTTAAACAGGCCCCACGAGCATGGTATGATAGACTTACTAGATTTTAGCTTCAAAATAACTATGTTAAGGGAAATGCAGATCCAACCCTTTTTATAAAGAAAGATAAGAAAAATGTTTTGATTTTTGAAATTTATGTTGATGACATCATATTTGGTTCAACTCAGCAATCTTTGACTGACTCTTTCGCAAGTCTAATGAAATCTGAGTTTGAAATGAGTATGATGGGTGAGTTAACATTTTTCCTTTGTTTTCAAATTTCTCAAAAACCAGAAGGAACCTACATATCTCAACATAAGTATATTAATGATCTTTTTAAAAATTATGGTTATGACAACACCAAGAGTATAAGTAGTCCTATTGGTACCTCAAACTCTTTATATCTTGATGAAGCTGGGAAACTGGTAGATCAAACATCTTTTAGAGTTATGATAGGAAGTCTACTATACTTAATAGCTAGTCGACCAGACTTAATGTTTTCAGTATTCTTATGTGCAAGATATCAATCCAATCCTAAGGAATCTCACTTAAAGACAGTAAAAAGAATTTTTCGCTACCTTAAGGGAACCATGGATCTAGGATTATTTTATACTTCTGGAAATAATTTTATCCTAAAAATCTTTTCTGAAGCTGACTTTGGTGGATGTATAATGGATAGAAAAAGTACATCCGGAACTTGTCATTTCTTAGGAGATTCACTAGTTTCTTGGTCCTGCAAGAAGCAACATTCTGTAGCACTCTCCACTGCTGAAGCTGAATATGTAGCAGCTGGAAGTTGTTGTGCTCAAGTGTTGTTGATGCAACACACACTCACAGACTATGGCTTGAGTTTTACTAAAACTCAATTTTTGTGTGATAACACAAGTTCCATTGCCCTTAGTAATAACCCTGCACATCACTCTCATGAAAAACACATAGATATTAGGCATCACTTTCTTAGGGATCACTCACTTAAAGGAGATATTATTCTTCATTTTATCGGAACACAAGATCAACTTGATGATATTTTCACAAAATCCTTGCCTTCTAATATATTTGAATACATTAAACAGAAGTTAGGAATGATAACTGTAAGGTAATCCTTCTTAATTAACATTCTGTTGAAAAAGTCTCCTTACAGCAATAAACTCCTTTTCATAGGGGGAGTACATTTGATTGTTAGAGTAACTAAATTTTTCAAAGATAGTTTTACAAACTTTTCAAACCTAAAATTCCAGAATGGGAATTTCCGGAACTAAAATTTTCCAGAATGGATATTTTCATATAGAAAACTTCTGGAATGGAAATTTTTGTATTGAAAACTTCCGGAATGCAAAATTCATACTGGTATTTTCATAACGGGACTTTCGTACCGAATCTTTCAAAATGAGTTTTTTGTTTTCAAATTCTGTAATGAAATATTCGTACTGAGTTTTCCGTACTGAGTTTGTTTTACATAGTGAGTTTTGCAAACTATATCTTTTCATAATAAAGATTTTTCGTAGACATTTTTATATTACCCATTACGAATAATCCTCCCAAGCCAATCCAAAAGGTATGATTTCCTTACCCAAGTTTTTGTAGTCATACTTTACTTGCTAGTATTTTCTAATACATTTTTTTGGGATTATAATTTTCTTAAATCTTTGTTTTAATAAAACCTCAAAAAGATCAGATTCAAGTTTTCATGAGAATTGGTTTTCGACCGTCAGATCTGATCTCAGATTTTCACAACCGTTCGATCAACCATGGAAGATGAACCGTTTTTTCGTTGCCAATATAAAGGGGACCCCAAAATAGTTGTCCCACATATATGTCAAGCTCCAGCGTCCCTGTAGACGCCGGAAAAGTCCGTTGTTCCCAAACGAAGCTCCGGATGCGGAAAGCGAAGTGATATTTGGAGTCAGAGGCACGTTCCGGAGGGCCCGGAGGACTTGCACGAAATTTCAGAGTCCCGCGCGCAAAGTTGAGGCATGGCGCGCAATCCTCCCGGGATGCGCGCAATGCGCTGGGCCGGCGCGCTATTTTGCGCGCCCGTGGCCTGCGCGCCTCCCTTGCGCGCCGGGCCCTGATTCCGCGCCCGCGAAGGGAATTCCGCGCCCGAGACCGGATTCCGCGCCCGGGGTTGCCTATAAATATAAGGCGACCCCCGACGTTTTGAAGGTTGCCAGAATCCGAAGCGTCGCTCGTTCGCGCAATCCAACCCCTTCCGCGCGCAATGCCGATCTTCAGGTAACCTCCTTTCTTTCGCGCAATAGAGCCTTGGGGTCCGCCTTCGCGCACAATCCCCTTGGCTCCTTTCCTTTGAATAATCTTTAACCCGAAGGCCTTTGCGCGCAAAAGAACCCTCTTGCGCGCAATTGCCCCCGGGTGCGCGCAATCCAGCCCGATTGCGCGCACCCCCCATCTTCAAAGTGGCCGTTCGTTAGAGAATGAGCCGTTGCCCCCGCGTGCTACCCGAAGCCCGGTGCGCGCAATCTCAATCATCCGCGCGCAAAGGGCTGGCCCGATTGCGCGCCAGCCCGCCATTTTGCGCGCCGCCCTGCCGTTTTGCACGCAAAGCTCCTCTTTTGCGCGCAATCCGCCGGGGTCGCCCCCTTGACCCCCTTATGGTACCCGCCTGCGTGGCGCCCGATGATTTTCATCCTGGGTGCCCACACCGTGCGTTGTCTTTCCGTGCAGCCCTCCAGGCTTGTGCGAAGTGACACGGACCCATCGGTGGCAATCAACGTCCAGCATGACGTTAAACTGCACATTTGTCCAGCATGACGTTAAACTGCATTCGGCCAACATGACGTTAAACTGTACCACGTCCGCGCTGTAAGACGTTAAACTGCCAAGCACCTTCGTCCTCAACACACGACGTTAAACTGTACTTCGTCCGACAAGACGTTAAACCGTCCGCTTCGTCCTCAACACACGACGTTAAACTGTACTTCGTCCGGCAAGACGTTAAACCGTCCGCTTCGTCCTCAACACACGACGTTAAACTGTACTTCGTCTGGCAAGACGCTAAACCGTCCGCATCACCCGATCCCGTGCCTCGCATGCAGGGTCCCCCCCGGTTTGGATGTGGCCCCCACCCGCTCGTCTCTGTAGGGATGTCGGGGTTGTCCCTCTTTAGGGACGATTTAATGGGAGCGGCTTTTCCCTACGGGGGTAGGGTATTACAAACCCCTAGTTTCTTGTGGGGGGCCGCACTTGTGTATCTCCATTGCGCTCCCCCACTGCCGAAGCCAGTAGAGGGTGTGACTGGGATCGAGGTGTCTCCTACTTTCGGTCCAAGTCCCTTCCAACTGAGTTTTGCCGCATCCGGGCTACCTCAAGTGCGTAAGTCCTGACAGAATGAACTACGTGGACTTTGATCCCTGTCTTCTAAACAGGGTACGTAGGAAGCCTCCCTGAGGTTCAAGCCCACCACCTGGTCGTCCCGGTCGTATTCACGTCGGTTCGTCCATCAGTGGACCCCTCCAGGGTTCACGCTTGCGTCGATTCACCTATGAATCCGCCCCTGTGGGAGACTGCACGTGTGTATCTCCACTGTGCCTCCCCACAGCCCCTTTTTCCATTTCTCCTTTTATCGTCCAGCATGACGTGAAACTGTGATCCACCCGACCGTTCCATCTCCCTCTGTGCGAGGTGGTTCGGTTCAATCCTCCGCCCGGTGGCCTCGACCTCTTCGTGAGTCGGCTTGCCGACGTCCAGCATGACGTTAAACTGTATACCCGAACTACGTTGACTTTGATCCGTGCTATCGCGCGGTACGTAGGAAGCCCCTACGGGGTCCAAGCTCTTCACTCCATCATCCATCCTGATCCTTACCCGGGCCGCCACATCCCGGTGGGGTCATGCCACTTCACTCCACCCCACATCACTTGGGAAGCCGCCCATGCGCTGGCCCCAGCGTCGGAGGTTCCCCGCAAGGGGTTCTATCATCTGATCCACTTTTCGTGTTGATCAGTCCGATGCCGTCCCCGCTGGACGTTAAACTCGCGGCGTACCCCGTGTTAAACATGGGAAGCTGAGGAAAACCTCAGGGGACACAGTTCCCCGCACCCAGTGCGGGATGCCTCAGGTCATCGTGCCTTCGAGAAACCCTATTAGGGACGGAAGACAGACGTGCAAAGCCATAGTGTTACGACACGCCCCCAGCACCCAGAGCCACCCGGCCTCCTCACCGCAGGTTGCTGCCCCGACCAGACTCCTTGGAGCATCCGGGCGGAAGCAGCGTAATTAACCGGTGTCCATGAAGATATGGCGCCGGGAACGAGATTCACGAGCATGTCTTAAATCTATGAGGGAGACCCGGATTAGGCGACGAGTTCCGAGGAGACGTCCAAGGAAGGAGGAGCCGACACCCCATCATCCCGGTTTCGATCAAGGAGCAGACGCCCCTGAATAAGGGACGGATGCCGCCCGCCCTTGGAAAGCGGGACTGCGGGACCACAAGCCGCGCGCCCATCCCCTCGGGTTGACAGGTGCACGCGCGAACGCGTCCTGGCGGAACAGCGTAACCCGACGCACATCCGCACCGAAACAGAAAAATGGTGAACCCGACGTGAATCTCTTCTCCTCGATTCGAGGACCGATGGCTTTCAGAGGTGTTGGAAGACCGACATGTTGCCCGACCAAGCATTCAGTCTTACCCGCCAGGGGCTGGGGAAGGGACATCGGGCACTCCGTCTCGCAACGTCGAGGGCCTGGGTTCCCCCCACGGAAGGCGTCGTGGCGCTAATGGTTGGTTGTCGATTCCTTTTTCCTGTCAGTGTTAATGGGTCCTTCTCCCTGCTTTCAGAAATCAGGTCGCCCGATCCAGTTCCCGATCGCCACCCGCCCACTGGCGCAGGGGTAGGGGAAACACTGACTCGGCTACTCCGCGCGGTCCCGCCCGTTCCACAGCCATCCCAGCAGCCGCAATTGTGGGACAACCACGCCCTCTCTCCCCCTCGGAGGTCATCCAGAGAAGGGTGATCAACACCCTGGTGCGGAGATATGAGGAAGAGGGAGTCATCCCCACTAGGGAAATGGCTCGCCTAGACCTTGAGGAGGCTGCACCTCGCCACCACCGCCGCCCCCGAGGGCCGCGCAGGGAGGCACCGCTGCCTACCTCAACGTCCAACCGCTTCGGGAGCTTATCCCCGGAGCACTCTGACAGTTCCCTTCCCTATGCGGATGAGGTGGAAGATGCCCAGGATCACCCTATCCGGGATTCGCTCCAGGGATCTACGGTAAGGACTCCCGCCAGGCCACGGCGACACAGCCGCCAGGCCTCTTAAGTCGAAGAGCGGGCTCTCCACCTGCCCGTGCCGCTCATCCCGACTCGTCTGTCCCGACGCCAACGTCGGGCACGAGCGGAAGAGGATGCCCACCTTGGGGCCCTAGCAACAGCGGCCGCATTGGCCCAAGCCACTGTTGGCTCCAGTCGCCAGGCCCCTGCGCATCCTGAGCAGGGGAACTTCTATGCCCGACCTGGATCGAGGCCTCGACCGCCCCAAAGGCAGGTTGGGTCGACTCTCCCGGTTGTTGGTACAGACAATAGCCATCGCGGACCACCTCGCGGTAGCGCTATTCATCAACGGGATCTACTCCGTGTGGCCGATCCAGGAGGCGTGGGTCATCCCACCTCCCGATCCCGGCTCGGAGGCCTGCCCGGAATCATCTCTCCCCGCGTCCCCTTTGATATCTGTCCCGGTGCCCCTCGCACCTTGGTTTCCAGTCCTCTTGGCCCCAGCACCAGTGCGGCCGGAGGACGCCAGGACAGAGATCAGCCCTGCCCCGAAGAACCACCCAGGGGCAAGAAGGCAAGGCGTCGACGCCGAGGGAAGAATGTTACGGAATTCCGGACAGAGATCCGACCGGTTCGCTTCTCTGATTCAGAGGCGGAGTACGATTCGGGGACAGAGCCCTTTCCCCAATCCCGCCAGTCAAGGGCAGGGGTAGGAATGCGGCACTTCAGCCTCGTGCTCCCCGAGAGCGAGATCGATGTGATCCCCGCTTCTCTCCGAAGGTATATCCGGAGTAACGAGGGCCTGGTAGACCCCCAAGGATCAAGCTTGCGGTTGGTACCGGCCCCTCCGGAAGCGCCTTCCGTCTCGATCGGAGAAGCCGGAGACTTTTTCTGGGGACCAACGGTCGAACCACGATCTAGTGCACCCCGGACGAGCACCGACGCTACGGCAGGATGTTCGCTCGCCGGCCCGTCCTATCGTGATGTGGTAGCAAGGGCACCGCCACCCTCAGAGGGCGGCCCGGGATATGGAGGCCAATCGGCCTGCTCGCCGTATTCACCTCCGGCCAGCCCGTCGGCCCGGCGGCCCGCCTCGGCACCACTGCCGGTTCCCCGTCCGTTCCCAGCCATTGAAGAGGACCAAGGAGATCTGGGTCCCGAGTTTGAGTCGTGGAGCTTCTGGACCGTCCTTGCAGAGGGCCACTTCCCTGAGAAGTTTTGGCCAGTCGCAGGACCAGGCTTTGATGCACCCGAATCGCTCACCCTGGATGAGTTCGAATGCTTCCGCCGAACTCTCCGGGAGACTCGCTCCTGTCTTCACCGCCTACAAATGCCATACCCCGGGAGTCAAGTGCACCTGGAGGATATTGGTGAGCAGTGCCGTCAAATCGACCTGGCCATGCTCCCCGCGGCTCGGCACCCCGGGTCATTTGAGCACCATGAGGCCCTCCAACAACGATGCGTTGAGTGTTTTCAAGTACTCCGCAAAGTTATCGAGGAAGCCACTCCCCACGTGTATATCCGTGGATGGGGGCAGTATGCTGCCCTACGCTTCAGTGTGATTCGCCGACAGCCCGATTCGCTGGGCGGCCCTGAGGGTACATCCCCAGGGACGGAAACAGTCAATATGGCTGACCTGTCGGGAGAGGGGAACGACTTGGAACTTCCCGACGGGGGCTTCCCCCCCGAAGACAAGCCGTCGTCAGAGCCATCGGTGAGAGTCACTCGTCATCAGAGGAACCTCCTGGGGCTCGCCGCACCCACTAAAGCACTGACGTTGAGCCGAAACTTCAGCAATGGAAAAGAGCACAGCGAGGCTATAAAGCCCGCCGACCCATCTGCCTCCGTGCAGAGGGCAGAGGAGGATCCCGAGAAGGCTACGCTACGTCAGCAGCTCGCCGAACAGAAGAAGCTGGTTGACCAGCTCCTCGCCGAGCGCGCTGCAGAACGGCGGCCTGACTATGGTGATCCTAGGCCAGGACAACAGGGACCGGAACAACCGCTCCTCGACGAGACTCTCCCAGGCAACCGTGATTACGCCGTGTTCGCCGACAGGAGAGAGGCCATTGCCTACGGCAAGAGGGCGCGGTATGTTTTGCCACACCCTCCCGAGCGGCGTGACTACTTGAGAGACCCCGCTCGGATTCCTCCCGCTGCCCCAAGGGCCGCTCCGCCCGCCATCCCACGAGCTGCCGAGTTCGACGACCCGGTCGACGACCCGATTTAAGGGCCATGCAATGAGCTCGTGGTTAGAGATCCTCGCCAGGACTGGAACCCATGTCCGGACGATCCGATGGCGGCACTCATTGCCCGCTTGGAGGCCTTGGAGACTCGGCAGGTGGCGATCCCACCGGACGGCAAGCCCTACCCAGCATGGGTGGATGACATGCCGGCGCCTCCGGGATTCGGGAATCCCACTTTCGCTCCCTTCAACGGGACTGGAGATCCGCCACAGCATTTAGCCCACTTCAACTCGAGGTGCGGGCCTATGTTGGGGACTCCGGCGCAGCAAGAGGCCGCTAAGCTTCGCTGCTTTGTTCAGACACTGGAAGGGATAGCATTTGTCTGGTACAGCCAGCTCCCCGTCGGGTCGGTAACCAGTTGGGAGGACCTCCGTAGACAGTTCCTCTACCAGTTCAGTTCCACGACCCGGAAGAAAAGTATCGCAGACCTCTTCAAGTGCAAGCAGAGGCCTGATGAGTGAGTCGCAGACTTCGTCGCCCGATGGAAGGGTCTCACGTATTCCCCTGACATGCCATTGACTCAGGAGCAGTTGCTGACAATGTGCGTCGGGAACGTCAAGACCGAGCTGGTCCCTTCCCTGATCACTCAGAATTACCCCGGAGGGTTCAGGGACTTCTCAGACAAAGCTCAAAGTCTTGAGGAAGCCCTGCAACAGGCCAGCCAGGCACACCCGCTGCCTCCTATGATTCCTGCAAGGAGAGTCAGCAGGGCTGAGCCCGCTGCTGTCGCCCAGATAGAGGCCCCCAGGCCATTGGAGCTGCTGCCGGCGAGGCCAGCTCCACAGCCTCACAGGAATCCGCCTCCACGGGCTCAGTTCCCGGCCCAGCAGCGGCAGCCCCAGAACCGGCCGGCCCCTCCGCGTAATGTACCGCCACAACCCAGGCGAGATAATCAGGGTCCGCCTCCTCGGCCGGCCCCTCCAGCCCCTCGTCAAGACCACGCTCCCAGGGGCCCGCGACACCTGACTTACTCATTCCACATGGATCAGGTCCCCGGTTATTTCCGGAGCGCCCTGGAGCAGAGGATTGTGCGACTGCCTGAGTGTTGGAGGCCAGAGGAGGCACATCTTACGAATAACCCCCGCTACTGCCCCTACCATCGGGCCCTGGGGCACACCATCCAACGGTGCTATGTGTTTAAGGATTGGATCCAAGACCAGATTAACAACAATGTAATCAGGTTGGGCCCAGCTCCGGCACAAGTGGCGGGCGTGTTCGTGGGATCAGACGACGATAGTGGCAACGAGAACGAATGGCAGCTGGTCTCCGACCGCGGGTCCCAGAAGTATAAAAACTGGATGGCCCGCAAGACGATCGTTCGCGCCCATGGAATCATCCGTGCGCGCTTGAATCAGCCTGAGCCCCCAGAATCTGTGGGTGCTGCTTCGGCATCGTCGTCCCAGCCTGCCTCTTCCAAGAGGAGCAAACGACGACAGCGCAAGAAGGAAGAGCGCGCCCCGCCAGTTCCGCCACTATCCCGCACTCTCGGCGATTTCATGCCCCCGGAGATGGGGGTCCCTCCTCGGATCCGCCCGGTGATGGATGATTCGTCCGATGACGGTATTGGGTACGCTTCGGTTAATACCGTCGAGCTGGTAAATCCCTTTTCGGTTCCCGACATTGAAGAACACCAGGTGGACCTCCCTAGTGTCCCCGGTCGTCGCCACCGTCGGAAGAACCGCAGCAGCAGGAGTCACCGGGGCACAGCCGTTGGCACCTCCAGCCAGGCCGTGCACTCCACTGAGACTAGGCAGCAGGCTCAAAACCGAGCACAACGTGCGCCGCCCCCCCATTCGGGGATGACGGATTCGCCTCCGCCGCTGTTTGTGGTGTGGGACCAGGCAGAACCGCCTCAGCCGCGTCGCGACCAGCTCCGCCCTGCCACGAGTCCATCTCGGCCTCCTGACCCCAGTACGGTGACCATTTCCCGGACTGCAGCCAGTGAACAGCGTGATGCGCCAAGTACCAGTCGGCCGCCGATCCAACCGGCAAGGCCCGTCATGCCGCCAACCGCGGAGCAACCTCTTGCAACCAGGGGCTCGTGCTTGGCCAAAAGTATGATGTCCTGAAGCACTTGGCTGACATCCGAGCAAGGCTCTCCATCCTTGAGGCTCTGCGCATGTCATCTGAGATGCGCGAGGCACTCGCTGAAGCCCTGAAAAGCCCCCTCCAGTTTGAGACAGAGGTTGCGGCTGCAGAGGCCTTTCACGCCGAAACGATCGAGGACGCCGAATGTCAGGCAGTTATCTCGTTCTCTGGTAAGGATGAAGACCCTCCTATACAGGGACACATTCGTCCACTGTATGTCACTGGCCAGTTCAATGGCCTTGAAGTCCGGCGCTGTCTTGTCGACACGGGGTCCGGGATTAACCTGATTCCAACTCGGACGCTCCGGAGATTGGGGTTGTCTGAGGATGACTTGATTCCCTCCGACCTCAGGATCCAGGGGTACGACCGCACCGAGCAAACCCCGGTCGGCAAGATACGTTTGAAGACCCAGTTCGGTGACTTGGTTGCCAACACCGAATTCATGGTGGTCTCTCAGGACACTGCGTACAACGCATTGATGGGCAGGCCATGGCTCCACCTTCATGCGGCGGTTCCCTTGTCATACCAGCAATGCCTCAAATACTCCCTTAATGGTCGAGTAGGCGTGCTTCAAGGAGATGCCTCTCCTTTTGCCTCGTGTGAAGCCCGCTATCTGGACGCGGACTATTACAAGAGCAAGGATAAGCAGATCCTGGCAGGTGAGGTTGAGCCTGTCGCTGTTGCAAGTGATCCCTGGGCAAGTCTGGATGACGCTTACGTCCTCCCGATTCACCGGTTGGACGTCGCCATGGTCTCGACGGCCTGCGAGTCTCCTGATGAGATGACCGCGACCGCCCGCGCCAACACCAGTGGCCCAGCAGGATCTGGTAGCCCCAATGCAGTTTCCAGCGCAGTCTCTCCCGTGGATGATCCCTCCCCGAGCGGAGAGGACGTGGAAGATGCACCCCCAGCCTTTGAGGAGGGCGTCCCCGCCACGGTCGATGAGTTAATACAGGTGAACCTTGGGACCGAGGCCGATCCAAGACCCACATTGGTCAGTGCCGCCGTGCCCTCTGAGGAGCGGCAGCAGTACGTGGACTTTCTCAGGCAGCACCGTGATGTGTTCGCTTGGGGCTATGACGAGATGCCGGGGCTAGATCCTCAGGTAGCCGTCCACCGCCTTGGTCTCCCGGCGAACCATCGCGGGTTCAAGCAGCCTCCCAGGAAGATGCACCTGTCCCACGGTGCCATGGTTGAGGCCGAAGTTGACAAGCTTATCAAAGCCAACTTCGTGAGGGAAGTTCAGTACCCCAAATGGCTGGCCAACATTGTGCCGGTCAGGAAGAAGAACGGGCAGATCAGAGTCTGCATCGACTTCCGCGATCTCAACCGCCACTGTCTGAAGGATGATTTTCCCCTTACAGTGACAGAGTTGTTGATTGATGCCACGGCAGGGTTCCAAGCCCTCTCCTTCATGGATGGATACTCCGGATACAACCAAATTCGGATGGCCCCTGAGGATGAGGAGTTCACTGCCTTCAGGGCTCCCCAAGGTACCTTTTGCTACCGGGTCATGCCCTTCGGCCTGAAGAATGCAGGTGCCACCTATCAACGGGCGATGCACCGCATATTCAAGCCAATCCTCGGCACACTGGTGGAATTCTACGTCGACGACTTGGTTGTCAAATCGCACCAGCGTCAGGACCATCTCAAAGATCTTGAGAAAGTGTTCGGCTTCCTCCGGTCTCGCTGCCTGAAGATGAACCCGTTGAAGTGTGCCTTTGGGGTCACCTCCGGAAAGTTCCTTGGATTTGTGGTGAGATACCGGGGTATTGAGATCGACCCAGAGAAAATCAGGGCGATTAGCCAGATGCCTCCCCCAGGTACCATCCGGGAACTGCAAGGGTTCCAAGGCCACTTAGCCTATATACGCCGATTCATCGCGAATCTGGCTGGCAAGTGTAAGCCCTTTTCTCGGCTCATGAAGAAAGGTGCCACCTATGTATGGGATAAAGAGTGTCAGACCGCTTTCGAGGAAATCAAGCAGTACCTGCTTCAACCTCCGGTCCTGATGCCGCCCGTATCCGGAAAGCCGCTGGTCCTTTATGTGACCGCCCTGGAACGGTCCATGGGTGCCCTTCTCGCCCAGAAGAACAACGAGGGAACGGATAATAGCCTCTATTACCTCAGTCGCATGCTCCTCGATGCGGAAATTAGGTATTCCCCCATCGAGAAGAGCTGCCTGGCGCTCGTATTTGCCGTACAGAAATTACGGCACTACTTGCAGCACCACGAGGTACAGTTGGTTTCTCGGGTAGACCCGTTGAAATATATCCTGAGCCGACCTATGTTGACTGGCCGTCTAGCGCGGTGGGCTGTGATTCTCCAGCAGTTCGACATCAGGTATGTGTCTCAGAAGGCCATCAAAGGGCAAGCATTGGCAGACTTTCTGGCAGCTCACCCGACCTCCGCGGATCAGCCGCTGGATCTAGGCTTTCCTGATGAGACCATTCTCTCGGTTGATCGAGCCGATCCATGCTGGAAGATGCACTTTGACGGTGCCTCCTGGAGCCCCACTGGTAGAAGACTCGATAATCCTAAGCTCAACAGAGTGGGCTTGGGCATCGTCTTCATTACCCCGGAGCGATCCGTGCTGCCATACTCGTTCCTGTTGTCAGAGGGCTGTACCAACAATGAGGCGGAATACCATGCCCTCATCACTGGCCTCGAGTTGGCTCTCGAGATCGACGTGCCCCATTTGTGCGTGAAAGGGGACTCCGAGCTGGTCTTTAAGTAGATCAATGGCGACTATGTTGTCAGGAAGCCGGAACTTGTGCCATTGCTGGAGTGCACCCTCCTTCTGATGGCCCGGTTCCCTTCTCGGCCAGAAATTGTCCATATTCCCCGGTCGCAGAACGGTCGAGCAGATGCTTTGGCCAGCCTTGCTGCGTCACTTGCGGAGCCTGAACAGGACAACTTGATCGTCCGCGTGACGCGCCGCAGGCTCATCGCTCCCGTTATCCCGGAGGAAGATCGCGGCCCGTTGGTAAGTAATCTCACCACAGTTGCCCCTATGCCCGGAGCCCCGAGTACCCCAGATATGACAGTCGGATCAGCCCCTGATTGGGGGACGCCTTTGGTTGAGTACCTCCAACATGGCATTCTTCCATCAGATCGGGCCGAGCGCGAGCGAGTTCGACGCCGCGCATCACAGTTTGTCCTCCAGAGCAGTCCCGGCCTGGAGCAGATCCTCTACAAACGCGGGTTTGATGGTGTTCTCCTCCGTTGCCTTCAGGGAGTTGAGATCCCACGAGTCATGCAAGAGGTTCATGCTGGTTCATGTGGCGCCCACCAGACTGGGCCGAAGCTGTCCCACCAGATTCGGAGGTTGGGATACTTCTGGCCCTCCATGATCCATGACTGCATCGAGTATGCCAGGAGGTGCCATGCGTGCCAGGTTCATGCGAACTTTGTGCATTGGCCGCCGGAGCCTTTCCATACCACTAGGTATTCCTGGCCCTTTGCAGTCTGGGGTCTGGACGTTGTGGGACCTTACCCACCGGCGACAGCTCGCCAGTGCCGGTTCATTCTGACCGCCACAGACTTCTTCTCCAAATGGGCAGAGGCGATTCCGCTCAGAGAGGTCAAATCCTGTTCGATCGCTGACTTCGTGACCTCCAACATCATCTATCGATTTGGAGTGCCTCACGCTATCCTCACGGATAACAGAACCAATTTCCGGGCAGCCGAGTTGAAGAAGTTGTACGCCAAGTATAACATTCGCTCGAACCATACATCTCGCTATCATGCGCAGGCGAATGGACAGATCGAGGCGTTTAACAAAACCCTCCCTAACATTCTGCAAAAGATGGTTGGTCAGAACAAGAAGAGTTGGCCGGACAAGCTCCCCAACGCCCTCTGGGCTTATCGAACGACGACTCGCAATTCCACCCAGATGACCCCTTATTCCCTGGTGTATGGAGCTGAGGCCGTCCTGCCCATCGAGATCCAGTTACCATCCTTGCGCACTGCGGTCTACGACCAGCAAGCGCCGGACAGAGTTGCTGAAGCCCGTCTAGTCGAGTTGGAAGCACTGGATGAGAATAGACTTCGCGCTTTGCACAACTTGGAGAGGCATCAGAGCAGAATGGCTCGAGCTTTCAATAAGAAGGTTCGCCTCCGCTCCTTCCTGCAGGGTGATCTAGTGCTAGCCCTAAGAGCACCGATGATCCCCGGCAGGAAGCCGCCCAAGTTGGAGCCCAAGTGGGAGGGACCTTTTGTTGTCCACAAGGTCTATCCCAATGGCGCGCACTCCCTAGCGACTATGGATGGTGAGCGTGTCACTCCTCCCACCAACGCTAGGTTTCTCAAGAAGTACTTTGTCTGAGTTTTCCCACGTCCTGCACGACGTTAAACTGCATACGTCCAAGCTGCACGACGTTAAACTGCCTAGCATATCGTCCGCGCTGCAAGACGTTAAACTGCCAAGTGTTTCGTCCAGCATGACGTTAAACTGTACTACGTCCGCGCGGCAAGACGTTAAACTGCCAAGCATCATTCGTCCAAGCTACAAGACATTAAACTGTTCAGCATACGTCCTGCACGACGTTAAACTGCATTCGTCCAGGCTACAAGACGTTAAACTGTTCAGCATTCATCCGCGCTGCAAGACGTTAAACTGCCAAGTGCCTCGTCCTGCATGACGCTAAACTGCACCACGTCCGAGCTACAAGACGTTAAACTGTTCAGCATTCGTCCTGCATGACGTTAAACTGCCCCTCAAGAACTACGTGCGGCTTGATTCCCATCCTTATGGGATACGTAGGACCGTCTGGACATTCATGTTTCAGGCCCAGCCCCATCCTTTGGGAATTTCCATCCCATCTCGGGCCCTTGGCCCAGTTGCCTCCGGGTGTGCGGCGTATGGTGTGAACGCGGGGCTATGCCCTCATTCACGTCGGTTTGCTCGCCATGCTGTACGCCCCCCACGTTTGGGGATGCCTTCTGCTCCCCCCTTCCTTTCTCGTCCTGCATGACGTTAAACTGCACTTCAAGAACTACGTATGGCTTGATTCCCATCCTTATGGGATACGTAGGACCGCCTGGACGCTTTTGTTTCAGGTCCAGCCCCGTCTCTTGGTTGATCACGGGGATCTGCCCTCTTTTGGTTGCTCGCAGGGTGAGTCCTCCGACCCTTCTCGGTGATCTGTTAACATGTTTTGGGTACTCTGGTCTATGGCTCGTAGTGTCAGATTCAATCCCGACAAGTCCTGTGTTGCTTGTCAGGTCTCGCGCTTCCTCTTGTTCGAGCCTTCACTCAAAGGGATCCTCGTTAGCGGTTTGGGTACGATGCCTCAGTGCTCTCCTACCGCTCCGGGTCGATTTACCGGCGAGTCCTGGGCCGCAAATCGATATAAATCCTGCGATTGAGCGGTTGATGCTCGTTTGCTTGCCCCGTCTTAGGCTGACGCGATCGGATGTTGTGTTGCGAATATGGTCAGCAACGTCCTTGATCGCCATGTCGGCTCTTTCAGGTTCTGAACATTGGTAGCGCAGTCCTCATCACACTCCGCCTTTGTGCGTTGTAGTGGAATCTCGACACTCTCTTCATACTGACCTCCAGTACACCTCTACGCGTTAGGCGGACTACCAGGGTAATGGTGCCGTTCGAGGCTCCCATGATCTGAGCACCAAGGGTATATGCGGATGTCCTCCTTAAGGGCCGTGCGTAGCTGGACCCTCGTCCCCATAAGGAGGAGGGAGTCGCCCGAACAATCGCGTTCTGGGCCCAGTATATCTGGAGGCTAGCATCTCTGCCCCTCGGGTGATGAACATACGCAGACCCCTATCCCAAGACTCTTCTCCTGGAATCGTGCGTGACCGCATGGCTGGGTATGTTCCCACCTCCGCCGTGTCCGCCGTACCGCGATAAGCGGATTCCACCATGGTCCGAACCACACGACCTTAAACTGTGTTGTCCGATCCTACCACACGACCGTAAACTGTGATCGTCTTGGCCGCCCGACGAGAAACGGCACTGCATCGTGATGTCCTCCTCAGGGGACACTCATGCTGGGCGCTGGTTAATAACCACACCATTCATCAATGCCTTCCGTGGCTTGATTATTGTGGAGACGCCAGAGATTTCTCAATCACAGGCATGTCGCCGCACAAAGAAAAACCGTTCATCTTTAAGGACAAACAAGAAATATCAAATGCCGCTCCTTCTGTGTGCGAGGGTCAGACCCGCACTCTTCCCCGCGCTGGTGCCCGATTGTGTTGCGCCGCGCTTCAAGAACTACGTGTGGCTTGATTCCCATCCTTATGGGATACGTAGGAACGCCCGGATGTTTGAAACTTCGGGTCCAGCCCCCCACCTCTTAGAGATTCCCCCTTCTCTGGGGAGTCCGCCGCCTTCGGGTCACCCTCAAGGCGTGTCCCTCGACCCCTTGCAGTGGTCCACCGGTGTCAAGAGTACTCTGGTTTATTACCAGGAGGGTCAGGTTCAGCTTGGTCAGGTTCCTTCCACTTTTCAGGCTTCGTGCTCCCTTTCATTCGGACCCATCATCTACGCCCTGGGTGGAGCCCCCGTGAACGGTTCGGATACAATGCCTCAGTGCTCTCCCACCGACTCGGGCCGGTACCCCCAATGGCCTCGGGCAGCAAATCGATATGAATCCTGCGATTGAGCGGTCGATGCTCGTTTGCTGCCTCATTCCACCAACGGTTAGTGCGATATTGATGCTGCTTTTCCGCCACGGTCGGCAGTACTCCCATATCGTTACGCCGGTGCCCCCCAGTCCTTGAGTGAATGGCCGCATGATTCACACTTTTCGCCTCCCATTCTGACCAGGCGAAACCTCGACACTCTTGACACTATCCGTCAGTGCACCTTTTCATATCTAGGGGATAGGACCACGATGTGGCGTACTTTGAGGTTCTTATGGTCCGAGCTCTAAGACCTTAAACTAAGATCTCTCCCCATGGTCCGAGCTCTAAGACCTTAAACTAAGATCACCCCATGGTCCGAGCTCTAAGACCTTAAACTAAGATCTCTCCCCATGGTCCGAGCTCTAAGACCTTAAACTAAGATCTCTCCCCATGGTCCGAGCTCTAAGACCTTAAACTAAGATATCTCCTTATGGTCCGAGCTCTAAGACCTTAAACTAAGATCTCTCCCCATGGTCCGAGCTCTAAGACCTTAAACTAAGATCTCGCCTTATGGTCCGAGCTCTAAGACCATAAACTAAGATCTCCCCAAACGGGATTCTACGTCCTGCATGACATTAAACTGCACTTTCAGAACTACGTGTGGCTTGATCTCCAGCCTGATGGAGTACGTAGGAACGCCCGGGCATCTCGACTCGGGTCCAGCCTCAGGGATCGCTAAGTCCCGCCCCTCCTCGTCGCCGGCCGTTTGGCCTGACTTCGGGTAGAGCGGTGCAGTTATGATACTCTCCCCGATTCAGCTCGGGATGCCCCATCACAAATGATGGGAAGCGACAGTTTCCTCGTCAAAGAGGTTCTGTCTGAGAATTGGGGTGATTCACGGCCAGATTAGTGCATCCGCCTAATACGCTTTCCCCACGGTGGCGCAATTTTGAGAGCGTTGGATTCTGTCCGAACAAATCGTCACTTCTCCCCACGCTTCGCATGCCCTGTTGATCTGGATTTCCACCCTTGTGTCTGAAGGAACCCCCAAAGCGGTATTCATGATGACATGTGGTCCGCCTCCTGCAATATGAATGATGACCTTCGGTCCGTCTATTGCAGTTGTTATGGTCGATCCACTGTCCGCCTACCGTCTTGGGCATTTCCTGGAAGGCCGACCGTTGTGGATGTCTGGATTCGGGGCACGCGATTCACCCTTTCTCATTTCCCTATGTTCGGATAAAATCTCAACGCCCCTAGCGTTGTCCCGCTCGTGTGTTGGAACAAGTTGGGGGGATGATACATTGATTAGGCTTGAGGTCTCCTTTCCTAGGAATGACCTCCCTCTTTTCTCTAGAAATCCAGGCCCAATTGCGGATGCCTGATGCTTGGTTAACGCTCCCGCAAGACAGTGAATTGTGGTTGAGCATGTTAAGCCAAAAGATGCAGATAAATATATTGATTCATACAAATGGATCAAAGTAGCGGAAGCAAACGTTTTGGGAACGGCAAAACAAAGCCCTTAGGGATTAACGTGCTGAATGAGTCTTTCTAATGCCGCTACCCTTTGGCTGGTGGCCTCCAGAGCCGCTTCTCTCTCTCTGCGTGCCCTCTCTTTGTCGGCGGTCGCAGCACGCAGTTCGTCGATTCTGGCCTGTGCACGCTCCCGCTCGACCTGAATTGTGACCATCTGTTGGCCCACCTCCGTCAGCTGTACCTGGGCGTCAACCAGCTGGGCTGCTAGTTGCTCCACAAGCTCGGTACACGTTGCGACGAAGGCCTCCTTCTCTGCCGCCTGCCCTTCGAGGCGCCGGACTTCCTGCTCCGCCGCGAGGAGTGCCCGCGTGCTCTCCGACATGTCCCGACTTTGTGTGACGTCGGCACGCCGGCAGCTCTCGCGCATCTTTTCGGCCATGAAATCATGAACCGTCAGATGGAGGCGTTGAGCATCAGCTCCCCCGGCACACAGGAAGCGCAGCCAGGTTTGAAGTGATCCCATGCGCCCCAGCCACTCCGATGGGTCTTGCCTGAGGAAGCGCTGGATGCACTTCCACCCCCTGCGGTGCGTTATACGGATCTCCTCGACCGCCTCCGCGTCCGAGTCGTCCATCTCCTCGGGGTCGGCAGGCCGGTAGGCAGGGAAGGCAGCCAGCAGGTCTGCTGCAGGGTCCACCCCTGGGAGGTCCTCATGAGGGATAGGTTCCCCAACATCTGGGCGACCTTCTTCTCTCTCCCCAGCGGCGCTGACACCCTCGTCAACCCCCGACCTCTCTCCGATGTCAGCACCGCCGGCGTCCGCAGCCCCCTGATCAGCAGTTGGTGGGGCCGGCTCGGTTTGGGAAGTCTGTTCCGGAGCAGGCGGCATGTCCACCACTGGTCCACTCGTAGATGGCCCGGGTTCGGCAACCCGACGAGCCTCCAGTGTTGAGATCACTGCGCGGGGCATGCCATGGTTAGTCACGGACCGTCAATGGCAGGCACCAGCAGTAAAGCAAGGAGAAGTAAGGAGACTTACGGGAGTTCAGAGCGTCATCTTCCGCTATCCCGGCCGCCGCAGGAACAGTTGCAGCAGGGGGCCCTTCAGCGCTTGTCAGTTCAATGATGGGTGTCTGGCCCCCGCCTCGTCCTGCTGGCGCCTCTATAACTCCCGCTGAGGACGCCTGACCAGCATCCGTGTGCTCCTGAGAAAGGTGGAGAAATGGGTTAGAAGCTGCATAAGAGAATGGATGAAGCAGGTTGAGTAGGGATAGAAGCGGACCTCGAGGAGCTCAGTGACATCAACGTTGTCAGAGCCGGCCACCTCGCCGCTCTCCCGTGGGCTCCCCTGATGGGATCTTCCCTCGGAGCCTTCATCCTCCCCCATTTCCTCCTCTTCCTCGGAGTCACTGCCACTTTCGTCTTCCGCCGGTGGCATCTGTTCTGGAGCGGGCTCGAGACCGAGCATCACCTTCACAAGAAGGGATGGCTCCGCACGCTGACCACGTTGGCGCACGTACTCGTCCATGGCCGTCAGATATGCATACTGCCGGTTGAAGTCCACCCTGTCGGCAATATGGAGGCGCCCGACCTCTGGCAGATGGATTCCTTCTCTGAGAATCTTTCGCCAGATGGCGTCGGTCCCCAGTGACTGCCGCAGGGTCATCCAGGCCGACCACAGCGCCGGGAAGACTGCATCGTGGGAGGGTTCGAGCAGACGTCTCACCTGCTTCCCGGGCCGCTCATCGACCACTGCGCGTGCCCCCTCTCTGGGCGCCGAGGTCGTAACGGCAGCCTGCGATGTGCCCGCCGCCGAAGTCCCTGCGATGTGCCGGCTCCGCTGCTTGGCGCGCTTCCGTTCTCCCCCGTGTGGCGGCGCCTCGCCTCCTTCCTTGACGCCCGGTCTCCGCACGGGTAACCTCGAGCCGCCGAACCGGATTTCGTAGAAGCCCCTCGGGGTATGCGATGGCCCAGTGTTCGGCGTACTCGGTTTCCAAGCCTGCGTCAACCCCGGTAGGAGGGAGAGTGATGACGTCGCCAGAGCCGAAAGCGGCAAACATCAGCCACATCTGGCGAAGGACACCAGGGTTCGTCTCCTCCCGGACAGCAGTGAATACCCTCTTCGGCATCCGTTGAAGGCACCCGAACTGCCTGGCGAAACGGGTTGGCACGTAAGGCTCGCAGATCACCTTCCCGTCGATCCGAGCCACGAGCACCCCGCCCCGCATGTTCAGGAAGTACTCATGCTGCTCCAGCGGACCCTGCCCGTTGTCGATCATTTGGCCAATGGGAGTGGGGAACAGACTGAAGTTGAAATTGGCATGATTGCCAATCCGAATCCTCACGCCCTCCTCACTTAGGGTCATCGGAGCGACCCCCGCGATGTTCAGCAGGGAGGGTCGCAGGCCGTTGCCCGGAGGAATGATGGCGTTCGGAAACGTGTACCCACCGAGGTGAGCAGCCACCCAGCCGTGGAAGAACTGAAAGGGCCCACAGATCCTTCGTGGCGACCCCCCTCGTGAGATGCGTCCCAGGATGGCATACAGCCTCGCCAGCACTGGGACCCCGTGGATGTATCTTTTGTTGGCGGCCATAGCGCCCGCCACCGCCAGTGTCGCCGGGCAAACGCCCATCCTCGCATCCCGCACTGGCAGGAGCCACCCACTCAGAAAGGCGGCCAGGAACGCCACGTACCTGACGTTTGGGTCCCGGGCCTCAATGACGCGGTACCCCCATGAGCGGTAGTCGCCCGTCTCCAGGACCCGCCAGTACGACCCGTTCCGGCTCCTCTGAGCTGCGGTCGGGCACCGCTTCCCCCTGCCTGGCATCTTGACCGCCGAGTCATGCTCCAAGAACTGGCCGAACCACTCCTTGTAGGCTATGTCCTTCTGGAAGTCCTTGATCCCGAGCCGCTGCGTAGCCAGGTCAAGCAGATGCCAGGTCAGAATGGGAGTCCGTGACCTGTCTTCCCAGGTGTTCTTCGGTGGCAGGAACTCATCATACTGGTAACCCTCCAGCGGGATACCTCCGATGCAGTGGATGTCCCAGAGACCGATGCCGACCTCCCCATGGTGAAGATGGAAGGTGTTGGTATCCGGGGACCAGCGGGGTGAACAGCTCCGGCCCGAGCTCGGACTGCTGGTAGAAGTGGAACTGCGACGTCCACACCGCCTCAAATAGGCCGATGTACCGCAGCTCCTCTGCGAAGTGATCGCAAGTGTGGCGTACCCAGAACGCCCAGGCCCACTCACTGGTGAAATTGCCCCCAGACCGCAAGTCCCAGTCCTTCAGCCAGCCCTTGGTGTCGTCAGTGACACTCTGGCGATATGTGCTCGAGTAGAGGGCTGGAGAATTCTCCGCAGTAGGCTCACCCCCGTCAATGGTTCGCGTCCTCGGGTTCAGGACATAGACGTCCAAGTGCCTAGTCTCCCTGGAAGGATGCCCATTGTTGGTGATGTTATAGCGGAGAATCTCGTCCTCCCGAGTCACCCAGGTCCGTGGCGCATCAACCTCGAACCCTGGCACCGGAACCTCATCTAGGATGCCGAAGTTCCAGAGCGGCAGGTTGTCCGACAGCGGATATGTCTTCTGGTCCGGCGTCAGCAAGTCGAACAGGGATTGATTGTTGGAAACAATCTCCTTGGCTCCGTAGACCTCCTCGTTCGTCGCCATCTCAGCTCTGCGAGTGGCGGCATCCCCCTCATTTCCTTGATGCGCGGCCATCTCAGAAGTTTCGGGAGTCGTGCGGGTTAAGGGATGAAGCGTGCGGGATCGGACGAGGCTGGTAGAGAAGTTTGAAGGTTGGCGCGCAATCCAAGTGGACGGCGCGCAATTGGGAAGAATGTCGCGCAAAGTTCCGGGTTTTCGCGCAAAGACAGGCGAATTTCAGATGGTTTTGCGCGCCGATCGGGCGAATTTCGCGACCGGAAAAGGCAATTTCGCGCACGAGAGCGTTGAAGCTTATCGCGCGGAAGGCCTGTGTACGGAACACGGAACCCTGGACCCCTATTTATAGACGAGGCCGGGATTCCGCGCCGCGCGGAAGGCTCGATTGCGCGACCGCGACGGTGAATTGCGCGCCCGGCGCCCCTTTTTGCGCGCCTAAGTCCCGCGCAGCCCAGGACTTCGGCATTCCGGCGTCTCCCTCGGAACCCGATCGTTGCGGCCTCTCGCCGATCAGATTCCGAGGGGGGGCTTTTGTAGACGCCGGAAAAGTCCGTTGTTCCCAAACGAAGCTCCGGATGCGGAAAGCGAAGTGATATTTGGAATCAGAGGCACGTTCCGGAGGGCCCGGAGGACTTGCGCGAAATTTCAGAGTCCCGCGCGCAAAGTTGAGGCATGGCGCGCAATCCTCCCGGGATGCGCGCAATGCGCTGGGCCGGCGCGCTATTTTGCGCGCCCGTGGCCTGCGCGGATCCCTTGCGCGCCGGGCCCTGATTTCGCGCCCGCGAAGGGAATTCCGCGCCCGAGACCGGATTCCGCGCCCGGGGTTGCCTATAAATATAAGGCGACCCCTGACGTTTTGAAGGTTGCCAGAATCCGAAGCGTCGCTCGTTCGCGCAATCCAACCCCTTCCGCCCGCAATGCCGATCTTCAGGTAACCTTCTTTCTTTCGCGCAATAGAGCCTTGGGGTCCGCCTTCGCGCGCAATCCCCTTGGCTCCTTTCCTTTGAATAATCTTTAACCCGAAGGCCTTTGCGCGCAAAAGAACCCTCTTGCGCGCAATTGCCCCCGGGTGCGCGTAATCCAGCCCGATTGCGCGCACCCCCCATCTTCAAAGTGGTCGTTCGTTAGAGAATGAGCCGTTGCCCCCGCGTGCTACCCGAAACCCGGTGCGCGCAATCTCAATCATCCGCGCGCAAAGGGCTGGCCCGATTGCGCGCCAGCCCGCCATTTTGCGCGCCGCCCTGCCGTTTTGCGCGCAAAGCTCCTCTTTTGCGCGCAATCCGCCGGGGTCGCCCCCCTTGACCCCCTGATGGTACCCGCCTGCATGGCGCCCGATGATTTTCATCCTGGGTGCCCGCACCGTGCGTTGCCTTTCCGTGCAGCCCTCCAGGCTTGTGCGAAGTGACACAGACCCATCGGCGGCAATCAACGTCCAGCATGACGTTAAACTACACATTTGTCCAGCATGACGTTAAACTGCACATTCAACCCGCATGACGTTAAACTGCATTCGTCCAACATGACGTTAAACTGTACCACGTCCGCGCTGTAAGACGTTAAACTGCCAAGCACCTTCGTCCTCAACACACGACGTTAAACTGTACTTCGTCCTGCAAGACGTTAAACCGTCCGCTTCGTCCTCAACACACGACGTTAAACTGTACTTCGTCTGGCAAGACGCTAAACCATCCGCATCACCCGATCCCGTGCCTCGCATGCAGGGTCCCCCCCGGTTTGGATGTGGCCCCCACCCACTCGTCTCTGCAGGGATGTCGGGGTTGTCCCTCTTTAGGGACGATTTAATGGGAGCGGATTTTCCCTAGGGGGGTAGGGTATTACAAACCCCTAGTTTCTTGTGGGGGGCCGCACATGTGTATCTCCATTGCGCTCCCCCACTGCCGAAGCTAGTAGAGGGTGTGACTGGGATCGAGGTGTCTCCTACTTTCGGTCCAAGTCCCTTCCAACTGAGTTTTGCCGCATCCGGGCTGCCTCAAGTGCGTAAGTCCTGACAGAATGAACTACGTGGACTTTGATCCCTGTCTTCTAAACAGGGTACGTAGGAAGCCTCCCCGAGGTTCAAGCCCACCACCTGGTCGTCACGGTCGTATTCACGTCGGTTCGTCCATCAGTGGACCCCTCCAGGGTTCACGCTTGCGTCGATTCACCTATGAATCCGCCCCTGTGGGAGACTGCACGTGTGTATCTCCACTGTGCCTCCCCACAGCCCCTTTTTCCATTTCTCCTTTTATCGTCCAGCATGACATGAAACTGTGATCCACCCGGCCGTTCCATCTCCCTCTGTGCGAGGTGGTTCGGTTCAATCCTCCGCCCGGCGGCCTCGACCTCTTCGTGAGTCGGCTTGCCGACGTCCAGCATGACGTTAAACTGTATACCCGAACTACGTTGACTTTGATCCGTGCTAACACGCGATACGTAGGAAGCCCCTACGGGGTCCAAGCTCTTCACTCCATCATCCATCCCGATCCTTACCCGGGCCGCCACATCCCGGTGGGGTCATGCCACTTCACTCCACCCTACATCACTTGGGAAGCCGCCCATGCGCTGGCCCCAGCGTCGGAGGTTCCCCGCAAGGGGTTCTGTCATCTGATCCACTTTTCGTGTTGATCAGTCCGATGCCGTCCCCGCTGGACGTTAAACTCGCGGCGTACCCCGTGTTAAACATGGGAAGTTGAGGAAAACCTCAGGGGACACAGTTCCCCGCACCCAGTGCGGGATGCCTCAGGTCATCGTGCCTTCGAGAAGCCCTATTAGGGACGGAAGACAGACGTGCAAAGCCACAGTGTTACGACACGCCCCCAGCACCCAGAGCCACCCGGCCTCCTCACCGCAGGTTGCTGCCCCGACCAGACTCCTTGGAGCGTCCGGGCGGAAGCAGCGTAATTAACCGGTGTCCATGAAGATATGGCGCCGGGAACGAGATTCACGAGCATGTCTTAAATCTATGAGGGAGACTCGGATTAGGCGACGAGTTCCGAGGAGACGTCCAAGGAAGGAGGAGCCGACACCCCATCATCCCGGTTTCGATCAAGGATCAGACGCCCATGAATAAGGGACGGATGCCGCCCGCCCTTGGAAAGCGGGACTGCGGGACCACAAGCCGCACGCCCATCCCCTCGGGTTGACAGGTGCACGCGCGAACGCGTCCTGGCGGAACAGCGTAACCCGACGCACATCCGCACCGAAACAGTCCCGAAACTCTGCCTCTCCGTTTTAGAGCCATTCCGAACTTCAGCTTTCTCTGTTCCGAACTTCTCAGAAGTCTTCAGACCCGAATGTCTGTGGAATTAGCTTCTCAAGAAATTTCATCCTCCAAGCCAATTTCACAATGGTTAGTTTACAAAGAAAGGCTGGTTCATCCGGATTTCTTCAACAACTATGATTCTATTATTTCAAATAACATAAAGCTGAACGGGTGGGAAGATATTGCTGTGTCCAAACCAGGGAATCAAGATGATGTTTTTTCGGAGTTACTTTTTGAATTCTATGAAACTGTTTCCTTCTTTAAGGAAGATAATAGGGAGAAATTTTCTTTTATGTTTTATGGAAAGACTTATAAGCTTTCTTATACCAAGGAAGCAAGCTTGGTAGGGCTGACCTATGAAAGAGAAGTCCAGTTCATATCTCACGTTTTTCCATATTCTAAAGGAAGCTTCAACAAGGAAAAATCTTTGAAAACTCTCGGACAGTCATACGACAAGGCTCTGAAGATTGCTAGCTTTCCTAAAAAATTTTGGATTCTAGAATTGTGGGTACAAGGTATTATCGTACCGTGGAAAGGTGATAAAGACAGTCTGAAGAAGAGTGAAATCTATATCTTATATTTTCTGATAAATCTAAGGAAGTTTAACTTCATGAGGAAAATTCTTATAACTATTGAGAATATTAAGAAAGGAATTCTCAAAGCCCAAATCGTAATGTACCCAGCAATTTTATCAAAGTTAATAGTTCGATGTCTTGAGTCTTTCAAGGAAGCTTGCAGGACTATGCCAAGGGTTTGAAAAATTTTGTCGGTGAGTGATGATACTCTTAAGAGGATGGATGCAGCTTTCAATAAGGAGACTGGTGAGTTCTTCGATTTTACAAATCAAGAAGAAGCGGTTCCGAAGGCTGCTGAACCGGAATCATCTAAGCCAGTAAAGAAAAGAATGTAGAAAGAAGTTGCAGTTGAAGTAGAGGATCCTAAATCTAAGGAAGTTCAAACCGCACCTCCAAAACCAAAGAAGAAGAAATACTATCCTGATGAAAAAGTTGCGAAGTGGAGAGAAGATAAAGAGAAAAGGAAAGAAGGGGATCCTCAGTTCGGATTGGATCCTGAGGAAGCTAAGGCTTTGAAGGATAGGACAGAAGACGAATTGGTAAAACTTTCAAAAGAAAAGATGCTCAAGAAGAAGATGTCAAAAGCTGAGGCAGTCCAAGATTTGTTAAAATTTAATGAGATGGTTTCCGGAAACATTCCAGTTCTGAGATCTTTCTCCTTGGATTCTCTAACCGATACTCCAGGAAGAAACATTGATTTTCCTAAATAGATTAGAGCTGAGCATGTTGAGAAACTCGAGCAGATTCAGCAAGTGGAAGAGGAAGAAGCAGTTGCTGAAGGATGTGGTGAAACTGGAGATCTGTTGAAAGAAGTAGATGATTATAAGGGGTCACCTTCAGAACATCTTTCACTCCAAACTTCAGTGGCTTAATCCTCTAAGTTAGTAACTCCAGAGAAGGATAAGAATGAGGAAGACGTTGTTTAAAAAGTTGTTGATGATGTTATTCAAGTATCTACTAGCGAGCAGAAATCTCCAGATGAAGAATCCATTTTGAAAAAGGAAAAGGAAAAAAACTCCTTGTTGATACCCCGAAATCAGTGGCAAGCAAGAAAAGAGAATTTGGTGATTCGTCTAAAAGGAAGTTGGAGCTTATTGAGGAAGAAAATTCTCCATGAAAAGTTTTGGATTCGGAGTCATCCTCATTGGGACATGACTTTGTTGTTCAATCTTTGAGGAAGTTAGTGGGTTCCATTCCGACCATCTCGACTATAGATTCAAGATGCCAAATGCTCCAACATGATCTGAATCAGAAATCAGATTCTGTATCCATGGTTATGGATAAGTGTGTCGAGATAGAAGCTGAATTCAAATCTTTTCTTGTTGGCTATGAATCCCACAAAAGATCTTGCAAGAGGATGACTAGATGGTTGGGGAAAACTATAGAAGAGATGAGGCTATTTGATGAATTTCAAGACAATGTTATAGATGCTTTTGAAACTGAGGACAGAATGAAAAATGTGCTGACTTCTTCCTTTGAAGAGAAGCTGACAGATGAAAAGAACTTCCAGCTTCAAGAAGTCAGAGATCTGAATGGGAAACTGAATTCCGTTTCTCAAAACTGGAAGTTTGAAAGGGATCATCAGATTGAGTTTGAAGAGAAATTAAAGGCTCAGGAAGAAAAGTTGAAGGCTCAGGAAGAAAATCTTAAAGCCCAGGAAGAAAATATTGTAGCTCAATCTGCAAGAATAGTGGTCTTAGAGAAGCATGCTGAAGAAGATCATAAATACCTAAAAAAGATCAAGACTACTCTTAAGGGGCCCATTTCGAAGAAAAAATATCTGAAATAGTTAAATCTGATCTTTTTGTTGTATCTTACATTCCTTAAAATTAATGAAAATCTTGGTTGCTCATCTTTTTTTATTATTACTAATTTTTCAGGTACATTGTTATTTATTTTCCATTCCCTCGAATTCTTTTTGAAAATCACAAAGGGGGAGAAGGAAGAGATCCTTAAAGAAAAAAGAACTCTAATAAGAGCTTATCTAAGGGGGAGTTTTTCAACAAAAAATACTTTCTTATTCGTAATAAAATGTCACTCCAGAAATCTAGAATACGATCCTTAGAGTTTCAAAGCCTGAGGGGGAGTAAGTCGTATTCATCAATATCCTTAAAG
Organism: Viscum album; assembly: GCA_963277665.1. Taxonomy (NCBI): domain Eukaryota; kingdom Viridiplantae; phylum Streptophyta; class Magnoliopsida; order Santalales; family Viscaceae; genus Viscum; species Viscum album. The sequence goes on from OY728126.1 coordinate 1,157,060,169, forward strand.
AAAAGGGAGATAAGCCTTAATGTTTTTCTTTCTTCTTAGAATTTCTTTTTCGTAAGGATGTTTTTGCTTTCCAAAAAGGGGGAGATTGTTGAGTCAATAAGGTTTTATTTATGAATTTTCTATTCCTTCTTGTTTTTAAAATCACAAACACCTTATCTTTAAGAAAATCTCTTTTATAAGGAAAATTTCTTTTGTAAGGAAAATCGCTTTTGTAAGAAAAATTTTCCTTATCACATTTTCACCCATATACTTCTTAAGTACAAGATTCAGATTCATTTCTAGATTTTCGGAAGTGTTTGAAACTTTGGATTAAAAGCATTCTGTTTTGGGCTCCGAATTCTGGATACAGTCTTTAATAAAGATCAACTCCGAATTCTGGATGAGAACTATAATGAAGCTCAACTCCGAATTCTGGATACGAACTTTAATAAAGATCAAATCCGAATGCTGGATACGAACTCTAATGAAGTTCAACATCGAATTCTAATGACATATTTCCATTAAGATTTCTGATTACGAATTCTGATGATGAATTCTCATTCCGAATTCTCATTCCGAATTCACCTATTAAATAGAATCTGGTCATATTTGTTTTATACACTCTGAATTTATTTAGACTCCGAAAATTATTTTTTGTTAGACTCCGAAATTTCTTTTTTCTTACACTTCTATAATTTGTCTACTTTTTGACTTTTTTTTACACTTCGAACCTTCACTCCGATCTTTTTAGTTAGACTTAAAACAATGTCGTACATTATGTTACACTTGTTTTGTTATAAAACGATGTCTTCTATTCTGTTATAAAACTAATCGTTGGCTAAGTGACACGTGTACAGGTCCCTCCGATTTTTAAGGAAAATATGACCATTGGGAAGGAGGCCGACCTTACCTATAAATAGGAGTTCATTTGAAAGATCTCGAGACAATGAAGTCGATCAATCGAGAGACCACACGCTTCTTAGGTGATTTCTATAGAGAGAAAGCTTTTCATGCCTTGTGCGTACTGAACTGCTCGTTCTTTTTTTGCTTTGTGCGACTCCGAATGTTGGTGATTACATTCGAGGACTTCCGGGGATTGGAAGACAGAGGTTTCCAACACCATGAAGTTGAGGGCATCCTTTCTGAGGAAGACAGAGGTTTCCAACTACCATGAAGTTGAGGGCTTGCAGGGATAACAAGACTGAGACTCCGATCTTCGTATCGAGGGCTTACCCTGGTGTGGGTAAGACATACTTTCTTGAAAGTATAAATCAAGGGACCTTTATCCAAGGTTGTTGGATACCCTTCTCTTTGGGTTAAAATACTTATATCTTGTTACTTTTAGTTTTACTACTTGTTTGTTTCTGCTGTATTTTTGTATTATAAGAAAAGTATAACTTTCTTATACTTTCTTACTTGTACTCTGTGTCATTTAGATTCTATACGCTTTAAGGTAGAATCTCATATTGTAATCTTTGGTTAAGTTTCAATTTCTGGAATCATACTTTCGGAACCTACATTCGGAATCTCTTTCGAGGTTTTCATTTAGTATTAGAGGTGTTGTGAATTTTCTTAGTTTAAACTTTGTTAAACTTAGCCCTTTCCTTGGATTAAGGAAATCATAGTTATTCGTAACTAACTTTAAAGGTTCCAAAGGAATTTTTAAGGTATACAATTCACCCCCCTCTTGTATATTGAGCATCTACATCCTTATTTCGATCCTATAGTCAGTCCCAAGCACAAATCTTAAACAAGTGCTGAAACATTCCTAGTCTCTAGTCTACCAACCCAAAATAGAAAGGAAAAAAAGAAAAATAAGGATAATTGAGCTCTCATACAACTTTTTAATGTTTCGGCCCAACTTACAATTAATCTGGTAGCCATACTGGTGGGTCAAATGACCATAAGAGCATCTCCCCATATGCTTATCGGATTCCAACTAGCTTCAAGGCTCTCAGACGATGATATTTGGGAGACTATACCCTCTTATCAGACATACACAATGGTATTATCAGAGTATAAACATTTGATAAAAGTAGTAGAATTAAATAGTAATGTTAAATTAGTGTAAGAAAGATAATAAATATCTAATAAAATTGTCCAAAGCCATTTTATATAAAAGATGTATGCATGACAAAGAAATGACATACATCTAAAATCTGTAAAAAACAACAGGCCTTACAAGATGGAACAATACATGACTCAAATAAAGAAAATAGATAAAAAGTCCTAAGACCAACTCCACGAGCATCCTGAGCTCCTACTTAGTCCTTTTATCCTATCTTCAGGTACTTTAATATAACAACAAGCATGGTCCAAGGTCTACAGTCTTTCAAAAAACAAGTTCTACTCGGGTACCATAGTGCAATGGCAGCCTGAGTAGGGTGTGAGATATAAATAACAGTAGGCAAGAACCACCAGTGTCTAGCCTTATCCATAGAATGTAATATAAATTTTACAGTTTGTAGGTATGAAGTATTAATGACAGAATTGAAGAATAAATAAACACACATCCAGGCTCCTAAGGGATACCAGACGGCTATACCGGCTTCGGTGCATTGCCAGGATATTAGTCCAATCATGTTAATATAATATGTATATATATAGGTAGTATCAGTATATATATAAGGATATATTTATGTTGGGGTGGATCAGGACATACCAACACCATCCGAATTCTATGGGAGCTCTTATGGTCTACCCCAAACCTAGCTCTAAGATCCCATTGAATATCTTGGCCTATATGCATTATATTTATATTAGGGTGGATCGGGTCAAACCACGACCATAAAAATTCTTGGGGATCTCAAATGGTCTTCCCCAAACCCAGGTCCAATGGAACTTTTAATCTCTTGACCTTTACGTGCTAGAAGGATGAGAATATAACACAGTGGCATCCAACAACCAAACTACAAGCTAATAAGCTCTACTCACTGGGTAGCAATCTAAATTTCAATTTAAGAGTTCACTAAGACTCCATGCTCATCATACCTCTCTTAACATCATTTCAGTATCGATGTAAGGGAGTGTAGAGTCATCATGCCGTTTTCCCCCGACATCATCATTAATATAATCACATTTGTAAAATATAGAATAAGGAAATACCTCTTATGCTTTCCAGATCTCCATATCATATTACACATAAGAAACCACATATACAATTATAAAAAAGTAAAACCATATTTAGTATTTATAAAGACATGGTTACACATTCGTTTCCATTATCAAGGAATCTATCTCATGTAAATCCATTAATGAAAGGCAAGAAAATCATTATGACCTTACCACTTAACCAAAATCATGTTATTCAATATAAGTTCAACATTAAAATACATTTCATCCAATACTCCTAGACATGAGTAATTGGTTTTAAGGGTTCATGAACAAAGTTCATTGCATTCTATAATTCCACTATATCATTTATGTTAGCATAACCATGTCCACTTAATTTCCATATCACTAGGGTCGATTCATTTAAATGTTGTGCCTGAATTAGTTAGGTGCTCAGGGGAACAAGCATAAGACCACAAAATGGCAGCTCATTTCTTAACTCAAAAAGGATAAGTCTCATGGTAATCTTTATCAAACATAATATCCAATTATAACAAGAGAACTACGATATGTAGATAAGGCATGCATAAAGAGTATAATCACTAAATTTTTATCCTAAAGTTAGTGAACCTCAATTGAGAGGTTTTATTACAAAAACATAATTTTCTTATCAATCTACCAATTATCAAATTTATGAATTTAATTTTCCATATCAAGGAAAGAAATTAACCCAAGAATCTATACTGCATTAATTTGATCTAATGACAAAGCCATAATCAACCTAATTAATTAATGAATTAATGAACTTAAAGGGTAGGGGAAAGGGATCCCACCTCAATTGGAAACAAGTTGTACCCTTAGGCTCTTGAAGATTTCTAGCTAATGTATGATGCTCCCCCACTAAGCATATGCATCTTCACCCATATGCAAGGACACAAATCCCCTATACACACACACCTGCATGGACATGGGAATAAGTAAGGGGATCCTTACATATATTCTTATATGCATATTCCCATATCCACTCACCTACGGATGCATATATATATATATATATATATATGGGAACACCTAGCCTCATACGTGTTTAATCATTTCAATATTTGATTACACATGTAACAGGGTAACCCACACATATATATATATATATTTACATACCTATGCACCTGCAGGCGAGCCGCCCTTGACTCGATAACTCAAAACCGCACAGAACAGTCCAACACACTACACATTTAACAATATAAACCTTATAAATAACTAAAAATTGCAATTTAAAAGTTTGGGGACAAAGAAATAAAGGAAATCCCTCACAACGATTGTCGGCGATGAACCTAATCGAAGAAAAACCACCCAGAACAGCTCAACACCCTACTGATTAATTTATAAAGAGTCAAAGTCACATAAAGATATTAATTCAAGAGGTGAAAAACAAATAAGAAGGTATAACCCTTACCCAGGAATGTTATATGTGACTGATACCACCCAAAATACCTCAACTATGGAGGCGGTTGTCAGAATATACACACAAGGATCCTGAGAGACCATCTGTATGAGCCTAGAACCAAAGAAAACCAGAAAATTCATTAACCTCAAAACCTAGGGTTCAGTCACACATCATCGAGCACCGATTAGGTTTTAGAGAATCTAGAATAATAGAGGATAAGGGAGGAGAGGGCTTGCCTTTTTTAGATTGAAGAGGAATCATTAAGAAAGGAGGTGGAATCGAAAACCGGAGAGGGATTCGAGAAAGGGGTAGTATGCATCGAAGGGGAGAGACCTTCAGGGCTAGTGCGTCACGATAGTGGGGGTGAGGGAGAGGTATTTTTAGTCTTTATTTTTCTTTTTATTTTATTTTAATTTAAAAAATAAAAAAATATTCAAACATAATGTCAATAAAGTTTGTGCATGTTCTGGAAAACCATTTGTTAACTGTGAATCCCCCAGTGGACAACTAGAGCATCCTGTATGGGCTAGGTGCACAGTTTCAAAAATCATTAATAGATCATGTGAAACGACTCTTTCCACATAAAATTAGGTTTGCATAGTTAGCTGAAGTGGGTTGTACATTTTGGAAAACCCTGTGAAAAATATGTTCCCTCTAATTCCCTTCAAAACATGATGTATTTTGGTCTAGTGCTATTGAGCCTTCTCAAGCCACCCGGGGAACATAGAAAGCCTTCTCCAATTCCAAAAAACATTGCTTTGAGGTTACCCAACCCTAAGAATTCCATTATGAGGATCAATTTAAAAAACAACCCATTCAATAATTGAGAAAGTTAAAAAACCGTTGTATTATATCCCGGTTCAAAATGAATATTTTTACAATAAAGACATTACATTGAGGGATATATAATACTGGGCCCGCCTGTCACTTTAATATCATGTACATGCATTTGTGTGCTACATAAATCATCCAACATTAGAATTTATTAAGTCACTTTTAATCCAAATATTAAGGATTTGGGGTTATATATATAGAGGTCCCAAATCAATCAATGATAAGAACATCTAGTTTAATACCCTTGAGTGAAAATGGGGATCGGTGTTCACAACACAACATTTTGGGAGGAAAAATCACAGGTTGATTTCATCAGCAAATTGGTTGTACATAAATATTTATGAAAGGGTTTAAGAAGTGTGAAATGTGGTCTTTAATTACTTTATAATATTAATAAAAGTAAAAGTATGTGTAAAAATACATTAAAATAACAATAATTTTAAATCAAAAAGGCATAGTACAAATGAAGTACTTAAATAAAAAAGGAATATGAGAGAATCCCTTCCCTTGAGATGGTGATTTTAAATGCTTGGGATGGGCTTATTAAGATATTTTTCACAGCATGGTAAGGATTTAAAAAGTGATATGGAGATTAAATTATTTCTCAATGGTTTTTGGTGAATAAAAATTGGAGGTTGGGTTGTTATTTATAGAGAAAGTGAGGGGAATTTCTTATTAATTTCTAAAGATATGTTTGGGACTCTTAGTGATTAAATAAAAAAACCAAAAACCTTACCATGGTTTTTCCCATATTTTCGACCAAAGAGATGTGATATTCAATATTGTATTAAAATAATAAATAGACTCATTAAAATAGTATCAATTATTATTTGGAAATGAGACGTGTTTATAAATAATTGTTTTTAAAACATTAACATATAATATAGGTTTTGGAATAATCATTATAGGTTTGTAAAATTAATCAAATAAATTAAAAACAAATTATTTTAATAATAAAATAAATCTTTATTTGTGCATAACCTTTATAGTATTTATGATATCACATTTTGAATATTATAATGTCATAATTTATACCATATATTTATACTGTATTTTATTTTTTACCAAAAATTTGACTAGCTCAGAAAGTTATAAAAATATCGCAATTGGATAATTTACACTTGGTGAATTATAAAATAATATTATTTTACCAAAATAATTTCTAAATGATATATTTTACACTTTGAAATAAAAATATTTATTTACTTGAAAATGTTATTTTTTATGATACTAACAGCTTTATGACACTTATTAAAAATAAATTGTACTTGATTATATTATATAATCCTTTTCATTTAAATATATATTATTTAATACAAATTATTCATAAAAGTAACATTTATTTAAAAATTTATTGAATTTATAAAAAAGGGTATTTTAATTGAAACTATATATTTACCAAAATATAATTTTAGTTTCTTCATATCAAAATCTAATTTTTATAAAACTCATTATATATATATATATAAAGTAATAATGAAAAATATAGAAATATAATATGTAAATTATTAAAAAAATCAAAATACATACTAAAATGATCTTGATGCACAACCCATTTCTACACCACAGTATAGCCTCAGGGTAAGGTGTGAAATTATAGTACTTTCTTATCATGGATTGGTGAACATAGTTTGGGTCATGATCTCAATAAACTAAAACTTATACTATAAATAGTATCACTTGAGTTTCAGTTGATGAATATCAAATTTGGATTGGTAAAGGTAAAATCCTAGAGATTTCATCTTAATCAACATCTCAGATAAAAGGGCTTCATAGGGTATGATCATACTGGTTGAGGTCATCGCTTTCTCTGTTTGTGTCAATTATACTTTCTCATAACCCTGAATATATACTAATATTAATGGTTACTATATAATGGTTATATTATCAATGGTTATGATACTTAATTATATATTACGTTTTATAGGTTATATTTTATAACAATCTAAAACAACTGATGTAGTTCATGTGTTTTCCATAACTACATTACTTAATATGTCATTTATTAAAATGGTAATTTTATTTACCAAAACTATGGTTGATAGAAAATGGTTTATTTGATAACGTCTCAAGGTTAATATTTTATAACTTTATTGTAGATTAGTGATAATTATATTCAAACTACAATCTTTTCATTTAAAAATATAATGAATATGTTTAATTATTTTTTGAAATCATCAAAGAGATGCTTTTTGGGTTAGTTAGAACTACGTAAAAACAAAAATTTTAATGCCAAACAACCATATTTACATAAATAAAAACAAAAATAGAAGACATTATCAAAAAAATTAATAAAAACAACTTCAAACAATTATTCCACCATTACATTTATTAACATAATTTTGTTACCCTGAAATCATCATCAATGATATTCAAGTTACTCTCCTCTAAAAAAACACTCATTAACAAAAACCAACAACACCATTAGTTATAGAAGGTCCTCACTGACTTCAATTCATGAATCCCAGAACAATTCTTATATAAAACAAATGGATACACCAAGAACTTGAAATAAAGGATGGATGATCTATAAGTGAAAACTATACCCTATAAAGATCCAATATTTGTAAAGAACCTTATCATATAAACCTTCACCAAACCACTTAAAACACAAAACTAAAGAAAATTTAAACCCTACTCCTCCATTGTCCATAACATGCAGATTTTTCCAATATAATAGAATGAGTGAAATACACCAATGAATAATAAACCCATATTATGAAAGTTCAAGGAAAGAGAAAATCCTTTAAATAGAAAATTGTTGCAACAACATATAAACATCATCCTAGTCACTTTCTCCCTACTTCCACACAATATAAAAATTGAGGCCATCATCATTTCCCATTGAAAATATATAATAGTGAAATTACGTACGTACTCCATCCAGTTCCTCCTTACTGTGACACACATTCTGATACATTATCTGAGTTCATAATATTATCAAGAAATTCATATATTCATGCATCCAACCGTCAAAACATTGTAATGATCAAAGCATGGTAATCAAAAATACCCACCATCATCATCAAACATAAATTCATGATTTTTTAGAAAGAATATATAAATATGCAGACTTTTTTGGGAGATCAATTCAACACCACTTAGGGATGGGAGGATAAAGAAACAACACCAAGACACGTATTTGGGGATGATTCTTGAAATTTTATAGATTATAATCACTACTCTGGGATGAAATACACACCAACCAAGACTATAGAAGAACAAATTTAGGGAACTAAAACCATATCAATCATAGAAACCATGAGTATAGAAACACTAAATAAATATCTAAAGAGGTATAATACTAATGGTGTGAGACCAAAAATATGGGAACATGTGGTAAGAAAGACATAAAATGATATATATTCCACATGAGGAATCCACCAAGGAAGGAATCATCATGAATTTGGAAGGGAAATGAATCATCATTGAAATAAAATTAGGAGAAAACATGATCACCATTGATAGATGGGAAGTAAACGATGAGGTGGGAGAATCATTAGAAATGAGTGGCAGAAGGAATCCCTAGATCCCAAATTGTAATACATTGAGAATGAAATGGATGGTCCTCTTGAATCCATATCTTGGACATTGTAACAATAAAGAGGTTAATCTTCAGTAAAAATCGATCCAAACCACAAAATAATTTATTTAGAAATTTTTTAATCAAAATAAAATCTTCATTAAATGGTTTGGTTATTCATGTATAAATATTGAATAAAAAATCATTTTTGTTTTTATTCAAAACAAAACCAAACAAATCTATTCCCACACCTAGTTTATATTATGTCTAGTATTTGTAATTTTTCACTATTGGGAATTCTGATAAGTATTTGTAAAATATTTTCTTAATGTGATTTTTAATTTTAGAATAGTCATGTAAAGGTTTGGGTATAGCATTATATAATCCTCAAGCTAATTGGTTAGTTTCATTAGATAAATAATATGGGATAATATGACCATTCTTACCCTTTAATTATATTCTATTGGCATAAACACTTACCTTTTTATATATAATGTATAGTATTTTGAAAAAAATAATTATATAATCATTAAATTTATATTTTATATTGGATTATATAAATTATATATTTTTATAATATTGTATTTTAGGATTATTATTTTATATATGTGTATATATTTTGACATGTTAACCCATAATGAGAGTTTGATATCACTTTTATTCATTATGGTTCCCCTTTTCCCAATAAAATTATGGTGATCATTTCGATGAGAATTCGTTTCATGGTTTTCCTGAAGTAAGAATAGTGTTATATTTATAAATGAATTTTTTTCTTTATACAATATGTATTATAGTACAAGTGGAATTTATATGTATGTATCCAATAACATATATTTATTAAAATTTATATTATTTGATTGACGTTATGTGATATATTATCAAAAAAAAATTATTGATCACAAAATTTGAGTGATTCGATTGAGGGTATATCTAGTATACATTAATCTTATGGTTTGTTTTTATGGGTTGGTGTGCTTCCAACAACATTTTATATGATAACTTTGAAAGATATAATATCATAAATCTAACTATGAGTAGGATATTCCTCATATGGATCATACATATGTCAATGAGAAAAATTTATGTTAAATTAGTCATGAAATTATAAAATATAAAAATCATGAATTTGGACATCACCCAAGGTAAGTTCTACATAACCTAGATTTATCGTATATCTCAATCACTAACAGAAAAGTAAACTTTTATTAAAGGAGAAAATCATATAGAGAGAGATCATTGTGGTTTATAATAGTGGATTCCAAGATCCTCCTCAACCACCAAAAAATTATAATCAAGAGGCATGAGGAATAAAGAATAAAATATTAATAGAGGATTGAAATAATCTCTTTTAGAAAAGATTTTATCTTCCACCATGTTTCCATCATTCCATATTTGATGTGTTAGAAGACTCTTGTTAAAAATGTTTTTTCACTCAAAGATGATATAATTAATATACCAGCATTGGGTATAAATTTATTTGTAAAAATTGTATCCAAGAAGATTTATATTCCACCACCAATAATGAAATACCCCTCCCTTTATAAATGAAAATTCCACTAAATGATACATTTTCTTCTGTATGAGGTGAATTACCTTCACCATAAAAGGAGATGAATTCCAGAATTATTGATCCTTGGTTTCCCTAAATAACGACTCTTACACCAAATAATTTTTTTAATAATGATCCATCCGAGTTAGTCATCAATCTATATGAAGGCGGTCCATTGGACCTAGTGTTCGAGACTACAACTATTAGGATAGATATCCACCTTGATTACAAAATATAGGTTCCATGGGGAATTCTTTTAATGATAGTCACTAGATCATAGAAAAGAATAATAGTACTATATTCTAGGATAATAAGAGTGAATCACTTGTATTGATGTCCATAACTATTCTAGAGCTCTCGGATGATCCAACATCCAATAATAATAGAAACCTTGCTCACACAACCAAGATCCAATGAGAGCATAAAAACTAAAAACAATGAAGATATGAAGAGGGAATGGAAAATAAAAAAAGGATTTATACTAAAATAATCCTTAATAGATGACTATATGAATGAATATTGATAAAATATTAAGAATAAATTTTCTTCGGTTTCAACTTGATACTGAACAAAATAAATAAATCTTGAGGCCAAATACACTCCCCATTATTGGATTCTATAATCTGTAGAGATAGAATTCTGGTTCATGCACTAGATCAAGATGTATAATTTTATAAGAATGAATTTTTCCTATTATAACTGACCCTAGGGTTCCAAAATTTATGAAATTTAGAGAGTCATTTGAAATTATTTGTGTTGAAATACCATGTTTTAGAAGGAGTGAAATAGTCTTAGAACTCCTCTTCTATAAGAGATTTACTATTTGAAATATTTTTATAATCTTTGAGAAACACTTTTTTTATATAGAATAAAAAATTGAACCTAAAAATATATTGCAATAAAATATTTATTTAGACTAACATTAACAATATCATAGATCATAACCAAGGGAAAACATATCCTATATCCACAACTATAATCTTCACATGGGAAGGGAAATTTATATTTTCTTATTTAGTCATTTAAATTCAATATAAATTAATATATTTTGAGTCTCTCCCAACCTCACATATCATGCATTAAAATAAAGGTAATTCCAATTGAAATAAACCATGACAGTATTAATTTTCACCATCATAAAAAAATGAAAATTTTCTAACATAAATATACCATCACTTAAAATGATTTCGCAAATATGGATAATTGTTATGGATTTTCATAGTTAAATGGTTACTTGTTGTAATCTCTTATAGTTTTCATAATTAATAGATTTCATGTCATATAGAATAAATTTATGGTTATAATATTCCATAAAAACCAATCATAAATTGTATAAATAGAACAAATCTATCTACCACAATAAACTCATCCCAAATACATTTTTTTAATATTCTTTATGTTTTTCACAATTATAAACTAATGTCATGAATATTTTTTTAAATTTTTTGTCATAACCAGTAACTAAAAATTCTTATCAAAAAAATATTTCACAATGAAATTTATGAATAATTAAAATAATGTTGAAAAAAATTATGAGTGATGAAATTTCAAGATGGATAATATTAGTTAAAAATAAAAAAATAATATAAATATATATATTCTCACAAAAAATTATTAAAAATATATAAAAAATATACAAAATTTTTAAACTTTATTACATATTCAATTTAATACAATAGCTATTCAGAAATAAATATCTATAGAGGATTATCATCAATGGGGGAGCTGATCGGTATAAGAACCAATAAGAGGTGAAGGTGTAAACATCATCCCTAAACCATGTTAAATTCATTGAATATACCAAAATATTTGACATAAGTATGGAAAAACTAGGGAAAACATAATTATTTAAAACCTACTTAAATGGGTATAGTAATGATTAAGATAATTGAATACTTAGGGAAGGTGATATGGAAGTGTGCAAAAAAATAAAGTAACAAAAAAAGTTAAAATGATGGAAGTGATTTTTTATTAGTGACTGCGAAATAAGTGGAATGATAGAGAGATAGATAGGTACTAGATGTTGATGAATTTAGGGGATCAAACTGGATAGAATTTATAAATAAGGATTTATATATTCAAATTTCAACTAAAAACCACCATGCTAGTGACTATGAAGGAAGTTTGTTAGAACACAAAAATCTCATTAAGCGACCTACACAATATATCGAAATCTCCTAAAATACTATCGTTCAATCAAAATTCAGGAAAAGAATCGTTTATTAATGGATAATATATTCATCATCCTTTTTAAATTTATGGTACTTATAATGATGCTCAATGGTGAAAAGATTTGATGTTATTACTTGTCGGTATTTATAATAGTAAAAAAATGACTATCATCAACAATTAAATGAGTATCATTGTAGAACAATTGCACCGACTCAATTATGATAATGAAACCAAAATATATTAAATAAATCATTCTTTTTATGTCCAATTTCCCAAAAGAAAATTAATTGTTCATTTTCAAAAGTATTGAATAAAAAATAATCAAGAAATAAATCTCAAATATGAATTTAATAAAAGAAGATAGGGAAATAATTACTCTATATTGAATTCACCTTCTTCCTAAAGATATATCTTCTAAAACACCTATGTCGAGAGCTCTCATCTCTCGATCTATTCTCTCTCTGGGAATCGTCTATCATCTCCTCACTTATCCACTATATTCCTCTACATCCAGGTGAAAAAATTATTTACTCATTATAACCTTTATCTATCACCTAGAATACCTCACTAAATGTTTTTTGATGTGGAATATCATGGTTGATTTGCATCAATTTTTTTAACTAAAAAGATATTGACAACACCCCCCCCTTAAAAAAATAATTCTTATGATCATCCATCTAACTCGATTGGAAGCTGGATAACCTGGAAATATTTATTCATCCTTCTATAAAATATACCAACTTCATAAGATTACAAAACTCCACCAATCTCAATTCATCACGGTTTAATGTAGAATAAGAATCATTATACACTCCACCAGGTTGTCATTCACCCATCCAACCCCATTTATAATTACTTGGGTGAAAAATATTTAGCGAAATCTACTTCTAATTTCTGTCATCATCTCTTCTTATGTTCTCAAAATAAAAATGGAAAACAACTTATGTGCACATATCTTTGATAAAAAACCATGTCATTAGGAAATATAAATTACCTTCCTCTTCATAAACTAAGAGAAAATGATAGAAACAAAATCCAATGAATGATTATTATTCTTTTGAAACACCTTCTCGGAAAATATCACTTGATGGGCTCATTCATCACTAGCTAGAACAGACATTCCTCAACTTACTTTTTGAATCAATGAAAATTTCATTTATAAATACATTTGTTGATACTCTTCATCCAAGCATAAAAATAAATAATTGAAAAAAAACATCATCCATATAAAAAAAGTATTCCAAATCCAAGGCTCGAGATCACTTTGGACACTACTTCCCCATACTTCAACATCATCTCGACTAAATCCTCATCTCCAACTTATGTTTCCAAGCTTGTTTGATCCATTTGGATTTAGGTCAAAAAAACCTCAATATCCACTGTTGGTCAATTACTATTCTGAACATGATCAGTTCAATTATTTTTAGATTCACATAATTTTCAAACCTTTTTTCTTCTTCTTATTCAAACTTGAACTAGAGGTCATCAAAATATTTATCAAAACTAGATCTAAATCTTGAACACACTTCCACATCAATTTATTTAACACATAACAACATAGATGGATCTTGAAATTAATTTATATTCCCATACATTGATCTAAAAATCCCAAAACCTCAATTAATGGTGGATTTAAGTATTATTTGTTCAAAGAGCTCAACTTGGGTTCATCCAATTCAATAATAATCTCATACACCATCAACATTTCAAAAATAAATCAATTAATCAAAATTTACCACTCTAATCAGCATTGAGTCTCTATCTCAAGTGGCTTTCATTCCTTCTATGAAAAGGATTCATCCTTCAGTGACCATATTATAACAGCCTAATATTTTAAAAGAAGAAATTATGTTCGATAGCATATATGACATGAAACACCAAGCTTAGAAGAAAATATAACACCTTAATATTTAACAGTGTATTTATATTTAAGTAAATTCAATCTCTTATATATATTGACACTATTGGAAACCAATACTATACCAACACTTTGTTCCCAATGTTTTAGAAAACCCATTGGGGAAATGAACCTATACCAATGGTTCTAGTAAACCATTGGCATAGGCTATTATATGTTGGGTTTTCACAATAGTTTAAGAAAACTTTTGGGAAAGAAAACTATTACCCATGGTTTTTATTATACTTTGGGAAAAAGTATACCCAATTTAGGGCTCCCTTGCGACATTTCATCCCTGCACACTCCTCCCCTCCCCGACCTCGACCTCCTCCCAGCCTCTGTCTCTACCTCTACCTCTCGGCCCCCTCCCTCTCCTATAGCGACGTTCCACTTCCCCTCTCGACTCCTTCTCCAATGATGACGTCCCCCTCCCCTCTCGACCACCGGCGACGTTCCCCCCCTCTCTTCTCCCTCTCTTGGAAACATCCCCTACCCCTCTTGGATCAATCTCCTCCTACGACATCCCCTGACCCCCTCTCAGTCGTGCGGGAGACCCCCCATGGCCGAATACCCCGCAGGACATCCCCCTCTCTTGGCACCCTCTCATTCCACCAGGGATTTTCATGGGTACTACTAGGTATGAATTAATCCTATTATTAAAAAAATAAACAAAAAAGGAATGAATTGTAAGGTTCATAGTTAGGATAACCATTCATATTAATCGTTCATTTTATAGAGTTTTTTGGTAGTAACCAACTCATGGTATGGTGAATTATTTGGTAAATTGTAATTTTTTTTAAAATATAGACTTTTAGAAATGTAGGTTTAGATTCACAAGTTTTATTCCATTCATTTGAATAGTGCATTCAATAAAAAGTTACATATTTTTTTAAAAGCCTCATATTTTCTTCTATAGACTCTTATTAGTCCTTATACTATGTTGGATTTTGTTTGTTAATCATGATATAAATGTGATGAGGTTGTATCGTTATTAAGAGGTGAAATGGTGCAGGTTAATTAGAGGTGAGTGATGCTATATGAGATTTTATGGGTTATTGTGAGGAGTTTCTTTCACGTTAATTGATTGGTTCAAAAAACAGAAGTTGGTGCCTCATATATTATGTAATTGGAGTTGGTAAATTAAATTGGTGGACTCAGATTTCAGAGTTGGTTATTTGGATGGTATTATCTGTCAAAAGTGGGTCTATCTCTATTAAATATGGGTGTATTTTCCAATTGAATAATGTATTTATTAAACGGACCATGAAATACACATTTCCCATAATATGGAAGCACAACAGAAATCATAGATAGAATCAACACACCACTAGACACCCATGGGAGACACCCCTTGACATCTACAGATGGTTAAGGGGACATTAACTTAGGAACTGATGTCGATTGGCACTCAAGCCTTGAGAAATTCTCATTATTGGTAGAAAAGATACCAACACCTTTATTATCAGTATATTATAATGAAATGGTTTACACCCTCATGACCATGTAGACCATCTGGTTCATAGAATGGTGCATAACCATGTTCAAGAGTATAATCAACTACTAAACATTGATTTTTGTCCCTATGAGGTTCTTTCCATAGTGAAGAGGGTTATGTGCACAATATTCAACTTAACTAATGTAGCATAGGTTCATATTGATAGGTTAAGTGTACTGGCATGGTGTTTCTAACAATGGGATATATAAATAACATAATGAAAAATGAAGAGATTATTAAATGTAACTATTTCCCCCTTGCTTGTAGGAACATGATTTTACCCATGGGGGTGTGGTTCTTATTTATTGGGTGGTTACATGTATAGTCACAGGATACATGTATGTTTTTGTTTAGTTTTTATTTTATTTTCATTATCACATTGTCCATTTAGGTATTTTAGTTCTTTCTACGGACGGAGGGTAGTGATGCTATCCTGGATAGTTAAAATCGATCACTTGTATATTGTAATACCATGAGGTGTGAGTGTCAGAAAACATTATAAGATAGAGGATCCTTGGTGTCTTCCATGAGATGGAATTGTTTTTCTAAAACAGTATGTGGGAACATTTCTGGAGTATGTTGGAGTCATGAAATAACACCAAGTGTCTCCATGAGATAGAATAAATAACCCCAATTGTCTCCAAGTGTCTCCATACATCGTATCATCCTCACATGGGATGGCCACTAACCCAATCCTATCAAACCTATCCTAGTATATCCTCTCAGTCACGTAGTCTAGACTCATCTCTCGAGGATTATCCCATGTCTCGATGCACATCTCATCATCTAACTAGACAAAGAGGATTATTCACCTTATGATTATCCTAGTCACAAAATCACACCATGTCGAACCCATCAACATTATATTCTCAATAATCCAATCAAGAACCTCACCAAAATCATGTATTATAACCCAGAACCAGTAACTAGGTACCATCATAAGCTAAATCACACCAAGCCTCTTGGTATTATAACGCCAACCTGTCTGACAATACCCAATACCCACACTAGAATCTCTTCCTTCACCTATTTAGTTGAACTCTTGAATCATTAAATGGACTAAAACCTTTCATAATACATTTTATATACTTAGAGGGACCATCCCACTCTAAGGACCTACCAAGATTTCAATCCATCCCCATAAGTATTTCCTCATCAAACCCTAGATGTACAATTGCGACACCTATCACTACAAGGCCCAATCCTCCTAGGAATATTTTACTTGATCTAAATCCTCATAGTTAGTGACATCAATCACATTAAAGCGCATAAATTTCAACTGAAACCTACATTCCAAGAATTATTAATGTTGAAAGGCTCCATGGAAATAGGCTAAGAACTAAAACCATAAATAATAGTTCCAAATACATGCATCATATTTAAATTAATATCTCAAATGTAAACATAAAAACCATGAATAATAAGACCTCATATTTTGTATCGAACAAAACCAAACTAAGTTGAAACTCAGGAAAAATTGATTATATTCCATTAATAGGAAGAGTAATTGTTAATTAATAGAAATTTACTATTTGATAGTATCATTTTGAATCGCTGATTTTTTCCCCTTTGCTTACATGATCATGATTTTATCCATGGGGAGTTGGGGTACTTATATGTTGGGAGGTGACAGTTATAGTCATTGGAGACATGTATGTTTTAGTTTAATTTTTATTTTATTTTCTTTATCGCATTGGTCACATAGATATTTAAATACTTTCTATGGACAAAGGGTAATTATATTCTGCGAAGGGATCTAGAAGATGTTCAGATTGATTCAATCCACCAGCATTGATCCGAGGTAAAATTCTATTGTTACTACTTTCCTCACACCTCATGTATTTGGGGATTTTTTGTTTTTATTCCCTATTAGGTTTTCGGTAGGGTGTTGGATCATTTCGTGTTGGTTCAGGTGGATTTGGTACTCCGATACTAATCTAGGTAAGTCTTTAATGCCATTGGTTGGTTTATCACTAGTTATGTAGCATCCTTCATGTGTTTTAAGGTTCTTAATAACCTTTTTGTAGTGCATTGATCCCTTCTCATTTGATTTGAGTCTCCAATTCAAGGGAGACTCGCCTGCGTGGGCATATGTATGTAAGTATATGTATGTGGGTTCCCCTGTTATGTATATAGTCACCCATGGCCATGATTATGCATGTATGGGGCTAGGTGTGCCCATGTATATATATATATATATATATATATAAATGCATATGCATGTGAGTGGAGACTAATATATTTATATAAGCATATGTGCAAGGATCCCCATGCACATGCTCATGGCCATGCAGGTGTGTGCATAGGGGCTAGGTGTCCTTACATGTGTGTGATGGAGTGTATACCCAATGGAGGAGCAACAAATTTTTGTTATAATTCTTCAAGAGCTAAAGTGGACGGCTTGGTTCCACCTTTATGTAGAGTCCCTCTCATAGCCTCTTTAATTTAAGAATGTTTTAAATTGAATTTACCTTCTTTCTTAATTCTGCTTAATTATATTGAATTGCATATCTTGAATAAGTGTTCTTTAATATAATTCTTTCATTTGATAAATAAAGTCATGTATTTATAACAAAACCCATCCAATGTAGGTGCGTTGTCTCTGAAAACTCACAGTGATAGTTTAGGGTGTATGATTCTTTTCCGTCGTTTCGTTTTCCTTTAGACGTTGCGTCATTGTGCCGCTCACTACAACCTTATGACGATCACTTATTATAACATATTAAATAGTTGATTTGTTCTATCATGTCTGTTGTGACTTTATCTTATTGTGGAAACTGTTTCGGGGGTTTTCCTAGCCTCTTGGCCACCCCTTATGGTGTTAAACCGAGCCTATATATCTAAAAACACTGATGGTGTCATTGTTTAACACCTCTCCGGATTATGGTGCTCCCCACCATAATCTTTATCTTAACACTGCTTGGGCTGTTTTCTAGGCATTGATGCACATCTAATTTTTTACATATATGAATTCTCCCATAATATTTGTGTTGCATCCTAAGATATTAAAACATACTCAAATTATATTATTCTCAAGGTGACTGAAGTATTATTATTAGAGTACCAAGAAATTCATATACCATTGATAAGTAATAAAACTACATAATTTGACACTTAATCAATAGTTTCAACTACCTAATACAACTTTTAAAAACAACGAATATAGAATATATATCTTTATCATACCACAATCCCGAATCTGGAGTCTCTTTTTTATAACATAAGATCAGTTTATATTATGTGATGGAAAATTACAAAGAATTTATTTGGAATCCTGGCTGGAAGATTCTACCCCGTGGATGTTTCTAGACTAGGCCCACACACCATGGTCATGTCGTGGTCACTCTGCAGTCACACCGCAGTCATACCGTAGTCACGCTACGGTCACGCCGTGGTCACACCTCCGTCGCGCCACTGTCACTCCACTGTAATGCCTTGATTTGGTCCCTCTTCAGGATGCCACCCCACGGTGGTTTACAGTTCTGTCGGAAATCAATGTATGATACCAAGATAGAGTTTTAGATACATTACCCATCTATATTTAATGGGGAGGGTGGCGAAGACTGGAATGTTTCCCTACTTCCTCCCACTCCCTTCGCTCCTGGATAGAAGATTATTCCCCACGAATGTTGCTGGATAAGCCAACACATTGTGGTCATGCCACGGTCACGCTGTAGTAATGCTGTGATTTGGCCCTGCTCCTGGATGACACACCGCGGCGGTTCTCAGTCCTGTCAGAATTATATTTATGATACCTAGATAGAGTTTTAGATACATTACCCACTTATAGTTAATGGGGAGGGAGGCAATATCCGAAGTGTTGCCCCGCCTCCTCCCACTCCCTTACCTCCTAGCTGGAAGATGATGCCCCGCAAATGTTGCTGGACCGGTCCAACACGCTGCGATCCTGCTACGGTCATGTTGTGGTCACGCCGCGGTCACACCGCAGTCACGTCGTGGTAATGTCGTGATTTGGCCCTCCTCTAGGATAACACCCTATAGTGGTTTGCAATCCTGTCAGAATTTAATATATGATACATAGATAGAGTTTTAAATACATTAACCACCTATAGTTAATAGGGAGGGAAGCGACAACAGGAATGTTTCCCCTCCTCCTCCCACTCCCTTCGCTCCTGGCCAGAAGATGCTGCCCTGTGAATGTCGCTCGACCGAGCCAACACGCCGTGGTCACGCCGTAGTCACGCCATGGTCATGTCGCGGTCACGCCACGGTAACCCCATGGTAATACCGCGATTTGGCCATACTCCAAGATGAGACCTCGCGATAGTTCGCAGTCCTTTCGGAATTCGATGTATGATACCTAGATAGAGTTTTAGATACATTACCCACCCTCCTTCCTGGACCCGGGACAGCCCCCCCCACTATCTTCCCTAGACCCCATATAGCCCCTCGGACAGCACCCCCACCCTCCTCCCTAGACCGCGGATAGCCCCCCCAACCCTCCTCCCTGGACCCTGGTTCCCAATCTATGCTCTCTTCAAGATTCACCCTAAATCCCAACAGAAAAGAGGGTTTTAGAGCTTCAGAGGAAGATGAGAGAAGAGTGAAAACCCTGATTGAAAAGTGGAATAAAGGAGAGGATTAGACTCACCAATATCTTCAATACACACTTGACGGCTCAGAAAATTCCCAAGTGATGTGTATGAGTCAACCCCTCCTCAAACCGGGGCACGGTGTGGACGGTACCACTCAAAGTGTCACACTTTTATTTGAAATGGACAACATTTAAAATGAAAACAACAACTGATATACAGAAAACAAAACAAATGGATTCAGATTGTGTTTATGCTTTATCACAATGATCCATGAGTCATTTGTGATGTTTACGAGTCAAACCTGCCTCAATCTGAGGCATGGTGTGGCCGATACCACTCAAAGTGTTTAACTTTAATTTGAAATGGTCAACATTTTAAGTGAAAACAAAAACTGGCATAAGGAAAACTGACCAAACGTAATCGGACTCTATTGATAATTTAGGAAAAAGATCCATGGGTAATTTGTGATGTGTATGAGTCAACCTCGCCTCAATCAGAGGCACGATGTGTCCGGTATCACTCGAAGTGTCTCACATTTATTTTAAATGGATAACATTTTAAGTGAAAACAACAACTGGCATACAGAAAGCTTACCAAATTCATTCTGATTGTGTTGATACATCAAGACAATGATCCATGGGTCATTTTTTGATGTTTATGAGTCAAACTCGCCTCAATCTGAGGCACGTTGTCGCTGGTACCACTCAAAGTGTCTTACTTTTATTTGAAAACAATTTAAGCGAAAACTACCACTGGCATATGGAAAACAGACCAAATGCATTAATATTGTGTTGATACATCAACACAACTATCCATAGGTAATTTTTGACATGTAAGAGTCAACCTCGCCTCAATATGAGGCACGGTGTGGCCGACACCACTCAAAGTGTCCCACTTTTCTTTGAAATGGACAACATTTTAAGTGATAAGAAAAAATGGCATACAGAAAACCATCCAAACACATTTTTAATCTATTTATACTTTATGAAAAGGATTCATGGGTCATTTTTTATGTGTATGAGTCAACCCCACCTCAATCTAAGGCACAGTGAGGATGGTACCACTCAAAGTGTCTTTCTTTTGTTTAAAATAGAAACTCTTTTAAGTAAAAACAAATGGCATATGAAAAACTGACCAAACGCATTCGGATTGTGTTGATGATTTTGGAAAACGATCCATGGGTCATTTACGACATGAAAAATTCATCCTTGCCTCAATCCAAGGTGAAATGTGGCCGAAACCACTCAAAGTGTCTTTCTTTTGTTTCAAAAGGACATCATTTTAAGTGAATACTACAACTAACATATAGAAAATAGACCAAAGGCATTTTTAATCTACTAAAACATTATTAAAATGATCCATGGGTAATATTTAATGTGAAAAAGTCAACCATACATCAATATGAGGGCTGGTGCGGTTGGCACCACTCAAATTGTCTCACTTTTATTTGAAATGGATAGGATTTTAACTGAAAACAACAACTGGCAGACAGAAAACAGAACAATCAAATTTTAATTGTGTTGATACATTAGGAAAACTATCCATGGGACATTTGGGATATGTACGAGTCAACCTCACCTTAATCCAATGCACAGTGTGGCCGACACCACTGAAAGCGTCTCTCTTTTGTTTAAAATGGACAACATTTTAAGTGAAAACAATAACTGATATATGGAAAAACGAATAAACACATTTGGATTATGTTGAAACTTTAGGAAAATGAACCATGGATAATATTTTACGTGTATGAGTCAACCCCACATCAATCCAAGGCACGGTGTGACCGATACCACTCAAAGTGTCTCACTTTTCTTTGAAATGGTCAACATTTTAAGTGAAAACAAAAACCGACATACGAAAAACTGACCAAACGCACTTGGATTCTATTGATACTTTATTAAAAGGATACATGGGTCATTTTTGACCTGTAAGAGTCAAAACCAGCTCAATTTGAGGCATGGTGTGGCCGGTACCACTCAAAGTGTCTTTCTTTTGTTTAAAATGGATACACTTTTAAGTAAAAACAACTGGCATACAGAAATTAGACCAAACACATTCAGATTATGTTGATACTTTTGTAAAATAATACATGAGTAATTTTTGACATGTATGAGTCAACCCTGCCGCAATCCGAGGCCAGTGTGGCTGGAAAAACTCAAAGTCTCTCTCTTTTGTTTCTAAAGGACATCATTTTAAGTGAATACAACAACTGACATACGGAAAACAGACCAAAGCCATTTAGATTCTGTTGAAACATTAGGAAAACGAACCATGGGTCATATGTGACATGTGCGAGTCAACCCAACCTCAATCCAAGGTCTTTTGTGGTTGACACCACTCAATATATCTCACTTTTATATGAAATGGATAGTATTTTAAGTGAAAAAAAAAACTGGATTATAGAAAACAGACCAAACACATTTGGATTGTGTTGATACTTTAGGAAAATGATACATGGGTCATTTGTGATGTTTATGAGTCAACCCCGCCTCAATATGAGGTGCGGTGTGACTGACACCACTCTAATTGTCTCTCTTTTGTTTAAAATGGACATCATTTTAAGTGAAAACAACAATTGACACACGAAAAACCAGCCAAACTCATTTGGATTCTGTTGAAACATTAGGAAAAAAATTCATGGGTCATATATGACATGTACGGGTCAACCCCACCTCAATTTAATGTGCGTTGTGGCTGGAACCATTCAATGTGTCTCTCTTTTGTTTAAAATGATCATCATTTTAATTGAAAACAACAATTGACATACAGAAAACCGAAAAAATGCATTCAAATTCTGTTGAAAATTTAGGACAATGATCCATGGGTCATATGTGACATGTAAAAGTAAAAACCGTCTCAATCCAAGGTTCGGTGTGGCCGACACCACTCAAAATGTCTCTCTTTTGTTTAAAATGGACATCATTTTAAGTGAAAACAACAGCGAACATACATAAAACAGACCAAATGCATTCGTATTCTATTGAAACTTTAGGAAAACGAACCATGGGTCATATGTGACATGTAAGAGTCAACATTGCCTCAATCTGAGGTGGGGTGTGGTCGGTATAAAACTAACTATCTCTCTTTTGTTTAAAATGGACATCATTTTTTTAAAAAACAACTGGCATATGGGAAACTGACCAAACATATTTGAATTGTATTGATACTTTAGAAAAATAATCCATGGGTCATACGTAATGTGTAAGAATCAACCTGGAATCAATATGAGGTTCGGTGTGGCCAACACCACTCAACGTTTCTCACATTTATTTGAAATGGAAAGCATTTTATGTGAAAAAAACAACTAGCATATGGAAAACCAACCAAATGCATTCATATTCTATTAATACTTTATGAAAATGATTCAGGAGTCATTTGTGATGTGTATGAGTCAACCTCGCCACAATCCGGGGAACAGTGTTGCTGGTATCACTGAAAGTGTCTCTCTTTTATTTGAAATGGAAAATATTTTAAGTGAAAAAAAAACTTGCATATATAAAACAGACCGAATGCTTTCAAGATATATTAATACTCTAATAAAAGGATACATGTGTCATTTGTGATGGGTACGAGTCAACCCCACATCCATTCGAGGCATGGTGTGGCCGGTATCACTCTAAGTGTCTCACTTTTTTTAAAAAACGAACAACATATTATGTGAAAACAATAATTGACATAGGAAAAACAGACCAAACGTATTTGGATTGTGTTGATAATTTTGGACAACGATAAATTGGTCATTTTTTACATGTACGAGTCAACCCCACCTCAATATGAGGCACGATGTGGTGAAATCATACTCTAATCAATAGATCGCACCATACTTGTACTATTTGGTGTTCATAGCCTTAAGAACATTAATATTATTCTCACTAAGGTCTATAAACTTACAGTTCCATTCCTCTAGACCATCACAAGTTGAACTTCTGATCAATTTAGTTCTTCCTGAATTTTAAATTAAGTAAAGAGTTCCATACTTTACTCCATTTGTAATGACCACGGAACCATGGGTCAGTCTCCATACCCAATTTTCAAATTTAGTTTCATAAAATGCATCATCAAAATTTCTCTTTATATTTAGGAAGAAGAAAACCACTCTGAGGTAAAATCAATTTTCATCCATTTTTCACATTCAATAAATGTTGCTTTTGTTTGAGGATAGATCATATTTGGGTGTTCTTTCATTGTCAAGAGATCTTATTATGATCCCACTACAGGAAATATAGGCATTTGCGACGGGTCATTTGCGACGGGATCCCGTCGCAAATGCCTTTTTGTGACGGGGCTCCGTCGCAAATCGCTCGTTGCGGAAAACGCCGTCGCAATAATTTTTTTTGCGACGGGCCCGTCGCAAAAACACTTACTTGCGACGGGAAAAGGGCCCGTCGCAACTAAGTTTTTGCGACGGGCCTTTTCCCGTCGCAAATAGTTCCTTCGAAGCAACTATTTGCGACGGGAATATATTCCCGTCGCAAATAATAATAAAAAATTTAAAAAAAATTAAAAATTATTTATTAATATATAAATCAATAAACCTATTTATATTGATATAAATATAATATTTATTTTTAAAATATGTTTTAGAAAGGATGAATAAAAATCAAATATGAATGTATAAGATGTTCAGTAAATGTGGGTTATAAAATATTTTACAAAATATTTTTAATTAATAATTACATAATTTTTATCAATTAATAGTCATTTAATAACTCTTTGATTATAAAAAAAATAAAAAAATTAATGAAAGATGGAAAATAAGAAGAAAATGAAACCCAAACTTCAAACGGCCATAAATTTTGATCCGGGACTCCGTTTGAGCTCTACAGCATATAAAATTGAAGCTTGCGACGAGCTCTACAGCCCTATGGACCGGTCAAACCTGTCCAAGGTTTTTTTGAGGCCCAAAAAGGCCTAGAAGGCCTCCAAAACTGAGTTTTTAGTCGGGGCACCCCGGTTTTTCACCGTTCAAACAGCTATAACTTCTGATCCCGATTTCCGATAAACCTCTACCATATATCATGTCGAAGATATTTTAATGTTCTTCGATTTGACTGATTGTGGAGCTGAAACAGACTCCTGGATTAGAAGTTATGGTCCTTTTAACATTCAAACGGCTATAACTTCCGATCCGGATGACCGTTTGGCCTGTACCACATATCATATCGAAGATCGTTTCATGTTCTTCGATTTGACTGGTTGTGGAGTTGAAACAGACTTACGGATTAAAAGTTATCGTCATTTTAACATTCTCAGAGGATTTTCACCCCCTCATTTCTATGTATTCATTCATAACTATACATATATATACATACATATATATATATGTGTGTGTGTGTATGTGTGTGTGTGTATTGTATATATGTATTTATTTATTTATTTATAAATACACATAAAAACACATATTTTATAAATTTATTTAAAACTAAGCTTATAAATATATATTAATTAATATACAAATAAATATACGAATAAAAACTTATAACTACATATATATATATGTATATATATATATACAAATAGAATAAATATATATTAATATATGAATAAATATATATTAATATACGAATAAATATATATTAATATACGAATAAATATATATTAATATACGAATAAATATATATATTAATATATGAATAAATATATATATATATATATATATATTTATTCATTCATATAACCAAATATATTTATATTAATATAAATCTATATTAATATATGGCTAAATATAACTATATATATATAACTATAATTATTCCTAATTATGACTAATTATTATTAATTATTCCTACTTATTATTAATTATTTCTAATTATTATTAATTACTCCTAATTACCATTAACTATGAACAATGAATACTAATAATTTAAATTTATTAGATAACAAAACAATCTAAACATAATTAAATTACAACTAATTAAAAAAATTAAAACTAATAAAAAATTTAAAATAAATATTAAATTAAAAATAACATAAATACCTTCAAAATTGATCTAAGGTTGATCTCCGATAATTGTTGAAGACTTCAATATCAAATCTGAAAAAAAAATTAAACTTAAGAAACTGTGAACTCTAAAATTAGAGAAGTTGAGAGTGAATGAAAAAAAACGGCTGGGTGTATTTATAAGTTAGATTATTTGCGACGGGACTATTTGCGATGGGTTTCCCATCGCAAATAATACTATTTGCAACGGGACCCGTCGCAAATACTTTAGCCCGCATTTATTACGGTCAACGGTTAAATAGTTATTTGCGACGGGACCCGTCGCAAATAATAACCTACCGACATACTATTTGCGACGGGGGTATATTCCCGTCGCAAATAGTTTCTACCGCCGCCGGTTATTTGCGACGGGGGTATATTCCCGTTGCAAATAATTTTTACCACCGCTGGTTATTTACGACGGGTGGTAACCACCCGTCGCAAATAATTTTCCCGCGTTTTGGCGCGCAGTGCGCGCCAACCTTTTTGCGAGGGGTGGGATTTCCCCGTTGCAAATAAGTAGTTATTTGCGACGGGGAAATCCCACCCGTCGCAAATAAGTTTTTAACAGGACTATTTGCGACGGGATTTATTCCCGTCGCAAATAACCCGTCGCAAAAGACCTTTTTCCCGTAGTGTCCTAAAAAACCTAACAATTTCAAAAATTAAGGGTTTTTAATTCACAACATCAATAAAGTGTAGCAAGGGAATATGATGCCCCTTGTTAGAGTCCTATGGTAGGATGGTTTGGTTAAAGATGGTATTTGGGGCATGATTCAGTTGGTTCCAATTTTTTTGAGGATATTATGTGTCGTCACTTTTATTCTCACTATTATGCATGAGAGGGTCTCAACAATTATTTTTATCATGGAATAAGGATGTTTCACCCTTACATTAACCACTAGTACACCATTTATGACAATAACCCATCCTTGAAGGGGAATGTTTTTCATCAAACTCATATGCATCATGAAACACTCTGGATTATACACATGTTCAAAATCCACTTATTCAACCAATATAGACATGATCAATATGCGTATAAAAACCAATACCCGAGTATATTAGGTTATTACCAATATAGATTCTACCAACAAACCCATTACCATTCACCCAATATCAGACATTAACACCACTACCTCCTTTATCTTCCTTCTTAGTGCATCAAAACTGACTTTTCTTTCACAAAGAACATATTATATTTAAAATTTGAACATCTACAAGTATTTTATCCAACACATCTGAAAACAATTTAGTTCATATTAGAATAAATTATATTACTATGACATTCAGTTTGTATATATAACATGTCTCTAATCAAAGATGTGTTGTCTCTGAAATTTACACTCATCAATGATAGTCACAAACTCTTTTTCATGAGTTGTGTAGTTTCACTCATGGGGTCATAAGTAATGAGACTCCTAATAAAATACCTTTTCACCATATATTATAAAAAAACAAGTTCAATGAAAAATGCATCACAAATCATTACATACCCATATCTAGGATTAGAAAAAAAATATTGGGATTTGAGGCAATTTCAAACTCTTATTCAACTCTAATAAGTATTTCTCAAACTATTCTGCCTATTAGAATTTGATGGGGAGGTGGGGAGGCTATGCTGGTTCGGGGGTTGTGATGGGGTGAGGTGAATAACTACTAGAAGAGTGGTTGTCATATGAAGATTGAAATGGGTTTAAATAATGATCGAGTTATTGAAACTGTAATTCAACTCTACTAGAATATTGTTTTCATATGATGATTGAAATAGGGAATTGTATTACATGACATGGTTTGAAGAGTTTTATGGTTTTATGTGTTTCTTTTTGGGCTATTGCAGGTGTTTTTATTTTATTTTAAGTCTGTTTGTATGTGTTTTTGTGATATTTTTTATGCAGGTGTATACTAGAGGGGCTTCTATGCAATAGTTCTGGAAATACACTAAACCAATGATTTTATACCGTTGGTATACATTGAGGAAAATTTAAAAACTATCCCAATGGTTTTAAAATCATTGGTATAGTGTTTAGTCTTCAATATATACTAATGGTTTCAATGAAACTATTTGTAAAAATCTATACAAACATTTACCAATGGTTAGCCTACAACTGTTGGTAAATCAATACATACAGTAGCCTATACCAAAAGTTTAGATCAAACCATTGGTATAGGGCTATCTTCATGGATTACATTCATACGGTTTGGAAAACTATTGCTATAGGCTATACAAACAGTTTTCCAGCCTATACCAATGGTTTAGAACCATCGTTATGACATTCATTTCCAGTAGTGTGAATTATATGCATCATTGAGTTTATCATTCACAACACACAACACCGAGATGAAATGAAATGTGACATATTATTAAATTATTATTATTTAATGTGATAGTTATCACCTATCCAATAGAATAGATGGTATGAATATGATTTAATAATTTATAAAAATATATATTTTACACGTGTAAATTTTTTATTTCCTGATAATAGAAAAAATTATAACCATTCGAAAGAAATAATAAATGTTTTCTGAATAAATGTATTTTTCCTAACACACGGTTTAGTTGCGCTTTGTGCATATAATTTAAAATTAATTTTTTCCACTTTGGGAAAATTTATTTTATAAAATAAACATTACCTTTTAAATCATAATATCAAAATTATCCAAGGGTGAATTTTTGGGAATAGTCTAAAAAGTTCAATTTTTTATGAATAGTGAAAAACCGAATTTTAATTGAAAACTACCTTTTTTTAAATTATTTATAATTTTAAATAATATTTTTAAATGGGTTTAAATTTAAATTATTTAAATTATATATATATTAATCCAATATTGGCCATTAGAATCTTTTTATTGAATTTTCATATAAAAACATTTAAAACTTTTGAAAATCTTCTCTTTAAAAACCAGCTTCCTCATTGCATATGTGGCACTAATTTTAAATTAAAATTTGAGACTTCTGTTAATTGAATTTTGAATCATTTATTACATATTATTAATCAAAATAATTTATCATTTATAATAATTTCAACTTAATTTTTGACCAAAAATTAATAGTGAAAATAGTAAAAATTAATTACCACAGTTAAGATAAAAAATGATTTATCGGTGGTTAAACTAAGAAGATAAGGGTTCAAAAAGTCCTAAAAACTATTAATAACCACATATTTAGTAGTTATATCAACTTAATATCTTCTATGTTCTAGAATACACCATTTTTAGGCTTTTCTTGATAAAAATGTTGCTATGATTGAATCTTTTTAAAAAAATTACAAGTGTGTCACTCACCTTACTTATAAACGAAATCAAAATATTATCTCTTTATAACCTCTCATATATGGGTTCTTCCAAAAGGTTCCACAAAACTTATTTGTCACATAAACTCAAGAAAATTTCCCAAAACACTATTGGATTATGACTAGTAGTGATGGCCAAGGTTTTATATTGGGGAAACTATTCCATCATTAGCAGAGTATACACATCAGAAAACATATAGTAACCAATAGTGAAAGCAACATTACAAAATAGAAAAAACAGTGGATGACTAAAATTAAATCCAATATATGACACTATGTATATATATTATGCATGAAATATATATCTAAGAAAACATCCAAACAAGTCACGATGATGGAAATAAATATAGAAACCCAAGTACCAAAGAAATGAGTAAACTCTAGTAGCATCACAAGCCTCATCTTGGTCCCATGCTCTCCAACTCAAACAAAAATAAAGTACTTGATGAATAAGGGAACTTTCTATTATCTATAACTAAAATCATATTATT
The DNA here is from genome assembly GCA_963277665.1 of Viscum album. NCBI lineage: Eukaryota > Viridiplantae > Streptophyta > Magnoliopsida > Santalales > Viscaceae > Viscum > Viscum album. The sequence goes on from OY728126.1 coordinate 1,157,090,436, forward strand.
TTATTGGGTCCAAAATCTTGAACAAAATAGTATGTGAGACGAATCCCAGTAGGAAACCACCAAAATATTTGTACCTAACTATCAGTGAATATATATAGAATGTAATATGGAAGAATGAAACTATAAACTAGGAAGTACTAAAAATTAAAAAATCATACAATTTTCAATTAAATATATTTAACATTTATTATTCATTTGTTGAATCATGTAACCATATGATCTATCCTAACCTATGTATCCCCATGTAAAGTAACCAAAACAGATGCCTCATAATCCTATCTAGTATATCGAGTAAGATCGAATCCAAGTATGTGCTTTGTCTTGAAAGACGCAACACAATCATTCAACTATTCAAAAAATACCCTTTGGGAATGCTCTAATAGTCTAACCCCTTTGGTCCCGCATAGAATCATACAATTATAAATGAAAACCTGGGAAATCTCTCACTGTCTAAACCCTTGGGTCAAATATTCATTTAATCAAATATAAATTACCCCTTGGGTAGCTCTCCCAATCTAACCCCTTTGGTCTAACATTTATAATTGACCATCTAGGGATGCTCTCATAGTTTAAACACTTGGTTCAACATTCACTTAATCAATTATAAACAACCACCTAGGTATCTCTCATGGTCTAACCCCTTTGAGAATCTCTCATAGTTCAATCCCCTTGGTCAACATTCACAATGCATATCACATGCATTCCATATAATCAATAACTCCATGCTAACAAAACAAGGCTTAAAAAAAGGCAACCTTAACAATAATTCTAGACTAAATGGCCACAAACAATCAATCAATGGGGAAACACACCCATGGTGTCTCATAAATAAGGTATGTAACCTAACAGATAAGAAACAACCCTTTTTAAATCAATCAAACCATAGAAGGTAATAAAAAAGGTTAAATTCTAAATCAATCAATACCCCAAACATGGTTATGTGGAACTTTTATCATATAGAATTCATGAAAAACAACTAAAGACACAAAACCACCTACCTAGATGTCATATGATCAACATAATTTAACGTCATCCTATGAATCAGACTATATCGGCTTATGTCTACAAAAAGGTGGAAAACTACCAACCTTGAATAACTCACAAGAGTTAAAGAATCTGTGAGAGAGTCTCTTGGGGTTTTGAAAACTCACTTATGGGATTCCAATGCACCCAAAGATGTCTCAATCATAGCTCAGATGGAGAATCGAGAGGGGTTCAGAGTTCTTCGGCCATTCTGGCATGCTCCTATATGAACCTTGGCCCGAAGAAGCCATTTCTGGATATGCGACACTTCTCTGCTCTGATTTATCAAATAAGAAAAACAACATGGCATGTTCATTAAAACTACACATCGTGTAGAAACCTCAACTGGTCCCTGACTTATGTGGGTCTTCTAGGTCACCACACGGCCATGAACTTGGTCATTATAAACTCAGTACGCAGTTGTATGTGGCATGCTAGGTACATAATGTGAACACAGAAGTACATGAAGTGTACTTATGAAAAACTGATTTCTTATTTTTTTTACTTATAAACAACATGGAATCAAATTCCATACGTGAAATGATGATACGAGTTCTTAAAAACCTCCCCCCTTAAATAAATTAATCCCCGAATTTCATATCCATGGGTTGTGAAGAAGAATCTGTGAAAAACATCAGCCACTGCAATTTCAAAACGGCCTCCCACATGAAAGTCTCATCTTGCACTCCCACATGCTTCCATATCACCCATAAAAAATGAACAGACTGTCCACGTAGAATCTTCATGTTGTGATCCATAATCTGAATAGGGTTCTTCTCTAACGATGTATTCACCTCTAACTCAACTAGCTCGGGTTAAAAAACATGAGATTGGTCTGAAAAGTAATGTCGTACTGAAGGAACATGAAATATGAATTACATATCCCGATACCTCTAATGTAACGACAACCAATAAGAAACCAGACCGACCCTCTCCAAAACCTCAAAAAACCTAGCGTATCTCAGTGAAATCTTCCATTTCCTCATAATACTCTTGTGTCCCAATCTCAGTGTGAAACATAGGAAAAATTAATCCTTGACCTCGAACTGTATAGGTCATCTCTTTTGATCATCATAATATTCTTTGAAAGACTGTCTAGAATCAATATTTTTCGGAATCAACTCCACCTTCATAGTGGTCTTTTGGACTAGATGAGGTCCCAAAATTCATGCCTCTCCTATCTACAACCAACACTAGGGTCATCGGAATTACCTACCGTACAAAGCCTCATAAGTTTCCATCTGAATAATTTCCAAAAAACTATTATTGTTGTCAAACTCCACCAGGGGTGTGCATCTCTCCCAAGAGCCCCCGAAATCTTGGACGCATGCTTGAAGCTTGTCCTATATAACCTGATTTGTGCGTTCAGACTGAACATCTATTTGGGGACGGTATGATGTACTCAGAAAAACCTCTCTACCCAAAGACCATTGTTGTTCCTTCCTGACACTATATGTAAATCTAGCATCACATTCTGAAATGATAGAGTAGATAACCCTATCAAAATGTATTGTCTCTCATATGTAAAACTTTATAATCTCATCAACACTGAAGGATTAATTGATCAGCAGGAAATATTAATCATTGGTGGGCCTATAGATAACAACCCAAATTGCATCATTTCCTTGAGGTGACCTTGGAAAACCCATCAGGAAATCCCTCGTGACATCATTCCACTTCCACTCAGGAATGGGTAACTACTATAAAATCCCTACCGATCACTGATGCTCCTACTTCACCTATTGACAAGTGAAACATCTCATAACAAAGAAATCTACATCCCTCTCCATGCCTATCCACCAATACTAATGATGTAGATATCAATACATCATGGTGACTCTGGTATGAACTACCCATATTGAGGCATGAAAATTTCACATCAACTCCTCACATATGTCTGTTGAAACCCATACACACCCATGAAAATGAAAAACCTCATCCTTGCCTATGGTTCACTCAGGAGTAGGGACCTCTCTTCACACACTCTCTCATAGGACTAGGCCCTTGAAATATGATAGCTGCCATAATTGCACTAGATCTAGTATGGTAGAGGTAACTGATAGAGAAGAATTAAACATCAACCCCTGTCTGTCATGCAGCTCCAAATGCATCTTAGAGAACATAGTCATAAGCTTCCATTGACTACTGGACTCTTGAACTACATGTTTCGGAGACCTCCTACACAGTATATCATCCAATTTGTTCCCTTTCCATGATGTTTAGGCAAGATCATAGTCAAAAGACTGAAGGTAATCAACCCACCTTCCCTATCTCAAATTCATATCTTATTGAGTAAAGATATACTTGGGGTTTTTTTCACTGTGTATACCAAAAAATTCTCTCCTAGCATGTATTGTATCCAACAGTGCAAGGAATGCATAATTACGGCTAATTCAAGATCATGCATATGGTAGTTACTCTCATGTGGCCTCAACTGCAGATACCCATATGCAATGACTCCTTTCCCCTGCATAAGCACTGCTTCCATCCTCATACCTGATGTGTCGCAGTAAATTGTGTAACTATTTCCTGGATCTGGAAAAATCAGTTTCAGTGTTGAATTCAACCTCCCTTTCAGCTCTTAAAAGGATGAATTGCATTAATCTTCCCACAAGTACATCTCACCCTTCTTATTCAGTCCCGTCAATGGTTCTTCTAAGCATGAAAAGTATTGAATAAAGCATCTATAGTAAACATCCATCCCCATAAAACTATGTACATCAAATACATTCTTCAGATGCTCCCCAAAACTATATCTCTCACCCTTTCTGGGACTATTGATACTCCTGTCTCTAAGATGACGTCACCAAAGAAGTGAATATTATCCATCCGAAAGTGGCATTTTTTATCATAGCATATAACTGATGCTCTCTCAGTATAATCAATATGATCTGATGATAGATGGAATGGTCATGTCAAGTGTGAGTGTACACCAAGATATCATCCATGAAGACTACCACAAAATTATCCAAGTAAGGATGGAACACTCGGTTCATCATCACCATAAAAAATTATGGTGTGTTCGTGAGACCGGATGACATAACCATATACTTGTATAAACCATACCTTCTTCGAAAGACTGTAAGAGGTATATCTGATGGTCTAAAATTCAATAGATGATAAATAGATCCCAAGTCAATCTTCAAGAAAACCAGGGCTCCTCAAATCTAATCAAAGAGATCATCAATAATTGGCAAGGGATATTGGTTCTTGAACATCAACTAGTTCAACTTGTGATAATCCACACAAAGCCCGAGGGTATCATCTTCCTTCATTTAAGAAAGGACCCCCTGAACCCCAGGGGTAAGTATTAGGTTGGATGAAACCCTTTTCATGTAACTCCTCCAAATGCTTCTTGAGATCTTGTAATTATGGTGTAGCCATCCTATAATGAGGAATGGACAATGGTGTTTCTCTTTGCACCAGATCAATAGATAAATCCACCTCTTGCTCTGGAGGTAAACCTAAAAAGTAATCTAGAAATAAATCTCTGAAATAATAAACCACTAGAGGAAATTCCATCTATGAATTACCCTGGTCATCCAGATATAAACTAGGAATCAGGGTTGTGATTCATCCCAACCCATGATTCTCAAGTAAAGGTCTGCTCTCCTAGACATCACATTCACCCTTATGTAGAATAGGTCTGCCCGCTGGTGATATGAAACTCACCATGTGGGGATAGTGGATAATAATGGACTGAAAGGAGACCAACTAGTAAATTTATAGAATGAAATTGAAGCCTATCATCTCCAAGTCATAGAGGTCCCATAAGAAGTGACACCCACCAACCTCAAGAAGTAACTCCTTGCACTTATGTACACTTTCCATCTTAATCCCCAATGGAGTTTCTAGCACGATAACATCATCAAAAGTAATGATATAGAGCCTAAGGATATTTACAATAGAAAAAAAATAAAGGTATGAGAAGACCATTTATTAAAAAGAGGACAAGCTAAACCCAAGGAAACTAGGATCATACCTCTAAACATAGAGGGTTCGAGATCCTCTCATACTGGTTCTGGTCCATTGCAAAAGTCTGACATGTACCATAGTCTTGTGACCCGACCTATCTACCTTGAGTTCATCTACCCTACTCTCATTTAGAAACTATTGTCTAGATTCCACTGTCACGCCAACCTCCTCGACCAGAATGACCTGAAAAACTCCATTTCTTTGATTGATGGGAAACTAATGGCCTCGATCATGTGTGTGGAATCATAAAAGATCCACTCTCACTCACTGCTGGTGAGAACATCCGACAAAAATGTTGAATATGGCACATTTTTCTGCATGATCGGCACTCGAATATTTCCCTCAAGAAATGCGGTCTCCTATACACACTCTTTCCAGAATGGTATAAAACCACTTTCTCTGCCTAAATAAGAATAAATGCGGTGGTTCCTACTATCAGTCAAAGGAGTACCAGCCATGGATGGTAAACCACCCTAGCTTTCAGCTCCAAACTCTATCAAATTACACTTGTTAATCAGCACCTGGTTTACTATAGAAGTCACCATAGTTAACCTGAAAACATTCACCTTCGATCTGATGTTGTACGTAAGACCATCCTTAAATATCCTAGCAAAATATAACTCATTACCTCCCAAAACATGTATATGTTATGGAGATATATAATAAGTAAAGAATAATCCATAAATGAAAGGGAACCCTACTCCAAATGCATGAACACCCATGCCCAGTCAACCTTAAAAGTCTTGGGTATAAGTAATCATATATGGCCCTCTGAAACTCTTTTAATGTCACATTCTGATGATGTCCTCCCTGTGTGAAAAGGTCCCACCATCTCTTGGAAGAATCATGTTTCAAGTATTTAATGATCTACACCCTCTTCTCATGAGGCCTCCCCAGATGATCAGTGAGAGAAAATGTGGCCTCCAACCGCAACTCATTAGCTTTTGGTCCTCCATCCCCTGAAAACGTTGGAGGATGTTGCTTCTGGAACCCTCACGTCAACTTTTCCAAAGTTGGGGATGGATATGGTGATCCTTGAAAGGTATGAATTATACTCATAAAGCCTTCACAGAACTGTTCTTCATCACCTATGTATAGTATAATAGTTTGTGCCAAGATAGGCATGATAGGAGGATCTACTTGTAGTCCATCATCTACCATTCTCAGTGTCTGATCATTTCCCTATACTTGGAGTTAAACCGGGGGACATCTCAGTGGCATGACTATGCATGGTCAAGTGCACACCTCAGTAAAAGTTTAATGGAACTAAAACTCAGAATAAAAAGTATGTAATAGGTGAAGGAAAACATTCATGTTTTTCAAAATAGGGTTACATGACATGTAGAAAAACAACATTGTGTGTTCCCTTAAACCTTAACATTGGTGTGTATCTCTGCCAACATGGTCATGTAAAACCCCATAAACACGGAGTGTTCCTCCTTAGACACAACATGTAATTGAATGTTCCCTCCTTCCCAAGTACTTTTACATGGATAAAACTACATGGTTATACTAGTGTAACACTAAACGGTGTTCACACTCTTGATACGATGTGTACAATGAAAGTTCCATCCACCCATGTCATTAGTCACATGGACAGATACACGGTCGATTTCAACATGGTGTGTACTCATAGTACATGGTGTGTTCTACCCAATGTTTATGAACCCCATGTTTATTCTCACAAAGTTATTCACATGTTCAACAACTACACAGCATGTACATATGGTACATGAAATGTACATATGAAAAGTCATTTCTTCCGGATCAAAAGAACACATGTTCATAACATCAAATTACATGTTTTATAGGTTTTCCAGATATTAAGCCTCTTAAACTTCTCAGGAACCTCCAAATTCATAAAATTTTCCCTTGAAATGCCATGTCTTGATCCGTTAGAGCCCATAATCCCTATTAATCAATGTTTGGCATCCTTATTCACGTCATAACTTAATAGAATTCAATTAATGTTCAAACATGATATTCCAAATTCCAATCTAAGAGGGCCCATAACACATCACAGACCAAATCATGGAATACATCCAATAAAACATTACATATACCTATACTCTATTGATAGGGAAGGTATTTATATCGTGGAATCTATCACAAAAATATTAATATCTTGAACAATATCTATCCCAGCAGTATGCAATCGGTAATGCACCCAAAATAGTATGATAAGAATGTGTGACATGTGATATCTATCAATTGCATATATGATGCATAAGATGGCATACCCTCATCTCATCAAGTTACAATAAAAATAGAAGCAAAATGATATCAATACTAAGAGAACAAAACAAGTGCATCACCCAACGGTGAAATCGAATCAACCATAATATTTACAAATCCAAAAATTACAATTCAATTTGAGGAAATTTGGATTTTCCCTATACAAGAGGTATCTACTCCTAGGTTCAACTAATTAAACAAATCCATCTACTTCCTATCCATTTCTAATGTCCCAAAATAGTAAGATAAACTTGAAAGGATACTCTTACGATACCACTTTGTAATGACCCAGATCTGGGTGCTGCCCAAAGGAGCCTCAAACCCAGTAGGTCACATAACCTCAAGCGTATTTCCCCAAATGTCAGAGGATACCGACTAGCAGTGAGGTACAAGGTGTGATATTGGGGAAACTATCCCCTCATTGGAATAGTATAAACAATGGAAAAAATAGTAACCAATAGTGGAAGCGATAATTACAAATAGAAATAACAGAGGAAGACATAAAGTAAATCCAATAGAATCAGCAATATATATATATATAATGAAAGGAATATGTATATAAGAAAACAACCAAACAAGTCAAAATGCTGGAACGAAATACAAAAACCAATGTATAAAAGAAAAAAGTAAACTCCAACAGCATCACAATCCTCGTCGTGGTCCAATGCTCTCTAGATCCAACATAAATCAAGTACTTGTTGAAGAAGGGCACCTGGCCTTATCTATACCTACAATCATAGAATCTATTTGGGTCTAAAATAAAGACCCAAATAGGGGGTGAGATAAATACTTGTAGTCATCCACCAAAAGATATGTGCATAACTATCAGTGAATTTATATAGCAGGTAATATGAAAGAATAAAGAAATAAACTAGGAAGTACTAAAAAGTAAACAATCCTACAGTTTTCAATTACATTCATTTAACATGTATTATTCATCCGTTGAATCATGTATCCCTGGGATATATCCTTAGATATATATCCCCCATGTAAAGTCACCAAAATAGAAGTCTCATAAGACCATCTAATCAATAATGTATGACTGAATCCATGGTGGTGCTTTGGCTAGGAAGACATATCACAATCATTCATCTATTCACAAATGACCCTTTGGGAAATCTCTCATAGTCTAACCCCTTTGGTCCCACATAAGCATCATACAATTATAATTGACCACCTGGGTAGTTCTCATGGTCTAACCCCTTTTGGAAGCTCTCATTGTACAATTCAAGTGGTAAAAACTCATAATGTAAATTACATGCATTTCCTATAATTAGTAACTCCATACTAACCAAACAAGGAACGAAAAACAAGGCATGACTAACTATCATTATAGACTAATTGATCATAAACAATCAATCAAGGGGGAAACACACCCATGGGGTGTCCCATAAAAAAGGTAAATAACCTTATGCATAAGCAACAACCCATTATAAATTAGTCAAACCATAGCACGAAATAAACAGGGTTAAATTCCAAATCACGAAATACCCCAAACATTGGTATGTGACACATGTAGCATATATAATCCAAGAAAAATAATGTAAGGTTCCAAACCACCTACCTCGATGTTGTACAATCAATATACTTGAACATCAGCCTTTGAATCAGCCTATATTGGTGTATATCTACAAAAAGGTGAAATCCCCTAACCTTGAATAACTCACAAGATATTAAGAATCAATAAGAGATGCTCTAGGAGTTTTGAGAACTCACCGGTGGGAATCCAATGCACCCGATGATGTCCCAATAGTATCTTGGATAGAGAATCAAGAGGGGTTCGGAGTTCGTCCGCCATTCCATCACACTCCTATACGAACCATGGACAAAAGAATAAATTTCAGGATATTATACTTGACCTCGCTTTGATTTATCAAATTAAAAAATTACATGGTGTGTTCATTAAAGCAACACGTTGTGTAGCTACCTTAACTGAACCTCGACTTAATCAGGTCTGCCAGGTCACCAAATGTCCATGTACTCAGCCATTAAACAGTTATTACATGGCTAAACATGGAATTATAGCTACATAGTGTGAACACATAAGTAAATAGAATGTACTTAGTAAACCCCTATTTATTCCTTTTTTCCTAAAATACAAACCAAAATCAAGATCCATACCCAAAATGAAGATCTGGGTTCTTACACACTTCTTTAAACCTTAACACTCTTTTGGTTCTATAAATAACTTCAAAACATCCCTCCACTCATCTTATAAGCCATATATTTTTTTTGATATCCAACCGAGTAAAGCTTTTGTGGAAAACATAAGTAGGATACCTGAAGAAGAGGTAACATTCATCAACATGAATTTTTTTTATCCACCTCATTAAATTATTATTAAACCCAATGTATTTCATATAATGGAATATATATATATAATAATTTAATTAACTAAAAACATCTTCACTTCCATCAAATGGGTTATGAAATCATCATCTGAGTGTACGACGACCTACTACCTCACGAACTGATGTCATTCATTTTTTCATTGCCACCTATCACAGTTGGGTATGATGATGGATCTAAAGTATATACATGATATTTATAAAATTTTTATACTTATGTGTTTGTTATATCATATATATACCTTTTTAATTTTCATTCTCTATGGGATACAATAACCTCATTTGTATGTAGGGAGGACTACCGCCTCACCAGACAATGTGATTTATTTTCACTCATGCTTTATATGAAAGGTAATAAGGATATAGATAATTAATATATATGATATAAATAGGGTAATTATAATATTCATGACATATTTATCATCCTAATAAGATAATATGGAAATTTATTTCTTACCTTTTCATACATAGAGAAATGATAATGTCGTTCGTGAAGGTGTTGACTATCGCATTCAGAAAGCGATGTGACTCTATTTTCATTACCACACCACATGGATTATAAATATATATATTTATGGAAATAATATGGTTTATATGATATTATTATAATTATATAAAGAAAAAATACTATATACATTATTTTTATAATAATTATTGAAAAATGGAAATGTTACGGATGCGTATGTACGACCTACCATTTCCATGATGGAAACATACTTCATTTATCAAAACCAACATTAATGATTGGTCTTAAAATTATAACTAATATATAAATATGATTAAAATTTCTTGATTATTGTTAATTATATGTTTAAATAATGGAATCTTTCACCATAATCAATATACCAATTTCATTTTTCACACATAAACTGAATATGGTCAAAACATATGAAGTGATATTTTTTGATTAAGTAATTGTATTAAAAATTTAAATAAGTGAAATAAAGGTATTAATAAACTTGAATAATTTTCTCAAACTTGTAAATAATTAATATAAGTTTATTATTCATACTCAAGGTATGGGACCTCACTTCAATATTAAAATAGTTTAGGGAGGGGGTTATGAATAAATGAAGAAGTTGTAGTAATTACAAGCCCTCAGGGAGAATCAAACCTCAGACCACATAGGAGACACATAGATATTCAACCATTATGCTACACTACTAGGAGAAGGGAATTTATCTCAATTTGTTTTTATTGAGGAATATTTTGATGCTAAAAACATCTACTCTTTTATGAGGTGTATAGACAAACCCTTTGACATGTTATAACATGTACTTCTCTATTCTCATGGTATTTATAAATTTCTAATGTTATTTTTTCAAGGGGATTATAAATCAAATATTTACAAAGTAATAAGAGGATTTTCATTAAAATAATTATCTTTTACTATTTTCCTTACAACTATTTATTTTCTATGTCTGTGTTTCAATATGATTTTATGAAAAACTTTATATAGACATAAAATAATTATAATGTACATTTAATATCTATTGTTACTTTATTTTCAATGGAATTCAAAATTAATCTTTTTAAGTGTTTTAAAAGGAACATTTTGACAAATGAAAAAAGGATACTATCTTATAAACATATATGATGATAATAAAATTTTCATTTTCCATGGCCATTATTTTAAAATATAGATTAATTAACATGATTTAATGTTCTATTCAATGAAATCCCCATATTTCCATTTATCTTGGTAATTTTTTTTATTGAAAATGGGGTTTTAAATAAAAGCATACTTTTATACTGATGTGTTTTCTCAAATGGGATTAAATTTTTTTAAAGGGTTTTATTATGAAATTGTTTTATTTGTGATATGGTACATGAGTTTTATATGACATGGGTAAGCCAGATATAGCTTAAAAAAGGATTGATCCTCTTTATAGCTCATTGGTGAGCCCAATATGGATTATACAAATGGTTGAGCCCCATTATCGATAATTAAGAACACATTCTCTCAATATACCTTATATAAAGGGATATTCCCATTATAGATATATAATTAATTAAGTAGTGGTTATATTGTAATTTGGCCATATGGTTATCCTGATAAAAAGGTGTTTAAATTTTTTAATGGATGTGATTCTCAAAGTCACCAAAAGGGGTTTTTAATTGATTGTTATTGGTTTTAAAGGATTTATTTGAGAAAAACCAAGGTGTGTTTTTCATGTGACAATGATTTATTTCATAAACTCAAAGAATATTTAAGGTAAAGGTAAATTTTATATGATATTTTCTATTTTTCATTGGACTAATATTTTTATTTCTTTTTTATTTCCATTACTGATATTTTTATGCTCATTCCATGTTTTAAAATGCTCTCAACCTTATTTAAAGATGGGTAAAGGAAAGGAGGAAGTCATGGTGAAAGTTCATTCGATTTTTCATTGAATGAAATCAGGAATTTTTAAGTTTTATATTATGATAAAAATGGAAACAAATCCGAAGTATCCAATTTGTATTTTATGGTTTTGTTATGTATTAGTCTTGGCTTAATTATATTAAACTCTAAATACGTAAAAAAATCCCCAAATGTAAGAAAATGATATCATAACTTAAAACTCAAGATTATGTCATTTTTTAGGCCATGTCATTGTAGTTGGTATCATAGGATTTTTTAGAAAACATTAGAGGTTAGGATGATTTTAATATCATGCCCTTGAAATATTCTACCTTATGGATAAGGTAAAAAGATATAGAATTTTACGATTAACATTTTTACTCATATAAACTGTATTAATTCAAAGATTTTTTCCATGGAGAAAATAGGGGATCTATAGTTTGAAGGTATATAGAGGAAAATATCCTTCCAAATAATCATCCTAGGATGGTTGTAATTCGAAGAGAATAATTTTTTCTATGATAAATCTATTGACAAAAGATATAAATGGTGGTGGAATACATGCTAGAGGGGAACCCTTTATACTAAAAAATATCATTTTTATAGTGGATAATTTCATGAGAAAACATACACCATCTTTCAACATATCATCTGGCCCTATGGTGGTAGATGTATAGATTAATTAATCAAATAAGATATTTTATTTCATGGGATGTTCAGAACGTATAATAATAAATCTTGTAATTTATTATTTTAAAAGTAAAGTTGGTATATGGTGGTATTTGGTTAATAATACTAGGGAGAAATATTATCTTGATTATATAGAATGAGAAAAATTTAATAATATTTTTCATGAGAAATACTTCCCTAAGGTTTCTCATATTAGGATAGAGGAACAATTCCTAGAATTGATGAAAAAGGATGAGGATTCAGTGTCCGCATAAGAAGAAAATTTTACAAGGATTACCAAGTATGTATCAAATTATATTAAATAAATTGACAGTAAAATTAGTATATTTTAATCTGGGTAAAACTGATATTATGAATAGAGTTTTCTACAAGATTATTTAAAGGATTTGAGAATGTTTTTCATTTTATTGTGAAGTTTGAGATAGAGTTTTCTAACCCTTATGTTCCATAAGATGAAAAGATTATGAAATAGTAAAAGTGGAAGGAAATGGATAATAATCCAACTATTAAGCCTGGAAGCCATCATAAAACATATTCCAAGTGTGATAATTGTATACTTTAGGGAATGTATTCCAAGATCTGGAAAGTGTTATTGTTGTTGTCACAAGGTTTGCAAATACAAAGAAAAGAGTCCTGAACAACCCATGAATGAGATAATATATATCCAGTCAATTGTGATATGTTTTAGCAAAAATGAGATGATAAATTATGATAAGTTGTGTCTAAATTTACTTACTCGGGGAGTAAATAATCAATAATAGAAGAAAAATATTGGTGGAAAACTCATTTTCTACTTCTACAATTGATGTTGGGACTTCTAGTGATGTGGTAATTCCTAAAGTAGTATTTTTTGATGGATTATCATAATATAAATTTTTTAGGCACCACTATTTTTTTGTTTAATGTAATGGAATTACCTGGGGAGTCATTTATTGAGTTTTTATAAACATATGTGGTATATTTTTTAGTGGAATTTTTTTAGGAATAATGCCTTTAAATTTTTCAGACATAAGTTTATAGGTATTTTTGACCTTTAGGGTTAACATGATCATTAATTTAGTTTTAATAATAGTAAAATAAGATTATTAGAATTAAGACAAACTAATGTATTGAAAGCCTTAGTAAAAATGTTTTTAAATTATTTTTTTTATTTCAAGTGTATTCATAATTTTTTTGGGGATGTTATTTTAATTATTTTAACATGGTTTAGAAAAAGGATAAATCACATGTTGGGTAACAACCCATCCCATATAGTAAGGCCATGATTATTGAACCCATGAATGAATAATTATATGGGTTTATTTCCTACCACTGGCATAAGTGATGTCCTGGTTAATATGAAATTTTTTTAGTTAAATATTCCAAAATAGATGTTAATGATGAACCGAGGGTGTTAATTTTGTGTTTTATAGATTAATTTAATATATTGGATAACTTTTTCTAAATATATTGGTTTTTAAAAATGGTTAGAGATATATAAAAACCCTTTTAATTATTTTATAGATCTTATGATCTGTTATAAGTGAATTTTAGTGCTTTGGGCAAAAAAAATTTGATTTTTAAAATAAATTTCTTAGAGTAAGGGATGTGTTATAAATTGATAGAAGAACATCCAAAGGAAGAAATTGTGATTATTAAATAGAAACATATCAATTATGTATATTTACTTATATTCTAAGATAGAAAAATAATTACTTAACATTAGGGAAATAATCTTGAAACAATAATGTTACTCTATTACTTTTAGATCTGATGAATCAGAAGGTGTTTTAGATCATCCCGGATTTATGGTTTTGGGGACTTTAATATTATATTGATCAATAAATTTCTTATTATCAATGAACTCAATCACACTCTATGATTATTTATCCTTTTATTCAATTCCCATATCTTCACTTTCCATCAATGTTCTCCTATGTAGAAACCAGTTTATGTGTTATTACATGTTATCCTTGTACTTACCTTTCTCACTTATTAATTGGATGTTTTATTAACCATTTTTTATTATTTGGGTTTTAAAAAATAACATTTAAATTTAAATCCTTCTATTATCAAGATAAATTTTAAATTGCGAGGATGAAATTTATTAAAGGGGGAGGATGTAACACCGTGACATTTTAAGAGAATAATATTTTGGTGAATAACATATATGACATGAAACTCTAATATTATAATAAAATATAACAACCAAATATTTTCTTAAATATTTATTTTTAAATAAATTCAATCTCCTCAATATCATTAATTACACGCAACACTGAGTTTATATTGTGGTACATAAAACACATTGTTTTAACAAAATTTGACATATTATTAAAACATAATTATTTTATTCAATAGTTATCACATAGATGTTAGAATGAAGGGTATGAATAGGATTGACTGAATTAATAAAAAATATAATTTATACATGTTAATTGTTTAAATTATTAAAGATAAAATTATAACTATTTGAATGAAAATGAAATGTTTTCTGAAAAACTGTATTTTTTTCTAAAAGATGATTTAGTCATGATTTGCACACATAATTTAAAATTAAATTTTACCACATTTATAAAATTTATTTAAAAAAACTTACTTCATTTTTAAAAAGAGTATATCAAAATTATTATAGGGTTAATTTTTTGTAATTTTTCTAAATTGTTTTATTTTTTGATGAATACTGAAAAATACTAAATTCTAATTGAAAACATTATATTGATTGAATTATTTATAATGTTAAATTTATCTTTGTATTGGTTTTAATGTATAATTGGTTAAATTTTATATATATTAATAAAATTTATGTTCTTTTAAAATTCTTCATAATAATTGTTTGTATAAAAAACTGTAATCTTTTGTACATTTTTCTCTAAAAACCCCATTTATCATCACATTTGTGGGATTAATTTAAAATTAATTTTATTAATTAATTTTATTGAATTTTTAAAAATTTATTGTATATTTTGAATAATCATAATTTATAATTCATAATAACCTTTTCTAAATTTTTAACTAAGATGAATTGTTAAAATAGTAAAATTGATTACCATGGTTATGGTAAAAATTGATTTACCATGAGTTAAACTGAGAAGATAAAGGTTAAAATGACCTAAAAACATTTAAAAAATCCCTTTTTATGGGCATATTTAGAAATTATATCTTACATTTTTTATAATGGATCTTTTTGGAGGCTTTTTAATTGATAAGAACTTGGTTATGATTGAATAGTTTCAAGAACAATACAAGTGTTCCCCTCAACTCACTTATAAAAGGACATCCCCTCTCCTATCTTCTTCATACCTTTAGCCACATTTTTGTGGACACAAACTACACAAAAAACTACTAAAATTCCTTACACCCATAATAGAATCTGTATTTTTTGTTATAAATTTAACCTAATAAGTATTTATGTGTAAACCTTTGGAGGACACACAAATAATAGGTAACGTTATTCAACGAGTGTCTTTATTTTATTTCATTCTTTACCTACATAAAATCTCATTAAACCATACTGATATAATAAAATTAGTATCTTCTATATAATGGGATTTTTTTACAATAATTTTATGACCAAAAACCATCTACACTTCCATAAAATGGGTTATGAAATCATTTTTCATGTGTATTGAACACTATCACCTCATAAACTAATGTCATTCCTTTTTCCATTTCCACCTCTCAAGGTTGGGTATGATGACAGATATAAAGTATATATATGATATTTATTACATTATTATACCTATTTATTTGTTACATCATATATACATTGTAACAACCCATGTATTTATAGATTCATATTTATTATTATTCTTGAATTGAATAGTTATATTCATTATGTTAAGTAATTTATAAAATAAATAATTTATTATATGGTTATTGATTTAAAAAATTAATTTATCAACTATAGATTTTTAGTTTTTAAAAAATAACTTCATTTTTGAATTCATCGTGTTTATATTATCTTATTATGAATTTCTTAGAATATTTTGAAAATGCTTAACATTGGGTGAATAGTAAAAATACAGTTTTTTTATAAAATACTATATTTTTTATGGCATCAGGAAGGCATAATTATGATATAATATTTATTAAATATACTTAATAACTAAATTATGAATTTATAAGATTAATATTTTATAAAAATAATTTATACTATGTATTATATATTTTATTTAATGAAAAGTATAAATATTATTGTCCGTGTCGACGTAGTGTTTGCACAGCATCGACAATGTCAAATTTGGATCCTTTTTAATAATAATTGGGTCCTTAAAATTATTTCAAAAATATTTTATTATTTATTATTAATTATTTGTGGTTTTTTATTTTAATTTAAAATTTTACAGTTATATAACATTAATCATATATAAATTCTTTTGCAATAATTATGCACAGAAAGAAAAGACACAAAAACTTGTAAGACGTTGTCTTGAAATGTATATTAGAAAATATATATAATAAACGACTATACAATTTTATTTTGAACCTTATTAATTTTTTATGATATTATTTTAATTTTAATTTATATATATAAAAAAATTAGCATTAGTTCTTGTGCAATACTGATGAAGTGTTTGTACAATCACAAGAAAAATGAATAATTTTTTGAAATAAAATTATAAAAAATATTAAATGACCCATATTTTGGTTAAATATTTTTCTATAAGTAATATTAGACCATTACGAAGTTTTTATTCTATTTGGGGACATTTTGGACCCACATGAATCACTTTGATACCTTTATAATATTTTATTTCAAAAATAAGACCTCATATCACATTATAGTTTTTAATTTGAATAATATTTTAATATATCATTCTCTAGAATTTTTATTTGAAAAAAATAAAATTTTAAATAAAAAATAGATATAGAATTTAATACTTTTTTTGTAATTTTTAGGGAATAAATAATTACCTTAATGGCTTCCATGATAATTATTTAATAATATTCAATAGACGAATTAATCAGATTAATGATATTAAAATTAATTAAATGAATATAATTTGATATTTTTAAGGTAATTTAGGAATTCATAGGAGTAGTATGATATTTTTATGATATAATTAATAAACTTATTTTAATTTGAACCTTTTTTGATGTTTTTAAATACTTAATTATGAATAGTGTTTAATTTGACAAAAATTAGTTTTTCCTCAATAAAATATATTATTAAAATATTTAAAAATAAAAAAATAATTAATAAGGAAAAATGAGATAATATTGTGTCGAAAATGTAATGTAATTTTGTTTTGATGATTTTATAAATGTCTTAAACCCTGAAATATATTTATTTTATTTTAATATTTTTAGTAATTCATAAGTTACCTCTCAACTCAATTATAATAGGAGGATCATTCCTTCATAATTTTTCATCATCATTTGCCCTATTTATCCACTATATTAATCCAAATTATCTTATACACTTAACTCTATACATTTTATAGGTATTAGTTTATTAATAACAACATGTTTTTTGGTTATATGGTGTTATGCAAAGTGATTTTCCAAAAAGGATAACGATAAGGAAACCAATGTGATGAGTCAAAATCAAGGTAAAGGGATTGTTTTGAAAGAATTATTTTTATTATATATTCCTATATTTTCAAGTAAAATATTATATTTTCATTCATTGTTATATATATTTCCATCATCTAATATTTTTAGTTAAGTATCTTGAACATTTATACATTCGTTTGTTCTAATGTTTCTGTCCACTTAAATGTTCGTATTTCATCTTGAAAGATGGATTTATCTGAAATCTATTGATTTTTAGGAGAATTAAAATTTATTCATAATTATAATTATTAAAAATATTTTCTTCAACGAAAATAATTTCTTTAATATTATGAAATGATTTTACTGGGTTATGAATGAGAATGGTGGGTATTTATAATCATTTCTTAAAGTTCGGCCTTAGGGTGTCATATGAGATGATATGGTATAGGGAGTGAACCCATAACCTTAACGAGATTATGTCCTAAAATATATACTCTAATTGTCCACATGTTTTTCATAAGACATGTCATGTATCATTTTAATCCACAAAAGAGTTATTATTATCAAAATATTTATAAGGAGAAATCAAAGAATTTTTTCAAAACTGGTTTTAAAGGGGGTTTTCAAAATGATATGTTTTTTTAAATGTTTTTTAAAGTTTTTACTTATGAATTTTTATTAAAAAAATAATAAATTATATTAATTTTTTTCTATATTATAAAAAATATTTTTCTACAGCATTTTTCAAAGAATTTAGAATAGAGTTTATCATTGTTTTTGAAACCCCTTACTGGCTAAAATAATTACCCACCCTGTGTTCCAAATTTTATTTCCCATAGGTTTAATAGAAATTATATGATGTATTTAAATTCAATAATTGTTTTATCACACCCGAAGTTTTTTAGTTGTTTTATTTTATTTTTATATAGTTTTGATAATTTGTAATGTAATTTTCTATTCTCCAAAACCAAGACCAAAATATGTCCTCGATTGTATAATGTATTGTGTATTTTTTAATTTATTATAAAAAATATATATAATGATTTATTACTAAATATAGAAGTTTGGTTTTGGTTCTTCACATAAATTTTTAATTTCCCTTCCATATGGGATACTATAACATCATTCGCGTGTATAATGGACTACCGCCTCACGAAGCGATGTGATTCGTTCTCACAAAATATTTACATGGAAGGAAATTGGGGTAAATATAATGAAATTTTTTGATACACATGGAATAATTATTATTATCATGACAAAATTATCATTTATAAAAAATAATACCTCATTTTGTTTCATATGACTTCACACACTAAGAAATGAAAATGTCATTCCTGAACGTGTGGACAATAGCCTTCACAAAGCGATGTGACTCTCTTTTCATCACCAGGCCACATGGATGATATATATAAGTTTTTTTAAAGAAATAATATGGTGTAAATAATATTATTATCTTCATATAAATATAAAATTCTACTTATATATTTTCCTTATTGATCATTGAAAAATGGAAATTTTACTCATGTGTACGTGCAGATTACCATCTCCATGATTGTAACATACATCATTTCCAAAAACTAAATTTCATGATTAGTCTTAAAATTATAATTGATTTATAAATATGATAATTATTTCCAGATTATTATTTAGTATATGTTTAAATAATGACCTATTTGACCATTTTCAAACATCCAAAGTCATTTTTGACACATAAGATGAATATAGAAAAAAACATTCGATGTAAACTTGATTTATTAAGTAATTTTATAAAAAAATTAAAAAGTGAAATAAATTAATAATGAAATTAAAAAAGGTTATAAATAAAGTAATTAATTAACATAGGTTTATTATTCAGAAATATAACGACACACATGACAAGTCAGACTCAAGGTAAGGGACTTCATCCCAATTTCCTTTCTTTGAGGCATATTTTGATGTTCAACATATATACTATTTTACGAGGTGTATATACAGACCATTATGACATTTTATATCATGGATTAATCTATTCTCATTTAATTTATAGAATTTATCAATTTGAGTCATTCATGTAACCAATGATTATTATATTTACAAAGTGATAAGAGACTTTTCTTTAAAAAAATATCTTCTAATGTTTTCCTTCCAACTCTTTAAAAAGTGTGCACCTAATTTAATTTATATAATTGTTCTAGTTCCATTATATCTCATGGGTGAGGCTTATATAGATTATATAAAGGATTGATCCCCGTTATATCCCCTGAAAAATGGGTGATTTCGATATAGCTTATAAGAAGGGTGAGCCCCATTATAGCTCCCTAGTGCATTTTTAAATGATTATTTTTTATGTAAATCATATTGTAATTCTAGTTAAAAGTTTTTAAATGGGTTTTATGAATAATATTATCTAAGTCCCCAAAAAGGGGTTTTAATTTATATAAATGAGTTTTAAAGTCTTTATTTGAGAAAAACATGTGTGTGTTTGTTTCATTTGACAATATTTATTTCACAAACTCAAATAACATTGAAGGTTAAGGTAAAATTTATACGAGTTTTCCTATTTTTCAATGCACTAATAGTTTAATTTCTTTTTTATGTCCCTTTTTAAGCTTTTTTTTATCATCCCATTTTTTAAAATGATTTTAAAAGGGTTTAAGGATGGGTAAGGGAAAATAAGAAATAAAGTTCAAAGCCATCAATATTTTTCATGAAAAAAACGAATTACTTATTTTAAAAGTTTTATATTATGTGAAAATGAATACTAATTGGAAGCGTCCATTTTTTTATGGATTATTATGTATGATTAATTTCATAATTCTATAAAACATTAAGCCTGAAAATATCTTCAAATGTAAGAGAATGAATTATTGACATAAAACTCAAGATTATGAAATTTTGAAGGATAGGTGATTAAACCTATTACTAGAGTCAGATTTAATCATAACATGTCTTAGATGATCTCGACTCATTCTTCAATGTCCCTTCCATGACTTTGAATTTTTTCAGCCCATCATTTTTTATCTTATATAAAATAGATTCTCTTACACCGATAATATGAATTATTTTATGAGGAATGTGGAACATAAGATATTTCCTTATATAGATGAAAATAATTCTATGTCAACCACTAATTAATATTTTATATGGCCGAATTTATCTTAAGTAGAACCATTAGGATGAAATTAAGCAATAATGGATAAAATAAAAAATAATAATGAATTTAAAATAAATAAATACATCAAAATTCTAAAATAATTTTTCAATGTAAGATAAATTTTCCAAAATTATTCAAAAAAATAGATTAAAATATTATTAATTTAAATTTGAAAGCATGTAAATATCAAAAAAAATTAATTTAACTAAAAACTAATAATAAATAGAAACATTGAAAATTAATATAGAAAATGAAATTTAAAAATAAAATAATCAAATAGTGAGGGGATGAATCATAAAAAATTTAAAACACACATAATTAATGTGATTACCAATAATTTATTAATTTATTTATAAAGTTTCTAAAAAATGATAAATATTCATTCAAAGATATATTTTAGCATTCATTACACAGTAAATCAAAAAAATATTTGTAGAAAACCACTTGAAATAAAGGCCAAATAAACATTCCTCACACCTATGAGGTTTCTTGTCATAAAAAAAAACTTAGTACTGATTCATGGTTAGAAAATAAATCTCAAAATGGAATGATTGAAATTAAATAATGAATTTATGTTCATATTGATTTACCCCCATGGATTATTTCAAGTGAAAAATGTTTTTACTCTATTGAATTAAATTTTCTAGATGTAAAAATGGTTATGGGATTATAAAAATGACTAAAATAAAATAATTTAATGAGAACTTTACACATATCAATTTTAATCTAATTGAAATTCCAATATTCTACTTACCTCTAGGTGAAAAGACACACATAAATAAAAAGTTATAATAAATAGACACTATTTGGATGAGAAAACTTAATAATTACTAGGATAAATATATAAATTTTCCAACATCTTAAATAATAAATTAATAAAATAATAAAATAATAAGGAATTCAACCTAGATTTTGATTTTCATATAATAATTTATTTGGATGCATATATTATGAGTTTAATTCTAATTAAAATGTTCAAAGTCAGTGATTGTTGTATAAAATTTTCCCAAACATTTACAAAAATCAATTTTTTCAAAAGGGTATAAGATATTATTTTCCCAAATAAATCCTTATGTTATTGAAGATTAATCTCCTGAAAGTGTCATCACAACATTCAAATTTGATATATAAATTTACCCACGGAAAAGTTTAATTGATACTAAAAAAATGAAATTGAAAATTTTTAAGGTGTTTTGGATGGGTTCACATTTAAATATAGCTAAAAACAATTCAACCCCCTCAACTAAACAAAAACCCCAAAATTATTCCTATTTTTGAACATTAAAATTGATGAAAAATTAATACAATTGAAATTGAAAAATATTTCCAAATCAATAATTAAATATTCATATATATGGTCATAAGAAAGTTCTAATGTTATTTTTTCACACAAAAAAAACACTCTAAGAAAGCACAAGATATTCTCTTGGCCATATAAAACTATTTCAATACAAAAAATTAAATATAGAAATGATTTATTCATTCTTGTTTTATTTCTATAAATATTTTTAGAAAATCACTAAAAATTTCATCCACTATTAAAGAACAATATAGTGAAAAAAATTACTAATAAAATTAATAGATAATAAAATGCATCAGATAATTTTGGAAATAAATTTTTAGTAATTCATGATGCATACCAGTAGAATCATTAAAAATGATTTGGTAATATATATAAAATAATAATTAGAATAACCAATCCCCTATTATGGAGAAGATTTTATCAAGATGTTTATTAAAAATACTCTCTTATTTCCTAATAATCATCCAATATAGCTTCAAAATTAAGTACCTACAATATGAAAATATAAAACATAATAATACATAAATTTATGTTTAAGAATAAATATATCCCAATATAAAATTCAGGGGAGTTTAAAGTGGGTAATTTAATCTTGTATATCCTTATGGAAGTAAACAACGATTATGAATTTATTTGTGAAAAAATTCTTCACTGGATAACTTGAAAGGTAATTAAGGTAACTTTAGATCTTCAATAGGACATATTTAGAGACATTTATTTAGAAAATAAAAAAACAAAGACTAAATATTATGGGTTTCCTCCCATATAGCTCAAAATTAAATATCATTAGCTGAAATCCCTCCATAAATTGAAAAACCAAGATCATTAAGTGAAAAGGATTCATTTTTTAATGAAACTTCATCAATTACATGAATAATTAATTACACTCTTTCAATGACTCAAGAACAAAAAATGAGAAAAAACTACTTTTTTTTCTATCATTGTCTCTATGCCATGATTTTTAAAGACATGAAAAAAGTTAATACATCTCCCTAGAAAAAGAAATGTGATAACAAAAATGGTTTTCAACGTTTTTACCCACACCCTGGGCTTACAAACACAAGAAAAATAGGTTAAAACACCACTAAAAATGATCACTCTCTAAAATAATTTTGAACAAAACATCTCCTGAAAATAACATCTCTAAATGATCCCATTAAAAGGATTCAATTTATGCACTCAAAAAATATTTTTCAGAGTCCACTAATGACTCAAAATAATTGAATTTTCACAAAAGAGGTGTAAAATCATCATGCATGTGATCATTAACAGTATATGAGAGAATTTCATTCAAACATATTTGTTAAAATTAGAAACCATTCAATTATTAACCTAGAACTCTTCCCAATAAGATGGAATGTCAAATACTCTATTTCATATGTAAAACTCATAGAAATAGGTTTACTAAATTTTAGAATGTGTAGGGACACTAATTCAATATTAATCTTTGGAGAGGAAATTTTCTCCTCAATAAATGAATGAGGGGTGGAACAGTATACTGAGTAATTCTCGCAACAAATTATGGAATCTTAATCTATGTATCCTCAATTAGGAAGGAAAAATACTCAAATTTGAGCATAATCTTGAATCACTCATTCTCAATGACATCTATTAGGTCACACATCACATCATGTTTGGGATTTTTAAAACCAAAGATTTCCTCCACATAATCCAGAACATGGATGGTAAGTTTTACTTAGGAAAAAACAATTATAGAACCTCTAGTAGATAATAATGGTCTTTCAAAAGTGATTGGTACTTTTTTATCAGGCCCATTTCAAGGAATAGTAAATATGTGGGGAATATATGACTGCCTAACCTAACTAAAAATTCATCCACCCATCCAAAGGGAAGAGTGGGAATCCAATCATCAATTTAAAGAGAAACATATTTTGGTTTACAGTCCTTTAGACCAAGTTTTCTTAATATTGAGAAATACATAAGGTTGAAAAAATAAGAAAGGTCATATAATCAATTTAGTTTTCCACTTTCCCTAATTCAATATTCAATAAGAAAACATAAAGGGTCCTTTAATTTGGGAGGTAATTCCTTTTTAATAAAAACACTAAATTTTTTACTAATATTAATGGTTTCCATGTCATTATAATCTCTTTTATTAGCTAAAAATATCTTATGAAAATTCAAATCTGATGTGATTTTATCTAAAGCATCAACAAATGGAATATTCTGAGTAAAGGATCTAAACATATAAGGTAATTTAAAATAGTCAGGATTATTAAACATATCAACCCTTTGGGGAAAATTAATTAGAGGAACATAATGTTTAAAAATTGAAACAATTTCAATATATTATGAACAAAAGTTTCAAACAATTTTCCTGTTAAATGAAAAGGGTTCCCATTAGTGAGATATACGATCTATGTGGAATACATAGGTATAAGGGTACTTATTTAACTAACTTTGAAATACTTATTTTATTTATTTATTTTGTGGAAAAAAATTAAAAGATGAACCAATATCAAATAATTAATATCCAAGATACAAAGATCACCCCAATATTTCATGGGGAGGATATAGGATAATATAAAAAACTTTTTTATGTGGATGATATGGTATTCCTAAACAAAAATTTCAAAGTGAAGATAATTTTTCTCATTCCCTTGTTAATTTAGAATTGATGATGAATATATAATGAAACGAATTGACACTAAAATAGATAAAACTAATTATAAAAAATTTATCCTAGAAAATAAAATTGGGGAATTGGATAGAGACTTGAGAGATAGAGGTAATGATAAGATTTAAAACACTTATAAGATTGTATCTAGGGACAATTTTCAGGTTATTGACACTATTACATCCCTAAAATATCATGTTAATGTTTTTTGTAGGCTATATAATTTTATATTGAAGATTTAATAAAACATGAAGCTAAAAATTTAGAAAATGATAAAACTATAAAGCTAGACATAAATTCAAAAAATGATACATATGATAAATCTTAACTTGGAGAAGAAAAATAAAAATAAATACGTAGTAAGAAATAATAAATAACGGTGTGAAAAATATTGTGAATGATTATAATGTTCTATATTAGCTTATTTTGAAACATTTTGATCCTCTCATTCATTTTCCCCAAAGTGTTAAAATGTAACAAAAACCCAACTATTCGAAATTTATATAGATGTTTATATCCTTTACTGTCAATATTCCACATCTAATGTCTTTATAAAACTCCCATTATATTTTGAATTCATTAATATTTTTTATCAAATAATATATATTAGAATGGTTTGGGTATCATAAACCCTACTAAACCATGTAGTTTGTTCTTTTAAATTAATTAACTCATGAAATAAAGAATCCTAAAAGTTTTCTTTATTAAATGTAGAATTTAATAGAGTTGGGAACTAAATTTATTATATGACCGAGGTTATATTTTAAACCTTATTCCTTTCTCATTATTCAAAATAAATGTCAATGGGACTTGAAACCGTGTTTGGTTTCTCTTCAACTAGCTAATAAGATACTCACTCATCCATTTAGAAGGGTATATGACTTGTTAGTCTAAGTATAGAATATTATCCTACCCATTTATTTTATAATACTTTAAATGGAATGTTATTAGAAGGTCTCAATCATTTTTTGAAGACCATTTCTAGCAAGTAGATGTTATAACATTTATGTTTCCAAAATAAAACTTACCTGCCATGTTGTGGATTGTGTGGAGTAAATTCTAGTTTTTGAAAAACCCAAACCTGATGTTAGTTGGACCTGATATATGTTACTAATAATTAGTGATTCAATATTTAGGTCAGATTAATTTCTGGTTATTTCCCTCTTGAGGTTAAATAGTTTATGATTCCCTAATTTTTTGTGACAATAACTCAGTATTTTATTCAAACCCCTTATCTATTTTTTGAAGTGCAAAATTCCACCCTAGAGACAATATGGAGTTAGAGTCCCAACTCCTTCTTCCTTAATTCAGTTAACCTATTTATGATATTTTTACATCTAAAATGAAGTGTTTTGAAAATTCCACTTATTGGGGATAGTTTTGTGTTATCACCAACTGAATAAATAAATGATTTACAATTTGAAAAAAATGTATTTTCTATAATTTTTCTAAGCTAATATCAATGATCATGCCCATTCTAATCATATACCTATTTATTCAATTATTTTTATTCTTTAGTGGAATTATAAAATATATTTTTTGTGCACATTTTGAAACTATTGTGTGGGATAATTCTAAGATTTCATTTTCAAATGTTTTTTGAACTGTTCTTCTTTTTAGTGAGAAGGTTGCTTAATGTGTTTCACATATTTTTTAGTGGTTGGAAGCCCAAAATTCCGGGGACAATGAAAACCTTTATGTTTAACATGGAAATTCTTCAAGGGTATTTTCTTCAATTCATTGTTCTATTTTTGAAAATAGACACACATAAGAATGGTGCACAAAAAACTCAGTAATTTTATTGATATTGGTGATCTTATGTTGTTGGAAGATTATAATTATATTAGCTTAAATAATGATGAATTTTGATTCATTGATGAAAAATTTCATCTTAATGATCATTGTTAGAAAATTTAATGAGGGATTCTAGTAGAAGACTTTAAATTTAGCTCTACATGAGAGTTAATTTGTGTTACCTAACTTTTTATTTTTATTTTTATTTTCTAAATATTTGTCTCTAAATCTATTTCATTTAAGATATGGAGGTTCCATTCTTCACTTTCAAGTGATCTAATGATGAAATATTTCACAACAAAAATCAAGAATTTGATTCACTTCAATAACAGGTTATGTCTTAAACAACCTTCTTCAATCTCTCTTGAGCTTTATATCTAGATACACTATTTCTTGACATAAATTTATAGATTCTTATGTTTTATACTTCCATCTTGTAGGCACTTCATTTGGTGTCTAAATTTATTAATTATTAAGAAATAAGTGATTATTTGTAATAAAATTAATGGTAAAATATTCTTCATACTGGTGGGGTACTAATTTTAATTTTTTATATTTTATATTAACAAATATGTTTGAATGATGTTTCTAGTTTTTTTACTCATTACTTAAACTTAATTTTTTAAATTCTATGTTGCATGCTATAGTCTAATTATTTTTTTAATTTCATTTTTTACTATTTACTATTGTAATAGTGAATGATATTTTTTATACATTTCTTAAAATAGTTGTTCTATTATATTGTGAAAGAATGCATCATTTCTAAATTTTATTTTTTGTGATAAAATTCTTTAATTTTTCCAAGATAATATATTCTGCATACTGTGATTATTATTCGGTGTGGAAAAATAATTTTTGAACTTTCTTATGACCCTATACATAAATATTTCACTGTTAATTTTCACATATTTATGAATTTGGACTCTCTTAATTTTTTTCAACTTTTAATTTAAACATTTGGGATAATCATGGGTTTTAAGTTTGGGGAAGGAATCTTTCATTATTCTTTGATATATTTCAATGTGAACACATCAAAACCCCCTTAAATTTTTTCTAGATTGTGAGTTTTTTTAGCATCTATTATATATTTTTGTTGGGTGACAATTCTTCTCAAATTTGAATATTTTGATGCCACATTGGTTATATTATTCTTCAATAGCTTATGGATTTCATTAGGTAAATCATTTTTTTCTCTTTTGAAAAAATGGATTTTGTAAAAAAGTTAGGAGACTCTTATATAAAAATCATTGAATTTGAACATTATAATGATAATTTTACTCATAATATATGAATCCAAATGTATTATGATATGAAAATGAAAATACAAGTTGAATTCCTTACGATTTTATGACTTAATTATTTTTTAATTAAGTTTTTTGATGAGTTAATATTTTTTCCATGTAATTATTAAATTTTATTATACAAAAAAATGTATATATTTTTCATGAATGAGATTAGATACCCTAGTACCTTGATATAAGATATTAAACTAACATAGCGTAAAGGTAGTTTTCTATCCATATGGTTTGGTGATTAGCACCTAAAATTAAACATGAACAAATAGTGAAAAAAATCCACAAAATAGTTGAAGATAAAAGATAAAATTCAGTAATCTCAACACTCCAAAAAGAGAAAATATCATAAAAAAACATGTATGAAAAACAAAATATAATAAAACATCAAATTACTCAAAAAATGGATAGAAAAAACTAAAAAATGTCCATGTAAACATCACTCTATGGACAAAGGATCATAAACATCGACCTCCTCTAAGAGGTGATTTCCCTTTGCTCAGACCTGGAAAAAGAAAATCTACAAACACATGAAGGAAAAAGTACAGTGTGAACTATAAATCCTAGTAGGGTCTCACCATGTGTCCCATAATAGATTTTATAATTGTAAACCAAATCATGATTTTAATTTAAATAAAACTGGTCGTGTATTAATAAATCATTTTCATATTTAAAACAAAACACGGTTCCTTTCAAAGGATGGTAATCATTTAAAAATGGATTAATGAAAAAATTTATATAAAAATTTATATAAATAATTACTGATGAGTAAAAAAAATATAATAAATGGAATATATAATTAAATAAATCGCAATAAGAACCTTGGACATATTATATGAAGCATGATTTTTTCTGGTAGTAGGATCATCATACCTCTTACATCAGTGATCATGATTAATATGTTTATAGAAGTCCCTCAACCTTGAGATAAATAGAACTCGTCAACATCACATCGGGGATAAGATATATTTAACTTGGATTTTTAGAGTTTTCAGCCTCAATTCAATTCTAGTCAATCAATATCCTAGTGTGCTTATCCCAAATGACCCACTAACTTCTTAGGATTTAATGTTCTCAAGGAATAAATAAAAATCGAAATATCATCCCATTTCAATTCAATCATCATTTATAATTAAATTGTAAATTTTTTAAAATTATATAATCCAATTAAATTTCAATGCCAAAACATGGGGTTTTCATTATTTCATACATTATCAATGTTAAAACAACCATATATTTTCAATATTTCAATTTAATCCATTTTTTATAAATAATTCTCAAATCATTTCATCAATACCATCATTTTTAAAATATTCCCAAAATTCCAATTTAATTGGAATTGGTGGTTTTTACCTAAATCTATTACATTTAAGATTTTATGATCAAATCACTTTGAATCGTGGTTTTATAAATCAATTGGAATTACTTTCAAACAAATCAAACTAATCAAGGTTTCAATTACCTGGGAAATCTCAAACAGAACCACCTACCTTTTATCATGGAATAAAATAATCAACACCTATGAAAAAAATTGCAATAGAGATTAAAGGAAAAAGAGATCTCGAAATCAAAACTATAATCATAATACAAAAAAGAGAAATTTAGATCCATAAAATATAGGATGATCTATCAAACTCTTGTTAGTAATGAAGGAGAGATCATTAGATATTAAATATGAGGAGATTCAATTACTAGAGAGGGATCAGAACTTCCACTGACACTTTGATTCTCGAATAAAGGGGTTTATAGTAACCAAAATCACCAATATATAATCTTCATATACATTTATTTCATGTACGGTTCGAGTAAATTGATTATGGAACTTCAACATGGGTTCAAAAATTTAAAAAGGACAAATAAACAAACCCACACACACATTTTCCTGGAGAGGGTCACATGGTTTGAAAAACTATGTGCTATAATCATGGACCCCCATTATAGGGTGAATAGTTTTCCTTGGTGGGTTCATGATTTTTTAAACCATTTACATCCATGAAAACCCTCACTATTTGAGGTTTCATTTTTTGGATGGTATGGACAAATGGTTTGGAAAAACTATGTGCCGCCTCTAGAGCACCATTATATGGTGCATAGTTTGCTGGGCTAAACTACACAGTTTCCCTATCCATGCGACTATCATTCAAAACCCCTTAGGATTTAATAATTTTCCAAATTTCACCTGGAATAACATAATACAAACCATATCCAAATAATTATCAAAAAAACATTTTGAGGAGTACCTAATAACATGTAATGGGATGTTAAAACTTCCCCACCAAAGGAACATTATTTTCAAAAAAAGCATATTATGTAATCTCCATAAGAAAGAGATGAGGCCAATGCTCTCTCATTAATGCCTTCCCCTACCAAGTCATAAAAGAATAAAAACCATGATTTCATATAACATGAACCAAAGGATTCATCATCCCATGAGGTATCTTTTTCTTAGAATCAACCATCCTAACTAGATGCTCTGTTACAGTTAAATTAGGCTCAACATCAAGATCCACCCAACTGATGACATGATATTGGTCAGAAAGACGCTTATAATATTGTCATACATAGAACACATTATGTATAGACATCAAATATAGTGGTAGTTATAAATTTTAATTCACCTTCCCACCTTCTCAAAAACCTCAAAAGGTCCCACAAAATGAGGAGTAATCTTTCCATGCCTCCTGAGATGTCGATGATCCAAATGGGGTGAAACTATCAATAAAACATGGTTGAAAACCAATAACTCTAATGTTCTATGATAATGATCTTCAATGTATTTATATTAGCTCTATTACATCAACATTATCTAAAGAATAAATTGATTAATTTTCATAATCTCTTGGTCCAAACTTGATCAAACCAAGGATGTCTGCCCAATCTCCGTACAACATAATTTATATTTACATGTCTATCCATGCAAGGCCTCAAAAGGATCTATTATAATTTCATACTAGTAAATTTTATTATAATAAATCTAAACTAGTCCTTAGTGTTCATCCTAAGAACCACTAAAATCAAGGATGTGTGAACAATATTTTTTCAAGAATCATTATAGCTCTCTCTGTCTGGTGATCCATCTTTGGATGGAATTACAAACTCAAATAAACCTAATATCTCATTGAATCATAAATCCAAAAAATGATATGTGAAATGGGGGTCTCTATCATACAATTGAGTAGAATAAATTTTATGAAAACAAACAATATCTTTCACATATATATTTCTCAACTTCTGAACTTTTTTTTTATCACAAAGTGGTATAAAGTGATCATATTTGGTTAGTCAATCGATCAAAAATCATATAACATACTCATTTAAAGGGGTAAATCAAAAAGAAAGAATAGTGTCGATATAAGTATCGTTACACTACCATGTTGACACAAGAAGTGGTTGGAGAAAACTTGAAGTTCTCTTGTTCTTAGACTTGACATAATGATAGGTATAACAACGAGAATCGAAATAAGCAATGTTTTTTATTTTATCTTGACTCCAGATCATAGTAAGTCATATAAAACCTTTGTGGTTCTTTTTTTCACATCCCATTTGGTATTATGAAAATACCCCTTCAAAACCATTCTCAATATCAAAGTATAACAAACTGATTTTGAATGCATAGAATAACATCTATAGAGAATGACTACTCAATAATGGTCTCCACACTATAAAGAGAGTCCCTAGTTCCATATAAAGCATAAAAAAGATGATTCTCCTTAAGAATCATCTCAATTAAAGTTGTGGACAGTTGAACAATTTCCAAGAAAACCTTTCCATCCTCTTCATATAATTATAAATGAAACTGTCAAAAAAGAGCCATCAAGATTCAATCTTCATATAATTACTTTATAGTCTAGGTCAAAAGTTTCTTATTCAATGAATCTACAATCATGTTTTGTTTTCTATGTGTATAAGAAACGTCAAAATCATAATAATGCTAGTATTCCACTCAAAACCTTTACCAATGGTCCAAATATAGTTGATATAATATATACCTATAGATTTTGTGTTCAAAATACATGGTAAACATTCTCTAAAAAGGTAATTCTTCCAGCTCTTAAGCACATGCATTAAAGTTTTGAGTTATAGGTAATGGGTCAGATAATTATTCTCATGTGGACTAATATTTCTAGAGACATAGGAAATAAAATGACCACCCTGCATTAGAACACAACTCATACATCAACCTGATGCATCATAAACGACCATATATCCATGCTCAAACTCTAGAAGAGTCAACACCTGTGTAAAAGTAAAAATATGTTTTATATCAAAAAAAATTCAATATTTATAATCCTAATAAAACATCACCCCCTTAAAATTGAGTGATAATTCAAGAATACAACTTTTAGAAATACTTTACAAATTGGAAATAATGCCCCACTAAACCAAAGAAGCTACAAATATCGAAAACATTTTCATTTGATCCAATGTCATAATAGATTTCAACTTATAAGGATCAATTGAGATGCCATGTTCTGAGAACATGTGTCCCAAAAGAATCACTTCTCAAATCCACAAACCATAATTATATTACTTGGTATAATGTGAGTGATTTCTCAGAATTTCCATAACTACTCTCATATGACACACATAACCCTCCTAAGACATAGACTAAATATAGGATGTCATCCAAAAACACCACCATGAATATATCAAGATAATTAGGGATGATATTTTTTATCACAACCATATATATTGTAAAGGAATTGGTTATACTGAATCTCATGAAAAATACACATAATCTCCATACCTACTATGTATGGTAGTTTTCATAATGTCAGATTCTTTTATTTTCACCTGGTGATAACCAGAATGAAGATCAACCATTAAGAACCAATTCACCCCTTTAAATAGGTCAAACATATCATCAATCTATGGTAATGGATACTTTTTATTTACCGTATCTTGGTTTTGTTTTTTGTAATCTATACATAGGAAAAGTGTTCCATAAGTTTTCTTAGCAAAAAGAACAAGAACCATCCATGGTGACACACTCTAGATTATAAATATTTGCTATAACAAATTATCTAAGTAATTCTTAAACTCATTAATTTCATCTAGTTCCATGTAGTAATATATTATAATTACCAGATGAGTACCAATAACTAGATCAATAGAGAACTCTACCTATCTTACTGATGGAGAACGAGTGAAATCAGAAGAAAAAACATCAGAAAAACTCGACAAAAACTAGTTTCATACCATCACTCAAATATTCCCACTCCAGATCAAAAGATAAAATTGATATTACTTTCCACAACTCTAGATTAGAAGGTCCCACTCTACTCGACCTCCAGACCCATTCATCCTAAAAGATATTTCACAACCCATCAAACAAAATAAATGAGACCCGTTGAAGATAACAGAAGATTTGGGCCTTATAAGAAATTATTCAATCAATCCTAATGATAACATCAATAGGTTTCAGGTCGAGAACCAGAAAATCAAAGGTAAGTTCAATCAATGATAAAGATAAAACTCAAGTAGTAAAACTAAGACAATTCTCTCTCATTGTCCGAGGGGTGTAGTAATATCCATCACATAATACAAATGCTTAATAAAAATATTTCGAAAGGTCACTATATGAGTTGATATAAATGAGTGAGATGAACCATCATAAAATAAATTAGTTCCTAAAGATGATACTATAGAGATGGTGCCTCTAATGGTTATTGGACCCATATCATATTCTTCTAGAGACTCTTCACTCCCTGAAATAGCTCTACTCATGATCAATATGTTTGGAACCACTTTTCACATGAAACATATGATTTCACCATTATACTTTTTGGTGCTAATAAACCAATTTTACTACATGGTATAGAAACAGATATAACATAATTTATGTAAGTGACCTTATCATTTGTAAGAACTAGAGATCTTGGGTGCCTTAGTGAAAATTGATTTTGAATTCCCAGGCTTCCCATACTATGAGAAAGTCAAAGGGAATTTTCCATGATCTATATGAGGACTTGAAGAACCATAATATCAAGAATCACCAAAAAACACATCACACTTCCTATTTCCCTTAATGTAATTCATATAAATACCACTAAAAGAGAATGGAACTCTAGTAAACCCTGACATACTTGCCATTTGAATATCAACCATCAATTTCATGTTCTGTAAGTCAGTATAAGAAGCAAGCATTAGTAAGAAAACCTTAGAATGAATATCATGTCAAAGTCCTATTTTGAACTGTCAAGTCTTCATCTCCTCATTTGGTGAAATCTCATGTTAAAAACTCACAATCCCAACAAAGTGGTTCATGTACTCCATCAAAGTCCTATCATCTTATTCTAGTTTGAAAACATCAAAGCTTTATCCATTAACACTATAACGACCCATACATTACATACTTTGTTATTACTTCAGAATTTAAGCATACTTATTAAAACATATAACAAAACCATGAAAGGACGGTATAGATATAGTGTCTTTAGAAACTGGGAAACATAAACAACAGTTTCATAAATCATCTACACTGTCTCCCATTTATTTCATCAAATCTAGAGTCCCTTTTTGGCATATCTTACTTAATACCCTTCTTCTTGACCCGGGGAAAAGAAAAAATACAAAAGGGTGATCTCAAATGCTCAGTAAGGGTAAACGAATATGATATCAATCATATCATATTCGTAAGAACACAACATTTTGAAAATATTATCCTGCAAAAGATATCATAATATCATGACATGGGATAAATCATAGTAGTGAAATGTAATCCCAATAATCATAACATAAATCATGAAACTATATGTCATACACACATAATAATAGAAAAAAATTTCATATTATTCAAGACTCAATGAAAGGAATATCATAGCGGAAAAAGTCCATTACTGAACCGAGTTCACTCCTCGTTCCAGTCCTGTATCACTAAACCAGATTAACTTGTTGTTCCAGCCTTCTATATCTCATGAGATATAAATCATTACCCAACGCATTGGAGAGAGATATAGGTCCCACCCATCTCAAAATGATACCATTCTTATGTGTTCCAAAAATCATAAATCATCCATCACAGCATAACCCATGTAATAAAAATGGGATTCTTAAACACCATGTCATCATTACATAATCCATATAAGATAAAAGGGCTTCACAAAAAGAATTACACCATTACATAAACAAATAAATGTAACAATAGGGATAGAAATAGAACCCTATATTATCATAGATTGAAAATAATTTTGATAAAACACTTTAACTCCATTCTTGAGGAAAATATCCTTTCTACTTCAAAAATATTTTTCCTTTCATAACATGTCAGAAAATTTTAAACTAAAAGAAGTTAATTAAAAATAAACATGAAAACTTGTAATGGAAGCTTCATGGAAATAATGTTATATGAAATCATAAAAATACATTCATTCCGTATAAGTTAAAAAAACATTTTTCTTGTACTTTGGATGAAAAAATCAAAAAGTATCTCTTACTAAAAACGACAATAGATTCATTTCATAACTTTTACTAAAAATCCACCAATATGTAAAATTTGATTTAAAAATTTTAGGAGGATAGAAATAATATTAAATATTGTGGAAACATGGATGTTGAAGATAAATATTCCCCAGTAAATTCTGAAGTATAAACAATATTATATAAAAATGAGATTGTGGTATTTTCCCTTACCTTAGGTCCGATATGCTTCATTCGTATGAAAACCTTCAGTATAATGATTTAAATAATGTCCTTGACTTATTATAGATTCATATTCATTTTTATGATATAATATATTGTCACATTATTATATTCTTATTAGTAATAATTCATTTCTACTTGTTATTCAGGTGTCCATTTCTTTATGTTCTTATGCATGTTTTGTCTAATAAATTCTTATTCCTCTTTTTAGGTTATAAATACATCATTTACTGTGGAGACGGTATGCCGTACGTACGCACAAGTGATGATATCTTTATTTCGAAAATAAAATCATATATAATTGGATGGTATATCATATATAAATAATCATAATAATGTTATATTTTTTATTTATATCATTTATACTCATTATCAGACCCATCCAAATGATGAAATGTTTTAATAACAAACTACACCACGATGTGGAGATAGTAAGTCGTACGTACGCACATGTGGTGAATTTTTCATTCATAGGATGGATAAAATAACTAATATGGTTGTAACATTTATAATAACATCACAGTATATAGAATATACTAGAGTTACTATTTTAGTGTAGAAACAACAAAAAAGGAGGAAGTGGAAGAAGAAAGGATCTTGAAATAGGTGGTGAGATATTTACCTCTTCCTCAGGTTCTTCCATTTGATTTGATCAAAAGGGCTCCATAGATTATATGTATGACTAAAGTAAGGCCTTTAGTATGAAGGGAGGATAGTTGAGAGGGTATTTGGGCTGGGTTTTGCAGAGCCAAATGGCTTTGGAGGTGTGAATTAGAGAGAAGGGGGAGCTCCCTTTTATAAGAGGGGTGAGGGGCACCTTTGGAAAAACATAAAATATTATTTTATAATAAATTCATATTCGGTTTATAATTACTCCAATGTGACTTATTTAGAGGCTAGGGTGGGTATTGGTCCAGATCCTCTCAAAAAATAGGTTTCAGACCAGTTTAAGTTATCATTTTAACCTTATCATCCAGATTTAACTCTAAGTTAAATAATTTAACTTCTACTGTGTCTTCTTGTATTTTTACACTATATGGTTAATAAACTGACAATAAACTTCCTATAAAACCCCAATTGGTTCATTAATGTAATATTTATTATTATATAAGTCTTTTGGATGAACCTCATATTTTTAGGAATATAATATCAATTAATAATTTAATATTTGTTTTAAAAACCCCTTTATGTCAATTTTGACACTATTTCGTATTTTGTTTTTTATAAATTCATAAGTGCATTATTACTTCAAAAACAATTCATCTAAACAACCCTAATATGTAATAATAACCTATAAAATTACTGTAATTCCTAAAAAGTCTCAAATTTCATTTATTTGGGTATTTATAATATTAATTATGTAAATATTTCATTAATAATGTAATTACTACATCATCATTGTGTCATAGATAAATTGAATTATTTAATAGATAAAAACTATAAATAAAATACGATTATCTATGAAATATTTTTATCTTTCTAATGAATATTAATAGTCTAATTTATCCTATGTATAACCCCATATTAAAAATGTTTTACTTATTAAACCTTGATTTTAACACTTCATTGAATTAAATAATAATAAATATCCTAATCTAATCCAAGTGGACCTAAATGGTCATATTTTATTCCTAAGGTTGTTTTTGTCCGAATTTCACTTAACTAATAAAATTAGGGCATGTGGTAGGGTAACAATAATACCATTTTTACCTATAATTACCCTATTTACTTTTAACCGTGGTAAATTAAAGTGAAAAGTTACTATTCAACGAAAATTATTTTTATCTTATTGAACCAAATTTTACTCCTCAATATTAACTGTGTCTCCGAGATTTTTGAAATTCAACTCATAGAAGCGTTAAAATTATGTTTTATGTTAATTTTCAAATTATACTAATAGGTGGGTAAAAGACGGTAAAAAGTTGAATAAAATTTTTATATATCTAAAATTATTCTAAAATGACTCCAATGAATTACATTGAACTTATATATGTATTATGTATCAATTTTGACCTAAAATAAATTTAATTAAAATAATTAATAATTTAAATAAAAATTTGGTTTAAAACTTTAACTCAGTATTTTTCACTATTCATCATAAATTGAATGTTTTTAGAAAAATAACAAAAATTCACCCTAAGATAATTTCTATATTATAAATCCAAAAATGAATTCCATTTTGAAAGATAAAATTTATAAAATTTCAAAAAGTGGGTATTACTATTTATAACGGTTAGTTCATAAAATATTTTAATAATATATCGTTGTTTAGTGAAACTCGGTATTGCGTATAGTGCAAGATATCAAGTATGGTTTCTCTTTCATGTAACGCATGTCAAGACAATGTTCGGTGTAGTGAAAGATTCATTTGATGTTACGTATAACATAGTACATAAAAACAAAATGTTTCTCATAAAATATCAGGGTGTTACATTCTACCCCCTTAAAAAGAATTTCTCCCTCGAAATTCGTCACTTCGTAACAAACATATGAGGATACCTCTCCCTAATTATATCCTCAAGTTCCCATGTAGCTCATTATAATTGGTGGTTCCTCCATAAAACATTAACCATGTGACTTTTCTTGTTTCGTAGATCCTTTTCACTACGATCTAGAATCTCTATTGGCTGTTCTTCATAAGAAAGATCTGTATCCAGCAGTATAGTTTCTGAGCTTAGTACATGTGAAGGATCAGGTATGCACTTTCTCCAGAGAGATACATGGAAAACATCAGGAACTTAAGAGAGATTCGGTGGAAGCGCCAATCGGTAAGCTACCCTCCCAACATGATCCAGTATTTCAAAAGGACCAATATACCTAGGGCTCAGCTTGCCCTTCTTTCTAAATCTCATTACTCTCTTCCAAGGAGATATTCGTAAGAACAATTTATCACCCACTTCAAACTCTCTGTCTTTTATTAGGTTGTTGGCATAACTTTTTTGTCGACTCTGAGATACTCTTATGTTTTGTTGAATAGATCTTACCTTTTCTTCCATCTCATAAACAAGATCAGGTCCTAATAGCTTTCTTTCCCCAACTTCTTCCCAGTAAGTTGGAGTTCTACATTTCTTTATATAAAGAGCTTCATAAGGAGCAATCTGAATATTAGAGTGAAAGATATTGTTATAATAAAATTCTACCAAAGGTACGTGTTGATCCCAACCTCCTTTAAAATCCATAGAGAAGGATCTCAACATGTCTTCTAGAGTTTGAATAGTACTCTCAGACTGACCGTCTGTCTGAGGATGATAAGCAGTGCTAAAACTTAACTCTGTATCTAGAGTATTTTGACAACATCACCAAAACTTCGAGGTAAACTTTATATCCTAATCAAATATAATGGAAAGTGGTACTCCGTGAAATCTTCCTACTTCCATCACATATATCCTAGAAAGCTGATCAAGAGAGAAATCTTCTCTAATAGGAATGAAGTGTACCGACTTCGTAAGATGATCTAATATAACCCAGATAATATTATTGACTTTTGATTTTTTAGGACTTCCAATGACAATGTCCATAGTGATGTTTTATCATTTCCTTTCTGGTATGGTTAATCGTTGTAACATCCCCTTATACTTTTGTCTCTGAGCTTAAACATGCTGACAAACCAAGCATCAAGAGACATATTCAGCAACATCTCTTTTCATGCCATCCCACTAGTAGTACTCTTTCTGGTCCCTATACATCTTCGTGATTCTAGGGTGAATTGAGAATGAAGAACTATGAGCTTCATCCAATATTTACTTCTTTAATTCTGGGATGGAAGGAACACAAACCCAATTCATGAACCATATTATTTCATCAAAATCAATGTGGAATTCATGAACATTTCTCACCTTATTTTGTAACACTACATCTTCTTTTTGTGATTCTTTAATCTTCACATGTACAGATGGTTGAGCATTCATTTAAGAAAGATAATATTTTTCTCCTTCCATTTTAATTACAAGATCCATCCTTTTAAATACATAAATATTGGATCTCTTGTGATCCTCCTCATGGATAAGCTATCCTGGTCTTGTCGACTTAATGTGTCTTCCACCTAGTTTGCTTTCCCAGGGTGGTAATGAATTGAGCAGTCGTAATCCTTAATCAGCTCCAACCATCTTCTTTGGCGCATATTACTCTCATTTTGTGTGAAATGTACTTTAAACATTTATGATTAGTATAAATATCACACATTTCACCAAAAATATAATGCCTCTAAATATTTAATGCAATGATTACCGCAGCTAATTCCAAATCATAAGTTGGGTAATTTTTCTCATTTATTTTCATCTGTCATGAGGAATAAGCTATCACCATATCATTTTTCATGAGAAAACACCACAATCCATTCTTGGATGCGTCATTGTATATCACAAACCTTTCTCCACTACAAGGCAGTGTGAGCACAGGTGCACTGGATAATCTTCTTTTTAACTCCTTGAAATTCTCTTCAGACTCCCACGTCCAAACAAACATAACTCTATTTCAAGTCAACCTGGTAAGTGGATTAGATAATCGTGAAAAATCTTTCACAAAATGTTGATAATATCTAGCCAAACCAAGAAAACTTCAGATCATAGTTACTGTTGTTGGTCTTGACAATCTTTTGATAACCTCTATTTTTTCTAGATCCACATATATCCCTTCTTTTGAGATTATGTGACCCAAAAATGAATCTT
Source organism: Viscum album (assembly GCA_963277665.1). NCBI lineage: Eukaryota > Viridiplantae > Streptophyta > Magnoliopsida > Santalales > Viscaceae > Viscum > Viscum album. Next base: position 1,157,131,000 of record OY728126.1, read on the forward strand.
TTTGATGCCAAAATTCACACTTGTTATGTTTGGCATAAAGCTTATCTTTTATTAGGGTCATTAATACAATTCTCAAGTGATATTCTTATTCTTCCTTTCTCTTTGAATAGACAAGAATATCATCAATAAAGACTACCACAAACTGATCAAGATTGTTTCTAAAGACTCTATTCATTAGATCCATGAAGATAGATGGGGCATTAGTAAGACCAAATGGAATCACTATAAAGTCATAGTGTCTAAACCCAGTACGAAAAGCCGTCATCGGTATATCCTCCCTTTTGACCCTTAATTGATGATACCCTGAATGAAGATCAATCTTGGAAATGTATTGAGCTCCGTGTAGTTGGTCAAATAAGTCATCAATGCATGTGAGAGGATATTTGTTATTGATCGTGATCTTGTTATGTTATCGATAATCAATGCAGAGTCTCATTGATCCATATTTCTTCTTAACAAACAAAACTAGTGCTCCCCAAGGTGATGAACTAGGGAGTATGAATCCCTTATCAAGATTCTCTTGGAGTTTCTCCTTCAATTCCTAGAACTCAATTGGGGCCATTCTATAACATGTCTTTAAAATAGGAATATCACCCGGTATGAGTTCTAATGCAAAATCAACTTCACGATTTGGTGGAAGACCTGGAAATCACTCTAGAAATACATCATCAAACTCTCGTACAATGGGTATATTCTTAATTGTGAGTTTCTATCTAGCCATTTGTGATAGATTACCTTCATTTATTGGAATAAAGACCCATAAGATGGATGAAATTTCCACTGGAAGGTTATATTCATCCATACATCGATAGATGATCATATATTGATCAGGAATATGAAATGTGACTTCCCTTATTTGGCAATCGATATAAGATACATATAATTAAAGCCAATCCATGCCAAGAATCCCATCAAAATCCACTATATTAAGGATCACTTGATTTGTAGGAAGCACTTTCCCACAAAGATCAATTGGAGAAGAATTATAAACTTTGGATGCAAATGTTGTTCCATTAAGAGTTTTCACAACTAACTCAATAGAAAATTGTTGAATTATTATGCCGATACACATAGAAAATTATTCATAAATAAAAGAGTGGGTGGATCTAGAATCAAATAAAACATTTTCTACTTTAGAGTGGATGGTAAGTGTACCTTTCACCACATCGTTATTGTTCTCCACATCACTGATAGAAATTTCATGTGACATTCATTTGTCTTTGGCCTTAAGAGTCTGTTGACGTCGATCATCATCAACAACCCTTGAATTAGGGCATTTATTATCATAATTCACCATTTCCTTACACTTTTAACATTGAAGTGTAGGTGGTGAATTATGTGTAGCCTTTTCATTGTTCACATCAGTATACATATTTTTCCCATAATTGTGGAAGTCAAATGCCCGAAGACCTTCTTCTCCACATTTGAAACATTTAATTGTACCTTTCAGACAATTCACTCCATGTTTCCTTCCACACTTTGAGAATAATGGAAATATCATCTTCTTTTCAGTGTGGTCTTTAGATTTCTCTTTGAATTCCATTAACCTCTACTTATCAAACCCATATGACTGATGGGTTACTTCAATCTCCATCTCAACCTTGAGAGCACATCGAACAATTTCCTCGTAGCTATTGAAGTCCCTTATGGATAACACCCTTTGAAGACTTGGTTTTAAGCCACTAAAGAATCAATCGAACATACTCTCAGGTTAGATAATTATTCCAGAAGAATACCTTCAAAGTCTTGTAAAATTTTCTTCATAGGTACCAAAAAATTCGTCATCCTTTTTCTTTAGTTCAATAAACTTCTTCTCCATCTTTGTTCGAAGAATACGAGGGATGTACTTATTGAAAAATATGTTCTTGAACTCAACCCATTCCATGGACTCAATTTCGTCTCTTTGCCTCGTATTATTGATAAAATTCCACCATTGACCAACTTCACCTTCAAAACGATATATTGATAAGATGACTTTATCATGTTCAGAACATTGAAGAACTGAAAATATCTTTTCAGTGGTACTGATACATTGTTCAGCCACTAATGGATCAGTAGACCGGCTGAATGAGGGTGGACGCTGCCTCATGAAGGATTCTAAAGAATGATGCTCCTTTCTTTTCTTTTTTGTAATTCCTACATGATTCATATCTTGAGAAAGATGTGTGAGTAGGGTTACAAGATGTTTCATTCCATTTCCCATAATCATTGGTTGCTCAGGGGGACAATCATTACATTGCTTGTCGCATTCAACATTAACATGATTCCTTCAAGTTCCATCCATTGACTAAAACCAATAAGAATAGTGTGAGAAACACTAATCATAATAGGAAACTACATAATCAAGAATAAAATTTCACACTTTAGGTCTTATCATAGGTTATTCATGACCATTTCTAAAACACTAATATTGTGTTCTATGCTTAGACATATCCATTAGGTTCTTACTAAGGATTTCACATCATAACATCCAAAGGATGAAAATACCTTTCCTCTAATACTGACTATAATGAACCATACATTACATACATTGTTATTAATTCAGAATTGAAGCATAATTATTACCACTGATAAGAAACCCATGAATGGGCTGTATAGGTATAGTGTCTTTAGAAACTAGGAATCATAAACAAATGGTTCACAAATCATCTACATTGTCTCTTATATATTTCATCATATCTAGAGTCCCTTTTTGGCATATCTTACTTAATACCCTTCTTCCTGACCAGGGGAAAAGAAAACATACAAAAGGGTGAGCTCAAATGCTCAGTAAGGGTAAACAGAGGAGATATCATTCATATCATATTCATAAGAACATGACATTTTGAAAATCTTAACCTACAAAAGTGATCATAATATCATGACATGGGATAAATAATATGAGTGAAATGTAATCCCAATAATCACAACATAAAATATGAAACATTGTGTCATACACACATAATAATAGAAAATCATTTCATATTAGTCAAGACTCATTTCCAAGACTGTCATAGTGGAAAAATACCATTACTGAACTGAGTTCACTCCTCGTTCTAGTCCTGTATCATTGAACCAGATTAATTTTCCATTCCAACCTTGTCTATCTCATGAGATATGGATCATTACCCAATGCATTGGAGGGAGATATAGGTCCCACCAATCTCATAATTATACCATTCTTATGTGTGACATAAAATCATAAATCATACATCATAGCATAACCCATGTAATAAAAATGGGATTCTTAAAAATCATGTCATCATAACATAATCCATATAATATAAAAGGACTTCATAAAAATAATTCCATCATAACATAATCAAATCTATGTAATAATTGGGATATAAATATAATCCTATATTTTCTTAGATGGAATATAATTTTGATAAAACACTTGAACTCCATTCTTGAGGAAAATATCCTTTCTACTTCAAAAACATTTTTCCTTTCTTAACATGTCATAACATTTTAAACTAAAAGATGTTAATTAAAAATAAACTTGAAAACTTGTAAAGTAATATTCATGTGAATATTGTTCTATGAAATCATAAAAATACATTCTTTCTGTATAAATTAAAAAAACACTCTTCTCATAATTTGGCTGAAAAAGTTATAATGTATCTCGTACAGAAAATGAAAAAAAGATCACTTTCATAACATTTTCTAAAAATTCAACAATAGGTAAAATTGTATTAAGAAAATTTTAGGATGATTGAAATAATATTACGTATTGTGGAAACAAGTATGTGGATGATAAATATGCCCCGGTAAATTCTTAAGTATAAACAATCTCGGATAAAAATGAGATTGTGAGATTTTCCCTTACCTTAGGTCTGATATGCTTCGTACGTATATGAACCTTCTGTATAATGATTTAAATAGTTTCATTTAGTTATTATAGAGTCATATTCCTTGTTATTATATCATATACGGTCATATTATTATCTTCTTTTTAGTAATATTTCATTGCAACTTGTTATTCAGGTGTCCATTGGGTTATGTTATTATGAAAGTTTTGTCGAATAATGTTTTATTCCTCTTTTAGGTTATAGATATATTATTTAGAGAATGGTATTAGTGTAATATATATCATATTTATAAATTCAATTCATTTATATAATCATTATTCAATGAAGATCATGTAGAATGAGTCGCATCACATCGTGGAGACGGTAGGTCATACGTACACACTTGCGATGATATCATTATTTTGATATTAAAATTGTATATAATTGTATGGTATATCATATATACAGAATCATAATAATGCTATATTAATTATTTATATCATTTATATTCATTATCATACCCATCCAAATGACGAATTGTTTGAATAACAAACTACACCACGATGTGGAGATGGTAAGACGTATGTACGCACATGTGGTGAATTTTTCATTCATAGGATGGATAAAATAAATATTAAGGTGGTACAATTTAGGATAAAATCACAGTATATAGAATATAATTGAGTTATTATTTTATAATTAAAACAACAATGGAGGAAGTGGAGGATGAAAGGATCTTGAAATAAGTCGTGAGATATTTACCTCTTCCTCGGGTTCTTCCTTTTGATTTGATAAAACGGGTTCCTTAGGTTGGATTTCTGACTAAAAGAAGACCTCTAGGATGAAGGGAGGATAGTTTAGAGGGTATTTGGGAAGGTTTTTGCCAAGCCAAATGGATTTGGAGTTGTGAATTAGAGAGAATTGGGAGTGACCTTTTATAAGAGGGGTGAGGGGCACTGTAGTGAAAACATAAAATATTATTTTATAATAAATTCATATTCAGTGTACAATGGCTCCAAAGTGTCTTACCTATAAGAAATGGTGGGGATGGGTGGAAATATTCTCAACCAATAGGTTTAATACTGGTTTATGATACCATTTTAACCTTATAATTTAGATTTAACTATAAGTTAAATAATTTAACTTTTCCAGGTCTTCTTGTATTCTTACACTATATGGTTAGTAAACATACTATAAAGTTCCAATAAAACCCCAATTGGTTCACTAATGTCATATATATTATTATATAAGTATTTTTCCCGAAATTTAGATTTTTAGGAATATAATATCAATTAATAATTTAATATATTTTTTAAAAACTCTTTTATGTCAATTTTGACACTATTTGGTATTTTGTTTTTTCTAAATTTATAACAGCATTATTACTTCAAAAAAATCATATAACCAATACTAATATGTTATATTAACCTATAAAATTAGTGTAATTCATAAAAAGTCTCAAAATACATTTATTTAGGTATTTATAATATTGATTATGTTAATATTTCATTAATAAGGTAATTATTGAATCATCATTGTGTCCTAAATAAATTAAATTATTTAATGTATGAAAATTATAAAAAAATAATATTATATATGAAATATTTTTATCTTTCTAATGAATATTTATAGTAGAATTTATCTTATGTATAACCCAATATTAAAAATATTTGGCTTATTAAAGATTGTTTTTAACACTTCTTTGAATTAAATAATAATAAATATCCTAATCTAATCCAAGTGGACCTAAATGGTCATATTTTATTCCTATGATTATTTTTAGTCGAATTACACTTATCCAATAGAATTAGGACATGTGTTAGGGTAATAATAATATCATTTTACCCTTAATTACCCTATTTACTTTTAACTGTGGTAAATAAAAGTAAAAAGTTACTATTCACCAACAAATATTTTTATCTTATTGACCCAAATTTTACTCCTTAATATTAACCATGTCTCTTTGATTTTAGAAATTAAACTCATAGAAGCGGTAAAATTATGTTTTATGTAAATTTTCAAATTCTCTTATGAGGTGGGTAAAAGACGGTAAAAAGTTCAATAAAATTTTTATATATATAAAATTATTAAAAAATGACACCAATGAATTACATTGAAATTATATAGGTATTATGTATCTATTTCGACCTAAAATAAATTTATATAAAATAAATAATTATTTAAATAAAAATCCGGTTTTAAACTATAACTTAGTGTTTTTCACTATTCATCAAAAATTGAAATTTTTCAGAAAAATACTAAAAATTCACCCTAAGCTAATTTTGATATTCCGAATCCAAAAATGAAGTCCATTTTGAATGATAAAATTTATAAAATTTAAAATAGTTGGTATTACTATTCATAACGACTAGTTTATATAATATTTTAATAATATGTCTTTGTTTAGTGAAACTTGGTATTGCATACAATGCAAGCTATCAAGGAAGGTTTCTCTTGCGTCTAATACAAGCCAAGATAGTGTTGTGTATAGTGAAAGATTCATTTTGTGTTGCGTATAACATAATACATAAAAAAAATATTTCTCAAAAATCTCAGGGTGTTACAAACACAGAGTCTAGATAGAACTGATGAGTTAATAGAACTCTTACCTCCTTCCATTAAAAACCTTCTTGCGTTTTTTTGTTACCATAGATTCCCACCATCTCCAGTAAGGTCACTATTGCTTGAAGGAGGAACATTTCACCTTAAAAAGAATCAATCCTTTACATGAAATAAAAAAATAATCTCTATCTTACTCAACAAATCCTCAGCCTCTTGAGGATCTTTAGAGCTTTGGAAAACATGTGGCATATAGTTAAGGAACTTGTGAACCTGATTTCGATATTCAACCCTCTGATTTTACATAATTAGATCCTAAACGACAGTGGGTGTAGGTGCCTATAACAAATCATGGACATAACACCCAATAATTGCAACAAAATTCTAGTCCATTAGAGGATATTCTTGATGTGATTCACTATAATCTTCCTCATCAGGCCTATTCATAAGTTATCGTAGAGGCGTAATGTTATAAAACCTCAAAAAATAACATTAAAGACGTTATTAGATTAATCAGATCAATAAATTAGGACACAGAAATATGAAAATTAATCCCATCATATAAGATATCCAAATTTGGATTTCAACCTATTCAAATCAAATTTAGATACAATACATTAATTAGATTAAATTATTCTTTAAAATGGATTTCCCAAACAACCCAAGGTGACTTAAGGCTCTTTATGATGAGTTCTTGCTAGGAAATAATTTATAACTACCTCATATGTCCCAATAAGACATCCCAAACTCTATACTAACATCACCGAAACATTCTTAACCTTTACCTCTAACACTAATTTGTCAAGAAATAGCCTGGATACCTTAATACTCTGATACCCAAGCCAGAATTGACATAGCTAGAAGGGGTTTCCTACCCCCATGGGTTGGAAAATGTCATCTAGAATCATACAAGATAAAAGAGGGAATGAATTTTCCACCCAAGAATGGAACTTAAAAGATGAAATTCAGTATTCTCAACACTTCAAAAGAATAAAGATACATAAACTAAGCAGGTATGAAGAAACCCAAAGAAGAAAATCCTCAAAGTAGGTAATAACTATAAAGATAAAACTCAAAAACCATAAAGGAAACGTCACTCCAATCACAAAGGATCAAGAACATCCACCTCCTCCAAGAGGTTGTTTCCCTTTTCATAGACCTGGAATAAGAATATATACAAACTCATCAAGGTAAATATAGGTGTGATCTATAAATACCATTAGGGCCTTTCCAAGTATTCCAATATAGATTCCATAATAATAAACCAAATCATTATTTAAATTTAAATAAATCACGCGATGGAATAATATATCAGTATCGTATTTAAAACAAAACTGACTTATTTTTAAAGGATTTAAAACATTTAAAACAGGGATTAAATATACATTTTATATTAAATAATTTATATAAATCTTTTGGTATTAGTAAAATAAATTTTATAATTAATGAAATATATAGTAAAAAATCACAACAAGATCCCTGGTCATCTTTCTTGAAGTAAAATAGTTTCTGAAAATCATATCATCCAACATCTCATATCATTGATAATGTCTAATATATTTACAAACATCCCTTAATCTCAGGATGCATATGACTCATCAACATCCCATCAGGGATAAGATTTTCCAGACTAGTTTTTTTTTTAATTTTAATTTTTAATCAAATGCTAGGGGATCAAGATCCTAGAATGTGTTTCCCAAATAACCCACTAACTAACCAAAATTTTATATTCTCTATCAATAATTAAAAAATGGGAATATCATCTCATTTAAATTTAATCAACATTTATATTTCAATTATACAATTTTCAGTTTCAATCTGCTTATTAAATTTCAAAACCAAATTATGGGAGTTTTATCATTTCATTCCTTTTATATTTGAAATCAATAATAGGTTTTTATCTTTAAAATTTTATCGATTTTTCTAAAGAAAAAAATCCCAAATAATTTCATCAATCCCATATTTTTGAAAATATACCCAAAATTCCAATTCTATTGGAATTGGTTGTTTTCCACAAAATTCTTTCCATTAAAAATTCCATAATCAGATCACTTCAAATCAACATTTTATAAATCAGTTGAAATATATTACAAGAAAAAAAATGTTTTAATTGCATGGAAAATATTAAATGAAACCAACTAACTTTAATCATAGAATTAAACAATAACAACACATGATGGAAACGATAATATTGATTGAAGGTGAAGCTGATCTTGAAATTAGACCAAGGATTGTGATCCAATTAACTAGATTATAAATCCATCAATTACATAATTATCCTTAAAAGTCTAGGGAGTAATGAAGGATATATCAGGAGATATTAAATGATAGGACAACCACTTATCTAAGAGGGATCAGATCAAACAACAACACTTTGATTCAACAAAGGACGGGTTTGGAGGACAGAAATTACCAATAGAGAGCATTATTAGCTAAGTAATTACTATTAGGTTTTATTGAAAGGATTAGGGATCTTAAATCGGGGTTTTGGGAATTAAATATATAAATTTTGAATAAAATAAACCCACATGCATGGTTTCTGTGAGATGTCCACATGATTTTAAAAACATATGTGCCCTCATTATGGGATGCATGATTTTTGTTAGTTTGGTTCATAGTTTTTCAAACATTTTTCCAACAAAAAAAACCCAATCTCTCCGAGGTTTCATGGTTTGGAGGGTTTGGCCACATGGTTTGGATAAACGGTGTGCCCCTTGTAGAGCACCATCAAAGGGCACAAGGTTTGTTGGGACCAATTTCATGGTTTTCTGTAACTATGAACCAACAGTTAAAAGCCCCTTTGGCTTCAAAACATTTTCAAATTTCATCCAAAACAACCTGAGATAAACCCCAACCAAAACAAGATCAAAACAAGGTTTCAGGAGTAACTAAAATCAAGGGAAGGAATCTTACATTTCATTTTGCACTTTAATGAATTAATGAGGGAAAATCACTATAGAAATCAATTCATTGTGTAATTTTAGATATTATATTTTGAGATTTATTTTCTACCACTAAATCTATACTCAGTGGTTTCTTGATGAAAGGAAACATGCTAAGTATGGAGGAATTTTATGCATTCTTTATTTCAAGTATTTTTCAATATCTCTTTTGTCTTTTTATTGTGCAACTAATGCTAAAATATGTTCTTAGATAATTCATTATAGTTTTCTGGTTGATTTATATTTGAAAAAATATATTATTTAAATCATGTTAATTACGTGTCTATTTTAGGTTTTATGTTTTTTCTACTCACTCTTTGGATATTTTATTTTTGAATTTCATTTTAATTTTTAATTTTTAATTTTTAATTTTATTCTTATTTATTTTATGAATTTAATTTTTTGATATTTATGTTTTTTAATAAATTTTATTGATGTTAATTTAATTTAATTATAAATTCATTAAATTTTTTATTTTATAATTTTTGAAACATTAATTTACTTTTTAAACATATTTTATAATTATCCTGTATAATTTTATTTTAAATTTGTTATTTGTTATATTTTATCTATTATAGTATAATTTCATTCCTATGATTCTAGGTAAGATAAATTTGGTCGTGTAACATAATTATCAGTCATCCATGTAAAATAATTAAATTTCACATAAGTTAATATCTTACACACTGCCTTCCTCATAAGATAATTAGTATTACCCATGTAAGAGAATTTATTTTTCGTGAGCTCATAAAAAACAAAGGGCCAACCAAAGTAAATTTTTTAGAAACATCTTTGAAGATGTATACAAGATTGAATAAGAAAAATCATATTAAGTCTAACTTATGAAAAAGTATCATTTAGGGATTAATAATTTTTAAAGAAGAAGGTGCGTGGGTTACCTCATACTGAGACCCAATTATAATTAGGGTGACTCATCCCAAAAAATCGATTGAATTTTATAATGACTCAGGTAACTAATATATTTTTCAAATTGTATGATCCTAAACTAAGTACACCGAACAAAGAATACATAACACCATCACCGATTGATATTTTTTTTCATATCCATAAAGGTGAAGAAGAATCAATTTTGATATCCATTGAAGTTGTTTTGAGTGAGAAATAGGGATTCTAAAGAATGTTCAAGCTGTAGATTTGGTTTTTGATTAATTTTGTGATGCTCTATAGTTCAGGTCTAATGAAGAAGAAAGAAATAGGTTTGAAAATAGGGAAACAATGAAGAATGGATAAACATATATTTTCAATGATGTTAATCAGCTATGAGTGGATATTTAGGGTTTATCATTTTTTCCAAAATCTAAATGAAACAAATGGTCTTGGAATCCTATGCTAGATAAAATGAATAAGATGAGGCGATTGTTAATGTTGGTGGAGGTTGATTCCAAATAAAGATTGAGCCATGGATATTAGATGAATTTTTAGATTGATGAAGTATTTTTTCCAAATAATTATTTTCATTCTTATATTAATAGAATAACCATATTCCTTGATAAAAAATCATCCATTCATGAAGTAATTTTATCCCTATCAATTATAGGTGGTGAGAAACAAGCCCGTTGTGGGATATTTTCTATGTAGGTTTCATTTAAGAATATTAATCATTCATTATATTTCATAGTTGTATTCAATTATTAGTTTTTGAAGATGAAGGGGATTCGTTTTTCCCAAATGACAAACTTTTTAAGTAAAATAGGTGCACACATATGTTTTTAGAACATTATATTATGTAAAAATAAGAATAAATGATGAAACCCATTGGGAATATCTTCGTTTGAAGCTTATTTTCTCAATTATGTATAATGGGAGTTTTGTGAGTGGAATGTGGGCTAATGGTGTGTCTCATGAAGTGTCAACTATTTGTATTGTTTAATTTTTGAGATAGGAGGTGTGTTTCAATATTCTAAAGTTTATCAATTTTTTGGATGGAAAAATGATGACTTTTATATATTCTAGTTTCCTACTGAACTATATAAACATACATGATAATTTTTTCTGAAGGGGGGATATGCTGTAACATTCTTATCAGTCAAAATAATGATATAATCCAGTCATGAGATTCCACCTCTAAAAAATTTCAATGAGATACTCTAGATAATAGATAATGGAAAAAATAAGTAAATAATATTTTTCAAATACACATAGAGGAATGAAAAGGATTGATGATGACTAAATATCATAATCATGGAGTGAGAATGGATTTAGAGATTTTTACACTCTCGAAGAAGGAGTTGGAGGATCTGGATATTGATGAAGAAGGTGACTTATATAGAAAAGTTTTTTTCTATCTCTCTCTCTTAATATCTTATATTCTTATTTGAGATGCATTTTTTGATTTTTTATCTTTAAACATGCACGCTTACTTTTATTTTGGGGAATTAGATCGGAAAAAATTGATTTATTTAATTAGTTGTGATTTCACTAAAATAATTATGTATGTAAAGTTATTGTACTATGATCTTCATATTTTTTTGATGAAAATCATCTTTTCACTATTATAAAAATCAATGGGTGATAATGGAGAATATTTTCACCATTGAGCATGATCAAAAGTACATAAAATTGGAAAATGATGATGAATATATTCTCCATTATTGAAAAATTATTTTCATGATTTTTTAGAAGATCATCTTTTAGGATATTTCACATTATTATGGTGATCACAAAACAAGAGTTAGGTGTTCAAAAATAATTTCATCATAGTCACTAGAATGGTTGTGTTTAATTGACATTTAAACAGTTAAATCATGATTAATAACTTCTAGATAGTCTGATTCCCCTACATTCATCAAATACCATTCCCACTCTCTCTCCCTTATTTATCATGTTTTATAATAACCAACACAATATCACTTCTATTGTTTCCAATTTTACATTGTTTGTTTTTATTTGTTTTGGTTGTACACTTCCATGTCACCATCCCTATGAATTATATACTCCTACTATTGCCTTACTAGATTAATTATAATTTAAAAGAAATAAATTTTTAGTATGGTGGTATGCATTCCAACCTTTAATTTCAGTGAATTGGGTACTATCACCATCAACTAGAACAAAAAAATTACATGAGCATTACTGAACTAATGAAAATTTAATTTTTCAAAACCAACTAAAACTAATATATCAATTAGTAGAAGAATTTAATCCTTAGGGAAGATGATATAGATTTTTTTGATCAAATAAAATGAAAATAAACAAAAATAAACTAATAAATAGAACTGCTTTTGTGTTATTAATTTTGAAATAAGAGAATTTATAGGGAGACAGATACAAGAAGTTGATTAATTTTATCATATTATAAGTTAATTTCATGGCCGTAACCAATGTAGGTACCTCTATGGACATTCCACCTCCCATATTATTTATATTGTGATATTTGGGAAAGTGTACTAAAAATTTATTCCAACTCTTCAGTAGTTTTACCAATGTTATCTCCACTGACTGATTGGTTAACTAAATCCTGTGAAAATGGAAGAAGACCCTCATAAAAAATTTTCAACAAAACATGGGAAATAAATTGATAATTGGGATATGTCCAATGAAAACCTCAAAACTAATCCCATGCCTCAGGTAATGACTCAACCACTTTTTGAATTCAGATGGTGATTTTATTTATTAACTCTATGATCGACTACATTTTGAAAAATTTCATGAAAAAGATATAATAATTTGGACCCAAGTGTCTAATATGTTCTCATATAATTTATTAAACTAATTCCTGGTATTTATATTCAAGAATAATGGAAATATTTTTATTCTAATATCATTATCTCTCAATACATGAAGGGGAAACGGCTAAAATACTTAGTAAAAGTCCTTAATGAAAAACAAAATTTTTTTTCATTAGGAAATGTATAAAAATTTGGTAGTGGTGATAGGTATGTTTTCTTGAGTTAAAAGTTTCAATCATATTGGAAAATAATACAAAATATGGATTTCCTGAAATGATGGAGAGTTTAAATTATTAAGTTTTTTCTTCTTGACAATTTCATTCCTCTGTATTGGGATGATGTTTTCAACCTTATTTTCATCCATGTTTTCATCTCATTCAATATATTAATTTTCTATTTTAGTCTTGTTTTCTTGTTTAGGGGAACAAGTGTGTCTTTCAATTTTAGGAATTAAATGTTCATGTTCAATAGTATATTATCCTCTAGTGTGCATTAAATTTACAAAATAAATATTGAAAAAATATTTCATAGTAGTGATGAACAAGAATATTTAATATTTTTTAATGATTTATTTTTAATGTGTTTTTTAAATTTTTTTAAATTTTTCTAATGTAATTTTTTTTGGTAACACGCACATTCCCTGATAAAATTTCCACAAATTTGACAAGATAATCATTGAACTCACTAAAATTTAATTATTTAAAACCAACATAAACTAGTTTAGAATAGTGTATGAGTGTAAAATCCTTAGGTAAGGTTAAATGGAAGTGTGCGACCAAATAAAGAAAGAAGATAATTTTGTGTAAGAGAGAGATCGAGAGGGGAGAGGGATGGAAAATTTTAGTTAACAAATTTGGGGTGATCAAAGAGATATGGAAGGAGGGAGACTAATATATGATGAATTTAGGGGGATCCGACAGGCTATAATTTTTTAATAATGATTTATCTATCCAAAATTCAACTAAACACAGCTGTTCCAGTGACTATAAATAATGTGTGTCAAAAAACCTAACTATTCTTAAGTGATATCTAGGGTATAGTGAATTATCCCAAAAGATAATTGGTCAAAAAATACAAAAAAAATTATTTGTGCATTAATGTAGAATAGATTTAATGGCCTTTTCCAATATTCAGTACTTCAGATGATGCTCAAAGGTGAAAATATTTTCATTCATCACACGTTGGTACTTTGAATAGTGAAAAAATGATTCTCATTGAGATGAAAATAAAGATCACTATAGAATGACTACAGTAACCTAATTATGATAATAAAATAAATTTTTTCCTCACCAAATCCCCAATTAAAATTATGTGCGCATGTTTGAAGAGATAAATACCAAAATATTAAAGAAATATATCCCAAATAGGAATAGAAGGAAAGAAAGGATGGAATGAATGTTTTTATATTAAATTTGCCTTATTCCTCATGCTTCAGCTCCCAAAACTCCTACGTTGAGGGATCCCTCATCTGTAGCAACATTATTGTTTTATGAATATTCTCTATACTCCTAATATATCCACTATATTCCTATAAATCCATGTGAATACATTGAATTGAATATATTTTTCTTTACTTATCTCCTGTAATATCTCAAAAAAAATCCATGAGGGCACCCCCTTGTAGGCTTGCATCATTGTTTTGACCAAAAATCAGGTGACAACATCTTCCCCCTTCAAACAAACAATTCTCAGGCACAATCATCCAACATTACATGAATATACATAATCTAAAAGTCTTCATTCATCCTTTAAAAAGATCTATCAACTTCATCAGATTACTAGACTTATCCTATCTCAAAACATCAACACTATAAGTAAAGGTAGCTTAAAGAGACACACTATTGGCTTGGAATCCACTAACACAAGTCCCTTCTTACTGAATTGATCATGGAAGGGTCGTTTGAAGCTACTCTCTATTTGTGTCATCATATAGTCATATAATCTCACATGAAAATACTCAAACACCTTATGTGTGGCTTTATTTGATGGAGAAACTCTATGATTTTTGGAAAAAAGATGAATATTTATCTTAATCAACTAGGACATAAAATAAACACTAATGCCATTGAACAATTATTCATATATAATGACTCATGCTTGAATAATCGATATGTGTTTATCATCTACAGAAAAATAAAACTAGATGGCATCAAACAATTGATCAAAATCAGATCTAAATTTTGACCATTATTTGTCATCATTACCTCTCACTTAGAATAGATTCTAAATATCTCAAAAATTATTCTGCATCCCATTCATAGATCTAAAAATCACAAAACCTCGACCAATGATTGATTAAAGTATTCTTTGTTCAAAAACCATCTCTTTCACCCTTACTGTTTCATCATTTAATTGATTTTATGGGATTTTTCACTCAAATCAACAATGGGTCTCAGTCTCAGGTGACCCATAGACCTTCTTATTTGAAAAGGATTAATCCTTATGGGATCCTCTTATATGTTAAATCCTTCAAAAAATTTGGTCTTAGTTGATCTTAGATCTTTCTTTAATGTTCCTTACCCGATTGTCAATTTGGTCCTCCCTTTGTTTTTTCTTTTACACAGACCATAAGATATTTATAAAATAACTTAATAGAGTATGTTAAAATTTTAAAAATCATACAAAAATAAAATTAAAAAATTAAAAAAAAAATTAAAATTAAAATAATTACAAAATTGTAGAATAATAAATATAAAATATTTAAATTTTCCTAAGTATTCAGAATAAATAATTTTTTTTGAAAATAATATTTAAAATTAAATTTCAAAATAAAATAATCAAAGAGTGAGTAGAGGAAACTTAAAACATATAAAACACACATAATTAATGTTATTTCTAATAATTTTTTAATTTAACTATAAATATACCAAAAAACTATAATTAACAATCCATGAACATATATTATAATTAATTACACACTAAAACAATAGAAGAGATTTGTAAAAAATTGAAATAAATTCACAACACATATACCCAAACATTTGATAATTTTTTATTAGTTGATTTATAGTAAACTCTTCATGCTCTATGGTCATACTTTTCATGATATCCTCTAAGTAACATAGAATATCATCATACAAGGCACCAAAATTTGATAATGTTTGAGGATATTTCAAAGAGTTCAATGAGAAAATCACTATAGTGCCGTAAAAATAGTTTAGTGTCAATCTCAAACCTAACTTGATAACCTGACCCTACATGATAAAAAATTCCAAAATCCATGATTCCTCATCAAATTTTGATCGGTTCTATATTTGATCCTCACCAATATTCTCCACATTCTTGGTCTTTTCATGGATCTCATATATGTGAGATGCATATAATGTCCCACCCAAGCATGGAAGTGACCCTTACAAAAAATGTCACATGGACTCAGTTGTACTCCCTAATCACTTGAGGCCAAGGGCTACTATCAAGGGTGAATGAGTATCATTTTGGGAATTAAGTACCCTATAATAAATCATTTTACTAAAATTTACATAAGGTAATATTAACTTAGTTGAATAAGATGTCATAAAAAATCAATAAATCACAAAAAATACAAAAAATCCACACAAGTCATATTATTAGATAAAATAATTAATCATGATCCAACTCATATATTATAAAATAAAATAAGTTAAATTACATGAAATAATGTTTAATGTTACATACCATAAACTCTTCCAATACACTATGATAACAGTATAAGGATTTTGGACTCCAAATCCCAAATGCTCATTGTCTCTTCCCTTACCTACATGAATAAAAATCTAAATATGTGTTCATATGTTTTGAATGCATAGGGTTTTAGAAATAAATCTTAGAAGGATTCAACTAGACCCTCTAAACATAGCATAATTCCGAATGTACTAATAAATTTATATTTAAATGTATTCTATGAATTTAACATACCAAAAAATAACATCATATTCTTTCCAAACCATCTTAACTTTATGTTTATATACTACCACCAATGCTAGTAAAAGATCAGTATATGTGTCAAGATTAATTGATACCAAACCCCTGACTTAAGTAGTAACCCTACCAAACACATGGATCAAGTAGTAACCCAACCAAAAACATGGAATAAACCCCTTGTTTCCAAAATCATAGGATAGAATAACCCATGGAATGTTTAATTATGGACTCAAACAATGATTATAAAACAATATAACCAAATTCAAGGATATTCTATATCCTAAAGAATGTTTTTCCAAAAAAAATCAACAATTTTTTTATGAGATAACATAATAAAATATTCCATTATCACACCAAACTAATTCAATAATTTCATTGACACACATTTTAGGTATATCCCCTTAATTGATCCACAATAATTAATTAGTTATATATACCATTTTCCATATTATTTTCCATATTATTCCAAAATATATGGAACTTATTTGATCCCAATTTTTATTTGTTTTCAAAACCTAGTTTCATTAATTTCTTCGCATATTAAAATAATGATATTACACCCAATATTTATTCCAAAACATTTTATCCATTTTTAATATATAAATCATTGAAGAATTCCCATTTAATTTACCTAATAAACATAATTTCCAATAATCAAATTGAATAGTAATAAAACAATTACATGCACCCAATCATGCATTTCATTCAAAACATTTAATAAAGTATAGTTCACTTTAAACCAAAACCAAATTATCCTATCCAAATTTCAACATATTTACCAATTTCATAATACATTGTCACACATTTTTTCCACACTCAAATAAATATTATGATTTTAATCATTTGTTAAATTAATCATGTCATGTTCTAATCAATCACATACCCCTTTTATAGAATAAATGTTTCTATATGCCCTTATGAATTTTAAATGAACATTAATCTCCAAACACAATATTCCTTAACTCAACTCCACAAGTTATTCCCTTAACACATTTCCTTTATCCCTAGAATGTAAATACAGATTATTATTCACAATTTATCACATATATGATTTTACTTTTAGGGGTATTTTTTTTATTTTTTGTCTTAAATTTATCCACTTGTTTACCCTTGTGTTTTTTTTAAGAAATTGTTATTTTGGGCTTGACTGCAGCTGGCTCACGGTTGGCGCGTCATTAGAGGAAAACACGAACCCTCTCCCAATAAATTGTGAAAAAAATTCATTTTGGATAGTGGTGACGACATGATTGTCAAATGGATTAGTAAAACATTTGGGATAACCATGTGCCTTGCTCCTCTTATACAGGGAGGGACACATGGGAGATGCACAGTTTTGAAAATCATGTCAGCTGACTATGTGATCTATCCAAGTCAATAAGAATGTGATTTTCCTCTTCTACTCTCTCATATTTTTTGTACCAAGACATGAATTCTTCCCCTCTCTTGGGTCTTATGACCCAAAGGGACAACCTCCCTTCCTCTCTAAGATTCATCTCCTCCTCCCAAGTTTGGATCTAAGGGTTTTATTAATTTTTTATGTGTTATTTCTCAGTGTATTCTCATCTTCTATTCTTCCACTTCCTCTTTATTTCTATTTATCTTGAGTTCCTATTCTACCTTGGTATCTTGGATCTAGGGTTCATGTTTTTCTGTGTTTGAATTGGTATTTTTGTGTTTTTATTGTATCTCATTGTTACACCCAGGTCCCGGTGACAGTGCAGACACCACACCTTAACATGGTCGTTGGATCATGGCCCACCAAGTACCTCCAGTTTCCCCACAGACATGTGGGGCCCAACCCAGGGTCCATCTACATTCTTGAAAAGGTCATCTGATTAATGAATTCACGAGAGGAAAACACATGTACTTTCCAGTGTTCTTTGTCTTCACTCACACACACCCCAGGAAACTTCCCAGAAGGTCACCCATCCTGATCAGTACTCCAGACCAAGCCGCTTATCTTTGGAGTTCTAATAAAAAAGACTCCCGAAAAGAAAGGTGCACCTTGTTGACATGAGTCATATCATTTAGTCATTTAACCCTTTATCATTTGGGGGTGTTATAATCACACCCCTCCCCTTTAGAGCACAACGTCCTCATTGTAGGCCCTACATCTCAACCCAGGCAGTGCACCTCACTTAATGCTGGGTACCACCTCTGATACCAAATGTGACAACCGGGTCCCGGTTACAGCGCAGACACCACGCCTTAACATGGATGTTGGGTCTTGACCCGCCAAGTACCACCAATTTCCCCATAGACATTTGGGTCCCACCCCAGGGTCCACCCACATGCCTGAATGTGTCATCCGACAAATGAATTCCCTAAAGGACAATACATGTCCTTTCAAGTGTGCCTCTTTCCTCACTCACACACACCCCGAGAAACATCCCAAAAGGTCACCCATCCTGATCACTACTCCAGAACAAGAACGCTTAACTGTGGAGTTCTAATTAGATAGGATCCCGAAAAAAAAGGTTCACCTTGTTGACATGAGTCATATCATTTAGTCATTTAACCCTGTATCATTTGGGGGTGTTACAATCACCCCCCCATTAGAGCACAAAGTCCTCATTATGAGCCCTACATCTCATCCTAGGCAGTGCACCTCACTTAAGTCTGGGTACCACCTCTGATACCAAATGTGACAACCCGGTCCCGGTGACAGTGAATACATCACGCCTTAACATGGCTGTTGGGTCCTGACCCGCCAAGTACCACCAGTTTCCCCACAGACATGTGGGGCCCACCCCAGGGTCCACCCACATGCCTGAATGTGTCATCTGACAAATGAATGCCCCACAAGACAATACATGTCCCCTCTAGTGTGCTTCTTTCCTCACTCACACACACCCCGAGAAACTTCCCACAAGGTCATCCATCCTGATCACTACTCCAGACCAAGCACGCTTAACTGTGGAGTTCTAATTAGATAGGCTCCCAAAAAGAAAGGTGCACCTTGTAGACATGAGTCATATCATTTATTCATTTAACCCTTTATCATTTGGGGGTGTTACAATCACCCCTCCCCTTTAGAGCACAACATCCTCGTTGTGGGCCCTACATCTCAACCCAGGCAGTGCACCGCACATAAGGCTGGGTACCATCTCTAATACCACGCTGTCATGACCCGTCCTAGTGGGGCCCGAGCCGCAACTCCCCAAGACCACCTCCAATAGGCCAGGGTATGGGGACTAGCACCGAGTAGGAATGCTACTAACATGGGAGACATTACCTATAAACCGGTACACACACACACATCTCCAAGCCCACAAAGATGAAAAGTAAAAACTACTAAAAATGGAAATGCATGCATACACTAAAAATACCAACCAACAGAGTACAATAGGAAGGTAAAGTACAGTAATGTAAAACTATGGGCCAAAAGTAAAAGCCCACCAAAAGGGAGTCTGCACAAAGTACAACCTGTAAAGAAAGGTACTGGGACTGTAATCCGTTTCTGTAGGAACAAACCTCGGCCTTTCTGATATCACTGAGCATCGTCCGGTCATGGTCCTCCTAGAACCCTGTCAACGGCTTGCTCGTCTGCACAAGACACAACACGTGCGGGTAAATCCCATGCATGGGTGAGTATAACAATACCCAGTAAGACACCCCGAAACCAAAAACGAAATACAACAAGGGAAATACCACAAAGGAAAGATACAATCAGCTCTACATAGTATATGTTTATAGAACATATAACAAGAATATCCAGATATACTCATACACGATCGACTATAGCGATACCTCCACTGGGATCCAGCTCGAAGATTCCAATAAGCACGTAACAAGGAGAACTCACTCCTAGGTCTGATGGGAGAGATATGAAGTACTCATTCTGAGAGATCATGCTCCAAAAATACTTGATAATACGATGCTCAGATGAGGATCACAACCAATATCTATGGGGTGATTCCAACAACTCACTATTAACTAATCCGTTAAGTAGAGGATCGGTGCCTGGGTAAAGTTGGTAACGTCGATACCAAGAACTCTACTTAGGGTTCTAGTAATGAATAGAGGATCTGACTCTTTGTCTCACATAGGGGATTCCAACAACAATATTCAAGATGTCCTGCAGAAGGGATCATACTCTTGTACATAGAAAATGATACCAGAAACTTTCAAGAGATAGGCCAAGGGGACGAACACTAAGGAAACTAGTCCAAGTCACAGAAGACAACTGGCTCAAGCAATGTAAAATAGGTTACATGGCATGTAGTATGGTTACACATCGTGTTCCTTGACTCTGGGTATGGCCCGTGTAAATGGCCCATGTGATCCGTCCAATCTGTGTAAAACTCCACTACACTGCATGTAGAAGGATCACACTCCGTGTTCCCTAACTCCGGGTACTGCCCTTGTAAATGACCCGTGTCTAGAATCAAAGTCATGTAGTAAAGCATACATGACTTAAATTCCAGACACGGACCGTTAACACGGGCAGTACCCAGAGTCAGGGAACCCAACATGTGATCCTTCTACACGCCTTGTCATGGAGTTTTACACAACTTGGAAAGATGACACAGGCTGTTTACACAGGCAGTACCCAGAGTCATGGAATAAGGCGTGTAACCATACTACACGCCTGGTAACCTGTTTTATATGTCTTTAGCCAGTGGTCTTCTATAACTTGGACTAGTTTCCTTAGGGGTCATCCCCTTGGCCTTTCTCTTGAACGTTTCTGGTATCATTTCCAATGAATAGGAGTATGATCCATTTAGTAGGACCTCTTGAATAGTGTTTTTTGGATTCCCCTCTATAAAAATTAGAGACGGATCCTCTATTTATTTCCTGGAACCCTAAGTAGAGTTCTTGGTATTGACGTGACCAACATTACCGAGGAGTCGATCCTCTACTTATCGGATTAGTTCAGACCGAGTTGTTAGAATTACCTCATATATATTGGTTGTGATCCACATCTGATCATCGTATTCTCTATTACTTGTGGAGCGTGTTCTCCAGGAATAAGTATTTCATATCTCTCTCTTAAGACCTAGGATTGTGTTCACTTTATTATGTGCTTAGTGGAATCTTCAAGTTGGATCCTACTAGTGGTATCACGATAGTCGATCATGTATGAGTATTTATGGATATTATTGTTATATGTTCCGTAAACATATACTATGTGGAGCTTACAATATCATTACTTTACGGTATTTACCTTGTTGTATTTTCTTTGTGGTTCTGGGTTGTCCTACTGGGTATTGTTATACTCACCATTGCATGGGCTTTTTCCGCATGTGTCATGTCTTGTGAAAATGAGCGAGCCTTTGACAGGATTCTGGGTAGGCCAGGACATGACGATGCTCAGTGAGATCAGACAGGCCGAGGTGTGTTCCTTTGGCTACGGATTGCAGTCCCAGCACCTTTAATTACAGGTTGGACTTTGTGCATACTCTCTTTTGGTGGGCTTGTACTTTTGGCCTATGGGTTTTACATTATTGTACTTTACCTTCCTGTCAAACTCTGTTGGTTGGTATTTTTAGTGTATTCATGCATTTCCATTTTTAGTACTTTTTACTTTTCAGCTTTTTGGGCTTGGGGATGTGTGTGCGTGTGTACAGGTTTATAGGCAATGCCTCCCATGTTAGAAGCATGCCTACTTGGTACTAGTCCCTAGCCTCTGGCCTATTGGAGGCCGTCTTGGGGAGTTGTGTCTCGGGCCCCATTGGGGCGGGTCATGACACTCTTGATTATTATTGATTCTTGGAACATTCATGGAGTTGTTTCAGGTTGATGTTGTTCAAGAACATGTTATTTGAAGTAGGTTTACCTGTTTAATTTCCCTTTAAATTTATGAATCATTGGTTTCATTAATTTGACACCTTCCTTATATGTTAAATAGTGATGTGTGGTCTTTATAATAATTGATTGATATAATATTATGTGGTTTTCTTTGTTTATTTTAATTATATATAATTTTTTCTTTAATATCTACACACCACGTGTGTGATAAAATGCACAGTTGGCTTCTTTAAGTGATTTGTGATGTTTAAAAAATGGTTTTGGAATGGTAAATGTACTTTGATTCTAAAATGATGGGTTTTATTTATTAAATGGGTTTTAAAAACTATTTTTCAATTTGAAAGTGGTGTATGTTTGATGGTTTGGAAAATGGTTTGGCATGTGATTATAGTGTGTGGTCTATTTGGTATTTTAATAAATTTTGATTTGGTTTGTAAATGTGGTGTGAGAAAGTAAATGTAATTTTCCAAAAATGGTTTTGAAATTTAAAATGGAGTGTTTTCTCAATTTTTAAAGGTGGGTTTGGTTATTTAAAAAATGGTGGTTTCTTAAAGGGTAATTAAGCCCCATTTTTCTCTTTTGTGAAAATGATTTTCTTGGAAAAATTCTCCTTAGACAATCAGCATTCCTTGGCAATGTTAAATGTTGTGGGAGGTATATGTTGAGAGACTCCCTTGTGTTTGAAATGTTTAAAAGAAATATATTATTCCTTGGGGTGGATCAGGGGTGACTTATTTTGTGAGTTGATTATGTGTGATGTTTGTGTATGTGATTGGATGCTTGGTTAGAATTTTTTGGCTCACCCCCTCTTCAGTCACAACATGGGAACCTGGCATAGCCAGAAAAGTTTCAGTGAATTTTTGGTACACTAGCATAGTATTTATCTCTTACTAATGGTCCATAGTAGGAGTTTTGTTTTGATTGGTTGATATGGGAAAGTGACCCTTGGTTTGACCAGGTACGTTGTAATTGATCATGTGGGAATGAATAATGTCATCGGGTGAAGCATGACTTTGGGATGAGTCAGGATGTATAATATATCCTTGATTATTACAAAAATCTCTTAGGATCCCCCTGTCTTTTAGAAATTTATTGTCTTTGGTGGATGATTGATATGCATTGTTTTTCCATTACTTTCTCATGCTATTTTTTCATTTCCCTTATTATGTAATCATTATTATTTCATTCTTACATGGAACCCTTATTGAATAAAATTTGTGTTTTTCTATCAAAGGTTTCTGGAAAATATTTTGGAATTTTTTCACTCTCTTTTCCTATTTTGAATGAAAATACCGCCTTTTATCTTTTGAAATGAAAATTATTTCTACATGTAATGGAATTCAGTTTTTTATGGGAAAATGGAAATGAAACATGTTTTCCTTTAATGTAAAATGTGTGGAAGATATTACTTTTAAATATTAAATTTAAAACATGAAATTTATTTTAATTAATTTAAAGTAAATATATTATGAATATATTATTTGGGAATACCTTTTGAGTGTTAATACCAATGCCTATAGTTCATTATTTTTTTTATTATATTGTAGGTTCTAGATTTGTTTTAATCATCATGGGTGATGGTTTGTTTTGTGATCATAGAGTGAATCTCGGGGTCACATGGAGATGTTCTGACTAGTTTAGGGTCGAACCATGTTTTTTCATGAAATAATTGTATAAAAGTAGGTTGCTTCTTTAAGGGACCTATCATTTAGAGTTCCATTTATTATATAGGATGTCAAGTTAGGTGGAGTAGGACTATCGTAACTTGGGGTGTAGGTGTGAGTGATTTCCTAACCGACACTTTTTTATACCAAACCTTGGGATTCCTTGGGAAGTCGGGTTGTATTTGATTTCATTAGTTATTGATGTTTCTTTGATGTTTGGGAGAATGAAAAGGGAGTTCAGATAATGGTATTAGTGATATCTGAAGGCTTTTAAATCTATATGGAGATGGGGATATGGTGATATAAAACATTATGTGATGGTGGCATGATTGGTATATGACCGCCAACCATATGAAAAAACTCACCAATCAATACTAGTTTCCCCATGTGATTTGGTTTTGGTGCCACTTTATTCTTAATTTCATTGGATATTCCTTCTATTGAAATTGTGAAAATTGGATTTAATGTTGTAATTTTTTGGTTTTTGGAAAATGGAAAATGATTTTTTATATTTTACTTCAAGAATGATTTATAGAAATGGTTTTTTTATAAAATGATATTTAGGTAAAATAGGGATGGTTTTAATGAGATTGGATTTCTCTAATCAAAATATGAGGGTTATCAAAATTATTTGTTTGGGAAATAGAAATATATTTTTTAGAGGGTTTTGGAAATAAATTTTAAGTGATAAAGAGTTTTGGATAAAAATATTTTTATTCAGATGATTCTTGATGGATATGTTTTGAATGGCATGAATTGGGTTTTGGATGGTGTTTACAGGATTTTATTTTTGAATGGAATGAAGTGGAATAATGTATACTATTTGAAAATAATTTTCGATTAATGGTTTGTAGTCTTTTGAAAGGGGTTTTGTGAAATTTGAAAAAAAAAATCATTTTATAATAGATCAGTTTTGGGATAAGTATTTTGGGATATTTTTAGAATCTTTCTGAAAAAGTGTAGTGGGATGTAAATCAAGCTTTTGAAAACATGGGTTGAATGTTTTTTCTAGGAAAGTGGAAATTTTTTGTTGGAACTTTTGTATTCTCATTAGTTCTCGCATGTATTGATGTGTTTGAGGAAGTGGATGGTTGATGTCATGGGTGGATAAGTGCATGAATTCCCATGAGTGTATGTCTTCCCAAAATATATTGGTAATGTGCATGAGATTGAGGATATAAGTAATATCATTGGTTATTGTACAACTTATTGAGTCTTTACTACTTTTGAAAATGTTTTTTCAGGACTAAAATTGTGAGGTTATGATAAAAAGTGGTTGTGTGGTGTGTTTTCTTTTGATGTTAAAGTAGTGTTTTCAGTATGGTAATTCTTATTGATGAATTGGTTTTTATTGGGTTCTTGGTTTTCTTGTTCGTTAGTGTTCAACCCCCACCAAATATTTGATAGATTTTTAAGTTGAAACTATAGTTTGTTCACCTTTTGTGAGCCCTCCAGCTGATCTAACTAAAGGCTTCCTTATGGAATTTTGAATGTTTACCCCTCCTCTCTTCTATGTTAAATCAGATCCGATCAAAGAGAAATAGTATATGTAGAAAATTGAGAGAAGCATTAGTTTCCTTAAGCATCCTGGTAAATTAATGTTAAATTGTTCTATCTTTATACTTGATGGGTAGACCAAGAAATGGTGGAATTAAATCTCTTAAACTATGCTTTGGGAAGATATTACATTGGATTTATTCAAGGATTTGTTTATTGATCAGTATTTCTCTAAGGCTATGAAGTTGAGGAAGGTGATGGAGATTTTTTGTCTGTAGTAAGGTGATGGATTTGTGTTTTATTTATTATGTTATTTTATGGATCTAGTTCTTGTACATCTGTAATGGGATGTAGATGATTCCTTGAAGGCTTGAAATTTTGAGAACAATCTTCATTATAATCTACTGTAAAAGGATTTGGATTTTTTAACCTTCTTTGTTGATGTGGTGAGACAAGTTGTTCATGTTGAAACTCTACTGGTATGAGTTCTTTAGATGTCCAACATTCCTCTAGAATTTAGAAGTATTGAAGGTAATTCCAGTAAATATATGGGGAAATGGCCTGAAGATGTTGGTGTTTTTCATGGAATTAAAATTCCTCTAGAACTTTCATTAGCTTCCACTAAGCACATGATCATAATGTTTCATCAGTATGGAAAGCCCTTTCATAAGAAGCTATTGTGTCTAAATTATTTGAATACCTATTTTGTGATTGGATATCTAGGTTAATTGAAATGTTTTTTTTGGAAAATTTCCAAGAAGCGATGTGGAGCTAGATCCACACCTTCGAAAGATGCCCCAACCCAATTGCATAAGTATGGTGCTATTTTCGGCTCAATTTAAAGTCCATTTCTTTTGTAATAGTTCTTTCTTTTTTAATGGTTGTGTGTAGTGGTGTCTTGTAGTGTTTTATTTTCTTCAAAATGTAAAATTGGACATTCTGGATCTCCTAATAACTCTTATTTAATGAAAGTGTGTCTTTTTAAAATTATAAAATTTTTCTGTTTTGAGTGGAGGTGTGTTCTATTGTATGTATGTTTTTTGATGCCTCATGTTTTGGAGTGAAAGCGGATGATGGTGTATCTTCTAACTCCCTATCATGGTGAAGGTTACTTGTTATAGAAAAGTGAGACCTACAGTGTGTTGTGTTATTTTAATTCTTCCTAGGGTGCTATGTGGCCCCTCATGATAACAAAAGAGGGATTTTTGATTGGGGATTATCAGCTCCTGATTTTGAGGTAGTGGATTCATTAAGACATAAGGGCTCCAACAACATACCTCAGAGTGAATATCATGCATAGTCAGTAATCACAGTGATATGAATGACCTTGGTCTAGATTTTTCATCAGTGTTAGAATGGTGAAAATTTATGTTTATATGTTTTAGTTTCTTTATCTTGGAAGGTCTATTTTTTCTATAAAATCTTTTGAGGCCTCATTTCCTTGTTGTGGTCCTTATGTGGTTATCCATGTGAGTCAGTTTTGATTTTTATTTTTGATAATATGAAGTTAGTTTAAACTTATGGAGATGATTAATCTTAGATTAATTTTCATTATGGTTAAGAGTTTATTTCATCAAGGTCCACCTTGTGGTGGGGTTTTAGTCCGTGTAGGAAGTCCCTAGTTAGGACTATCTGGGGAATACCTATGTTAGTACTGGTTGGGTTTCTCATGTTGGTCAATTCTAGTTGGTTTCTAATGGTGGGTAGTCCATTCGGGCCACCCGTATTGGTAATCTATTTTATTCTCTGATGTATCTTGGTAATGGGTAGTTTTGTTTGGGGATGTTGGTTTTGAGTTTTTATTCTGGAGTTATTTTCTGGTTTTTGTGAGTACTCATAATAGTCTTGTCTGAGGAAAATATGTAGAAGTTGTAGCTTGATTTTTCCCTCATTTTTTGGGAGGTGGATTTAGATCATTGGATAATTTCGGTTCAGTGATGTATGATTTTATTTGATGGTGTTTATGGTTAAATATGGTATGGGAAATAAGATCATGTGATTATGTGAACCATTGTCCTTTAAATCAATAATCTAATGATATTGTATCTTTCTAGGGGTGTAAAGCATAATGGTGGTGATAATTATTACGTCATGGATTTTATTTTGTGGTGTTCTTTTATTTATTATTGTCAGTGAATTTATTATTGGGTTTATGCTTAATTTTTTGGTAAAAAATTGATATTTTGGGCTTGAAAGCGTATATCACATGGTTGGTGCATGGTTAGAGGAAATCATGTATCCTCCCCTAAGAAATCATGCAACCAATTTACATTTGGATAGTGTAGAATGCATGGTTGTCACACATTTTGGTAAACCATGTGGGATAACCATGTGTCTTGTTCTCTTGGATTGTTATGGACACACTATCTGTAAAATCATGCAGGCTAACCATGTGACCTTTCCAAATCTTTAAAAATGTGATATTACTCATCTATAATCCTAAATTTTTAACCTCAAAACACCAATTATTCCCCTATCCGTGTTTGTGTGACCCAAAGGGAGACCCCCTACTTCTTTAAGCTTACTATCTTCATCCCAATCTTCGATATAGGATTTTCGTCAATGTTTTGGGGTGGTTTCTTTAATTATTATCTTATTTTCTTCTACCTCTTCCTCTTTATTTCTTTTTCCCTTGAGTTCCTCTTCTCCCTTAGTCTATTGGATCTAGGGTTCATGTATCACTAATTTTTAATTGTGATCTTTGTGTGTTCAATGTTTCTATTGGTTATTCATACTTTTTGGAACCTTCATGTAGTTTTTTAGGGTTGGCACTTTTAAAGTGCATGTGATTTATCGTAGGTTTTCCTTTTCACTCACCATTTAAATTTAATAATAGTTTGTTTCTTGATTTTAGAACATTCCAAATATATTAAATAGTGATGTGTGTTCTTTAGAATAATTTTTGGAAATGAAATGTTGTGGTTTTAATGACTATTTTGAATTATATGACAATATTTCATTATGATATGCACAACAAGTGTTTGATAAAATACATGGTTGTATTTTGTATGTGATTTGTGATCTTTGAAACATGGTTATTGATTTTTAAAGGTATATGAACTAAAAATGATGTTTTGGGTATATTAATTGGGTTTTCCATAAATGTTTTTGGATTTTTAATGTGGCGTATGTTTGATGGTTTGGAAAATAATTTGGCATGTGATGATGGTGCATGGACCATTTGTCATTTTGATGAATGTGAATATGGATTGAAAACATGGTGTGAGTGCTTAAATATATATTTCCAAAATTGGTTTTGAAATTAGAAATATTTTGTCTTCACCTTTTTGAAAGGTGGTATGGTTCTTTGAAAAAGGCTGCTTCCATAAAGGGGTCTTGAGGCCCGTTTGGAATTTTTTTGAAAATTGTTGTCTTGGAAAAACACTCCTCGGATAATCATATTCCCTTGGTTATGTTGAACATTGTGGGAGGTATATGATGATATAATCCCTTTCATTTGAAATTTTTAAAGGAAAGATATTGTTCCTGGACGTGGATTGGTGTGACTTATTCTGTGAGTTCATTATGTATGATGTATGTGCATGTGATTGGATGCTTGGATGAAATTTTTTTGATCACCCACTATTTAGTCTCGGCATGGGAACCTAGAATAGCTAGTCGATTTTAGGTGAATAGTGACTTCACTAGCGTATGATTTATATCATGATAGTGGCCCATAACAAGTGTTTGTTCTGTTTTTGTTCTATGGGAAAGTGATGCTCAGTCAGAATAGTTAGAGTGAGATCAAGCATGTAGGAGAGAATTATTTTATTGAGTGAGGTATGTCTTCAGGATGAGTCAAGATGTTTAGTATGTTCCAAATTATTCCACTGGGCTCTTAGGTTCTCCCATGTATTTTGGAACATAGTTATCCATAATGGATAATTGAGATGCACTGTTGGTTGGATTCTTGTGCATGTTGTTTCTCCATTTCTATTGTTATGTGATCATTTATACTGCATTCTTACATGGTTAAATTATTGGTTAAAAGATATGTTTTAGATTTTAAATGTTTATGAAATATGTTTTGGAAATTTTTTACTCTCTATTTTCAAATTTCAAATGTAAAAGTAATCCTTTATCTTTTGAAATGAAAATGGTTCCTCATTAGAAAGGAATGTGGTTTTAAGTGGAAAAAGAGAAATGGACTATGATTTTATTTAAGGGAATACGTGTAGAAGAGATTATTTTTATATTTTGTATTTCAAACCAAAAGTTTATGTTTATTTAAATAAAATTCATTAGGAATGATTTTTCAAACATGCCTACTATGTTTTAATACTTACTCCAATAGTTTTTTATTGTTTTAAGCTTTTGTTGTTGGTTCTATATTGGTTTTTATTGCCTTGGGTGATGGTAGGTTTTGGTATTGGGGAGTGAATCACAGGGTCACATAGAGATGTTATGGCTATCATGTTCAGTTAGGTATTTGTTTCTTGGTTTTCTGTTATGTCCATTTTTTTATAAATAATGTTCATTTTGGAAATTGTATTTATTTTTGGCTTCTCTGTTTATTTTCCACTACTTACACTATTTTATTGGGTAAAATATTTAGATTTATTGCTCTATTGATGACCAGACACTAGTTGTGAGCCCGAGATAATGAGGAACGCCTCTTGGGCCTTATTTCGAGCCAACATGGGTGATCGGTTCAGGTTTAACTCATGTTGGTTCATAAAATATTTTATTTTAAATACTTTTATTTATATAATTTAAAATTACATTATAATCATTTCAATACATATATCTTTCTTTTTTGTTCCCCTTTTTTCATTTTAATAATGATCAATAGCATTCTATTAAGCCTTTACTCTTTTTCAAATTGAAGTATAAAATATTACATTACTCATATAAATCATATTCAAATTACCACTCCCATGTAAAACCCAAATTAATTTCTTAATAAATAAATCAAATACATAAATAATTACTATAACCCAAACTTAAGTATCAATAAACATTCTAAAATATGACATATTTTAGATTTATTGTAAATCTTTTGTGCATACCCCTAACATTCCACCCTACTTATTTTCATCCTAACATTTATTCCCAAAAATTATTTAGTTAATAAAATCAAACTTAACAAACCATTTTCATTAAATTATAGTAGCACAAGTTGAATTATCCAATAATGATATGGAATTAATCATATAAAATAAGATCTATATGCCCACAAGGGAATAATTGTTTTGAGAAAACCCCACTATAAATATAATATAGTAAAATTTCACAAAAAAAGTCATTTTATAATGAATTTCAGCACCTCTAGTATAATTTTAATGTATTGATTCAATAATTGACACACCATTTAACTATAAATAATATTTTCTTAATTATTTCCATTTAAGCACAATGTATGGTAATTATTAAATCAATAACCAAGTATTCATAATATAATATCACATGTAATTTATATAATAATTCAGAATAAAACATTTTCTTAATTACTTTTTGAATTATTTTCCAATTTTGTTTCAAACAACCAAAAGAAGGTTAAATTTAAATATAATATTAATAAATAAACACCGGAGTGGTGAATTAGAACCCTAAGAAAGATCAAAATCAAATAACTCATTTATATCAATAATAGAAAAAAAGTATTGGAATATTATTTACTCCACTTTCATAAAATTCAAAAAAAATCATCCAAAACTAGAAGAAAACATGAATTAGAAAAAAATATTAAAACTAGAAACCATTCAACAAAATTTTAAGACTTACAATGTACCCACCTTTGTAGTTCTGACACTAGAAAAAGATCACTGATCCATCAAGAATTAACATATAAATCATTAAAGGAAGTCTGAAGAAGAAAAGGGAATATTTGATAGAATAAATTTATATTTAATCCCTTATATATAAGTAAATATTGATTAAATTATTGAATATTATGAAAATTAAAATTAAAGAACACCCCTTATTAAAAAACTGCATAACAACACACTGAGTACTTGGTGGGAAACAACTGGCTACTAGATTCGAACCACCAACTTCCCAATGGTTAGACCTAAGAACAATCCCTCCCCTTTTTGAATAATGGGTACTTGATACATTTTAAGCTCCACATTGGAGTCAATTTTTAGATTCCCAACAAAAAACACCGTTCCCACCATCTCAATTCCCCCTAGTAAATTTTTTTTTCTAAACTAAAAATAGATTATTTGAAAATAATAATACACTCAAATAATATTAAAATTATAGAAAATAATATTAGAGTTGTTAGAAACTCCCCACCATAATAATTCTCATTACATAGATTTATATTTGTGAATATTTAGGGAATGAATACTCCAATGAGATCTCAAATCACATTGAATTTCAAAACATTGATGAATCTAATGTACAATAATACCAAAAAAATGAACTAAAATGTTTATTTTCTCTATTAACAATTCTCCCATCCATAAATGTTCTGCCAAATACATCTCTCATGGATCTGTGCCATAGAAATATCAATTCAGAAAAAATGCCCCATTATATTAAATTCTTCATGAAAAAATATCCTATTGAACTAATATATTAAAAAAACAGAAAATAATAATTATTCACTATGAAATCATTTCATAACTAGAGGTTGACATGAAAATTAAGTTTACCCTTCTCAAATTCACATTTTATCCAAAATAACAACTTCAAACCTAACTATAATGTCGAATTTATAAATATAATGAAAAAATACAGTCAATATATTCTCAATAATAAGCTTCTAGATGATAAGTTTTCAAAATACATCATTTAAAATCAATATAACCATACTAATATAAACTAGAAAATATACCCACAAGACCTAATAAAAAAGTTTACCACCCAAATTTATAATTTAACTATGATTGAAAGATCTTTAAAAAATCTCAAAATTAAAAAAAATTAATTAAATTATTGAAATATCCATTATATATAAAAACTAAACATTAAAAAGAAATTGTAATCACAAAAATAAATGGTATTCAACCAATAAAATCATTCACTTTGGCATGTTTTCATAAGTAAATGCCTAAATTATCACATGACTTGCTATAAATTCATCCAGTTAAATAATTTTAAAAACCACCAACATGATTATAAAATAATTATATCATATAATTTCAAAATTTTTAAAGATTCTAATATCTTTATAAAAAAATGAATTATTTTTATTTTAGCATGTGCATCATAAAAATATAATTATTCCAATAACTTGTTAAATTATCATTTAACATTTCAATTCAACATGTTCTTCAATAAATAAATCACATCATGATATTAATAATTTTATTAAAAAAACATCCCCAATACAAACTCATTCTATGATATAAAATTTAGAAACATCATGCTCATAATAACACCTTTTCCCCTTTACTAATATTCAATAAAATCTAGTTTATGGTTACATTACATGGAACTGTATAGTTTAACGGAAATCCCCATCAATGATTCAAAATTAAAAAAAATTACAATTCAAATGATATCAATTCAATACCATGAATATAAATCTATTTTATCCCCCGAGGAGATTATATAATGCATGTGAGGGGTTTATAATCAAAAAACCCCATAGCCTCCCAGATCGTTCCAATGATAACTAGGTACCACCGATAGTTGAGGTTTTAGCTTTAAGATGAATAACAACATCTAGTCAGCACCTCTTTGAACCATAATTATTAGAGAATAAAACCATCGAACTGAAAAGGGTAAAAATAGAAGACAAATGTGTTTTATGTCAACATGAACATAAAATTATGATTAGACTATGAAAAGAATAGATTATAAATAATCCAAATATAAAAAATGACATAAAACATAAGCAAAAAAACACTATGGATGATATTTTCTAGGAATACCACTCCAGACGCAACACACCAAATAATTATCAATATCCAATGAAATAAACACTATAAGAACATTGATGGTGAGTCAATGCCACTCTTGGCTGGGAGATTACCAAACACAACCAAAAAAACATCACCGAAGATTGTCCCAGGATGACCTAAAGGAAGAATCTCCACTCTGGGTTGGGACCTGCAAATGAATATATACCATGGGAGGAAAAATCAGGTAGTTAAAAGCTACAAATAATATCAGGGAGGATTAATCCAAGGAAGATTGACCACAAGTAATCATTAGGGTATGAGATACAATGAAATAAATGATATAAAATGGAAATTTATAGATATATATAGGATCCCAAATGTTGATTAAATAATAACAACGAAAAATGATATATATCACTAAATCCAAATCAAAATTGAGAGAGGAATAACAATATATAAAGAGTTAAGGGGGATGGGAAAGTTATATTGAAGATAAGGGGACTTCGATAAATAAGGAGAGGTGAAACCCTATCAGGAGGCCCTCTCAAGAGATAAACCTAGATAATGAGTGTATGTTCCTCACAATAACACTTAAATATGTAACTATATAAGTTAAACATTAATCAGAAGCTAAAATATTTCATTATTCCTCATTTTCAATATTGAATTTAATTCAAAAAAAATTCTTAATTAATATCATTAAATAAATTAATCCAATATTTATAGCCAGTTTTAGCTTTTCAAAAACCATTAGTCAAAATTGATATCCATAATCATGCTAAAATTAATCATATAAATCATATCATCATGCATGTATAATTTATCAAATTCTAAATCAAAGAAAAATTTTAAAATCTTGCAAATTATTCTTATAAAATAATAAGATATCATTTTTAAACTAAAACACCAACTTATTTACACCCCTTAATTTGGTTTTTAATAGATATTTTAAAATAAATTTTTTCAAAAATTGATCCAAGCACATAAAATAATCATTATAACTTCAAAAAAATTCTATAATTTACTCTATAATTTTTTCAACAAATTTTTTTGTACAATCACAATTTGATTTAAATCACTATAAACCCTATTTTATACCTTGTAAGATTTTTAAATAAGGTTTGAACATTATTTTTGACATTTAATAAAAATAATTTTTATAAAAGACATTATTTAACCCAAAACACTCCGATAAATCTATTTTAAACCCATATTATGATTTAAAGTTCAAAAAAAATAATATTGAACACAAATCAAATAGACGTTCTAGTATATAATCTCAATTCAAATAACTTCATAATACTAATAAGGTTTCAAATAAAAATATTTACTTTATTTCAAAAGTATACCTTAATGAACAAACTAAACAAAAAACAATTTCATTCAGACAAAAATTATACATAATATTTTATTTATGAAAATACACTCTATTTTCACTATACCAGTCCAACTATTTTGAAGTTTCTGTTAATTTTAAACATTATAATAATAATTTATAACATTTAAGAATGACCAAATTAAATGATCAATTTAAAAATAAATTCTCTCCCTAATTGTTTGTATAACTCATATTTTAATATCTTCTATCAATACTTACCTAAGACATCCCATGTAAAAAATCCAATAATTATCTTTCCACATTTATTCATGGAAAATAAAATTATAAAAAAATATCTGAAATACACCAATTTCAATCATTATCAAATACCATTAGAAATCTCCATTATTTAACACATATAAAATAATTTTAATAATAAAAACATGAATTATATATACAAAGTACTCAACTATAACTATCATTTTAATCATATCATCAAATAAATCTCCATAAATTTAGTTAACAAACTCAATTTCAATAACCAATTTAGGGAAGCCTTGATTTATTTATTTATAATTATGTCATTTTAAAAAATAAATTTAACATATTAAAAAAGAATAAAAACACATTTATAAGAAATATCACACATATTTTATTACCCTATGTTCTATAAATAAGGCATGAATATCCCATTATTCACCCTCAATCTAGGTGAATTTAACAACCAAAAGAAAATTAATTAATTTTGAAATCACCTAATAATAACTGTAAAAAAATTAATAAACTTGGCTTTTGTACACACCTAGAGACTTAGACATACAGTATAGTCATTCTAGACATTCATATTATAATAGCTAAAAATTATAGTAATGCAAACTATGTTCAATATAATGTTACATATGCAATATCAATATTAAAACAACATGTGAAATATATAACATTCATAACCTACCAATTAAATTGGTTGGTATGAATAGTATTAAATACTTTTATAAATAAATAAATATAAATATATATATATAAATCTATGTGTATGTATGTTTGTTATGATCAATAGAAATTATTTATAAATTCTTAGTAAATAATCAATCAATTTTTAGTAATGTAATTTTATTCTTCAAAAATATGTTTTCTTCAAAAATTATTTTTAAGGATTTTTATAAGGAAATATTATGTTAAATTTTTTAAAATTTAAGAAAATTCATTTCATAGAATGAATTTAATTTTTAAAATCATAATATCAAAAGTTACTTAGGGTGAAATTTTGGGAAATTTTGGAATTTATTGATTTCTTGGTGAATTGGGAAAAAAAGTGAATAGTGAGCTGATTTAAGAAAAGTCATTTACTTTTAATAAATTAATTAATTTAAAAGTACCACTATATTTTGAAAATGATTTCATGTAACATAACTATTATTTATTTGTATTTAATCCAATTAATTAATTTTGAATCCACATTATATTAGATTTGAGTATAAATTTGTTTTCAGGTTAAAAAATGGTATTCTTATATTACTAATCCTTTTTTTATTTAAAAAATAACTTTTTGGTTTATTAGGAAGATTAAAATCTATAATATATTCAAAAAACATAGTTAATGCTAAAAAAAATAAAAATTAAATACTGCAGTTAAGGAAAAAAATGGATTTATCAAGGGTTAAACTAAGATGATTAGTGTCAAAATGGCATAAAAACATTTCAGGAGTATATTTTATGTAAATAAATCAACATTGAAATTTATAAGTATCAATAACACTCTATATTGGAGATTTTATGTGAAAAATTTGGGTTCACATTTTTCTTTTTAAAAATTACATGTTTTCCACTCACCTCACTTACGAAAGGGCACCCCCTCTACTCTCCTCTTCACACATTAGAATCCCATTTTCCCCAAAATACCTACATAAATATATTAATTAATTATAAATCAAGACCAAGTTCGCAAATTTTGATTAAAAAATCCATCCTATGAAGGATTTTGGTTCTTACTTAAGCAGGATTCCTGAACAAGAGGTGTTTTGTGTAATTGAGCATCTTTATTTTATTTCTGCTTATACCTCCTTCAAATAAAATTAATTTCTTATTATATAGTGAAAATTATATATAAAATTTAGTTTTATGTTATTATGTTATTTTAATAATCTAAATCCATCTAATGTTCTATAAAATGTTAGTAAAAATCATCATTCGTGCATACGGTAGACTACCACCATGTGAACCGATATAATTTGTACTCTATCATCGCCTCTCATGGATTATTATAATGATGTATTTCAAGTATATATATTATATTTTTTTTTCAAATTTATACTTTTATAGTTATTATATGATATATAACTTCTTACTTTCCATTCAATGGGGGATACAATAATTTCACTCGTGTATAGGACGGACTACCTTCATGTGATGTGATGTGATTTATTTTTCACTAATGATTTACATGGAAGGTAATAAGGAAAATTTAATGAATATATTTTATATAAATGAAATAATAATGATATTCATGATATATTTATCATTCTAAAAATATAATATATCATTTTATTTCTTAGACTATAAAATGATAACGTCATTCATGTATGTGTAGACTACAACCTCCATAAAGAGATGTGATTATTTTGTTCATAACAAAAACACATGGATGATATATATATATATATATTTATATTTTATAAAATAATATGGTATTTATGATATTATTTTCATTATATAATGATAAAATATTACCTACCTTTTTTTCATAATTATCATTCAAAAATGGAGATGTTAGAGATCGGTATGTATGACTTGTCGTCTCCATAATCGTAATATAGTTTATTTTTCTAAACCATATTTAATGACTAGTTTTATAAAATTATAATTTATGTATAAAAATGAGAATTATTTTATTATTTTTATTTTATATATATTTAAATAATTACCTCTTAGACCAATAGTCAACCTACCAAAGTCATTTTGACATATAAGCTAAATATCTTTGAAACATCCATTGAAAACATAATTGATTAAATAATTTTATATAACACGATAATGAGTGAAATAAAAGGAATATTAAAATTTTAAAATTTTACATAGAAATTAAATAGTTAACATACTTTTATTATTTAGTAAGATGAAGAATTTATGTGACACATCCGACTCATAGTAAGGGACTTTGTCTCAATTTCTTTTCATTAGGGAATATTTTGATGTTTTACACCTATATTATTTTATAAGGTTTATATACATCTCCTTTTATTTTTTTATAAGTAAATTCTATATTATAATGTTATTTAAATTTTTTTGGACTTTATTCTTTCACGGGGCTTACGAGTCAAGTGTTTCCCATGTGATATGGGACTTTTCCTTTAAGAAATCTTCTATTAATTTTTTCTTTCATACTATTTTCATCCATGTAAATGTTTTAAGAATTATTTTAGGAATGTTTTTATATAGACATAAAATATTTATAAATTACATTTTATGTCTCTTTTTACTGTATTTCAAATGTTTTCAAAAGGAATCTTTTTATTTTTTTAATATATAATTTTTTGACAAATGAAAAAAGGATGTTCTATTTTTAATATATATGGTGAAAAAGACTTCTTCCACTACGATAACTATTATTAGATTTTTTAATTTCTCTAAAATATCTCATATTATCTTTAATGAAAAACCCCCTTTTCCTTTTTTTGGGAATTTTGGATTTCAAAATGGAGTTTTAAAAGAAAATAGAATTTTAAATTCTGAAATTTTGTTTATATGGGATCAAAAGTGCTTTTAAAATGGTTTTATGATGAAAGGGTAAAAGAATAAAAAATTTAATTCCTGATATAGAACTAGAAATTTTATATAGAATGTGTGAGCCCAATATAGCTTATACAAAAGGTTGAGCTCCATTATAGATCACATGTGCGACTTTTATAGCTTATACAAAGGGTTGAACCCCATTATAGCTCATAAAAAATGGGTGATCCTGATATAGACAATTCGAAGGGTGATCCCCATAATAATACTCTAATTAATTAATTAATTGTTTTTATATTATCATTTAAGAAGGATGAAGTTACCAAAGGATTCCACCTATGAATTTTACTAGGCTCTAGTTACTTCTAACATAGGCTTAAAATGATTTTTAATGTGATTCTCTAAGTTAGCAAATTAAGGTTTTAATTTTCTTATTATAGGTTTTAAAGGTTTTATTTAATAAAAAAGTGTGTGTTTTATTATGAAAATAATTTATTTATTTCTATAAAATAACATAGAGAGAAAGGTAAAACATATCATGGGTTTTCATGTTTTTTATCGGACTAAATATTTTTTTTCATGTTATATCTCTTACTAAGATTTTTGTTCTCAACCTATGTTTTAAAATGTTTTTTAGAAGGTTTGAGGATGTGTAAGGGAATGGAAGTAGTAAAGTTGAAATTTATGAATATTTTATTTGAAAATAAATAAATATTTATTTTAAAAGTTTAATATTATTTTAAAAATGGACACCAATCATAAGTGTCCATTTTTTTATTATATGGTTTTTTATGTATGAGTTTTTAACTAATTCTCTAAAATTATAAACCTAGAATTATCCTCAAAGTGAAAGTAGGTTGTTTTTTGACTAAAAAATCAGAATTCTGTTATGTTAAAGGCCAGGTTCTTATATTTGGTTTCAGAGGTTGGTTTAGATAACATTGGAGTTTATGATAATTATACTATTATTTCCTTGAACGATTCTACACTATGGTTAAGATAAAATGATATAGGATTTGAAGAATAAAATTTTTATTCGTCAAAATTATATCTATTTAGAATGGTTCTCCAGAGAGGAAAGAGAAAATCTATAATAGGACGAAACTAAGAGTGAAATATCATTCTAATTCAACTTCCTGAGATGGTTGGAAATGGGGAAGAATATTTTATTGTAGTGGAGAATCATTTTATACAATCTATTAATGCTGGTGGTATCCATGATAGATATAAACCCAATAAACCATGAATTAACATATCTATAGTGGAGAATTTAATGAGGAAAAATCACCCATAATTCATTGGATCATCTAAAATAGTGGTAGTAGGAGGATGAATCAATTCCTCTAAGAATATATTTCAAGTCATGGGATGTTTATAACATCAAAATTAAATCCTTTAAATTTATCATTTTGATGGTGAAGCTAATACATGGTGGTAATTTGTTAATAGTAACATAGATAAGGATGATTTTGATTCCATGTAATGGGAATGATTTATGAATATCTTCCTTGAAAAATATTTCCCTAAGTTTTTTTTCTCCACATAAGGAAACAATTATTGGAATTTAAGAAAAATAATGAATAAGTAATGGCCATGTTTGAAGGAAAATTCACAAGATTAGGCTTGTATGTGCAAGATTTTATTCAAGACATTGTTAGTAAAATTAATCAATTTTACTCAGGATTGAAACCATGTTACAAATAAATTTAGCATCATGAAAATTTAGAAGTAATGAGAAAACTGTTCATTGTGATGAGAAAGTTGAGTCATAGATTAATGAAACTTATGTGTCATGAGAAAACAAGAGTAATAAATGGTAAAAGTGGTAGAAAAAAGAGAAGAAATTGAATATAAATTATGGAGATTATCCCAAAACATGTTACATGTTTGGAAAAATATTTTTTGTAAATATTTTTCAAGATCGATAAATTATTACCAGTGTGGTAATTTTGGTTACAAGGTCCTCACTCTAAATAAAATTGTACTGAATAATAAAATAATGTGATAACAGATACCTAGTGAATTGTGAGATGTTTATCATCAATGAGTTTGTAAATTGTGATAATGTGTGTCTAAATTTTCTTACATGGGATGAAAATGAATTTTTAAAAATAGAAATTTATGGAAAATCATTTTCTTATACTATAATTGATGTTGGGACATCTGGTGAAGTGGTGGAAGCTCTAGAGAGATCATTATTTTTTGAATATTAATCACATGTTCAAATTTTTAAACACACCTTGTGATGTTTTAATTTATGATAACTTAAAGTGATTAATGATATTTTGGGAGGCATTTTTTAGGTTTGTGTATATGTAAGTATTTTTTCAATATAAAGTATTTCTTTACTTTTTTGGGACATGAGTTTTAATGTATTGATAACCATAAGGTTTATAAAATCTTTTATGATTAAGATTATTTATATGTATGTTCATCATATTTTTTGAAACATTATATGGATGTAATTTTATGAAAATGGATAACTCAATGGTTGAGTTACAACTTGTCACAATCGACAAGTCCATGTGGATTAAACCCACAACCAATGGTCGAAAAGGATAAAATTCATACCAATAGACTATGAGATGTCCTTGTTAGTATGGAATCAATATTTTAAATTAAAATTTTTGAAATATAAGAATAAATTTTATTTTTTAAACAATTGTTCTATCATATTCAAAACCATCAGATTAAAAACTGATTTGGTGATTAGGTGATTAATGTTGTTGTGGAATATGATCACTAAAACTTTGGGAAACATATTTCCATATGATGAACATTTTTGATATGGTTCATATCTAAATATATTATTAAAAATTGGTCATCATTTTGGGGATTATGTGATGTGTTATATGTTTATTTTAGGTATTTAGGCATGAAAACTTCATCATAGATACACATCATTATAAAAAAGATGAGTCTAGTGGAAATTGATTAATTGAGGAAATCATACCAAAAATGTAAATGTATTACCTTATGATTTTAGTCAAGATGGTAAAGGAATTTCTTAAAACTAATTAAAATACCTATATAATGAAAATTTTATTTATTATGTTCATTATCAAGGAATCAAATGATCTTTTAACTCCTCACAAATTTATCATATTGAGGTCTTTAACATTATATTGATTATTCAGTTTCATGTGATAAATAATCTTTATCACTCTCCATAATTGATTATACATTAAGATTGTATTCCATTTCCAAATATTAACTTTCAACCTAGGTTCTCCTATTTTTAATCTTAGTTATGCATTATCCCAGATGACTTTTATCCTTCATTTTCTCTCTTATTAAGAGGAAGCCTTATTGACCCATTTTTTATGGGGGTTTCCAAAAAAAGGAATTTTTAAATTTCCTAATTTTGATTACTTAGACGTATTAAAAATTATGAAGATTGAATTTATTAAAAGGGGGATTACATAATGCCTCCATATTTTAGAAAATAAAACTATGTTCCATAGGATGTTCAAGACACAACATTGAGCTTAAACGACACGTGAAATATAAAACTTTTATTACTAAGTGATTAAATTAGTAGGTATGAATAGTAATAAAATATTATGAGATATATATATATATATTCTAAAAAATATATATTATTGATAAATTATTAGTAAACAATCAACCATTTTTCAGCAATGTAATTTTATTCTTTAAAAATAGATTCTCTTCAAAATCATTTTTATTGAATTTGGTAAGAAAATATTATAATTAATTATTAGAAAATTTAGAAAATTTAATTGATAAAATTGAATTTATTTTTTTTAATAAAATTTACTTAGGATAAATATTCTGGATTTCTTAGAAAATATTCAGGTTTTCAATGCATAGTGAAAAATAATTATTTTAATAAAAAATTTATTTCATTTAAATAACTAAATTAACTTATATGAACCATTATATTTTGAATTTTATTTATGGTAACATATGTATTATTTAGTTATATTTAGT
This sequence comes from Viscum album, assembly GCA_963277665.1. NCBI lineage: Eukaryota > Viridiplantae > Streptophyta > Magnoliopsida > Santalales > Viscaceae > Viscum > Viscum album. The sequence continues at coordinate 1,157,173,563 of OY728126.1, forward strand.
CCAATTAATTAATTTTTAATCAAACTTATATAAATATTAGTATAAGTTTGTTTTTGGGTTTAAAAACATGATTTTTTTAAGGTTTTTTTTAAGTGCATAATTTATATCCAATTGAAATAATTAAAAAATAAAAAATAAAAAATTTATCAAATTAAATTTATATATTATATATTAATATATACTAATTCTTATCCATACAATGATAATTATTAATCATATAGTTAATATAAAATCATTTTTTTCTAGAAAAATACACTTCTTGAAAACCCATTTTTTCATCGCGTCTGTGAGTTTAATTTGAAATTAAAATTTTAAATTTTTTTTAATTGAACTCTTAAAAATAAAATAAATATTTAGAATCATCATTATGTATATTAAATAATAATTACAACTTTACTTTTTACCCTAATGAATAAAGAAAACAATAATAATTAATTACCATGACTGAGGTAAAAATGGATTTGTCTGTGGTTGATCTAAAAAATAAGGGTTAAAATGACCTTGAAAATTGTCTAAAATATATATTATAGAAATATCTATAAATTATAATCTATAATACTTGATAATGGTCCATTTTTTAGCTTTTTGGCATGTGAGAAATGTGGGTATTCCCTTTTGTTTTCATAACTTACAACTGTGCCACTAACCTCACTTATACAGAAACCCCAACACCTATCCACATCACACCTTTAAATATATTTTATCATCAAATAAATTCCTAAATATCTTCCTTAATTGCATAAATAAGATCTATATCCATTATTTTGATAAAAAATCTATCATATGAAGGATTTTTATGCTTCTCTAAGTAGGATTCTTGAAGAACACATAACATTCTTAACCGAGCATCTTTATTTTAATTCTTATTCCATGTTTTTAAATATTTTTATATTATTATTATATAATAAAAAATTATCTACCATATAATTATATGTTTGTATATTAATTCAATATCCTAAATATATCTCCATTTCCATGAAATTGGATATGAAATCATCTTTCGTGTGTACTGAAGATTATCACCACGTGAATTGATGTCATTTATTTTCCATCATCACCTATCATGGATTATTGTAATGATGGATTTGAAATATATATTATATTTTTAGAATATTTATACTTATGGATTTATGATATCACATATACCTTTTTACTTTCTATTCTGTGGTGGATACGATAACATCGCTCGTGTGTACGGCGGACTACCGCCTCATGACGCAATGTGATTTGTTTTTCACTAACACTCTATGTGGAAGGAAATATGGATAAATTTAATGAATATAGGTTATATAAATGACATAAAAACAATATTCATTACAAATTTATCATTCTGTAAATATAATATACGATTTTACTTCTTACACTGAAAAATGACAACATCATTCTTCAGTGTTTGGACTACCACCTCAATAATGCGATATGATTTTTTTTTCACCACCAAAAAATGGATGATATATATAATAATATTAATAAAATAATATGTTATTTATTCTATTATTATTAGTATGTACAGATAAAATATTACTTAAATTCTTTCCATAAGGATTAATAAAAAATGTAAATGTTACTCATGCGTATGTAAATCTAATAATCTCCATGATCGTAACGTAGTTCAATTTTCAAAACCATCATTAATTATTTTTTTAAAAAAATTATCATTTATGTATAAAGATGATAATTATATAATAATAATTATTATTATTATTTATATTTATAAATAATGACATCTTATTCTAATAGTCATCATATCAATATTACTTTGGCACATAAGTCAAATATTGTTGAAACATCCGATGTAAACATAATTGATTAAATAATTATATATAACATGTTAATAAGTGGAATAAAAGGTATAATAAACATAAAAATCATTAAAAATCAATTATAAAATTAAAATAAGTTTATTTTTCATGAATATAAATAATGTGTGTCACAATTTGGACTTAAACTAAAGTATTTTTTATCGCAATTTCCATTAGATGGTGCATATTTTGATGGTATCCCCCTTTATTACTTTATAAGTTCTATATAAATCCCCTATGAGATATTATATCACGAAAATAACTATTATCCTGATACATAATGTTTCTTAATGTTATTAATCAATGTATCTTACGATTCAAGTGTCTCCAAATTCATAAAGGGACGTTTATTATAAAAAATAATCTTTTAAAGTTTTCCTTCCAAATATTTCTCTTCCATGCCTATGTTTTTTAAAAGATTTTATGAATCTTTTTATATGGAAATAAAATTTATACAGTAAATTTCATGTTTCTTTTTACTTTATTTCAAATGTTTTTAAAAGGAATCTATTTATGTCATTGTACGGAACATTTTGACAAACAAAAAAAATAATGTTTTACTTTTAACATATACAACAACAATGAATTTTTCCACAACTGTGATTATTATTTGATTTTTGGATTCCTTTAAATGTATTATTTTTTTTAAATTAAATCCCTCTATTCCTTTTTTTTTTATTTTTTTTGTTATTGAATTTTTTTTTAAATAAAATGTTATTTTTATATGTAAATTGTTATTCATATGGGTAAAAAAGTGTTTTTAAAAGGGATTTATGAAGAAAAGGTGAAGGAATAAAAAATTTATTCATGATATGGTACTTGAGAATTATATGAAGAACTTTTGAACACGATATAGTTTATACGATGTTTTGATCCCCATTATAGCTCATGGGTGATCCTCATATATCTTATACAGAGGGTTGATCCCCATTATAATTCACAATAAATGTGTGAGCCAAATATATATTATATAAAGGGTGTTACCTATTATATATCTCTAATACATTAGGTAATGCAACTGTCTTAATAGGTAATAATTAAGGGGTTACCAAATGGTTTCATCTATTGATTTCTATAGGATCAAGTTACTTATGACATGGGTTTAAATTGAGTATTGAATGTGAAGATCTTAGTTACAGGAAGGGCTTTTAATTGAATTATAATGATTATAATGATTTTTTAGCATAAAATGTGTGTTTTTTAAGTGAAAATAATTATTTCATTCAATTAAAGAACATTTAGATAAAACTTAAAAATTTCATAGGTTTTCTTGTTTTTCATTAGACTAACAATTTTCTTTCATTTTGTGTCTCTTACTGATTTTTTTGTTCTCATCACACATTTTAAAATATATTTAATAGGGTTTAATAGTGGGATAGGGAAGGGAATAAGTTAACTTATAATTCTTGAAAAAAATTCCTGAAAAAATACTTGATTTATTTTAAAATTCTTACATTATTATAAAAATAGATACTAATCAGAAGTGCCCTCTTTATATTATATTGTTTTTTATATATGAGTTATAACCTAATTATCCAGAACTCAAATCTAAAAGAATCCTCAAAGTTAAAGAATATAAATTATTGAATAAAACACAATATTAGGTTATGTTTAAGGCCATGTTATTACACATAGACACATATATTTCATACTATGTTTTGACCATGAGTCTTCTTTTAAACTATTTACCAAGTATCAAAATCATATTAAAGGAAAACTACTCAGATACCATTATATGACTTCAGACATTGGCATGACAATTGTAACACCTAGACTATACTGCCTAAATTTTACCCTAGTGGGGATTCTATGTATCTCAGGTTCACATCCCTATATGTTGGAGGTATAAAATTTGTATTGAGGTCCTAACATAGTCATATAGAGACTATTACCTCTAAAATAAATCTTGAGGGTCATGTCTAAGTCTATTAAAGATTCAGTAAAACTTTTTCATATGGAGAACATACCAAAACCTATGGAAAAATAAACAGGGTTCCAAGAGGTCCCCCATAGTACAAAATTGCAAGTAATAAAACAATATACTTGTCGAATCAAAACATAATAGAGTATAAGAAGATAAGCATGGGTATATTATATAAATAAAAAATTGAATACTTTAAAGTAGATGCTAAAAAACTAAAGGTAAATTAGCCACTTGGAAAACTCCCATAATCCATCCTACTAAATCCTCAGCCTCAACAATCATATAGAACAGTACTATTTTTCTAACTCAAATAAGTACCATTCACTAAGATAAACCACCATGGTGTACCCACATGCATTTAAACCCATGTCATATACCTGGGTCAGGGTGGATCCCAAGAAATAGCATGAATCCCCAATATATCAAAAATATTGTGTGCTGGTGTTATCATGTGGATATGAATGCAGTGCATATATAAAGTGTTAGTTGTGATTGTGAAACACACCAACCTATAAACATAACCCAAAATTCACATATAAGTATACAAGTTAGGTTATCGTGTGTTATCCAAGACAGCATGACACATAATCCTACCAGCTTTGGCTCCCGTTATAAAAGAATAGAGTCAGCTCACACCAAAACCACACCCAAACCCGAATATGCTAAGAAGGGTCCAATATTAATCCCAACAGATACCTAAATATATAGGGTAGGGTTCCACCCAAATTAGGACAAATTCTCAAAGGCACAAGGTTGGGTATCATCAACTCCAGACACATCCCTTCTCAATAAAGGGAGGACACATTAACAGAATACTATTTATCCCTTATCAATAAATGAATGTCACAAATGATGTTTTTTTCTAACCCTTCTCAATCATGGGAGCTCCAATATCCCATATTAAGACAAATGTTATTTCCAATGGTTGGCCCAGATGATACACATAACTTGAACGTCATATTTCCTATAGTGGTTATGTCATATCATTCTCACTCAAGGTGGGTCCAAGGTATCATAGTCCATATCACCAACACTAGAATTAATCTCTAATCACATGAACAAATTCATCACATTCATGCTATAATAACCATGGAATTTAGACCATTAAACTAGATCACCAATCCATCACTGGGGTGCTAGTCACTTTAGATCAAGGCCTATGCATCCCAATGTCCATCAGGCCTCGTATGATAGCATCCCCAAAACACATGAGTCACAGAAATAAAACATATTGTTTGATACAGAAAAAAAATTCCACAAAACAACACATGAAAACATTCATCATCATATAATAACATACACACTATGAAACTACAAACAAGAATCAAAACAAGCACACAGGATTTAAAAAATAATGTATCTCCATCATGAGGTCAAATAGAACCAAAAAAATAACAAATGCCTTTTTATATTAGTTTTGAAACCAATTCAAAATACAATTTTTAAATCATCTAGAAAAGGAATCACATATCATTTTACACATGCTAGTACCTTGGATAAAATCTAATCAAGAACACAATAGAAGACCCCAGTTTTCACTTTGAACTGCCACTTCAAACCCCATTTATAAAATCACCCACTTCCCTATGAAATTACCATTTAATTCAAACTTCTTTTTAAAACATGTTTTAAAAATTAATATCCATTTCTCTTTAGAATTATACTCAATCAACTAAAAAATCCATAAAGAGGTCCAATATAACTCATTTGAACTAGGTGGAACCATCAAATCATTTAGTATAAAATGTGGCCCATAATAACTATTAGGATGACATGAACTCATCCTAATTATCAGGAAATATCACACATGTCATAAAACATGTATAAAATAATAATAATGGTGGGACATGAACATAAAATGTCCAAAACAATTGGAGACATAGTAAATTCATATAAACCTACCTCAACTAGAGATCCATAATCCACCAAAAAATTATACTGACTATTTAAAATTCCATGAGAACCTATCTCATCAAATAAAAAACTATAATTAATAAACCAACCATTTAACAAAAAATTCTCATGTTGGAATAACCAATGACTAACTCATTGAGTTACCTCAAGGTGCTGAAACCATGAAAAATAGGATTAGATCCACTATTAAAACAAACCCATAACTGATCCACCCAAAATTAATGACCTTGACTCGTAAAATGATGGTAAATTTCACTTAAAATCAACATAAACCCAAAATAATCATCAAGTCAATATTCATTTAGATAAATGATGAATGGTAGCTTAAATACTATCTTCCCATGATATCCTCAATTTGATATACATGAAAAAACCAACAAGCAAGATTATTTCACCATGGTCTAGTGAAATAATATCCTCAAACCATAAATTTTTAAACTAAATAACATTGGAAACCAATAAGAAGAATAAGGGATATATGGAGAGGAACCTACCTTGAATCCAAGTGAAAAACTTTTCGAAATGGTTCAAGTCAAATGATAAAAAAATGGGGGATTAATGGAGAGACAAGAGGGATAACGCTTACTATTCAAGTGTCAAATAATGGGGGAGGATTAGGGGGTTTGTACTATGATACAACATAATTTAACAAATGTCCCATAAAAAGGACACCAAACACATATTTGTTGAGTGATCATAGTTATTGTGTCCCGACATCTCTCCTAGTAAAAGGCAAACCCCTTAACTGGACATCAGAACAACCCGACCAAGAGGCTTGTGGCATGAATAATTCCTATGAACGGGAGTAATAACTTCCTTCTCCATCATGGAATGGTTCCTTGTGCCTATACAGAATGACACAATATAGCAGGTTATCATGGCATAACCCACATGTCATGGAAAAATCTATGGCAGTAGCAACATTTCAGATAATCTTTTAAGCATCCCTTTGATTCCCACATGATCACCTAAAAACTAATTGGGTATAATTCATAATCTAAAAATAACTTTTTTAGATATTACAAACCTCTAATTCCTTATCCAACTCCCAATTCAAGAAACATCTACTGCTCTGGACAAAATAATCAAACCGCCTCTAAATTTCACAACCTATAATGACATGGATCATTAAAAACTCCCTATTATAAGTCTTTTTATATTTGATAAAATTCAGTAGTAGTAGAACCACCATTACTGGCCTACCATGGTCATAAATTCACTACACACATGACACATCCAATCACTATTAGCTCCAAAATTCATGTTTCACAAGAGTGTTTGAGGAAGGCATTGCTGGTTTAATGAAAATTTGATCTAAAATAGAAAAAAAATAAACATAAGGGTTTGGTTTATGATGAAAAATTATATTCAAGAATGGATATGGTTTTTGGAAACCCCCTTCCATGTGGATTTTAGTTAGTAACCTCCATGTAGTGTAATCATAGTTCATAGCCCTCCATTTTTTAGAACCCACATGTCATGCCAAGATAAGGCGGTAACCTTCGCACAGTGTATGTCTTGTTTGTGGAATCCTATCCCTTCACAAATCAAATATTATTTTGTAAAAGTATCCATATTTTGATAAACTAATTTTCGTTACTATTCGAGGCATATAAATACCCCCTTATGTCAAAATTTTAGGGGCACATGACCTTTCAGATACACAAAAAAATCACTAAATTAATGAAACTCGTAATCTTTGTGAGAATATGAGGAGATTGATATCCAGAGGTAGCCATATTTCACAAGACATCCTCCCATGGGTTTTTGAGAACCAAAACCCATGGTGAATATTCCTTTCCATATTTTCCATGGAATTCATGTAAGAACAAATCCATTTGTGGCTCTTGGGGTTTCACAAGATAATTTTCCTTTGTTAAACCACACCCATGGGTCCAAAGACCTCTCTTTGAGGTAGGGTCACCATGTTTTGTGAAACATTTATTTTCTCAAAACCCCTTTCCTTTTTGATAACCCCAACATTCGTGAAACCCCAAAGTTCACTAAATCCATCTTCTAGGACTCCCCATGGTTCCTCCTTTCATCCAATACCATTTCCTGAAATTTGAGTGGTTTGGGCCCCCATACCAATCATGGATAAGTTCAAATGCACCCTAAATATTTTTTTCACTAGTACTACATGCCCTTGTGTCTATCAATTTTTTTTAAATGTTGACATTGTACATTACATTACCTTTCACTCTTAAGTATGGGTACTAGAATACCTATTTCTCCTAATCCTAGGCACCCTAACATCAGGACTCCAAATTTACACTCCTCCACAGAAGTGTCTACAACATTCCCCACCTAGAGTAACATGAGTTGTGGATACACATTCCTTATGGGTGGAATCACTAAAGGAATTGACTTATTTATTTTGGTAGAGATTCCTTTTTCCAGGCCTTCCTCTAACTTTGATACAGTCTCCCTCTGGGTGTGAACCCAATCTGTGTCCAAGTTGTATGACGTAAACCTATTTATCCCCACATCTTCTTCATATTATGTTAAACATCATGAAAACATCCTCAACACATAGTTTTAAATAATAGCCTTACCTCGTATGATGATCATGGGATTACCCATATATGATTATCATGGGATTCTACTACTCCCCTTCCATGGGAATCACCCTTATACAGACACCCACATCAAACATTCACACATAATCACCACACTATTCCTTAATGATGATCTTTCCTTGACATGGTCATATTTACCACATGATGTTAAACTTCATGTACCATTCATATTATATGACCTTAAACTATGTCATCAAACTTTTTGGGTTTTGATCCTAATATCTGAAACACTATATGCAGGATACCTCCCTAAGGATCAATACTGACACCCCAATATCTCTACCCAATTCCAATGTGTAAAATATTCCCCCCTAGGTATGCACTAAACAAAATCTAAAGTGTGTAATCCCCCACAACGGACACACGTAACCAAATCCTAAGTGTGGAATCCCCCCCCCACCTTGGGGAAACACTTAACTAACTACTATGTGTGAAATCATACCCCATAGGATCACACATAACCAAATCATAAGTGTGAAATATTCCCCACTAAGGACACCATCCACCAAATAATAAGTGTTAAACCCCCCCTGGGGACACACTTAACCAAACCCCCAAAGTGTTAAATCTCACTACCACAAAATAGGGAAAGGGAAGTGCTACCCTTTATCAATGCTAAATAGAAAGCGCTGATAAAGGGTTAGGCCTTTATCCGCGCTAGTTAAAAGTGTAGATAAATCTAAACTTTATCAGCACTAAAATATGCGATGATAAAGGTATACCCTTTATGAGTTCCTTTTTAGTGTTGATAAAAGGGTATATTTATCAGTGCTTATTTTAGCGCTAATAAACGTTTTTATTCTTAATTTATATAAAATTATAATATTTATCAGTGCTAAAATAAAAGCACTGATAAAACATAAATTTATCAGCACCTTTATTTTAGAACTGATAAAACATACCTTTATCAGCACTTTAAAAGAGAGTTGACAAAGGTACTAGTGATTTCTATTTAATAAACCTAACAGACCCTCCTCTCTCACACGTGGTAAAGCTTTCATGGAAGCTGAACTAGGACCCTCTTCCACCATGACTTCTCCTCCTCGGTCTCCTCCTCTTCTGCATCCTCATATTCCTCCTCCTCCTCATCCTCATCCTCCTCTTCTTCCTCCTCCTCTGCCACCGCCGTTGGGTTTTTTCTCCTCTACTGATGCCTCCAAGCCATTGGGTTTTTATCCTCCGTCGTGACCATTGCTACCTCTGCCACTACGACCGCGACTGCCTCCACCGCCGCTGCCTTCGCCTCCGCCGCCTCCTCCACTCCTTCCTCTGCCACTGCTAGTCAGTGTGGGAGTATTTTTCCTTCTATTAGGTTAATATAAATGATAAATGATGATCCTTAAATGATTATGACGACTTATAGTTTTTTTATAAGTGAGTTGAACCTATGTATGGGTAGTTGGGGGAAGAGTGAGAGCCCTTGTGGTGAGACCCTTATATTGTAGTTTGTTTTAGATAGCGAGTTTGTGAGAACCTATAGTAATTGGTTGGTTTGGTTCACTAGATGATGTGTGTTTTGAGTTGGGGATAATATTGGCACCCATGGGATAAGTATTGTGTAAGAATTAAGGGGTTTTTGTGAGATCCCGATGGTCATTAGCATGTGAATCAGGATGGTAGCGAGTTAGTGAGTTTTGGTGGTTGGGGGAGACTAATGAGTGAGATTATCTTACTGTTATGAATACCTTAGATAAATAAATCCCGGGTAGATTCTTTGACATGAAGGATTGATTCATATTAGGTGTTATCAAGTTGATAGTGAAGGAATGGTCATTGCTTGGATATGTATAAATGAAGAACTATCTATTCTTTAGTTTTTGTGTTATTACAGTGATGAGGGACATGATCATTTCGATTCCTAACCACATTGGTTTATATCATCGTTTTATTGTTACCATCCATATTGTAACTAGATTGATGGGTTTATGGTAATGAAGCATGGGTATATTCCTTTGGTTTGGGAATAATTTCGGTAACTGGTGATCAGGTGGAGTGTTTTGGAATGGTGTGATGTTAAGACTGGAAAGGAGTACCAGCGGTGTCCCATTGGAAATATTTGTGTTCCCCCTAATTTTTGTAAAGATGTACGGGTAGGCTCATGGAGTTTGAAAAGGGATATGATCCTACTCACTAGATACCACGTGTTGTGTTGAAAAGATTGTACTGTGAAGTTTAAAGTCATGAGATTAAGATGTATGTGTTGTGAAAGGTGTGATAACATAGGATTGATCAGGGCATAGTAATTTGGGATATGATATCTGGAATAAATTTGGGGATTATACATTGTAAGGTGGACCTATTGGTCATGGCTTACCCATTGTATGTTCATCTTTTATAATTTAAAAAGTCTGTTGAACTCATTCTATTGAAGGTGGGTTCTATAATTTCTTGTTATCTTAAGGTGTGTTTAACCATGTTGTGGGTTGATTTCAGTTTTAGTGGGTTCATGGGGTCTGTGGGATGTGGTAAATGGTGTACTCGATTTTAGATAATTTTATTCTCATGTGTTTCCCTTATTTTATGTTTTCTTTTCAGTTGGAAATATGCTCTGTTGTACGCCTCTCCTCTGCCACGAATGCACCTCTTCTTTGTGCTTAACGACACCCTCATGGTGATTTTACTCATGTAACTTATTGTCTTCCACTTGTTTTCATGTTATTACAGTTTGATATTGATGGTTATAATGTGAAATGTACGGGCTAAATGCCCTGCTGAAAATTGTTGTTTTTGGTGGTCCTGGTTTGTGCACTAAATGAATTGCATGTTGGTTGGTTCTTTTTGTACATTTGAATATACAAATTGGTTATTTACATATAATTTACATATTATTTAATTCCCCAGGATGATAAAACATCTATGATAACCCCTGAATTAACAAAAAAATTGAATAAGGGATGCTTTGTAAAATCTAAAATTTTGATTGTTTGGTTTGTATAGTGTTGCGATTGTGAGCACGATTGTGTTTTTGTGTGGTGTTTCAGTTGTTGTCATGATTGATATACCATTTTTTCCATGTTATAGTTCTTCCACCATTGAATATCAATCCAAACTTTACCCATTTCAATGGCACCACCACTTTGTTACTAGTGTTATTCCATTGAATCCTAAAACCCCACTTATAGAGGACTCTATGAGACACTTTATTGTTTGAAGATGATGTTTTTAGATTCTATATATTTTTAAAATACATGGTAGGTAGTCTTGTTAAATGGAACATGCTTCACCATACATGGATTTCATATATATTTTAATGCCAGACAACAATTATCTACAATATTTTCACCACATGACTCATCTTCTGACTCAAACTTGGAATAAGTTTTATTTTAAATATTACATGTCATGTGAATGTAGGTCACAGAAAATGTATCTCCAAGACATATACTTAAGAAATAAATCATGTGCATCCCATGAAATAATGGTAGAACCATATGATATGTGTTTTAATTCACTCACACCAGGTATAGATACCATATAATCTTGATGTGTATAGACTATACACCCCTAGTGGTCTTGTAAGGACTACATACCGTGTATTCCACAAAAATGTTATGCATAGCTGGTGAAGTGGCTCAGTTTTTATCTAATGTAGACACCTTTAGCTCATGTTGTTCTATATTTCATTTATTTTCAAAGACATCATGCATTCTTTGTAAGTCTAACATGGAATTAATTTCATATATGCCAGATTAAATTAGGTATATTATCTATAGACGACGTTCACCCTACTAAACGCACCATGTATATAGATTTCACATGAGTTTAGAAATTGTATTATACAACCAACCCTGACTGAGAACCCTACACATTGTGTATCCATTGAAAAAATTGTGTGCTATGTTAGTTTCATTATTATTATTTATTTTTCATATAGATGATAATATTGCATGTATCAGTATCCCATTATAAATATCTTTTCATATAGACCACAATATTATGATTACCTCATTCATTAGAAATTTCACAGTATGTGGTTTGGATATTTTAATTATCTTCACACTGCTTGAGAGTTGACATGTGACAAGTGATATGGTTGGAGAAAATATGGAGTATGGTGCCCCCCATGTTTCGGTGAAGAGTCCTCCATGTATAGGTTTTAGGTACTCCATGGAGATATACAAAAGACCGATCACAGTCCATCATATATAGATAGAGTTCAAGTACATTCTCATGTTTTGGGGTAGGTTCCTATATTTCATTGTAGAGGCATTTGTACCCTGATTTTTTTTAAAACCCATGTAGTGCTACTTGATTAATTAAAACATAATATTAGGCAAGTTATAGATCGAACCCATAAAGATGATGAATATGAATAAGGAATGGATGAATACCAATCGGTTGACAAAGGAGTATTAAGATGGTCTGAAAGAGTTTATCATGTTTGCAGGAGATCATGCATGTGACCCTTCTCAAATCCTTTATCCGTGTTTGTGCTGTTTTTATTCAAGAAAAATTAGTCCATAGAAGTTGGAAGAACACATGATCTGTCACGGAACAGATCGAAGTTATACATGTTGGAATAAACATAGGGAAAAAATTAAAGTAGGTAGTGGCTCAGATAACACGACATTTTATAGAGGATCTGATATGATTACAATTGTTAACAGTGAAAACGATCGTATGGAGGGTGTGATTACAGATGTGAATGATGAAGAAGATATTATTGAGGAAATGACAAGGACAGTTGAATATGAACATTGTGATTTCCCAAAATTGATTGAGAAGTTAAAGAGTTGTGCAAAAACGCCATTGTATGCTGGTTTCACTAAATATACAACATTGTCACCCGTACTGAAGCTGTATAATTTGAAAGAAGGCAACGGGTGGAGTGACACCAGTTTTACAGAACTAATTGCTCTCCTAAATGACATGCTCCCAGAACATAATGAATTTCCAATCTGAAAATATGATGCCAAACGAATTCTACGATCGATGGGTATGATCTCTGAAAAATACACGCTTCCCCGAATGACTGTATATTGTTTCTCAAGGACCACAAATCACTTAATGAATTCCCAAAGTGTGGTTCTTATCGATACAAGAAAGGAGATTCTAGTCCTATTAATGTTGTATGGTATTTTCCAATCATTCCAAGGTTTAGGCGCCTATATGGAAGTGAGGAAACTATATGACAATTGACACAGAATTCAGATACCATAATTAAAGGCGGGAAACTATGTCACCTGATAGACTCTCCTCAGTGGAAGAGAATTGATCATGGGTATTTTGAATTTGGAAACGAGCCGAGAAACCTTCGTTTGGGATTATCTAGATATGGGGTGAATCCTTTTGGTTTTCATAGGATCAGTCACCATACATGGCCGGTTATGTTGTTAAATTATAACTTACCAACATGGTTATGCATGAAACGAAAATACATCATGTTATCTATGCTTATATCCTGACAAAAACAACTGGGTAATGATATTGATGATTATGTGGCTCTATTAATCGAGGATTTGAAAATATTGTGGGATTCAGGTATTACGTTGTATGATGCTTACGTAAAAAATGATTTCACTTTGAAAGCCATGTTTTACTAGATGATAAATGACTTTCCTGCTTATGGAAATTTGTCAGGATATTGCATTAAAGGAACATAAGGGTGTCATGTTTGGGAAAAATGTAAATCATCAATTTTGTTGAAACATTCATAAAAAATCGTATTTTTAGGACAACACATATTTCTACCCCGACTTCATAAGTATCTATCTTGGACAACATCATTTGATGGAATTTTAGAAGAATGTAAGACACCGTCTCCACTTATAGGTGATCAATTTCTAAATGGACCCAGAAAAAAGTGTCTGTGATAGTGTCATCGACACATTGCTAAATGCACTTAGAAAAACGATGGATGGAATTAAGGCTAGATTGGACATGGTTGAGATGGGAATACAATAAGAGTTGGCACCAGTGAAGGGTGAAAATAAACATTTCTTCCACCTTATTCTTACACTCATTCCAGGTAAAAGAGATATCAGTTTTGAAACTTTTTGAATGATGTAAAGGTTCCAGAGGGGTATTCATCAAATATCAAGAACATCGTGTCAATGAGAGATTTAAAATTAATGGTCCTGAAATCACATGGCTGTCATGTTTTTATGCAAGATCTAATTCCTATAACATTATGTTGCATTTTCCCAAGAATTTTTGCAATTCATTAACAAAGCTTTGTTTCTTCTTCAAACCTAAATGCAGCAAAGTTATAGACCCGAAAAAATTACCAACTATGGAATGAGAAATTGTCATCATATTATGTGAATTGGAAATGTTATTCCCACCGACATTTTTTGATATGATGGTTCATTTGGGGAAAAAGATTTGACTATGTGGTCCTGTACATTTTAGATGGATGTACCACATTGAACGGTATATGATGATTTTGAAAGGGTATGTCAAAAATAGAATTCGGCCAGAGGGTTGTATTGTGGAGAAATATATTGTTGAGGAAGCCATTGAATTTTGTACCAAATACCTGTCTGGTGTAGAAAACATTGGCCTACCGTAATCCCATCACACTGAGCGGCATGTGGGTGAATGAATTTCTAGAAGATAGGTAGTCACAATAAACATTACAGATCTAGAGCTGGCTCACCTTTACGTTTTTCATAAAAGTTTTGACATTTACCCATATGTTCAAACCCACAAAAAAATTTATAGGCCTCTGAAACCATCTAAGGAAGAAAAATGGTTATCAGATACACATAATCGACAGTTTATAGGATGGTTTCAAGACCATATTTTGAAGTAGTTAGATGAAAATATAGACTCAATTTTAGAATGTCTTTGATGGCTAGTCGGAGGAGATGGTTTGTATATATTATCTTACCATGCTTATGTAGTTAATGGTTATACATTCTATACTAATGAACATGATGAAGACAATACCATGCAGAATAGTGGGGTTACACTTGTGGCTGAGGCAATGCATGTTTCCGGTGCTAAGGAAAAAAATCCAATTTATACGAATATGTCATACTTTGGCATCATCAAACAAATATGGGAGTTGGATTATACAAAATTCAAAGTGCCGATTTTTTCAATGCAAGTGGCTTGATAATAGCATTACTGTTAAAATAGATGAATTAGGATTCGTGAATGTTGATTTCAGTAAAGAAGGGGAGAAAGATGAACCATTTATAATGGAATCACTGGTAGTACATGTATTTTATGTTCCAAACCCCACAAACCAAAATTGGTCAATTGTTCTGTTATCGACCAAAACAAGTGAAGGGTCGGATGAAAGTTCAATGGAAGATGACCCTTTTATAGGGACTTCACAGTCATTTCATAGCAGTCCCAATGTAGACTGCATTTTTTATGTCAGTGGAGACCATAGTGAAGGGATTTACATAGTCGATATTGGAGTAAAATCTCTTCAGCCTTTAATGAAAAAAAGAGAGTACAATAATTAGGTTATTTGTTTATTGTAATATAATTTTTGTTACGTTAGGTTATTATTTATCCACTGCTTCTTTTATGTAATCTAAATTAAATGCTAAACCGATTCTAAAGATAATGACTTCTACACCTGATGATGTGCCTAATACTGAGGCCCAAAAGGTCACTCAACCACCTACTGGTGGTCCCAGTGCAGAGCAACAAAAGGTTTCACAACCAGATGTTGGTGGTCTTAGTGCATAGCAACTACAGGTTTCTCAACCTGTTGCTACTGGTCCCAATGCAGAGCAAAAATGTTTGTCAATATGTTGCTGCTGGTCCCTGTGCTGATGCTAGTGCTCTGAAGAAAGATATTGAAGACACTTCTAAGGAAATGGTAGGAAATTAAACACTGAAAGCACAGAAAAACAATAGTGTCTTAGTTTGACAATGTCAGCCGAAATCCTTAAGGAAAAAGATAAAGGCATCATATTAGAGGTGGGATGGAATAAGCGAGGCCAACATGTAAACCACAACAAATCCATCTTTAGTAGCTACATTGGAATTGTCACTCGGAAACGAGTGCCGATTGATGTACAGTTGTGGAATCATGTTGTCACTGGTCATAAGACACTAATATGGGATGAGATTACGTTAACATTATGATATTATTTTTTTAATTTATTAAAATAAAAAACTAAAACATTGACTTAATCTTTAATATCTATTTTAGAGTGCATTTTTTGGAGATTCCTCGCACAAGGAATATATATTAAGAGTTTCAGGATGGATTCATACAGGTTTCCTCACAATTTTAACAAAATATCATCTTAAAGATGCAGAAGGAAAAATCAATCTGCACCGACCTCCTCTTTATGCACTCTTGATATCCCAAAGAGCGTGGGATGCATTTATCAACCGTCGTGGGGGGCATATTTTTCAGGTACATTGTGTGGGGTAATACGTTGTTTGACGTTGCTTGTATTCATCACATTGATTGATAGTTTTTTATTTATGAAATAGCAACTGAGTGCTGAAATTAAAAAATGCGCTGCAGAACCAGTATACCCTTACTTAAAATCAAGGATGGGGTACGCTTCACTTGAGAAAAAATTGGTACATCTTTTAAATATATCTTACTACTTATATGTGACATAAAACAACACCATAACCATGTTTCTCTATTTATATATAGATTGATGAATCAAAATCAAAATCAAAATCCATCTCACACCATGTGATATGGAAGGAGGCTCGTGTAAATAAAAATGGGATACTAATAGATGAAAACACACCAAAAGTGTGGGAAACATGTGTAAGTATGACATAATATATATTTTATTTGTTTTAAATCACTATTACATTAAAATGACTACTTATTTTTCTATATTTTCTATCTGATATAGTCACAGGAATCCAAAACACCCACACAAGATGCAGACATACTTTCAGTAGCCATGATGTGGCCAGACGAGTATGGCCAAGTCAGAGGTGCGTGTTTTGGGGTGACACCCTGAACATATTTTAAAAAAAACATGCGGAGGATGAAAATGAAAAAATGGAGAAGCTGCAAGAAAAATTAGCTAATTTTCAAGAAGAATTACCATACCATAGAGAGATGATAGAAACATTGATGGGGGAGAGGCAAAGAGAAGAAACAACTCAACAATAACCTAAGCGTAATGATCCTACCCCACACCCACTAGCTTTGAGGCAAGCCATTACCCTAAAAAACCTAACTTAGCTGAGGTAATCAATGTTTTAATCACTTTTCTGGGAAATATGATTCACATAGACACTGATACCTTTCCATTACTAATATTCTATAAGGTGAAAATGAATATTATTTATATCTATCAACTCCCACCTATCACCTTGTAGCGAGGGCTACAGTGTTCAATACGCAGAATGACATGCTACACAAGAGACATCTTCCAACAGATCATTTAAAAGTGTTAATTAACATAGCTAATGAGCCGAGTGCTGAGCTACCTGTTCCAAATGAGGATGAAGACATTCATACGGTTGAACAAGATGTTGGAACATTCATCGCATGGCCATTAGTTCTTGTAAAAAACATGTCCACAATGAGGTATCCATTTCCAAGTTATTTTTCAAGCAGGACCATTAACATTTAATGAAAAAAGGTATGAACCAATGAATGTTATTACAGAACGGCAAAGACAAGGGGGGGAAACGAAATATCAGCTCAAAACTATCTCAAGGATCAACCAACCGATTGAAATGGTCTACTGAGACCACCTTTACCCCGCTCATTCTATATCCACAGTTAATATCATTGCAGGACCATGTAGATACAAAGTTGATAGACAACAATTCTCACACAGTTGCTTATGAAAAAAATATGTACGGAGAGGAAAAACCATATTTCATTAGTGCTGAAAATGTAAATGAAATTCTCAAATACTAATGGCTAGGCACCTCAGTTGTAAATGTATACATAAGGTGTGTTTTCCTGATTTGATTTTACAAAAGTTTATATACAATGATAATTATGACTAAATACATTTTATATTTTTCGTAGGCCTATATACGAAAAACAAATGAAGGGATTTACCCATGAACAAAAATTTGGACTCGTTAGTCCTCAAACCAGCTCTTCAAAAGAACAAATAGATTCTGATAAAGAGGCTGAAATAATTACATCCCTGTTCAAATCGTTTGAAATAAAAATTATGAATGATAGACTCTATTTAATACAAACGATGCAGGGGTAAAACTCTACAATTGAATAATATCAACTATATTTTCATTTCATTTTTACTTATTCATTTTTTTATTTTTAGGGTGGATTGGATGTTGATTGTAGTCAATTTGGATACTCCAAAATTTTATTTTCTGGATTCAATGCATGGATATCAAAAAAACCAACCACGCATGACGGAGTTTGTTAATTTTTAATACACTAGATCCAACATTTTAAAACTAAACATCTAGTTATATAATTTATGTTATTTTTTAATGAGGATTCTATTATGATATGGTGGAGCATCAATATCGTCTAATGCATCGAATGAATCCAGGGCATAAGGATGAGAAAGCTTATATGATCTACAATTGGAAAAGTATTCGGGTATATATAATAACATTGAACTATCCAAACACATATCAAAACAAATTAATTATTGTTTCTGATGTTTCTACAGTGTCCAAAACAAACAAAAGGAAAAGATTGTGGTTATTATGTTTGTAAATTTATGAAAGAGATTGTATTTTATCAACAAACCAACATCCCTAGCGAGGTATTTTGGAATATAATTACAAGTTCATTTAAAATAATTTTTAATCCTTTATGTATTTATATTTTTTCATTACTACCATGACTGTCACAAACAATCATATTCAGAAGATGATATAGATGTGTTTAGAAATGAATGGGCTATATACCTGATCAAAGATTGTACACAAATAGGATAAAGGTAAATTTCTTCTAATTTTATCCATATATGATCATTGATATCTCCCTTGTTTACAATTATTGAGCATATATGATCACCCTTTATTATGTTTTATATAATTAGGTTATGAAGAATGGTTTTAGATATGATTTTTCATTCTATTAAAGCATAACTCATTGGACTACACTGGTTGATAGTGTGGAAGTCGACCGATGCATAGTCATTCATTCCACTCACAAGCTTCTTAAAATCTTGCTGGGAACCAATATCTTGGATTTCCAATGTTCTAATTTTAGTTTCCCTTATATGTGGGTGGGGGTATCCAAGAGGGAGGGGGTGTCCAAGAGTGGGGGGTGTCCAAGAGGGGGTGTGTCTAAGAGGGTGGGGGCGTCCAGGTGTGAGGGTGTCCAGGAGGGGAGGGAGGGGGTGTGTCCATGGGTAAAAGTGTCTGATATCAGTTTCAAATTGACATTAACTTTAGAAAACAACACAAGTGACATATGGAAAACTGATCAAATGCATTTAGATTGTTTTGATACTTTTGGAAAATGATCCATGAGTCATTTTTGACGTGTATAAATCAACTGCACCTCAATCCAATGCATGGTGTGACCGGTATGGCTAAAAGTGACTGATATCATTTTGAAATTGACATTAACTTTAGAAAACAACAATAATGACATACTGAATACCGAGAAAATGCATTCATATTGTTTCGATATTTTAGGACAACGATACATGAGTCATTTTTGACTTGTACAAATCAACATCGACTCAATCCAACACACGGTGTGACCGGTATGGCTAAAAGTCTATGATATCAGTTTGAAATTGACATTAACGTTAGAAAACAACAAAAGTGACATACAAAAAACTGAGAAAAAACATTCAGATTGTTTTGAAACTTTAGGAAAACAACCAATGAGTCATTTTTGAGGTGTATGAGTTGACCTCACCTCAATCCGACACACGGTGTGACAGGTATGGCTAAAAGTGCCTTATATTAGTTTAAAATTGACATTAACATTAGAAAACAACACAAGTAACAAACAGAAAACAAAGAAAACGTGTTCAGATTGTTTTGATACTTTCGGAAAATGATCTATGATCCATTTTTGAGGTGTATGAATTGATCACACCTCAATCGGACGTACGGTTTGAACGGTATGGAAAAACGTGTCTGATATCGGTTTGAAATTGACAATAACATTACAAAACCACACAAGTGACATATGGAAAACTGATAAAACGCATTCATATTTTTTGATACATTAGGACAACAATACATGGGACATTTTAGAGGTTTAGGAATCGACCGTACCTCAATCCGATGAACGGTGTGACCAGTTGGACTAAAAGTGTCTGATATCAGTATGAAATTGACATTAAATTTAGAAAACAACACAAGTGACATATGGAAAACTAATAAAACTCATTCGGATTGTTTCGACACTTTTGGAAAAAAAATCCATGAGTCATTTTAGAGGTGTAAGAATTTACCTAACCTCAATCTGATGGATGGTGTGATCGGTATGGCTAAAAGTGTCTAATATCAGTTTTAAATTGACATTATCTTTAGAAAAAAACACAACTAACATACAAAAAACTGATCAAATGCATTTGTATTGTTTTTATACTTTAGAAAAATGGTCCATGAGTCATTTTTGACATGTAAGAACTGACCTCACCTCAATCAGACTCTTGGTGTGACCGATATGGCTAAAAGTGTCTGATATCAATTTGAAATTGACATTAACTTTAGAAACCAACACTACTAACATATGGAATACCAAGAAAATGTGTTAATATTGTTTTGATACTTTATGAAATGTATACATGAGTCATTTTTGACATGTGTGAATCAACCACACCTCAATCTGATGCACGATGTGACCGATATGGATAAAAGTGTCTGGTATCTGTTTGAAATTAACATAAACTTTAGAAAACAACACAAGTGACATACAGAAAACTGAGCAAATGATTTCGGATTGTTTTGATACTTTAGGAAAACAATCCATGAGTCATTTTGACGTGTACAGATCGACTACATCTCAATCTGATGAACGGTGTGACCGGTATGGATAAAGGTGTATGATATCAGTTTGAAATTGACATTAACTTTAGAAACAACACTACTACAATACGGAAAACCGAGCAGACACGTTCAGATTGTTTTGATACTTTATAAAAACTATCCATGAGTCATTTGTGTCGTTTAAGAGTTGACCACACCTCAATCTGACACACGGTGTGATCAGTATGGCTAAAAGTGTCTGATATCAGTTTGAAATTGACATTAACCTTAGAAAACAACTCTACTGACCTATGGAATACCAAGAAAATGCTTTCGGATTGTTTTGATACTTTAGGAAAATTATCCATTATTCATTTTTGATGTGTACATATCAACCTCACTTCAATCTGACGCATGGTGTGATCGGTATAGCTAAATGTGTCTGGTATCAGTTTGAAATTGACATTAACTTTAGAAAACAACACTACTGACATACAGAATACTGAGAAAATGTGTTCATATTGTATTGATATTTTAGGAAAATGACCCATGAGTCATTTTTGGTGTGTAAGAATCCACTTTACCTTAATCCGATGCATGTTGTGACAGGTATGGAAAATAGTGTCTGATATCAGTATGAAATTGACATAAACATTAGAAAAAAACACAAGTGACATGCAGAAAATTGAGCAACCGTGTTCAGATTGTTCTGATACTTTAGGAAAAAAATTCATGAGACATTTTTGAGTTTTATGAATTAACCACACCTCAATAAAATTCACGGTGTGAACGGTATAGCTAAACGTGTCTGATATCAGTTTGAAATTGACATTAACATTAGAAAACAACACAAGTCACATTAAAAATAGAGAAAATTCTTTTAGATTGTTTTGATACTTTTGGAAAACTATACATGAGTCATTTGTGAGGTGTAAGAATCGGCCGCACCTCAATCGGACGCACGGTGTGATCGTTATGGATAAAAGTGTCTGATATTAGTTTGAAATTGACATTAACATTAGAAAACAAAACAAGTGACAAATGGAAAACTAAGAAAATGCATTTGGATTATTTTGATACATTATTTCAACAATCCATCGGTCATTTGTGACGTGTAGGAATTGACCTCACCTAAATCTGATGCATGGTGTGACCGGTATGGATAAAAGTGTCTGATATCAGTTTGAAATTGACATTAACTTTAGAAAACAACACTACTAACATATGGAATACCGAGAAAACACATTTGGATTGTATTGATACTTTAGTACAATGATCCGTGGGTCATTTTTGACGTGTAAGAATCAACCACACCTCTATCCGATTCATGGTGTGACCGGTATGGTTGAAAGTGTCTAATATCAGTTTCAAATTAATATTAACTTTAGAAAACAACACAAGTGACATACGGAAAACTGATCAAACACATTCGGATTGTTTTGATACTTTAGGAAAAAAAATCCATGAGTCATTTTTGACATGTAATAATCAACCACACCTCAATCCGATGCACGGTGTGATCGGTATAGCTAAAAGTATCTGTTAACAGTTTGAAATTGACATTAATTTTAGAAAAGAACAACACTAACATACGGAATAATGAGAAAATGTGTTCGTATTGTTTTGATATTTTACGAAAACGATACATGAGTCATTTGTGACGTGTACAAACCAACTATACCTCAATCTAATGCACGGTGTAACCGGTATGGATAAAAGTGTCTGATATCGGTTTGAAATTGATATTAAATTTAGAAAACAACACATGTGATATATGTAAAATAGATCAAACATGATCATATTGGTTTGATACTATATGAAAACAATAAATGATTCATTTATGAGGTGTACGAATCGACCGCACCTCAATCCGACATACGGTGTGACCGGTATGGCTAAAAGTGTCTGATATCAGTTTAAAATTGACATTAACATTAAAAAACAACACAAGTGACATACAACAAAGTGAGAAAACACATTCATATTCCTTTGATACTTTTGTAAAATTATCCACGAGAAATTTTTGAGGTGTACAAATCAACCGCCTCTCAATTCGACACACGGTGTGACCGGTATGGCTAAAAGTGTTTGATATCAGTTTGAAATTGACATTAACATTAGAAAAAAACACAAGTGACATATGTAAAACCAAGGAAACAATTTCACATTGTTTTGATACTTTAGGAAAACAATCCATGAGTCATTTTTGAGGTTTATGAATTAACCGCACCTCAATCCGATGCACGGTGTGACTGGTATTGCTAAAAGTGTCTGATATCAGTTTGAAATTTACATTAACTTTAGAAAACAACTATAGTGACATACAGAAAATCGAGAAAATGCATTCAGATTTTTTTGATAAGTTTTGAAAATGATTCATGAGTCATTTGTGAGGTGTACGAATTGACCTCTCCTCAATATGATGCACAGTGTGACTGGTATGGCAAAAAGTGTCTGATATCAGTTTTAAATTGATATTAACTTTAAAGAACAACAAAAGTGGCATACATAAAACTGAGCAAACACGTTAAGATTGTTTTGATACTTTATTACAATGATTTATGAGTCATTTTTGAGGTGTACGAATTGACCACACCTCAATCTGACGCACGGTGTGACCGATATGGATAAAAGTGTCTGATATTAGTCTAAAATTGTCATTAACATTAGAAAACAACACTAATAAAATACAGAATACCAAGAAAACACATTCAGATTGTTTTGATACTTCAGGAAAATTATCCATGAGTCATTTGTGATGTGTAAGAATCAACCACACCTCAATCCAATGCATGTTGTGACCGGTATGGCTAAAAGTGTCTGATATCAGTTTCAAATTGACATTAACTTTAGAAAACAACACTAGTGACATACAGAAAACTGATCAAACATGTTCATATTGTTTTGATACTTTAGGAAAATTATCCATGATTCATTTTTGACATGGATGAATCAACCACACCACAATCTGATGCATGGTGTGACTGGTAAAGATTTTCATTAGATAATGAATCATTATTTATTAAATGAGATAAATCATCCAAAAACATATTGATTTTACATTATTCCCATTCATTGTTATCAGAATGAAAACATTTGAGTTTATCATTTCCATATTTTAGATTCACATTTCCATATTAATGTATTCTTTCATATTAATTTTTTAATTTATTTCAATATTGTATTTCTATCATAATATTTGTTTTCTTATATAGGTGAATTTTGTTCCTTGAGTTAGGATGCTTTGTTCGACAACAAATATCGTGGATGACAATTTTTGAGAGAGTATCACAGATATCAAAGGATGAAACATTAATGTTTATAACTTTTTTTGGATAATTGTAATTGTAACCATGTAAAACACTGTTTGAAATTTATATAGTAGTGTGTTTTTTTTGTATTCATGATGTTAAGTAAATGTATATAGCATTGTTTTTTAAAATATTGTGTGCGGGTGCTGTTTTGTATAGGTGTGTAGGTGCTATTTTGTGCATGTGTGCAAGTATTGGTTTGTGCAGCTGCTAGGTCTACAGGTGTAGGTGAAGGTGCCTTTATCAGTGATTTTTTGAGCACTGATAAAGGACACCTTTATCAGCGATATCTTGAGTACTGATAATAGGGCCCTTTATCAGCACTCAAGATAGCACTGATAAAGGCACCCCTTTATCAGTTCTCAAGATAGAGCTGATAAAGGAAACCCTTTATTAGTGCTAGAAAAGCATTGTAAATTCTGGCGAAGATAAAGGGGGGTCCCCTTTATCTGTTCTGGCATTTACAGTTCTTTTCTAGCCCTGTTAATGTCGATTTTTAGAGCTGATAAAAGTCCAAATTGTAGTAGTGTCTTCACTTCTTTGGACACACATCACCAAATTCCATGTGTGAAATATCCCCTCCCCCCTCGGGGTCACACTTAAAAAAACCCAAGTGTGAAATCTTTCCCTCTGGGGAAACACTCCTCTAAATATAAATTTTGGAATCCCCCCTAGGAAAAACATAACCAAACCCCTATGGACAAAACCTTCCACCCTAAGGACACACTCCACCAAATCCCAAGTGTAAAATCTCTCCCCTAGGAACACACTTAAACAAACCCCAATTGTGATCATATTCCCCCTAGTTACACACTAAACCACCCAACTATCCCAATAACATGATAAATTTGGGACCAATCCATCTATATAATAAATTAAACTTGTGACATGATTCATAGTCCCTACATCATAAAATAAAAATGGAATACCTAAGGTAAAAATCCTTAGAAGTCTTATTCCTCTAACTTCAAACTACCTCATGACCAATGAATGATGCCTTAGATTTTCAGCTATGATTCCTTATATGAGATGCCTCAAACATAAAATAGAGAATACATTATAGGTGATAAACAAAACCAACATCTTGAAGTGCCCAGAAATTTTGAAAATAACTATCATCTCTGGTTGAAGGTTTCTACCCTTTCAAGATTGAAGCCACATAATTAACTAGTATCCACCACAAGATGGAACCTAGAATGAGCTTTGTGAACATCACTTAAATCTATGAGGGAGACTGAGGATAGGAAATAAGCTCCAATGGGGAATACCTGGAAGATGAAACTGGTATCCCATCATCTTGTTTTGATCAAGGATCCTACATGTCTAATTAATGTGATGGAATCCACCTTCCTTTGGAAAGTGGGAATGTAGGGCAGAATAATATGAGATGTGAAGCCCTGACGGAAATCATCTGAGTTGATAATGTTAAACTTGATGTGTAAACCTTCTCCTTTAACTATTTAGACTAGTAAAAATGGGGAAACATCATATTTACATGTTACTAGATCTAGATACTCGACACTATGTTCAACCAAGAAGGACGTGGTCTCAATGTGAAACTCTCATGTGACTTGGGGAAAATAACATTGGGCATCATAACTCTGTGAGTTTTTCTGTATGGAATATTTCCCTTCCTTAAAAAATGGTCTATTTTGGGGAATGATGAATGAATTCTACTAAATCTATACTAATGGATGATTCCACATACTCTATAGGACTCAAGTATATGAAATAAGAGCCTAAAATCTATAGGGATAGGTGTAGGGAAATGTTAGCATGGAAATTCCACATGACTATAATCATACCACAACATCCACTCCTCATTCAGCTACTAAGAACCCATGCCCCATTTCACCCTCCAAGATCATTCATAGAAGTGTGGTTTATTCCCTTCTTCAAATATACAATCAATAAGGGGTTATTCCCACCATGTATATGGACCACCAAGATCCTGGGTCATCAATTTTGCACTAACACAACTTTCCCCAAGACCTGTATAGGGGGAAACCTCCCCCTATTCCAATGGAAAACCACTTTGAGGGAATCTCCTAGGGGTAATATGATAGCTAGATCCACTATGCCAAGAAAATAGGTGATGTTTGAGCTATAAGTATAGAGAACACTACTATGGATCCACCTAGGAGGCCTCCCACCAGACAATGTCAGTTCATACAATATCAGGTCCCATCGATCAATGAGTGGGTTTACTTCATACACACTCCACCATCTCCATTCCATAACACCTCGTGTTAATTCCATAGGAAGAACCAGAATAATTCTTAGCTGGAGTAATATTCGGAATCTCAGGTTTACCCTTCCTCTTCTGGAATGTCCCACCAAATACCTTAAACTGATCAAAAGTGATCCATCTTCGCCCACCTATCATGGAGGCCTGGTTGAATCTATCATTCGCTAGAACTATAGGTAGCCATTAAGGGATATCTCGTGATGAGGAATAATAATGCAAGGATCCTACCTACACCACCAACAACCAGCACATTGTTTTTCTTCATGCCATAAAATACCCTGATTGGAATTACCATCTGAGGATTGGATATCAAAAACCCCCCATGGGGGTCCCACCTATAGCATGGTTCATAGAAAACATGGGGGGAACCCAAATGAATCTCAGTAACTATCTATTATAGAATTACTACATCATCATAGGTGACACAATTAGAATCATTATGTTACCATTTACCTCTCATAGTTTGAAGAAATGAATGACTCGATGAAGGAAATTTTACCCCTGCTGCAAGATATAGGGGAAAATCCCATCAATTGAGCCTTAGAATACTAGAAGACATTTCCCAGGAGGTCCATAAATACCTCAGTAGATACTTTTAGGTAGATTACATCCTATCTTACTTACAAGGACTTGTAGTTCAATCATACCACTCACTCCATGTTCCTGTCCACTTCACCTACACACTATAAGTTTGATAGATTTTAAGTTATAGTTTGATGACCTCAGATAAGGGTGAGCACTCCACTGAGACTCAAATGGATGATTCATCCCTTACACATGAGGAATTTATAACTACTCTATTCTAAATGGACATGTTCTTAAATCTAGATCTTCCACTGAGAGATATTCCAACATATAGTGGATATGTGATCAATCCAGTGCCCCCACTCCTGGTAAACAAAAAAAAAACAGTTATGCATCATTACCACCACCCTTAACATTTCCCATTTAAATTAGGGATTTGGAAGACTAGGAGTAGGACAATCCCCTAGTAGAGAAAAAGAGGAATTATGGGAGATTATGGATACAAAATTGCTATCATTCAGTTTTTCCACCTTATGTTCTATATTTTGTCATACTGGATTCCCTCACCGAGGACCAGATATTTTGTTTTCACCAAAATATATAGAATATACTTCATCACCTTCATAACCATCAGCTGACATACCCAGCGATCCATAATAACCTCTATACCATTCACTAATAGTGGTAGAAGGTTCATATTGTAGTGATTGTAGTAGCCCGAAATTCAAAATCGCATGTCAACCATTAAACTCTTCATATAACATATGATAAGATCCTCGCCATTTTTTAGTAATGTAAGAGGTGTATCAACATCCACAGATCCAAGGGGGGTAATATCCTTCCCTCTATTTCATCCTTATCTTATGGAAATGTTATGACCATCAATATGTACATTCATCAAATAGTTAAGGTTCCTCTCTAACTAATGCCAAATTTAAAGTTTTCATCGTCAACCCACCAGAGGATTATAGAAATAGGGCCT
Source organism: Viscum album (assembly GCA_963277665.1). Classification (NCBI taxonomy): domain Eukaryota; kingdom Viridiplantae; phylum Streptophyta; class Magnoliopsida; order Santalales; family Viscaceae; genus Viscum; species Viscum album. Next base: position 1,157,201,667 of record OY728126.1, read on the forward strand.
ATAATGTAGGGAATTCTAAGAAAAACTACCACAAGGGATGATATAACATCAAGCAGACCCCCAGACGGGAACCCGAACTCATCCTCATCGATAGAGATTGTGCATTAGGAGTCCCGCAAAAGAATTGTTTTGTCAATAAATTGATATATTTAAAAATTAAATAGACATGTTCAGCCCTATGACCAATATTAGGTCACACCAAATGTTGGATTAGACTTATGGGTAAATTTCTCCCTTCAGAAGCTTGTGAAGTGTAAAAATATCACCATTGAGTTCAATGCTGAGTAGTGCTTGGACCATGAAAATTATAATAGGGACCCCACATCTACTTTAGTGGGTCACCTAGTCCTCCTCATCTAATCACCTTGAATTTAACATGGTGTCCCTATGCACAGGGTTGGGTTAGATGTTTTTTTCTATGATAAACAATTGAGATATGAGTCACAAAACCTAATTACATAGAATGAATATCCACCTTGGGATGAATTTTATTCTTATCCCAAAGTATATGGGCCTATCAATGCATTGGAGGACACAAATACTTTCCAAGATGATATGATATCTACTCTTTTCACCCTTCTTGAGGCTCTAGAAATGTGACAAGTGTCAATTTAACCTGAAGGAAATTCATACCGAATATGGGTGGACCAGGTTTGAGTGGGCCCATATTTTGATAATCCCAGCTTCACCCAATTTAAAGGGATGGGGTCCCACTAAATTATATGAATAATTTCTCCTCGATGTGTAGTCCGATATTGGGATCTCCAGAATAGTAGGATTCCACCAAGATCTGATTCTTTGTCCAGAATTTGGAAGGACCCACATTCATCTAGTACAGTCATCTTCCCACAGGGTTCGTTGTTAGTTGGGAGAACATTCATAGATAGAAACTCTACCAGTTCTGTAGCACCTCACACAATACAAGTATTGTTGAACTATTAAATTGAAAATAGTGGCTTGAGGAGAGATTCACCAACTTCATTTCCCAATGGAAGGGACTCACATATTTTCTCAATAGGCTACCATCCCTAGAAGTTGGATATGATGTGTGCGTAGAACATCGTAGATGATCTAATACCTACCCTCGTCTACCTGAACTACCCTATAGAATTTTATGATCTCTCTAAAAAATCTATGTTTCTTGAATAATCTTTACCACAGACCAAACAACAGTCACACCCATTATCCCTTCCATCTCCCGTGATAAGGCCCATAATTCCATACGTAACATCCCATTTGCATGCAGAGGATCCTAAGTCAGAACACTTAATGGGACCTTTATTAGAAGATCCATTCTAATATTATCCATGACCTATATTGATTTTCCAAGAATAGCCTCACTAAGCATAGTCATCATGTCAGGATAACGTGGCTCTATCCCCCATCAGGGGCAATGTACTAGCATGCATTTCACAGAAAGGAAAAACAAGAACTACTCCTTCAAGGATGTGCATTTCCCAGGGTATGTCATTTTCACCCTATAAAATGTAATTTTGAAGTTTCCAAAATTCAAGATACCCCTGGTGGATGAACTCACTATCCACACTGATCATTTCTCATATAAAAGTATCTATAGACACATCATCACTGAATTATTTTTAATCAAAGATTGTCTCTAGGACCATGTAGGTCATGGTTTATTCAGAATAGGTGATGTCCTAGCATAGGTGGAACCTGTCTCCACTAACCCCAAAAGTGGTAGTGAATAGGTTGAGTGTAAATATATTACTAGACACAATACACAAAATTACTATGATTAGTTGTCTTATAATATAGTTAATTTTGCCCATGTTATCATCTATGCCCCCCTTGGGTAAGATATAAGTTCATGTCTTTATCGCACCTCCTCTAACCAGTATCTCAAAATCGTTCTCTAGACATCCATTTTATCGAATAATATATATCGGTGGCCTAAGTTAAATCAAAGTCCCCCATCGGTGCCATAGCCAGCTCTTAGCCGTAGTGAATCCATGCCTCTCTATTTCAGAAATATGATCAGTGTACTTCTACTTATAGATTAGTAAACCAATGAGAATCATGAATATACCTCCATAAATGTTGTTGAATTTGTGGAAAACTACACATCACCCAATATTGAATAATTATATGTATACCCCTTTGGCATCTCTGACCAATTACATATGAGGAGAGGTAGAGAACAAACTATAAGAAATAATTCTTAGGTTAGTGCTTCAAATCAGAATATTCCTACTACTAATAATTTTTAAAAATCCTTACACATAGCATAGAAAGACCAATCCTCCCAACCCGCTCTATGAGGAATTCCTCCACATCTTATTTTATTGGTTCATCACATGGATTAGCTATGAGAACACCATGATCATCCACATCCATCTAGGGTCTGACCTCAGTCGACTGGAACACAATCATCGGTTATTTAAAGTAGATCATCTTTCCTACAATAGAACATCACCATTACTACTCATGCCCTAGTGGTTCATCCAATGAATCATCACTATCATACCTATGTGTATTTCTATTCATGAGGCACTATTACTATCAAAGGATGTTTAGTATGAACTTTCAAAATCCATTAAGATAACTATTCCGTTTGAGGATAAGGTAGACACTATTGAGGCCTACTTCAAAAGGTAGGATAATCAAGAATACTGTTGAGCAATTATCTCATTATCTACAGAAGACAAGGGGGTCATCATTTAGGGAAACATACTCCCACTATATATCATAAGTTAGTTCAATTACATAGAGATCATCCAGATACTAGTCGACACTATCTTTGAGATCAACCCCATTTTGATGCAGGTTCCCTATAAGGTGGGACTTGATAAATAATATTTGACTCCCTCTAACCTGGAAATTCAAAGGTAATAAAATATTGAGAAGAAATCATCTGGTAAGATCCAAATGAAGTCTCAATTTAGTGGACTATTATTAAGCACTGGGTTTATCAAGAACTCATTTGATACTAACAAAAATGTGTTGTTGGGAAGTCCTAGCATCATTTTCAAGTATCAGACCTCTCATCAATCAACCAATTCCTCAATTACTCCCTTGATTGTAGCGTAGGGGTATTCATGGCCGATGTTCCCCCGATTTTACTCATGTGATTCATGCTATATAGATTTTGGTTACAAAAAATGGTAAGGAAATAAGTTCCAAACTAATGGGGTTCAGTGCCTCAATTCCGTAGATGATCTAGCATCCACTATAGTTAGTCCATTAGAAGACTTGAAAGACAATTTTTTTTTCTCTTGATCCATTAGTTACAACCCATGAAGAAAGACTTTATGGGTTGTTTCATCATATCTAAGAAAAATGAGGGCACGAAAATTACATCATACTCCTATAGTAGATATGCCTGATAGCTACGAGAAGATCCTACTATTGTGATGTACCAAGGAGTTTTCCCCATGACCATTAATCCATGTCACTACATGTGTTCCAAAAAGCCGGTTTGGATCGATGAAGGTCAACTCATTTCCATTGAATTAATATCATGAGTGGACCTCATAGCCTAAAATCGAACAAGATTGGATCAAAAACATTTATTTCCATAGTATCTATATAATAGGAATGTAATGCCCCAACCTCAGTTACCCAGATTTGGTGCATTATTACATAACATTGGCGTGATACAAGGAATCATGTTCCAAAAGACCGATCAGTTTAGTATCCTTGGATGTACTAGAAACATTCATAAGTATCACATTACATGATGAAATAAAAACATCAACAACATTTTCCCCCCTTTTGAAAACTCTTATATCCTTAGCCTATCCTTGTAGGTTAACCATAATATACTTCTTCATATCCTGGGAAAAATAAAACATAGAAAGGGGTGAGATTAGATGCTCAGTAAGGATAACAATATAGTGGAAACCATCATAAATAATCATAATCATTTAAGGCAGTGTATAAGACTAAAAAAATTCTTTTAAACATAAACTTCAGCTTAATATGGCAATGAAAAAAATTAAATAATTACATTTACTTAATCACATTGATAATCTATTAGTCGAATAACCACATGAAATATCAATATCCATATTCATAATGATGGAATGCATAATCCAGACATCATAAACACATAGTCAAGGCCTTGTACCAAGACTACAAAAAAGATTTTGTCAACACCTTGTACCAAGACACTAGTTTGTCTCATGAGACATACCGATGCATTGAGGAGCTATAGCGGGATCCACCCATCACTTACTATGTCCAATGCTTTCCTCATATGAAAAGGTTTAAACATAACATAAACATTCGTATAAATACTGGAATAAAAAATGTCAATAATTTATCCATAAACCATGAATGGTATAAAAATGAAACATCCATTTTCAAGCATATCAAAAACTCGCAATACAATATAGAAGATTTGTATCATAATAAATCAACTTCAAACTAGTGTAAAATCCATCAAAGGATATTGACAAATATGAAATCAAAATTATTTGAGAGAAATATCTCATTATTTTTTGAAACCATTTGAAAGTCACATAATTTAGAAAATAATAAATTTAAATAAATTATTTAATCAATGTGTTCCATACCACATTGATACTTTTTAATGTAATTAACATTTTAAAATATTAATGTCCATATAAATAAATCCTTAAAACCATTTTGAAAAGATGGACATTAAGGAGAATGATTTAGATGAATAAATAATTAAAACATTTAAAATGATGTTTTAGTTAAAGAGTTACTTAAAAGAATAATTTTTGAAATATATTTTATGAAACATGGACAATGATAATAAATATGTCCCATAAAATACTGAAACATAAACAATATCAGATAATAATGAGAGGGAGGAATTAACCATTACCTTGTACTATCCTTTAGTCGAGGGTAAGTTTAACCTTCTGTATAAGGATTTTAGTACATTATTAAACTATTGAAGAACCATATTAATATTTATGATATCATACATGATTCATTTATGACTTTATACTACCCATTTAATAATAATTTCCATGTTAAATTAACATTTTGTGTAACAATCGCTTTCGTATCGTATGTGTTTTAACTTGTTACTCTTGATTATATCACTTAGATCATGATTTAAATACTTCCACAATATAAATCATGATTTATATATCATATATATTTTGAATACAAATATGTATTTTATACATATATATGAAATGGAAAACAACATTTATGTAGACGGTAGGCCGTACGTGTGCATAAACGTTGTTTCTGTTTTCATATCGTATTGAATGGAACTAAGTGAGAAAGATATATGTAAGTAAAAATATATATATATACAGTATCATTTTTATGTCATAAATTACATACTTATTAATTATATATATATTATAATCATCGTTGAATGGTGGACATGGAAATGAATCTCATCACGTTGTGGAGACGGTAATCCGTACAAACGCACGGGTGACAATATCATTATATTGATGGAAAAATCGTTTATAATTGGATGTTATTTCATATATACAGAATAATTAAAATTTTATATTTATTATTTACATTAGTTATACTCATTTTTATACCCATCCAAATAATGAAGTGTGTGAATAGAAAACTACACCAGGACATGGAGACGGTAATTCGTTTGTACGCATTTATGGTGACTTTGTCATTTATAGGATAGATAGTATAATGAATTTGGTTGTACCATTTATAAAATAACATCGCAGTATATAGAGTACACTTTACATATTATTTTATAATGGAAACAACAAAGAAGGAGGAAGTGGAAGAAGAAATGAACTTGAAAGAGGTGATGAAATATTTACCTCTTCTTCGGGTTCTTACTTTTGATTTGATCAAATGGGCTTCTTATGATGAATTTCTGACGAAAGGAAGGACTCTAGGTTGAATTTAGAAAATTTAGAAGGATATTTGGGTAGGGTTTGGCTGAACCAAATGGATTTGGAGGTGAGATTTTGAGAGAAGGGGAAGTGCCCATTTATAAGAGGGGTGTGGGTCACATTAGGAAAAGATTAAAGTATTAATTGATTATACAATAATATTCAGTTTATAATGGCTCAAAATGAATTTTTTTCTAACATAAAGTGGTTATGGGTCGAAATCCTATCCACCAATAGGTTTATACAAGTTTAGGTTACCATTCTAACATTATCTTTTAGATTTAACTCTTAGTTAAATAGTTTAACTTTTACTGTATCTTCTTGTATTCTTACAGTATATGGTTAATAAACATACTATAAACTACTAAGATAACCTAATGTGGCTCATTAATGAAATATATAATATTATTTAATTCCTTTGGATGAACCATAGTTTTTTAGGTATATTACATCACCCAATAATATAGTTTTTGTTTTAAAAACTATTTTATGTCAATTTTGACACTATTTGGTATTTCTTTTCTGTTAAAATCATAATAGAATAATTACTTCAAAAAAATTGATTTAATGGACATTGACATGTAATATTGACTTATGAAATTAGTGTAATTCATCAAAATTCTCAAATTACATTTATTCTGTATTTATAATATCAATTATTTTAATCTTTTATTTATAAGGTAATTACGACATAATCATTATGTCATAAATAAATTTAATTATTTAATGTCTATACATTATAAATAAAATACAATTATTTAGGAAATGTTTTTATATATATATAATCAATATTTATAGTCAAATTTATTTTATGTATATCCCTATATTAAAAATGTTTTTGCTATGAGAATTTGAATTTAACACTTTTAACTCTTCTTTAAATTAAATAATAATAAATGTCCTAATCTAATCTATGCGGACCTAAAGGATCATATTTTATTCCTAAAGTTGTTTTTTGTCTTAATTACACTTATAAAATATAATTATTACATGTGTTCGGGTAATTATAATATCTTTTTTACCCTTAAATACCCTATTTACTTTTCACCGTGGTAAATAAAAGTCAAAAGTTACTATTAACCAGAAATAAATTTCATCTTATTGAACCAAATTTTACTTAATGAGGATAACCATGTCTCTTGTATTTTTTAAATTCAACTCACAGAATAGGTAAAATTATGTTTTATGAATATTTTCAAATGCTCCTAGAAGGTGGGTAAAAGACGGTAAAAGGTTCAATAAAATTTTCTATATCTAAAATTATTATAAAATGAGTCCAATAAATTAAATGGAACATATATAGGTATTATTTATCTATTTTTACCTAAAATAAGTTAAAATAAAATAACTAATTACTTAAATAAAAAGTCAGTGTTAAACAATAACGAAGTGTTTTTCACTATTCATCAAAAATTGAAAGTTTTCAAAACCATACAAAAAATTAAACCTAAGATAATTTTAATATTCAGAATAAAAAAATTGAAGCCTATTTTACCAAATTCGAAATATACAAGTTTCATTTATTAATTTAAAATAAATTTCCATTGTCAAAAACAAAAAGCGGGTTTTTGAAAAAGTAAAAACTATCAAAAGATTGACATGTGTTTATGTAAAATTTAATTGTGAAATTTATTATAATGACCAACATTGTTTTAAATGATAAAAATACAATATAATTATACATGAAAGAAATTAAAATGTATAATTTAACACTATAAATTAATCTTACTAAAAAAGTTTTTTTTCAGTTTAAATTTAGCAATTTTAACTATTCATACAAATATGAAAGTTATCAGAAAAACACAAAAAATTTATAAAAAATAAATTTTTATGTCCCTATTATAAAGAAGAATTTTATTTTTTCAAATTGAATACATAAAAGTGTCAAATATTTGATTAAAAAAAGGCCCTCCATTAAAAGATAGTAAAATTGATTTTTTAAAAAAAATATTACTTTTATCTAAAAAATGAATTTGTTCTTATATTATGTCTAAGAAACATATTATATGGATTATAAAATTTTATAGATTACATGAAATTTAAAATTCAGTTAACACTATTCATAACCGTGTTTTGAATGGCTAGTTTGGTAAGTTCTGGTGTGCTCAAACTCGGTGTTTATTTTTGCACAAGTTATTGAATTAATTTTAAGAGATTACGTAATATGAAATCATGGGGTATTACAATCTCCCCTCATTCAGTAAAATTCATCCCTACAATTTTAAACTATTCTTTGAAATTAAAAGGTTAAAAATATAAAATACCTTTTTGGAAACCCCACATTAGAAATTGGGTTAATAGAATTTTGTCTTAATAAGAGTAAAGGGAAATGAAAAAGTCACCACCAAATTATGATTTCGATTAGGATAACATTAGTGGAAATTAGAGACAAACAATTGGAAGGAAAACGTAAATATTTATTGGGGGTGATTGAGGTCATAAATAACAAACGAGTGTAATATTGAGGGCCACAAAGCCATCAATATATGATGATTTAAAATATCATCGGATCAAAAAAACATAAGGTATTAGGATAACACTTTTTTTTGTTTTAGGATCCCTCTCGAAAAGATTAAGAATTAGTTTATTCATAGAATAAGTGGAAGAGAAAAAATACTTGACAAGAAGAGTTTCATCCTTTAACTAATTCCTTCCACAAACTTATCCATCACTCTAAAATATAATAGAAATTCCAAAATATTCTATTTATTCTAATCGTATAAGGATTGAAAAAATGAATTTACATTCATTTGTCAGACTATTTAAAAAAATACTTTATACAAACTAGGATATCATGTAGGCCAATGGTAGGTGATGCCCCCTTGTCGTCCTTCAGTGGGGGGTTTAAGTCTTGTGGGCTTGTTAGACGCAGTGGGTTGTCACCTGACCTCCAGGTTGTCATTTTTATGAGAATACAAAAATAATCTCAAGAAATGATTTAACCTTAACAGTAGTATTAAATGTCAAACTTAATCGATTAAAACCTGTAGACTTATCCAAAATACTTCTGTCCAAACTAACAGTTCAACATTTATAAGGAAGGTAAACACAATAAAGATCATGTTTTCCACATAATAACATGTGAATACCTTCATCATGTATTCTTTTAAAACAGAGTGAAACCCTGAATTATCATATAACCATATTGATTACATTCATGCTCCCTTATTCTTTATAGAATACTGGATATACTCTTTATATCCAAAAATGTTGTAATCTCCAACAATGATGGAATATAAAAACAATTAATCAGGTGTAAGGCTATCAAGAATATCCAATATAATTTATCAAAATCAATCATATATTATTCCAAAATCACTAACTCAATATCAAAATCATATTAAGGTTTATCTTTCTCTCAACCAAATATTTTCCAAAAAGTTAGCCTTCCATTAAGTCACTTTTCTTGGTTCCACGAAATCTCAAGACCTTAATTAAATAGTACTCCAGTACAATCCTTATATACTCTTTAATTATTACAACACATATATCATTATTAAAATACTCAAATGGAACAATACTTTAATAACAACATAAGAACTCTTAATGATTCATCTTCATCTTCGGTAGCATTATAACTTGATTATTATCCAATATAAGCATTTGGGGTATACTCTGATGATTTGGAAATTGATTCACGTAGTGTCCCAACTCCTTGAAAATGAAGCATTGTACATTTGAAACCATTTTCTTTCCATTGAAATCACGTACTTGGTGTCCCTTTTCTCCACACTTATAACAAACTCCAATTACCTTCAATAATTTTCCAAGGTGTTTCTTTCCATAGTAATAACATATAAGAATATCCTTCTTTCCCTTATTCCCATTATCCACCTTTCTTTCTACCGTCCTTTTCTTCTTTGGCTTCCCTTCAAATCCATAGGACTCAGAGAATTCATCACTTATATTATTAACACTTGATACTATTTCTTCATATGATGATAATATGTGGGAGACTATTTCCTTTATAAATGTTGTCTTAATACTAGGAAAGATATGATCCATTTTACTCTTTAGATCATATGTATTGCTGGAGTTCTCATTCCTTCTATTGGGTGCCATTTCTAAACAATGGCATACACTAGGTCAGTTTATGAATCATAATTCATAAATCCAAACTTGTAAAATACATAACATAAATTTAACAGTTTATGGATATAATCCATAATCATAAAAATGTTTTCTTTGAGGAAGTATTTACTCCTAAATCCTTCATAATGGTTTGTAATGAAAATTTAAATTATCCTAAGCATATACCCTGAGAGTGTCATCACCAAGAGTGAAGTAAGTCCCTTTGTCATGCACCAGTTCATGTTCGAGTCTAAATCTAAGTGGTGTCTTCGGTTTTTACACCTAGGTACATCTATTCCAGAGCCGTCTCTACATTCTTGTATCCAGACAAGAATGTATTTCTTGAAAAACTCACAAAATCTCTACAGTACCAAAATTCTAGGAAGTTATTCTATACTAATCCTCAAAGTCTATCTTAGGGTATTGTTCTTTATTAAGAGTTTTTCTAAATCTAGCTTCCATGTTTTGTACTAAACATCCTTTAATTCCAACTGTAATTCCCAAAACCCAGTTACCCGGAGTTAGTACATTATTACATTACTTTGGCATGATACAAGGAATCATTTCCCAAAAGACTGATCAGTTTAGTAGCCTTGTAAGTACTAGATACATTCAAAAGTCATACATTACATAATGAAATAAAAACATCAATAGAATTTTGTGCCCTTTTGAACACACTTATATCCTTATCCTATCCTTCTAGGTCAACCAAAAAATACTTCTTCATATCTTGGGAAAAATAAAACATAGAAAGGGGTGAGATCAGATGCTCAGTAAGAATAAAAATATAGCAGAAACTTTCATAAATAAGCATAATGATTTAAGGAAATGTATAAGATTAAAACAAGGGTATTTTAAATGTAAATATCAGCATAATATGTAAAGGATAAAATAAAATAATTCAATTTACTTAATCACATGGATATTCAATTAGTCAAATAACCACATGAAATATCAATATCCACTTTCATAATGATGGAATGCATAATTCCAGATATCATAACCACGTAGTCAAGGCCTTGTGCAAATACTAAAAATTAGATTTCTTCAAGTCCTTCTGCCAATACACTAGTTTGTCTCATTAGACCTACTGATGCATCGAAGAGCTATAGAGGGCTCCACCCGTCACTTACTAAGTCTAATGTATTCCTCATATGAAAAGGTTTAAACCTAACATAAACATTCATATAAAAACTAGAATACAAAATGTCTACACATTATCCATAGACCATGAACGGTATAAAAATGACACATATACATTCAAATATATCACAAAACCTTCAATACAATATAGAATATTTGTATCATAATAAATCAACTTCAAAAAAGTGTAAAATATATTAAAGGATTTTGACATATATAAAATCAAAACTATTTGATAGAAATATATCTTTCTTTTTTAAAACCATTTAAAGTCACATAATTTAAAAAGTAAGAAATTTGATGACATTTTTGAATAAAACTGTTCCATACCACTTTAAATCTTTGGAAATGAATTATCATTTTAAAACATTTATGTCTATATAAATAAATCCTTAAAACCATTTTGAAAACATGGACATTAATGAGTGTTTTTTAGAAGAATAAATATTTAAAAAAATGAAAATGATGTTTTAGTCAAAGTGTAACTTAATAGAATAATTTTTGAAATGTATTTTATGAAACACAGACATGGATAATAAATATGTCTGAGAAAATACTGACACATAAAAAATCTCGGATAATAATGAGATTGAGGAATTAACCCTTACGTTGTAATTTCCTTTAGTAAAGGGTACGTTTAAACTTCTGTCTAAATATTTTATTATGTTATTAAACTATACTAGAACCATATTAATATTTATGATATCGTACATGATTCATTTATTACTTTATAATACCAATTTAATAATAATTTACATGTTAAATTAATATTTTGGGTAATAATCACTATCTTATCGTGCGTGTTTTAACTTGTTACTCTTAATTGTATCACTTAGATAATTATTTAAATACTTCCTGAATATTAAAAATTATTTATATATCATATATATTTAGAATATAAATATGTATAATAGACATATATATGAAATGTAAAACACTGTTTATGGAGATGGTAGGCCATACGTACGCCAAAACGTTGTTTCCATTTTCATATTGTATTGAATGGAACTAAGTGAATAAGAAATATATAATTATATAAATATATATATATATATAAAGTATCATTATTATGTCATATATTACATTATTATTAATTATATATATATATATAATCATCATTGAATGGTGAACATTGAAATGAATCTCATCGCGTCGTGGAGACGGTAATCCGTACTTACGCACGAGCGACAATATCATTATATTGATGTAGAAATCCTATGTAATTGGATGGTATATCATATATAAATAATCAGTGAATTTTTATATTTATTATTTAAATCATTTATAGTCATTATTATACTCATCCAATCAATGAAGTGTTTGAATAACAAACTACACCAAGACGTGGAGACAGTAATTTGTACATACGTACGTAAAGTGACTTTGTCATTTATAGATTGGATAGAACAATAAATATTGTTGTACCATTTTTATAATAACATCACATTATATATAATATACCGGAGTTATTATTTTATAATGGAAACAACAAATTAATAGGATGTGGAAGAAGAAAAGAACTTGAAAGAGGTGATGAAATATTAAACTCTTTTTTCAGGTTCTTCCTTTTGATTTGATCAAAATTTATGCATATGATGGATTTATGACCAAAGGAATGCCTCTATGGTGAAGGGAGGAATGTTTGGAGGATATTTGGGTAGGGTTTGGTTGAGCAAGATCGCTTTGGAGGTGTGATTTTGAGATAAGGGGATGTTCCCTTTTATAAGAGGGGTGAGGGTCACTTTAGGAAAAGATTAAATTATTAATTTATTACACAATCATATTCAGTTTATAATTGATCAAAATGAATTTATTTCGAGACATAGGTAGTTATGGGTCGAAATACTCTCAACAAATAGGTTTTAGACAAGTTTGGGTTACCATTTTAACCTTATCTTTTATATTTAACTCTTTGTTAAATAGTTTAACTTTTACACTATCTTCTTGTATTCTTACACTATATGGTAAATAAACATACAATAAACATCCAAGAGAACCTCAAGTGGTTAATTAATGACATATATAATATTATTTAATCCCTTTGGCCGAACCATAGATTTTTAGGAATATTATATCAACTAATAATATAGTTCTTGTTTTAAAAAGTATTTTATATCAATTCTGACACTATTTGGTATTTGTTTTATGTTAAAATTATAAAAGATTTATTACTTAGAAAAAAATTCATTGAATAAACCCTAACATGTCATATTAACCTATAAAATTAGTGTAATTCATCAAAATTCTCAAATTACATTTGTTTTAGTATTTATAATATCAATTTTTTTAATCTTTTATTAATAAAGTAATTTCTGCATCAACATTGTGTCATAAGTAAATTTAAATATTTATTATATAAAAATAATAAATAAAATAAAATTATTTAGGAAATAATTTAATCATTATAATGAATATTTTTAGTTGAATTTATCTTATGTATAACCCTATATTAAAAATGTTTTATTTATGAAAACATGAATTCAACACTTTTAACAGTTCATTAAATTAAATATTAATAAATGTCCTAATCTAATCCATGTGGACCTAAAGGATCATATCTTATTCCTAAGATTGTTTTTGTCCTAATTAACCTTATCCAATAGAATTAGGACATTTGTTAGGGTAATTATAATATCCTTTTTACATTTAATTACCCTGTTTACTTTTAACCGTGGTAAATAAAAGTCAAAAGTTACTATTCACCAGAAATTATTTAATCTTATTGAACCACATTATAAATACTAATGATAAAAATTTTCTTGGATTTTTGAAATTCAACTCACAAAAGCGGTAAAATTTTGTTTTATGCAAATTCTCAAATCCTCCTAGACGGTGGGTAAAAGACGAGAAAAAGTTCAATAAAATTTTATATATCTAAAATTATTATAAAATGAGTCCAATGAATTACATAGAAAATTTATAGGTATTATGTATCTATTTTTACATAAAATAAATTAAGATAAAATTGTAATTTACTTAAATAAAAAGTCGGTTTTAAACAATAACGTAGTGTTTTCACTATTCATCAAAAATGGAATGTTTTCAGAAAAATACCTAAAATTAAACCTAAGTTAATTTTGATATTCCAAATTCAAAAATGAATTCTATTTTACCAAATTAAAAACATAGAAGTTTCATTTTTTTAATTTTAAATTAATTTGCGTTGTCAAAACCAAAAAGCGGGTTTTTGAAAAAGTAAAAGCTTTCAAAAGATTGAAATTTTTTTTGTCAAATTAAAAAGTGAAATTAATTATAATGACAAGAATTTTATTAAATGATAAAAATATAATCTAATTATACTTAAAAATCATTCAAATGTATAATTTATAACTATAAACCATTTTGATTAAAAAATTTGTTTTCAGTTAAAATTTAGTAATTTTCTCTATTCACCCAAATATGAAATTTATCAGAAAAACACCAAAAATTTATCGAAACTAAATTTTTATACCCCGATTATAAAGAAGAATTATATTTTTTCAAACTGAATATATAAAAGTGTCACATATTGGATTTAAAAAAATGTTTCACCATTAAAAGGTGGTAAAATTTCATTTTTTGAAAAATACATCCTTTATCTGAAAAAATGAATTTGTTCTTATATTATGTCTAAGAAACACATAATATGGATTCTAAAATTTTAGAGAGTACATAAAATTAAAAATGCATTTAACACTATTCATAACAGATTTTTGAAGGGCTGGTTTGGTATGTTTTGGTGCGCTCAAACTTGGTGATGCGTGTTGCAGAAGTTATTGAATTACTTTCAAGAGATACCATACTATAAAATCATGGGGTGTAACAGGGAGTCCTTCATCAAGGATTATTTATCCACCATAGTAGACACTAGTTATCCCCCTAGTTTAGCTATCATATAATAGCTACCTCCCCCCCTTTGATCATTTTATCTTAGATGATGAAGAGGACATAGAATATGACCCTCCATTCTTTGAAGTGGGTGTGTACACCACTATTGATTGGTTAACATAGGTGAACCTTGGTACTGAGGGAGACACTAATAAGAAAAAAAGTATCCCTAAAGGATTAGTAGAAATATGTGGACTTTTTAAAATAGCATCATGATGTATTCTGTAAGATCTATGATGATATACTAGGGATATACCCTCTGGTTTTCATTCATCAACTTGACCTCCCAGGGATTCATCATTGGTTCAAACAACCACCTAAAAATGAACACCACTAATGATTAAATGGTCAAGGATAATGTTTATAAGATTATTGAAGCCCAATTTTTAAGGGAGATCTAGTACCCCAAGTGGATAGCCCACATTATCAGAGTCAGGAAGAAGAATTGGATGATCAGGGTCTACATCAACTTCTAAGACCTCTACCACCATTGTCTGAAGGATGATTTTCCCCTTCTAGTGACATAGCTACAGAATATTGCTACTTCTGGGTTCTAGTACCTATCTTTCATTGACATATAATATGGATATAATTGGATCTTGATGTCCCCAAAGGACGAGTAGTCCACCACCTTCAAGGAACCCCACGGAACATCCATGTACGAAGTAATTCTGTTAAAACTAAAGAATGATGGAGAAATTTACCAACAGACCATGCACCAAATTTTTAATCCAATCCTAGGGATGTTTGGTGGAGTGTATTATTATTAATTGGTGTTTAAATCCCACCAGTTTCAAGACCACCATTGGGATCATGAGAAAGTGTTCTTCTTCCTCCACTCCAAATTCTTGAAGATAAACCCCATGAAATGTTCATTTGTTGTTACCTATGGAAAATTAATTGGATTTATCATAAAATATAGAGGAATCAAGAAGGAACCCTAGAAAATCAATTCTATCAATTAAATAAATCCCCTAAGAATATTCTAGAGTTTTTAGGCCTCGAATACCAGTAATCCTATATACACTGATTTGTTACAAATCTGGCAACATGTTTAAACCCTTCTCAATGCTCATTAAAAAATGATCCATTTACCAATGTTATGATGAGTTATAAACTATTTTTGAGGATATCAAGCAGTACTTACTACAACCACAAGTTATAATTCCACTTCTATTAAGAAATCCTTTGTTCATTTATGTAACTCCTCTAGAATGGTCTCTTTGAACCCTTATTACCAAGAAAAACAAAAATTAAAGGGAAAACAACACATACTATCCTAGTAAAATGATAATTAACATGAAGAAAAGATATACCCCCCATATATAAGGGTTTATTCATTTTTATTTTTGCTGTACAGAATCTAAGACAATATTTATAGCATTATGACATAAAATGGGTATCCCGAGTAGGCCCAATAAAGTATGACCCCAAGAAACCCATATTGACAGGATTATTGGCACACCAGGTGGTAATACTCTAGTATTTCGACATTATATATTTCCCATGAATGTTTTTCAAAGTATAAAAACTAAAAGTATTCCTGGTCATACATCAATCCCTTGAAGTACTACCCCTAGATGTTGATTTACTAGATAAAGAAATTGCCTCAATGGACCAGCCTGTACCATGGTGTAAAATTCATTGCGGTGGTTCCTCTTAGATTTCAACTGGTATAAGTCTCAATGACCCAAATCCCAATAAGGTATGCCTAGTGATTAAATTGATCACTTTGATGCATGCCATGATTCTATACTTGTTGACATTTTCAGAAAGTTTTACTAACAATGAGGTAGAATACCAGACTCTAATTAGTAGTCTTTAGTTTTCCCTCGATATTGATGTTTCCTATTTACATATGAAGGGAGACTTTTATCTAGTCATAAAATGGATTAAGGGTTACTAAATCGTCATAAAATAAGAGCTTATGTCACTACTGAAATGTACCTGTCAACTGATGTCCCAACTACCTTCTTAGTCAAAGCTAACCCAAGTCCCTCAATCATAGAATGATCATGATAATTCTCTAAAAATCATAGTTTCATCCCTTGTAGAACATAAACCGGATGAACTGGTCATTCATGTGTCACACTAGAGGGTCATTGCCTCTGCCACCCAAGATAATGGAAACCAATAGTTGTGTTAGTTGGATACTGATACTTCTATTTGTGGGCCCTCAAATCCCCCCATTGCTAAGTAAATTCTTGGTTGAACTTATACCTTTGTTGAGTATCTCTAGTGTAGAATTTCCCCCATCAAATCGAGCCAACCATGGGAGAATCCTCCAGCATGAAGCATAGTTCACCGTCCAAAGTGGTGTATTCCCTTGAGGAACCCCTCTATAAGCATGGGTTCAGTGTAATTATCTTTCATTACATCTAAGTATCTGAGATACATCAGGTTATATAGTGCCCCGATCAAAGAATCATAGAGCTGATGTCAGCTTTTATACATTGGAAATATAAGGAATTAGATCCTAAAGGACCAATTAGTTTAGTAGTCATGGTAAACTAGATACATAGTTAATTTTTTTTTAAAAAAGACATAATTTAAATTATTATTAAAATTGAAAAGATAAAATAAAGAAATTAATTTCTTGGTGAATTTTTTTATCCCCCTTACTATTTCATTTCATATCGATCAAAAAATACTTTCTAGTATCCTAGGGAAAATAAAACATAAGAAATGGGTAAGCTCATATGACCAGTAAGGGTAATCATATAGAGGATTCTATGAATAAATATGGTATAATCAAAATGAAATGGTAAATAACTGAAAAAATGAAATTTTATCAATAACGTGAGAATAATATGGTAGGAATAAATGATGATAAATTAATTACTTATAAATAATCACATGATCAGAAAACATAACCATGTATATTATAACTAATTAAATAATCCCTTGGAATATCAATAACTGAATTCATAATGATGGAATCAATAATGTTGGATATCTAAAACATTCTCTGGAGGATTTGTGCTCATACGTATATTACCATCAAGTCCTTGTGCTAATAAATCAATATAATTGGGTAATTCATCTCCCAAAACTCCATCTAGTTTGTCTCATAAGACCCAATAATACATATAGGGGAGATAAAGGTCCCCTCCCTTCACGTAGAGTGTCTAATGAATTCCTTATATGAAAGGGTTAAAACATAATGCACATAATCATTCATATTTAAACTAGCATATGAAAGGTAAACCATCATGTTTAAAGTGAATAGTATCAACATAGTATATCCCTAGTCAAACTAATCATAAAACATGTGGAGAAATAATGCGGATGGTATCGTTAGAGTAAATCCACATAAAAGCATAAGTAACATAATAGTATATCTTATTAGATGGAAAATGATTTGGAAAGATCACTTGGAACACCCTTTGATGAAAAATAACCTTTCTTTGATAATCACCCTTCTTATTTTAAAATTATAAATCCATAAAATATTGTCAAAATACATTTCCTATAAATGTAAATTTTAGACTAAGAATTTATAGAATATTAGGGAAAAAGTTTTCTTCAAAATAACATTATTAAATTAAAAATTATGATTCAAATAAATGACAATCATTATGGAGGGTAATTCCATAGATGTTTTATATGTTATATAACAATCTTTTTGCACTTTCAAAAGGTTAGAAAAGAACCTCAGTCATAAAATGATAAGAATATTCCATTAAAAACATTTTTTTAAAATTTAAAAAAGGGTAAAAATGTTTTTAATATATAATTTGGATAATTTTAAAACAGTTTTGAATTTTTTTTATAAAACATGGTTTTAGAATAAAATTAATTTTTGACCCAAAACAATATATAGGTAGATTTTATTAAAACATTTTCTTAATAATATTAAGTACAAAAAAGTAAAAATGGTACTATAACTTTAAAATTTTCATTAATAAAAACATTATAATAAAATAAATATATGTTATCATATATATGTCAAATAATTCTTCCAAGGCAGGCTTAAGCAAAAAAATTCCACTAATTGTAAGATTTTAAAATAAAGGCTTACCATATTAATAACTTTTGTATCATAAGAACAATGAAAAAAAAAGAATTTAAATAAAACATTAAATAACATGAATATACATTATGTAACGACCCAAAGTTTCATTAATGGAAGATGCCTCTTGATCTTATTAAATGTCTCTTTATATAAAATGTTTTTATAAAATGTCAAATTCATTAGTTTTATGATATGAATTGTGACCGTTACTTTTGTATCTGTTGAATAGTGATCACATGATAAGTATAAATATAGCGCTTTAAAACATCAAATTTTACTTAGACAAAGGAAGTGATGGCCTCATCCAGTAGAATTTCCCCATATGAAGCCCATTTATCAGAGCTCGGAAAAGAGGTGGCATCCTTGGGCTTCGCTCTTGACCAAGCCCAAGCTGAGCTTCACCATGTCAAGCTCGAACAGGACTGTCTACGGGAGAAGTGGAAGTTGATAGAAATTACCACTCGAGTGATGTTATCCAAGCCACCCAAATAGTCTGTCACCATTGCACACCTTAACATTAGGCCTTATGCGGCTGTTTTAAAGGGTTATGTAACTAATCCATAGTACTATGTTCATGTACATTATTTTTGTTGTAAATAATAAATATAATATCTTGTCACTATTGATACATTGTAAATAGTTTTTAAAGTACAAATGGTGTTTTTAATTATTATTTAACTGAGAAATATATTTTATTAATTTAAGGGATTTTTGAATGAAATAATATTTTATTAAAATATTATTATTATTAATAGATTAATTTTATTATAAATGATCGTGTAATTGTATGAATGCAATTATAATTTTTATTAATGTTTGAAAGCCATTTTTGTCAAAACCCGTGAATTTTTTATAAATGTCGGTTTTTTATTTTAAAAGTGAAAATTAACATATTTAGAAAATTATTTAGATAAAATAAATGTTATTTTTTCAATCATGATGTCTAAATTATCCAACGGTGAATTTTTCATAATTTTCGGAGACAGAAAAAGTTTTGAGTAAAATTTAAATACCGTTTAATATATAATGTGTTTTATGAGATCATAATGACCCAATAGGGATGTAATGAAATAAAATAATATTTATTTTCGGCAAATATATGTTTTAACATTAAAATAATGTGATTTTAGGTTTGTTTTCATTACTTTTCAAAGCATTAATGGACCCCTCAAGACTTATTAAACACCTTGTCTTTTTAAATTACTTTCCATGGGAGTGTGACTCAACTCCACATAAGAAACCATAATATTTTAAGAAGTTCGGACCGTGAAGTTATAAAATATTATTTTCCTCTTCCCTTTACTAAAAACCATGGGCAAAAACCATGGGATGGATTGTGTTTTGGATTAATTTAATATAACGGGTCCCAATCTTAAATAATAAACAATTCCCTCACCTTTCCTATATAAACCCACCCAATCTCCCACATCATCCTCACTCAAAGCCTTTGGAGATCATCCAAACTCTAACCTACTCTCTCTAGAATCCTCCAACGGTTCCCCAAGCCTCCAAGAAGCCTCTCACAAGTCTCTCTCTAGCCTTTGGAAGCACACTTCCAAGTTAGGGTTTTTTTTTTCTTTTCTCATTTTGTCCACCTTTCTTTAAGTTTTTTGCTATTTAATTTGAATTATGAATGACGGGGTATGGTTTCTCACCTCCTTAATACTTCCCTATTTATGTTTGAATGATGGTAGACCCTTTCTCTGTCATTAAATTCCTTCCATGTACACCCGTTACTATGCCGAAATTCTGAAAGGAACCTCTCTCTCCTCTTTTACATTCAAGAAATACTTTTGTATCATGAATCTAAATTCCATTAAAATTGTTGGGGCATGTATCTATATGACCTCCTCGCTTTGCATTACATGTAAATATGATTAGGAACCCCTTTCTCTCTCATCATATAATTTTATGAATTCTTATGTCACGCTGTTACGCTGCCGAAATCGCACCGATTTTCTAAGCCAATGTCATTGTGTAGTGAATACCATTACCATTTCTCCATCAAGGGTATTCACCATTATGTACATTTACTTATTGATTGTAAAGTTTCATGTATGAATTCCTCATTCCTTTATCATGGAATAATTGATTATGTTTTATGAATGCATGTTTTATGATCCATGTGGCACACTAATGCATGAAATGAGATGTTTAAGAAGGGTTCATCCTTATAGCGCTCCAATGCATTGGGTAAAGCATAGTATCATGATACGTCATGTGAAGTGAGTGTTGAATCATGCTAATTCAAGTGCAACGATGGTTTACTCGTGCTTTAGGTGCAATGAGGATTTACTCATGCTCCATGTGCAATGAGCCTGGGCTCATGCTAATTCCATGTTAAGTGTTGTTGCCACATTTCCATGTTATGATTATCATTCATTATCATGCCTTTATGTTCATGTTTTTATTATTCTCTATTGATATGCCTATTTCCTACCATGTATTGTACTCCTCATGTTATTCCATGTGTACTCCCTTTCTGGGCTTTATAGCTCACCCTTTTCTTATGCACGTCCTCAGGTTATCCCATGCAATGCTAAGTACCAAGGAATGTAGTGGTCATGTAAAGGATTTTTTCAATAATGATGTTGTATTTCAAGTTTTAAGTTTTTATGTAATGATCCTAAGCCCTAAAGACACTAAACCTCTCGATCTTCTTTATTGTATCAAGTGAACTTTTATGTAATAAATCATGTATAAGTTGTAATAAAAAGCAGGGTTGTCATAAATTAATTCATAATATAAAATACAAAAATGGTAGTATATACACCACAAAAATAAATAAGTGATGAATATGGTGTATGTCTTATAGAAGTAAATGTGAGACGAGAAACCATTAACTTGAGTCGAAATCGTCACATACATTATTCATCTTCCTGAATAATAAATTTATGTTATGTATTTATCATTTTAATAACCTTTTAAAATTTTATTGTTCCTTTTATTTCACTTGTTTTCATGTTATATATTATTACTTAATAAATTAATTTTATGTCAGATGTTTCGATGATATTTGTCTTATGTGTCAAAAAATGACTTATAGTCGGTAAACTATTGTCAAAGAGGACAATATTTAAACATTTAAATAATATAATCAGGAAATAATTATCATATTTACACATTAATAATAGTCTTAATTCCAATTGTGAAACACATTTATGAAAAATTAACTATGTAACATTCATGCACATGGTACGTCATACATATTCCTAAGTAACATTTCAATTTTCAAGGGTCAAAATGGAAAGATTTTAAACAATATTTTATATTTTAAAAATTATAATAATATCACAAAAAATCACTAAATACACTTATTTATATAATCCATGTGTTTTGGTGATGAAAATAGATTTTCATTGCTCTGTGAAGATGCTAATCCATATATCCATGAACGACATTATCATTTTTCAGTTGAAGAAATAAAATGATATATTAACATTATAGATTGATAAATATGTAAATAATATCATACATATTTATTTTATATCACATTTAATCATTAAATATATTCTTATCACATTCCATTTCAAACATTAGTGAATGAGAAATCACATCCCTTCATGAGGCGGTAAACCATACACACAAATGATGATTTTTAACCCATTTGATGGAAGTGGGGGTGGTTGTAGGTCATGAACATGGAATAAAAAAATATCATCATATTTTAGATACTATTTTTATTATATAATCATACATTAATAATAATTTAATGGTATTAAAGATTAAATAAAACAAAAATGCATTGTTAGGAATTTTACCTCCTCAGAGGCCACCTCTTTAGGATTATACCTAAAGTATTCACCTAATGGATTTATAAAAAAATGGATTCTATGATGAGATTATATAAGTTTTAAAGTGAATTGGAAAGGTATTTTCATAATTTAAATAGTTTTAATGTGTGGATATTAAAGGAGAGGGTGGCCTTTTTTATGTGAGGTGAGTGAAACACTAGTAATTGTTTAAATTAAAAAGGTGTACCCGTGTTTCTGACATGCCAAAAGGCACCCAAATGGATTATTATCAATAATTATACATGATATGGTATATAAATAGGCCTAAAATATATTTTAGACATGTTTTTTGGGAATTTGTACCATTATATTTTTTTAATCCCCAATAAATCAAATTTTACATTAATCAAGGTAATTATTTTTTTCTATTTTCACTATTAATTTTGGTAAGAAAATTGGTTTTTAATTATTAGTTAATTTAAATTATTATAAATTAAAATATTGAATCCATTTTTCTCAATTCTATTCACATAATCAAAAAAAATTTAGTTTAAAATTAATCTCACAGACACGACGAGAAAGTAGGTTTTCAAAGTGAAAATGTTAAAATGTTTGGATCCCTAAAATATTTCACATAAGAATGGACCCTAATAATAACAGTTCTTTGAAACATTATCCAACCTACCATCCTATAAAAAGTCCCCAAAATACTTATGATGAAATTTTGAGATAGGCTTTGTTTTTCAAACATGGTCAATGGTTGACCCTCATTTTCTTATCCCCACCATTAGTAAAATGATAATGGATTCCATGTTTTGAACATGGTGAATAGTTATCCTTAACCATAACACCACACCTTTTGAATTCCAGATACTAGGAATCTTATGTAATGCTCCTCAACACCCCCCCCCCTTCAGGTAAAATTCAATGCATATGGTACTACCCCCTTCGCACAATAGTGCATTTTGAGAAAGAAAGATGGCTATTCAAAGAGCCCCATTCTCTAGCCAAAACATTATCACTTAAGAAAATAATGGTAGTAAATAAAAAAATCATAAACCCCTAGTGTTAGAACAATTTCTATTACTCTCATATAAATGAGTAATCATATATTTTTCACTTTTTCCCACACCGATCACGACTCACATTGGATTAGGTATTCATGGTTGGTTTCCTTGTTATGATGATCAGAGATAAAACAAAACAAAAATATTTTAAAATACCCAGGGTTTTTAAAAAAACAATACAATTTTTATGAGGTCCATCTACAAATTTTATCTAATCCTTTATTTAAGTATATGATAAGATTATCTAAGGATCATCCCTAGTAACTGAGTCCTTGAGATCATCCAAACTCTGTTTAGTAGCCTCCATAGTCCAATTTTACTCCTCTAGATAGGAATTCTACTCATCTATAATTGAATAAACTTAGTAATACCTGATTCACACCCGATAATATTCCCCTTTTAACTTATCCAATATATATTATTCCTATACTTCCTTATCCTCATACACTACAAACTGAGCCCTCATTTTACTGAGGATATATTCTTGAGAACTGATGAAGGATGTGTACACTTACACTCACTCCTACATATGAGAAATATCATCCTCAACTACTTGAAGTGACTTAGTTCCCATATCATTGTTCTTCTTCTGGAAAATTTCAAAAAAAATCCACGCAACAAGAACCCACTCAATGAGGAAGTCCCAAGATAGTTCATGGAGGCCTCTATAATCCATCTCTCTTATCCCTAAGATGACTAACCAATGATGGAGAGATCCAATATAGTTTTCATATCATCTACTAGAGTGAGAGTGATGATATTTTTTACCCTCCCCTATGCCTTGCATTGGATGATGTGGTTATCCTCAGAAACATCTAAGCTGGAATCCTTGAAGTCCTTTGGTTGAAGAGGCTTGTACAAAGGAAGACCATGCACATGTTATTGGATGGGTCATCTATAAGAAATTACCCAAGTAGGTTGAACACTAATTCCATGGTAAGTATATACTCACTAGACCCCTCACCTACAATGGAACCCCAACTACCTCCTTTGGAGCCCTAAGGTAGGCTAAACCATTACATCCTATTCAACTCCCACTATCGGTGGAATGATATTGACCACCTTTGTTGAGGCCTCATCTCTAATAGTCATCACTAATAGCTCTTCCAAAATAGGTGCAGTCATTGTATCCTCCAAGAACATCTCATTTTTCTGAATTATTTCCATATTCTCTATTGAATATTTCACTCTATAAGCCTCCTCTTGTGGATCTTATATAGTATGATCATCCAACAAAGACTCCTTGATAACCTTTTTCAAAGGCACAACCTCATCTTCCATTACTTCCCTAGGCTCAAGACCGTCATAATTGGTTGTTCTCTAAAGATTGTTCGAGATGCTATTTAAAAAACATGCTTAGTTGACTATGAATTACGAAAGGAAAATGAAAAGTAAATGGTAAAAATTTGAAAGGGGTTAAAAGAATTGTAAAAACAATCATGAAACTCAAAATGTCAATTGGAAATACCCCCCAACAAATGGTGTTCCACCATTAGTCATCAACTCAATTGTAGGAACCACTTAAATCGACAGTAGGCCACCTATGACTATGACATCAAGATGACTCCCTACACCCTCCCACTCAAGGTTTGGTGATCCATCATCGATTGATAGAGGTTTATTACAAACCTCCCATTCAGCTGTGCTCACTGATATTTTCACAAGTGAAAATGTATTTCATAAGAAATATTATGAATTTCTTTTTATCCAATACATACATGATCAGATGATTTACTTAAATAATGATAGGACCTATATCCCTAGGAGAGACAGGATAGGTATATCTTTCCTAATAATCCACCTCCTACCCCTATTATTGAGACATTCATGTAGCTAACTCACTTTCTGAGAGATCTAGGGTAGAAATAATTCCTTGAAACACCTTCAAATAGATGTTAAGGGGACACATAGTGCCACAAGAGTAGACTAGGTCTTACAACTCATTCATGTATTGGTCTGACACATCATGGGGGACATATAAGCCTACCCTTTCATTACTCAACCCGGTGAGGAATATCCCTTAGATTTGAGACACACTAAAATACAATGAATAGTGGTGATTTTTTTGTTTAAATAATATCCTTACCTCATATGATGAGCATGATATTACCCATGTATGATTATCATGGGATTACACTACACTCCTTCTATGGGACCCTTATATTGACACCCCCATAAAACATTAACAAATAATCCACACACCATTCCTCATTTATGATCCTTCCATGACATGAGAATCCTTACCACATGATGTTAAACTATATGGACCGGTCATTCCATATGACCTTAAACAGATTCATCAAACCTTGTGGGTTTTGAACCTACTGTCTGAAATGGGGTATGTATGATACCACCCTAAGGTTCAATACGGACACCCCAATATCACCACACAAATCCCGAATGTGAAGTATTCACCCTAGGGATACACTTAACAAAATAAAAAGTGTAGAATATCCCCCTCCCTAAGGACACATGTAACCAAATCCTAAGTGTGGAATCTTCCCCCCTTAGGGAAACACTTAACCAAATCCTAGGTGTGGAATATTCTCCCATAGGCACACACATAACCAAATACTATTTTTTAAATATTCCCCACAAGGGAAACACTACACAAGATATTAATTTTCAAATCCAATCCCCCCCCTGAGACTCACATTACCAAACCCCCCAAAGTGTGAAATATTCCCTCTTTTAGACACAGTTCACCAAATTACATTTGTGAAATATCCCCTCCGCTTGTGTACACACTTAAAAAACACAAGTGTGAATTCTTCCCATCTGGGGACACACTCCACCAAATTTGGAGGGTGAAATCCCCCCTCGGAACACACATAACCAGACCCCCAAGTGTAAAATCTTCCACCATGAGGACACACTCCACCAAATCCCATGTGTAAAATCTCTCCCCCAGGGACACACATAACCAGACCCCAAGTGTGATCATATTCCCCCTTGTGGACACACTTAACTACCCAAATTTCCCAATAAGATATTATATTTGTAACCAATCCATCTCTAGAAGACATTAAACGTGTGACCTAATCCAGAATCCCTACCTAATAAAATAAACATAAGGTATCAAAGGAAAAAATCCTTATAAGACTTATTCCCCAGACGTCAACTACCTCTTGACCAATTAAATACGCCATAGGTTTTTCACCGATAATGCCTCATATGAGATGCCTCATACATAAAATGGATAATAATTTATAGTTGATAAATAAACCCAACATCTTGAAGTGCCCAGACATTTGTAATATTACTGTCTACTCTGTTTGAGGTTCTCTACCTTATCAAGATAGAAGTAGTGTAATTAACTTTTATCCACCTCGAGATGGAACCTGGATTGGGCTTATTGAACGTGACTTAAATCTATGATGGAGACCTGGGCTAGGAAAAAAGCTCCAAGGAGGAATCCATGTAATGTCGAATAGGAATCCCATTATTAGTTTTCAATTAAGGTTCCTACATATCTAATTAATGTGATGGAAGCCACTTTCCTTTGGAAATGGATAATGCATGGAAGATGAATGTGTGATGTGTAGCCCCGACAGAAAGCATCTGAATCAAAAATGGTGAACCTTATTTGAAGACCTTATCCTTTATATATAGGGACTAGTTACATTAGGGAACAAAAAAATTTAAATTTAATTGGATCTAGATATTCAATGTTAGATTCCACCAAGAAACACATGGTCCCTACATAGAACTCTCCTGTCAATTGGGGAAAATAAAATTGGGCATCATTAGTCTATGAGTTTGTATATATGAAATCCTTATCTTCTTAAGAAATAATGGACTACATTGGGGAATTGAGAATTAATTTTACTGTATCTATACTAATGTATGATTCCACACACTCTAGTATACTCAATCTAATTGAAACAGGTGACATAGAATCTATAGGGATAGGTGATAGGGGAATGTTATCATGGAAATCACATGAGACTATAATCCTACCTTGATAGCCACACTTCCTTCATTTATTGGGAACCCAAAACTATTTTCACCCTCTGAGCTCATTTAGAGGAATGTTATTAATTTCCTTGTTCAATTATACAATAAATAAGGGGTTTTTACACCCTAGGATGTGGACCACCAAGATCTTGGGTTATCAGTTTCTCAAAGAAACAGTTTCCCCCAAGGACCGCGCAGTGGGAAACCTCCCCCTGTTCCAATGGAGAACCATTTCAGGGGCCTCTACTTGGAGTACTCTAATAGAAACATCCACTATGCTAAGGATATATGTAATTTTCGAGCTATACATATAGATAACACAGCTTTGGAGCCACCTAGGAGGGATCCCACCACACTATGTTAGAGGAACATCGTCTGGTACCATAGATCTATGAGTGGGTTTACTTCATCCCCACTCCACCATCCCCTTCCTAGAACACATTGTGCCAATTCCAGGGGAAGGCCCATAATAGTTCCTGACTAGAGTCATATTAGGTAGCACAAGTTTCCCCTACCACTTCTAGTGTATCCCACTATATCCCCACAACTGAACAATAGGGATCCATCTTCACCCACCGAGGATTGACACCTCATCCACCTCTCATGCAGTTCTGGTTGAATCTATCAATATCTAGAACAATAGGTATCCATTACAGGCTATCCCATGACGATGAATACTAATGAAGGGTTCCTCCTTGCACCACCACTAACGAGTGTGGAGGTTTTACCCATGATCAAAACAATTCCTAATCTGAAGAAACATCTCTGGATAAGAGATAAAACACTAAACATGGGGGGTCCCACCCATGGAATAGTTCACATAAAACATGGGGGACCCAAATTAATAACTATAACACTCTATTATAGAATTTATACATCATCAAAGGTAACTCGCTAAGAATAATTATGTCACAATTTACCTATTATACTCTAAATAAATGAATGAGTAGATAAAGGAACCTTCACCACTGATGCCAGAGATAGGGGAAATCCAATCAATTGAAGCTTTTAATACTACAAGACAAATTACATGAGGTATGTTGGAACCAAAATATGTGCAGAGGAAAAGGATGAAAAGGGAAAACCAATTCCAAATAGGTGGACTCACAATGTCTGTTCATAGATCCCCTTAGCACCGCGACATTTGTAAAGCCCCGTAGAACTATGGTCGGGGCAAAGTCAATGTCCCTCGGCAGTTTCCACAAAGTAAAGAGGTGGGAGGATCCATGGTTATGACTCATTTGACTAGGAGCTCTGCACCATGGAGGGAGCCAAATAAACCTCTGTGAGCCTGTTGAACTTAACAAAAGCCTCCACGAGTGTCATGATGTGAGCTGAGGAGAGCTCCATGCCAAGGAGGGGATGACGGTCGACTTCACAGTTTTGAAGAACTTGATGAAATATGCGGCCGATCCCTGAGTGACACATGGCTTTGCAATGAGCCATCTCTGCTTAATGCTGCCCCTCACCTATAAATACCAGGCTCCCCTTGGACCCAAAGGATAGAAACTCGAACCTTTCTCATTCATATCACTCAAATAATGAGGCGCCCTTTTCTCTGTGAAACCGCAAGAAAAATGAGCTCTTCAAGGTAATTGAGCTTCATGAAGCACCTTTCCTTTGGCTCAGACACAACCCATCTTCATGTAGGGATTACCTTCATCGAACCCAAGCGCCATCATGAAGGAAGGAGATCCTAAAGGGGACCTAGGTCTTTTTAAAGCACTAATTCTTCCCAAAGTACCCTCCATACACATGTGAACCATATGCCAAGGTAGGATCATTATGCATCGCGATGCACATTTCTTCGTAGTGCTATGATTTGCAAGGTAACATTGCTTCACGAATCCCAACTCTACGAAATCATTTCTACTTCACGAACAACCCATCAAACTCATGTATACTCCATCCCTAGGCTTGGCCACTCCACTTTACATAGAAAACCCCATCGCGAGCATCTCTACTCTGCGGGGAACCAGAGCTTCGTAAGACCAATTCCTATTAACCTCTTTGCTTTGAAAACACCTCTCCCGTATGACCTTCTAGTTTTGTACGATGTGACTTCATGGTCTCTTGGGTGGTGCTAAACATTGTCTTGATAACCCTCATGCTTCTTCACATAGGCACGCTAACGACTATTTCTTCTTCATATATCCACTCTAATGTGATCCCCTCAATGGATCACTCCACGAAACCCCAACAACACTGCATTTCCAGTTCCTTCCCTACACAAAGGGTTAAATCATGATAGTTATATAAGTCATATGGGTGTAGAGTGATCCCACCTCCTATGAGCTATAGGACATTAAAATTGCAGGCACCATCATCCTCAATACATGAAATTAAATTTTGGCCTCTCCCCATGCCTTATACACAGGGTATCCTGCCTCAAACATTCTCCATTCCTTCTTGTCTCCACAAGAGTGTGATCTCCCTCACATGGAATGAGATCCTCTCTTCTGGAGCAGCATCTATCCATGGGGAAGAGAAACCATCTTGGTGTAAGCCCCTATCCTTTCATGCATGAGGCAGAATCCCTACTCCTCCTCTCATATTCTGTGCCCAATATAAGAAATGAGAGGGTCACATGGACCTCTGTTACCCCATCCTTCTCCCTCTAGGATTTATCGCCAACGGGCCTCCATCTTGTAGTAAGTCGCAATCTCCATATCCCTAGGAATCTAACAATGAAAAATCCCCTGTTTATTATTTGGGATGCTAAGAACGCATAATCCCATGTCTCCTATCTGGGACGCTAACCATGCATAAGACCATGTTTTCTATTTGGTCCACTAACCACATGTAATCCCCACATCACTTCCTGCTTACACAACTTTTGCGATGTGATCTCTAGGTATTTGTTTCCTTTTGATTCTAACATAAAGAATTAATCTCATGGGCTTAGAGTAAGCATTAACCATGACATACTTCCTAGGTAGCCCTAGAGAATAATCCCTAATCAACTATTCCAAACTATGTGAACGTAGATCATTTCCCCTTTCTAAGAAAGGTACATAAGAAGCCTCACTATGTTTCAAGACCAACACCTATTTGTCTTAACCCCCTTCACATCGTTTCATACTCATCCAACATGACATTAAACAGCATCCCCCATTTTGAACTATGTGGACTTTGATCCTTGTCTCCTAGGAAAGGTACGTAGAAAGCCTTTATGAGGTTCAATCCCCACACCGATTGGTCTCGACCACTTCACGTCAGTTCACCCTCATCCTACAAGATGTTAAACTGTATGTCCCCGTTTTACCACATGATCATAAAACATACCCATCTAAACAACATGGGATTTGATCCCAATCTTCTAGATAGGGTATGTAGGAAGCCTCCATGAGGTTCAACCACAATCGACGATAAGCCATTGTGGGCCCCATCCAATGATAATCTATTTTTCTCCATCCAGTTTCAAGCCATTGGAAACTCAAACAGCAGAAATACATTGTAACCCCATCCAGTGGTAAGCCGTCATGATCCCCATTCAGTAGTAAGCTTTTGTAGCGCCCATCCAACAGTAAGCCATTGTAGCCCCCCACCAATGCTAAGATGTTGTAGTTTGCTATAGATGGTAAGAAATTGTAGTCCTATATTGGGACCCACATCTCTAGTCTGCCCCATGGGAATCAGACTAACCCTTGGGGGTGAAAGCCATGCGTAATCCATAACATCATTTTTGGGTCTTAACCCTCTATGCACAACCCAATTCCATCCCCCATCCTGAACTATGTGGACTTTTATTCCCTTCCACATGGATACATGGGAAGACTCCCTGAAGTTTAATCCCATCATCCATGTCTCATCCTGGCCTCTGCCTAGATCCTTTGTGTTTTGGGAAGATCATGCCCTAACCTGAAGGATCTATTTCCTTCATGTCCCATCCATGCCTCCATTCTCATGGTTCGCCTCCTTAGGTGTCCCATTGCCCCACCGAACTACATAGACATTGATTACCTTCCATAGGAATACATAGAATGTATGATCAAGGATCAAGACCAACATCATCGTTGTCCTCTTTTCAATTCCATATCATTCTCCATCCACTACTCTCAACAATCCATATTCATCTTGATCTTTACCCAGGCTGTCACATCTCGATGAGATCATGTCACCCACTTTCTCACTTCTCCTAGCATCAATCGGGTAAACAACCACGTGTTAGCCCCAGCATCAGTGTTCCATCCTTGGGTTGCACCCATCTGATCCACTCTTATCGATGTTCTGATCTATCCGATCTATCTCAGCTAGATGATAAACTCACGGTATGCACTATGTTAAACATGGTAAGATGAGGAAAACATCAGAGACATGCTCATGGAATATAATCCTTCACACATTATGTGGGACACCTCGGGATTCTGTGCCCTCTAGAATCCCTATCATAAGGGGAATAAACCAAGACACACCAGTGTTCCAGTGTCCAGACATGCCAGTGATACCCAAAAGGACTACTCCCCCGACCGATGATTGGTTCCCTAAAATGACCCCTTATAATTTCCAGACAAGTGCAGCGCCATTATCTAGTGTCTATGAAGACATGGAAATAGGAAGAGTATGAAGAAAAATTTCTTCTGTCTATGTTGGAGACCCAGACTAGGTAATGGGATCTGAGGAGGATTCCACATAAGGATTGACTGACATCCCATCATCCCATTTTGATCAAGGAGAAAAAGTACCTGAATAAGCGATGGATGATGCCCACCTTTGGAAAGCAGAAATGCGAGGAAACAATCAGTGTGTCCTCGACAGATGGATGTGCACCCCGACAAAAGCATTGTAATCAAGGTGCCTAAATCCCTCAATTGATACTTGGAGTTAGAGAACATCATAACCTATTTCCAAGGACTCTCAGTTCAAATCGTAACATCCACCACCTGATTCCCTCCTCTCCACCCCCCAATATAATTTTATTAGATTTAAGGATCTATGTTGATGCCCCCAAATTATGGTGAGCACTCCAATGAAAGTCAAAGGGATAATTTCTCCCTCACACATGAGTAAGTGGTAAATATGCTATTGTACATGGATATGGTCTTGAATCTTGATACTCCCTTGAAAAACATTCCAACATGTTGTGGATATTTGATCCATGTGGTCCACCACTCCTAGAAAACGAGCAAAAAATAGGTATGAATAATTGCATCCACCCTTAAATTTTCCAATTAAAATCATGGATTCAGAAAATTAGGAGAAGGACTATCCCCCTGGTATAGAATAAGAGGACTTGTGGGAACTTATATACACATAATAGATGTTAATCAAGTTCTGGTCACCATCATCTCTATATTTTTTTCATACTGGATTCCCCCACTGAGGACTAGATAGTTTTTTTTCACTATAATATCTATAATATGGTTCATCACCATCAAGACCATCAGCTGAGCTACCCAGTGAGCCACAAGCACCTCAATACCATTCACCAGTAGTGTAAGAAGGTTGAGATCATAGTGATACCAGTAGCATAGAGTCCTAAATCATATTTCTACAATTAAAATCTTCAGAAAACATATAATAAGATCCTCAAAATGTTTTTTAAATAATGAAAGAGGTGACTCAACATGCACAGATCTGAGGCTCGGGTGGAATCCTTCCCTCAATTTCATCCCCATATTAGGGAAATGTTAGGACATTCAATCTAGACATTCAACCGATTACGTAGGTTCCTATCAAAATAATTCCACAGTTAAAGTCTTTACCACCAACCCACCATAGGATAATAGAAATAGGGCATCCAACATAGGTAATAATAAGGAAAATCTACCTCAAGGGATGATACAATATCAAGAAAACCCCCGACGGGCACAAAAAATCATCATCATAGATAGAAACTGGGCCTAAGAAGTCACCCAAATTATTTTTTTAATTTAATTTATATATTAAAAAATTTAAGATACATGTTGATCCCTCCAAACAATATGAGGTCACACCAAATTTTGGCCCTGACCCCAGGATAAATTCCTTTATTCATGAATGTGTGAAGTATAAAAATATCACCAATGATTTGAACACCGATAAGTTCTTGGACCTTTAAAATATCATAAGGGACCCAATATCTCCTCTAGTGGGGAACCCTATCCTCCTCATCTAATTTATCTAAATTGGACATTGTGGCCATGTGTTCATGGTCAGGGTTGAAATTTGGGTCTATAACAAAAAACTGTGATATGAGTCACCCACCCATCTTGAGTTGCACGATTATCCACCTTAGGATATTTTTTTTCATATCCCCATGTCTATAGGCCTATCATTGCATTGGTGGACATAAATTCTTGCTAAGATGATATGTTAGATACTCTTATCACCCTTCTTGATGCTCTAGATATGTGATAGATTTGAATTTTTCTTGATGGAAATTCATACCAAATATGAGTGGATCATGTTTGAGTGGACCTTGATTTTAATAATACTAGATTTACCATGATTAAAGGGGCAGGTGACCCACTATAGTATTTTGACCATTTCTCCTGGAGGTGTGGTGCAATTTTGGGGACTCCAAAATAGTAGGAGGACAGCATTCTCCGATTCTATGTCCAAAATTTAGAAGGACCTGCATTCATCTAGTACAGTTGTCTTTCCACTGGGTCTCCTATCAGTTTGTAGGACCCTCATAGATATATCCTCTACAAGTTCAACACCACATCACAAAATACAATATTTGGTGAACTCTTCAAATGAAAATAGAGACATGATGATAGATTCGCCAAATTTATTTCCCAATGGAAGGGACTCACATATTTTCTTAACATGACACTTTCCATAGAACAGTTTGATATGATGTGTGTATAGAAAGGATTATCATGAACTACTACTTCAAGGTTGTGTAGGTTTCAGGGTACTTCATTATCACAAAAGAAAACGTAATTCTAATGTTTCCAAAATCCAAGACCCATAGGGAGGCTAAAATCACTATCCACATTGATCATTTCTCTTATCACGGGATCCTTAGACACACCATCCCTGAATTATTTTTATTCAATGATTTTATCTAGTACAAAGTAGATCATGGTTTAGTCTTATTAGGAAACATACTAGAATAGGTGGAATGTGTCTCCTCTAACCCCAAAAGTGATAGTGAATACTCAGGTGAGTAGAAACATATTACAAGACACATGAAACAAAATTACTATGACTGGTTGGCTTGTAAGATAGTTAACCATACCCATGGTATCATTTATTCCCACTTGAGTAAGATATATCTTTTTATGGTTATCACTCCTACCCTAACAATTTTATCTAAATCTATGCCCTAGAATTACCTATTTATGAATAATAGTTGTCACTGATATAATGGAAATTCGAGTCCCCCCTCGGTTCCACAGCTAGCTCTCAGCCGTAGTGAATCCATGCCTCTCTATTTGAGAAATATGGTCAGGGTATGCCCATTTATGGATTATTACACTGATGATAATCATGAATAAACCTCCATAAATGTTGTTGAATTAATGTACAACTAAAAATTACCCAAAATGAGTAATTCTATGTAGACCCCTTGAGCATCTCCAAACAACATCATTGAAGGAGATCTAAAGAACACAATTGAAGATGAAATGTTTAGGTTAATACTTAAAATAAGGTTATCGATGTTACTAAAACTTCACATAAATCTATATATGTAGCTTATAAAGACCATTCCTCCTATCCTACTATACTATTAATTACTCCAAAAACGATTGTATTGGTTGATTGAATGGCTTAGCCTCAACCACATCCTGATCAGCCACATCCATCTAAGGCCTGAACTCAGTCAACCGGCACATCACCATTGGTTATTTAGAGTATAACATAATTCAAGTAGCATAATATCACATGTACTACTCAATCCCTAGTGGTTCATCCAATGAAACCTTTCCATCATACCCATGTATATTTCAAAACATGAGGCACTCTTGATATGAAAGGAAATGTAGTAGGTCCTTTCCAAATACTTTAAGATCCCAATTTAGTATGAGGATAATGTTGCTAATATTGAGGACTACTTCACATAGGAGGATAATCATGAATAATGATGATCCATTATCTCATTTTGTAGAGAATACGAGGGTGTCACCATTTGGGGGAACATACACCCACTATATATCATAGGTTAATTCAACGAAATGGATATCCTCCAATTACTAGTGGATATTGGATCCAATATCAACCTCATCATGATATAGATGATCTATAAGGTGGGACTTAATAAATCATATTTGACTCCCTCTAACCTGACAATTCAGGGGTATTAAAAGACTGAGAATAAATCATGTGGTAAGATCCAAATATAGTCTCAATTCATTGGACTAGTATTAATCAATGATTTTCTGGGAGACTCATAGGATATGGCATGAAACATGTTATTGGGAAGGCCCTAGATTAATTTTCAAGTAGAAATCCCCAATTTGTTCCACCAATTCCTCAAGTACTACCTTGATGGTAGAGTAGGGATATTCTGGGGTGATGCCCCCCCCTTTACTCATGTGATTCATTATATCTTGATTTTGGTAACTAATAAGGGACTGAAATAAGTTACAAATTGATGGGGTTGATAACTTCAATGCACCTAAATATCTAGAATCCACTATAGTAATTCTATGGTTAGACTTGAAAGATAATTTTATCTCCCAATTCTTTAGTTATATCCCATGAAACTAGGATTGAGGGTTTTTTTAATCATATCTAAGAAAAATGAGTGCTCACAAATTACATCATACTCAAATAGAAGATAGGCCTAATAGCTGCTAGAAGACCCTAATATTTTGAAGTACCGAGGATTTTTCCCATTGTCCATCGATCCACGTAACCCCCACGTGTTCCAGAAAGAAATTTTGGCTTAATGAAGGTCGACTCATCACCATTTCATCAATATCAAGAGTGTACCTCCTAGCCTAAAATTGAAAAATATTGTATCAACAACCTTCATTTCCATAGTATCTGTAGAATGTGAATCCCTCATCATGTATTTTGTAACCACTATAGTAGACTCTAGCTCTCCTCTGGTTCATCTATACTAAAATATTCACCTCCCCCATTTTATCCTACTATTTTAGATAATGAAGAGGACTTGGCATATGCCCCTCATTTATTTGAAAAGGGTGTGTCTACCACTGTTTATGAATTAATCTAGTTAAACCATCATAGTTGAGAATAAAATAATCCACACAACCATGACCCCAATGTATTATTAGATATATGTTGAATAATTGAAATAGCACCATGATGTATTCTCCTAGATATTTGATAGATACTAGGGATTGACCCACAGGTTTTCATTCATCGACTTGGCCTCCCAGTGAGTTATAATGGGGTCAAAAAACCCCCTAAAAATACACCCCTCTTTTGATTATATGGTTGAGTTTAAGTTTTAAAATCTTATTGAAGCCAAATGTTTTAGGGATATCAAATACCCCAAGGGGCTATCCAACATTGTTCTAATTAGGACAAATAATTGGAAGATCTGGGTCGACATCAACTACTCAATCCTCAACCACCATTGTCTGAAGGTTGATTTTCGCCTTTCGGTGATTGATCTATTAGTTGTTACTAAAGCCGAATTCCAGTACCAATCCTTCATGAATGGATACTGTGGATATAATTATACCTTGATGGCCGAAAATGATGTGTATTCCACCGCCTTCTGGGAACCCTAAAGAACTTCCTGTCACGAGGTGATTCTTTTCCAATCGAAGAATTTGGGAGAAATTTACTAGAAGACCATGCATCACATTTTTAATCCAATCCTGGGGATGTTGGTGGAGTGTTATTTGGATGACCTGGTGGTTAAATCCCTCCAATGCCAAGACTATCTTAGGGATCTTAAGAAAGATATTGACATCCTCTACTCCAAACTCATGAAGATGAATCCCCCTAAGTGTTCATTTGGGGTTACCTATGGAAAATTTATTAGATTTATCATAAAATATAGAGGAATCAAGATGGAACCCTAGAAAATCAATTCAATTAATTAAATTCCTCTACCAAGAAATCTTTGAGAGTTACGAGGCCTCTGATATAACTTAGCCTATATAAACTGATATATAGTAAATCTGGACAACATGTGTAAGGAATTATTGAGGCTTGTTAAAAAAGGATCCATTTACTAGTGGGATGAAGAGTGATAGACTATTTTTTAGGATATAAAGTAGTAATTTCTACAGTCTCTAGTTCATATTCCACCTGTATCAGAAAATACATTGGTCCTTTAAGTAACTACTCTAGAATGGTCTCTTGGAACCCTTTTAACCCAAAAAAATGGTACAGAAAACAACATGTACTATCTAAGTTGTATGATCCTAACCATTAATCCTAGATATTCCCCCATCAAGAAGAGTTTCCCAATGTTGGTTTTTGCAGTATATAATCTGGTACACTATTTACAACATCATGACATAACACTGGTATACAGAGTGGACCCAATAAAGTACATCCTCATGAACCCCATACTGATGGGATGATTGGTACACTAAGTGGTAATCCTCCATTAGTTTTACATCGAGTTTCTTTCATTAAAGGAGATCAAAGGATAAAACTAAAAGTATTCCTGGTCACACATCGAGCCCCTGAAGTACTACCCCAAGATGTTGATTTTCTAGGAGAATAAATTATCTCAATGAAACATCCTATATCATGTAGTAAAATTTATTTTGATGGTTCCTCTCAGAGTTCATCCAGTATAAGGATCAATGACCCCAAGATCATTAGGGTAGGCATGGGGATCATCTTCATCACTTCAGGAAAAGCCATATTTCTATACACATTACCATTGTATAAAGGATTCACTAACAATGAGGTATAATACCAGGACCTCATTAATAATTTTTAGTAGTCACTCAATATTGAAGTACCCTATTTACATGTTAAGGGATACTGTAGTGAATTCATAAAATAGATCAAGGGTGACTACATTGTTATAAAATAAGAGCATATGTCACTGCTGAAATGTACCTATCAAATGATGGCCCAGCTCCCTTCTTAACTGAAGCTAACCCATATCCCTCAGTTATAGAATGATCGATCTGATTCTATGGAAATCCTAGTTGAATCCCTTATATAATCCAACCAAGATGTCTTGGTCATTCAAGTGTCACACCGGAGGGTCAACACCTCTACCACCCAAGATGATGGAAACCAATATGTGTGTTAGATGAATACTAGTACTTATAATCCATGGCCCTCAAATTCCCCCATCGCTAATGAAATTCCTATTTGGACTACTCACTTTGTTGAGTTTCTCTAGTGTGGAATTCTTCTATTATATTGAGCTAAGTATGGGTGAATCCTCCGACATGCAGCAGAGTTCACCCTCCAATGTGGGTTTTACCATGAGAAAATACTCTATATGCATGGTTTCGATGGAATTATCTTTTATATAATCTATGTATATTAGAAACATCAGGGTATGTAGTTCCCCAAACCCAATATCCTAGAGCTGAAATCAACTTTGTTACATTGGAAATATAAGTAATCGAATCTTAATGCACCAAATAGTTTAGTAGTCTTGGTGAACTATATAAATATGTGAAATTATAATTAAAATTTAAAATATAAAATACTAAATGTATTTTCATTGACAATTACATTATCCCCCTAAGTGTATCCATTCATATTGGGCACAAAATTCTTTCTATTATCCTAGGGAAAATAAAACATAAGATATGGGTGAGCTCAGATGCCCAGTAAGCGTAACCATATAATAGATTCTATGAATAAACAAGGTATAATCAATATGGAAAACTAAATAACTGAAACAAATGTCATTTTATCAATAACTTTTTCATAATATGGTAGGAATAAATTATGATCATGTAATTCCCTATAAATAATCACATAATCATGAAACATAACTAGGGATATTCTAACTAATTAAACAATCACTTGGATTATCAATAACTGAATTCATAATGACGGGATTTATAATTTTAGACATCTAAAAAATTATGTTGAGGCCTTGTGCTAAGACATATAATTCCATCACGGACTTGTTCCAAGACATCTATATAATTGGGTAAGTCCTCAGCAAAAACCCAAACTAGTTTTTCTCATAAGACCCAATGATGCCTCGAGGGGAGATTGAGGTCCCGTCCCTTCACTTAATGAGTCCAATTAATTCCTC
Organism: Viscum album; assembly: GCA_963277665.1. Classification (NCBI taxonomy): domain Eukaryota; kingdom Viridiplantae; phylum Streptophyta; class Magnoliopsida; order Santalales; family Viscaceae; genus Viscum; species Viscum album. Next base: position 1,157,241,437 of record OY728126.1, read on the forward strand.
ATATGAAAGGGGTGAAACATAATACACATAATAATTCATATTTAAACTATCATATGAAATGTAAGCCACCAAGAGTAATGTTAATAGTATATACATAGTACATTCCCAGTTAAACTCATCATAAACTATCTAGAAAAAACAATAAGGGTGATATCATTAGAGTATATCCCCATTAAAGCATAAGTAAAATAAAAGGATGTATTCTTATATGGAAACTTATTTTTAAATATCACTTTGAATACTCATTGAGGAATATAACCTTTCTTTGAAAATCACCCTTTTTAATATTAAAAATAGAAATTCATAAAATATTTTTTCAATCCTTTTCACTGAAATCCACCTTTGAAAACATATAATTTACTAACTATTAGGGAAAAAATTATTTAAAAATAACATTATGAACATAAATATTCAGATTCAAAAAAATTACAGTCAACATGTAGGGTAATTCTATATATGTTGTATAAGTTAAAAAACATTCCTTTTGGACTGTAAAAAAGTTATAAAAGAACCTTAGTTGTAAAATAATAAGAAGATTCCTTTAAAAAGATTTTATTAATTTAAAAAAGGTTAAATTTTTTTAATAAATTACTTGTATATTTTTAAAACATTTTTGAAAACAGTTTTAGAAAACACTGTTTTGAAAGAAAATGGATTTTTGACCAAAAAGAGAAATAAAGACATATTTTATTAGAAATATTTTCTTAATAATTTTGAGCACCAAAGAGAAAATGATGGTACTATTACTTGAAAATTATCATTAATAACAATATTATTATAAAATAGATTCATTTTATGATATAAATATCAAATAATTCTTCCACGGATACTTAAACAAAAAACAATATTGAATTGTGATCAGATTCTAAAATAAATGCTTACCACACTCGTAACATTTGTATCATAATCCCAATGAAAAAAAGACTTTAAAATAAAACATTTAATAATCTAAATATAAATTAATTCATTATATAACATAAAAATGTTGATTATATATGTCATTAAAAAGAAAGAAGTGGTGAATATGGTGTATGTCTCACAAAAGTAGAAGTGAGATGAGAAACCCTTAACATGATTCAGAATTATCGCATATGTTCTTTATCTTCATGAATAACAAACTTATGTTAATTACATACCTTTTTCATAACATTTTTTAATTTTATTATTCCATTTATTTCACATATTACCATGTTATATATGATTACTTAGTCAATTAATTTTATGTTGGATGTTTCGACGACTTGTGGGTTATGTGTCAAAAATGACTTTGGTAGGTCGACTATGGTCAAAGTGGTCGTTTTTTAAAAATTTCCATAATAAATATCATGAAATAATTATCATATTAGTTCTTTATTGATAATTTTAATATCAATCATGATATAAATTTATGAAAAATGAACTATGTTACATTCATGGAGATGGTAGGTCGTATGTATGCATAAGTAACGTTTCCATTTTCCAATGGTCATCATGGAAACAAGTAAAATAATATATTCAATTTCAAGAATCATAATAATATGAAATATAATATATTATTTCTTTATGTATACTTGTATATAACATATATGTGGTTTGGTGATGAAAATAGATTCACATCGATTCATAGAGGTGGTAGTCCACAAATCCATGAACAACGTTTTCATTTTTTGAGTTTAAGAAATAAAATGATATGTTATCTTTTTATAATGATAAATATGTCACTAATTTCAGGATTATTTCATGTATATCACATATAATCATTTAATATATTCTTATCACATTCCATAACATAAATTAGTGAAAGAAAAATCACTTCACTTCATGGGGCAGTAGTTCATCTTACACAGAAGTGACATTATCGTATACCCTATGGAATTGAAATTAAAAATGGTATGTAAAATATAATGAATATATAGGTATAATTATGTTATAAATATAATATATATATATATACTTTATATCCATCATCATAACCAACCATGATAGGTTGTAATGAAAAAATGAATGACTGCAGTTGGTGAGGATATAGTCTTTCGTACACATGAATGATGATTTTTTAATCCATTTGATAGATGTGGGGATAATTCTAGGTCATGAAATTGATATAAAAACATATCTATATAATTTAGATACTTTTTATTATATAATTATACTTTTTTAATACTTTATTAATATTAAATAATAAATAAAACAAAAATTCATTGTTAGGAATTTTACCTCTTCCTAACCCCCCTCTTTAGGATTGTACCTAATTTAATCATTGAATGGATTTTTAATATAAAAAAGGATTCTAGGATGAGGTTATATAAGTTTTATAGTGAATTGGAAAGGTATTTTCTGAACTAAAATAGTTTTAATGTGTGACTAATAAAGGGGAGGGGTTTCCTTTTTTAAGTGAGGTGAGTGGAACACTTGTAATTTTTTAAAATAAAATGGTGTAAACATTTTTTCTACATTCTAATAGGGGACCAAATGGATTAATATCAATACTTATACATTATATAGTCTATAAATGGATAGAAAATATATTTTAGACATGTTTTTAGTTTATTTTTACCTTTATCATACTAATTAATTTTTACTATTTTCATTATTAAATTTGGAAAATAATTAGGTTATTATTATTAGGTAATATAATTTATTATAATTCCAAATATTTAATCCATTTTTTAAAATTCAATTCATAGAAGCGTAATATATTAATTTAAAATTAATCTTTCAGACACGATGAGGAAGTGGGTTTTCAATCTTTAAGAGTTTAAATGTTTGGATCCCAAACATCTTCCACATCTGAATATACCCCCTAATTATAATAGTTCTTTAATGCACTATCCCACCTACCATCCTGGACTCATTCCCCAAAATACTTTTGATAAAATTTTGAGATAGGTCTTGTGTTTCTATCATGGTCAATTGTTGACCCTCATTTTCTTACCCCAACCAATTGTAAAATTATAAGGGATTATTTGTTTCAAACATAGTCAATAGTAATCCTCCATCTTCACACCACCACTTTTATGTTTTGCATACTAAGAATCTTGATTCATGTTCTTTATCAACCCCCTTTTTTGTTTAAAATTCAATTCCCCTGGTGCTACCCTATTCATGTAGTAGCACATTTTGAGAAAGAAAATCAATTATTCAAATATCCCCATTCCCAAGGAAAAAATTTCTTATTCAAGAAAATCATGGTGGACAGTAAAAAATCCTAAACCCCAAGTGTTGGATCCTTTTTGTTACTCTCATATAAATGAGTAATCTTTTATTTGTCCCGTATTTCCAACACTAAGCATGACTCCCATGGGATTAGAGATTCATTGTCAGTTTAATTTTCAATATGATCAAATATACAACAAAAATAAAATATATTAAAATACACAAAGGTTTAAAAACAATCGTTACAATGTTTGGGAGGGTAATCCACAAATTAAAGCTACTCCTTTATTTTATTATAGGATAATATTCGCTAAGGTTCATTCATAGTAATTGAGTCCTTGAGCTCATCCTAACTCTGTTGAGTAGCCTCCAGAGTCCATTGTCACTCTGCTAGATCAAAATTCTCCTCTTATGCAATAGGATAAACGTATTAATACTTGATTCACAACTGATTCTACTCATTTTTCACTTATACACCATAGATTATTCCTCCACTACTATATCCTCAGCTACTACCAACTAAACCCTTGTTTCGATGATGATCCATTCTTGAGAACTGATGAAGGATGCATACACATAAACCAACTCATCTAGATGACAAATATTCTCCTCAACTTCCTTTAGAGACTAAGTGCCCATATCCATCTTCTTGCTCCATGAAATTTGAAACAGTTTCCACTCAACAATCACCCGCTCAATGAGAATGTTCTATGCTACTGCATGAAGACCTCTATAATCCACCCCTCATATCCTTAGGTTGAGTAACCATTGGTGGGGAGATCCCTTATGGTTTTCAATTCACATAGTGGAGTGGGAGTGATGAAATTTTGTACACTCCTCATTACCTTGCATTGGATGGCTGGGTTCTCCTTGGAAACATCTATGAATAAATCCTTGAAGTCCTTATATCGCATAGGCTCGTACAAAGTGAAGACCATGAACATTTCAGTGGCTGGGTCATCTATAGGAAATTACCTAGGTAGGAATATCTTGAGGTCCTTGGGAAATGTGTCTGTGCCATACCCCTCACCTACAATGGAACCCCAACCACCTCCTATAGAACCCTTGTGGTCGGCTCAACCACCACATCCTCCTCAATTCCCTCTATCGGTGGAATGATTTTTCCCACCTTCATCTAGGCCTCATCTCTAGTAGTCATCACTAATGGAATTTCCAGTATATGTTCAGTTATTGTATCCTCCAAGATCATCTCAGTTGTCATCATGATTTCCACATCCTCTATTGAATATTTAGCTCTAGAATCCACCTCTTGTGGTTCTTATATGGTAGTCTCATCTACCAAATCCTCCTTGATCACCTTTTTTGAAGGAACAACCTAATCTTCCATCACTTACCCAATCTCAATCATTAGTGAAACTGGTTGAGCTCTAAAGAAGGTTTGAACTTTCATTTAAAACACAGGCTTAGTTGAGTATGACTTATGAGAGGAAAATAAAATAGAAAAGGTGAAAATGGGAAACATATTATAATAATTCTAAAACCCCACAAGAAACTTAAAATATCAAATAGAAACCCCCCCCTACAATTTTTCCCCCAGTAGTCATCATCTCAATTGAAGTTGCCACATCAAATGAGGGTTGGCCACCGATGACTCAGACATTAGAATGATTCCTCATACCCTCAAACTTCAGGGTTGTAAATCCATCATCCATTGATAGAGATTTATCACAAACCTGTCCTTTATCAGTGGTCACTGATTTTTTCACATGTGAAAATGTAGTTAGGAAGAAATATTATGAATTTTGTTGTATCCAATGAATACAAGATCAGAGGATTTATGCGATTATTGATGGGATCTATATCCCTGAGAGATACCTGATAGGAATTTATTCCCTAGGAAAACACCACTTAACCTTATTCTAGAGGCGTTAATGTAGATAACTCACATTCTAAGAGATCTAGGTGGAAAAAATTCCTAGAAACACCTTCACTTAATAGTTCAGGGGATGCACAATGTGGCATGAGTGGACCAAGTCTTCTAACCCATTCATGTATTCCACCAACTCAACCCAGGGGACATAGAATCTGACCCTTTCATGAATCAACATGGTGAATAAATATCCCCTTATATTTTAGATGCTTCAAAATCCCATGAATAATGGTGATTTATTTTTTTATTCCTCAACCCTCCCAGGTGTTAGGGAAAATAGTGTCTGTGGGGACCTTCGGATGACAGATTCTCTTTCCCTAGTCTAATGTGACACAACTCTTTGTATGGATTTTACAGGACCAACAATGCTTGGTTGATGCACTTACCCATCCTTATCACTTCTTCAATGAAAAAGGTGATCAGACACACCCCACATATACACATACTTAACTAGGATCATACAACCATATATCATTTCAGCAATGAATCATACAATCCTGACCACGAGAGCCTTGGTTTTCACATTGTATCCCCACAACAGACACTGGATTACCTCTAAACTACTCTAGTTTGAGTTCTCCTTACCTTAATGGAATTATTTAGTGAATTTTTATAGCCTCCCAGTAGCCTAATTATGGGAACATCTAGGAAGTAGCTAAACCATTTCTTGAAAGGGATAATTGTCATCGCCAGTTTTTGGTAACTCCCCCCAACTACCTAAATAAAAGCCATTATGATGGATAGAATCATCTCATGGTCCTCCAAAACATCTTCTGTAGATATTATTTCATCATACATATCTCCTTATATTAGGATCCCTTCAATCTGGTAGAGGTCCCACTAGAAGATTAAAACCTCCCCATGGTATAGATGAAATGTTGTGGTATTTAGTGACCATATTCTCAGAATCTATTCCATGATATCCTAATAATTATAGACATGGAACTATGAGGACCATGTTGCCTCAAAAAGGTTGACTCACTTTAGCTCCACCTCAAAATCATGACATGATTGGCATGCCCAGTACACCCAGTCCCATTCATCTTTGATTATTTTTACCTAGAATTGGTCCCATAATTATTTCCACCCCATAAGGAGTCCCCCATACCTACCTCAATAATCTGCTTATACTAATGAGGGTACACCTCTTCCTCTAATTCCTCCCCAATGAAATTGTTTAGATGATTCCATAGGTTGTGCACTTTAATAAATAGATGATCCTTTATGATGTGACCTTAAATAGACCAATGTTAATTTTACTTTCTATTAATGATCCATAACTAGTAAGTGAGCTCATCTTAATCAGGATTGGGGATGATTATATCATCCCACATCCTGAAATCATACTACAGTTTCCTCTTGCATAGTTTCTATCCATGTTGAGCCTCCCTTATCAATGTAGTGAGTGTTTCATGATCTGATTCACTCTAAATGCTCTATTAGTTGATAATATTGGAAACCATATCCCTTCTATGTTCATTTAAAGACTCATCACATTCAGTGGCCATTTCCAATGATAATTAAAAAAATTCGAAACTAGTTGGGGACGGTTTGTTCACAAAGGTCAGGTTTACAAAAGTTAAAAATTTTATGAAATATTTTTCATGGAATTAAGGATAAAAAAATGTGTAGTTTCTTAAGTGGTGGGAATAGAGATCCCAAATCATTTTATAAGGACCGGATTTTCAAAAAAAAGATATCACTAGCCCATCCCTCTTGAAAATATCATGGTCCTCTCAAGTACCATCACCCCTATTTATAGGAACATCGTCAAACCTAGTTTCATGAATAGTTATTATTAATCTCCAATTTTCCATGATTTTCCCTAAAAATATGACCCCCCAATCCCTCATTGTATCCCATTATTGAGGGGTTTAATTTGTTGGTGTCGAAATAAAAGGTTCATAGGAGAGTCTTAGGAATACATGGGTCGTTATAACCAAATTCAAACCAAAATATCATGAAAATTAACTTAAGGGTATGTTTCATAAGGGTAAAAATATTGTTAAATGGTTTGGTTTCATAGAATCCCTTGGTTGTGTGGAGTTTAGGTGGTATCCTCTATGTATCTTAAGTCTGTTTTGGGGAAAACTATTTTATAGGAATCATCAACTACATGGAGATGAGGTGGTAATCTTGGCACAATGTATATATGGTTTGTAGAACCCCATCCCTTCACAAATCTAATAATATTCATTAAAAGCATCCATATTTCATAAAAATAATTACCTTTCCTCTATTGGGACTATAAATTTTCCTTATGTATAACATTTTTGGGGAAAATATCTTTTAGCTTCTGACAATATCTCTAAATTCAAAAAACTCACAATATTAATAAACAAGAGGGCATATGGGTTTCCAAAGGTATCCATATTTCATGAAACATCCTCCCATGGGTTTTTGAGAATCTCAATACATAGTAGATATTTCTATTACAATGATTTGTGACATTCACGTAAGAAGAAATCCCTTTATGGATCTTGGGGTTTCATGATATAATTATCCTTCATGAAACAAAACCCCATGGGAACTAAGACTTCAATCCAAGGTGTGGTCATTCTATGTCACAAAACATATCGTTTGATGAGATCATTGACCATCATGAGAGCCCTAACATTCAAAAAACCACAACTCTAATAAAACCTATCCTCCAAGTATCCCAATGGTGCCTCCTTTTAGACAATACTATATCACAAAATTTGAGTGGTCGGGATCCCCATACTAATTTAGGACTAGTTATAACACACACCAAATCTATATGATAGTAGTACCACCAACACTTTTGTCCACCCACATTACTTCAAGTGAGGCTTGGTCCATTACCTTACATTTTTTTCTTAAGAATTGGTAACCTAATGCCGCTTTATCCTAATAATAGGCACCCTAACATTAGGCCTCCTGACTTCCACTACTCCATGGAAGTTTCTACAACATTACCTTCCCAAGGGCACATTAGTAGTGGACAAATTATCCCAATGGATAGAATCACTAAGGGAATTAGATTAACATTTTTGGTAGTCTTTTTTATATTCCTTTTACCTTTATTTGGGCCCCCTTGTGGCGTAAGCCCTATCTGTGTCTATGTTGTAAGAAATAAAACTACCTAGACCCACATCCTAGTCATATTTTGTTTAAATTACCAACAAAATCCTCAAAAAATGAGGTTAAACTAAATCCTTACCACATGTGATGAGAATGATATTCCCCATGCATGGTCATCAAGAGATGCCACTCTTATCCTTATGTGGGATTAAACCCTTCTACGAGTACCATTGGGAAACATTCACATGTTATCCCCACACCATTTATCATTGATGCTCCTTTTTTGATACATGAATTATTACCACATGAAGCTAAACTGCATAGACTGGTCCTGTCACATTAACATAAACTAAGTCATGAAAACTATGTGTTTTATATCCCTGTCTCTTAAACAGGGTCTGTAGGACACCTCATTAAGCTTCAATCTCAAATCCCCAACAATAGCACCAAAATCTAAAGTGTTAAATCTTCCCCTAGGGGGACACACTTAACCAAATCCAATATGTGAAATATTACCCCCTTGGGACACACTTAACCAAGTCCTATGTGTGAAATATCCCCCCTAGAGACACATTAAATGAAATCCTATGTATAAAATATCCCCCCTGGGGACACACTTAACCAAATACCGTGTCTGAAATCTCCCCCTAGGGATTCAAATAACCAAATCCTATGTGGAAAATATCCCCCTTTGGGGAAACACTTAAGAAGATCCTATGTGTAAAATCTTTCCCCATGGTAACACCTATATAAACCCACCAAGTGTGAAATATTCCCTCCTCATGACCCACTCACCAAATTCTAAGAGTGAAACATCTCCCCCCCACCCATAGAGACACAGTTAACCAAACCACCAAATGTAAAATATTTCCCCTTTGGGGCAAACTCAATAAAATCCTAAGTGTGAAATCCTCATCCTCAGGGAAATACTTAACCAAACCCCCAAGTTTTAAATCTTCCCCAATAGGGACACACTCCACAAAATCCCAAATGTGAAACATTTCCTCCATGGGACACACTTAACCAAACCCCAAAGTGTCCTCATCTTCACCCCTAGGGACACTCATAACCACCCAAATATCCATAAAATACATTAAATCTAGGACCAATACATCTTCAAAAGACATTAAACTTGGGTCATGATCCTAAATATGTACCCCATAAAATATACATGGGATTACTGAGGTAAAAATACATTAAAGGCATATGCCCCTTACATCGACTACCTCATGAAAATTGCGATATTACTTAGGTTCCATGCCTAAGATTCCTCATATAAGATTCATATGACTTAAAATAGATAATAGTTTATAGGTGAAAAAAACCCAACATATAGAACTGACCATAAATCCAAAACATATTACTTACTCTAATCAATGGTTACTGCCCTATCGAGACAGAATCGTCATAATTTACCAGCATCCACCTTGAGAGGGAACTGAGAATGAGTTTTAGGAACATTAATGAAATATTGAAGGGATACCTACACTATATGATGACATCCACAAAGGAATCCATGGAAGTAGGAACCAACACCTCAACATATAATTTTGATCAAGGAGGTTACATCAATGATTAATGTGATGGAAGCTTCCCACATTTGGATAGTGGGAATTTAAGGTAGAATCATGCATGGTGCATAGCCCTAGTGGAGTGTTTTAGAATAAATAACTAAATATCTATCATGATTCAATTATGTAACACTAAACACTAAACCAAAATTCACTGATTTTTCACCATGAAGATTTAGATACTTGAAGCACCTCAACTGCATCACTAGCAATGATTCCAATGTGGTTTATACCCCACCAAATCCAGTACTACATTGAATGTATGTAACACCAAACCCACATCATCAAATAAGGTCTATCTACTAACCTGAATCCCACTACCATATCAATATTATTCCATAACACCCATTCCCCTTTTGAAATGAGGTCCATACACACATGACTAATAAGATTCTACCCACCATATGAGCATCCTATCATCACGTCCCTAAACCAAAAAACCAATATACACCATTCATTTCCTACAAATTTCAACTTTTAAAGACTATAAATAACCACCTCATTTAGATTTTAATTCCAAACCAAAACACCAATCACCAAACACTAAGATGATGCCAAACCACAACTATCAATCCTAAAATCATACAATTTCATCAATTGATTCATCCTTAAGCTCATGATGATACCTATCATAAAATTATTTTAAACAATGTTGATTTCATATAATGGTGATCCCCACAAAATGAATCACCTATCGAAATGCACACAAGTAGTCCAACCCATGAAATCATCAAAATGCACATCAAGGGGTCTAACCCCTAAACCCACCAAATAACATCTGTAAATTTTATCCCATCACCAAAGAATTATCATAGAATCCCTCTACTCATGTATCTCTCAAAACAACCTTAGCTTACTTTCTAAATTCATAATAAACACATTTGATCTCTATTAATGAATCACTAAAACCATGCAATCTAATATATACAATAAATGGTCATTTTTTACAAATTACCTAAATAAACTATTTCCACACCCACCAAACATTCATATTGGTTATATAAAAATACATAACATCATTTAATAACATAATTAATTCACCTAGGTTACTATCGAACAAAAATCACAAAATCCCAATCAACTCGATTTACACTAGTACTGGTTACCTAATTTAAAACCATTACAAAAGATTTACACATGCCAAAAATTAACCTGAGTTTTTAAATCACTCCTTGTAATCCATATATTTCACTTAAATGAAAAATATCCAGAATCCCCAGCCTAGTTGGCCCCTTTTCTTGAAAAGTATCTCATTTTCATAACCATTTTGAAATCAAATTTTCAAACCCTCCTTTCATTATCTTTATTTTCAAAACAATAAAATAACAATTCTTTGAAAATCACTGACATTGAAAGCCATTTCTAGATAAACCAACCATAAAAATACAATTTTTTCATGCCTCATGTCACTGCACTAGTTTTTATTTTAAAACTGTATTTTTTTCCTAAATTGGCCATCCATAAAATTAATTTCATGTAGCGGATAACATGAATAATCCTAATCAAACAAGAAACCCCCTCAAATCCATATTAATCTATTTATAACTTATAATGTGATCAAGAAAACATAGATTTTGTGGTATCATTATTTAATTAAAAATAGATTATGATGAGGAAGATTTTCAAATTACACTTTTCATAGGTTCATATATCATTCCCTAAGTTTTCCACTATCACAATTCATGAGAAATGCACTAGATGTTGATTGATCCCTATAAATAATCTCGAATCTCATCCATCCCATACTAAGATTATGATTCATATCCAAAACCTCACTAATCCAATAGTGCCTAGTCCCAATACTAGGCATCCCCTATAAATATGGGTTTTAACCGATGTCATGCTATCCAGGAATGTTCTCGGTATGCCTCTCAACTCCATAAAACCAAAATCCACCTCTAATTATACTAATCTATCCCAAAATATTCTCAGATATTTTTTTGTATTTACCTTACTTGAACCACCACAATTTCACTCAACAAAGGATGGTACATGACCCCATCCATACATCCTCCTTTTCCATAGGTCATTGACTAGTGGTTAGGGACTGTAATAGTTATATGAAGAATATTCCCTCTAAAATAAATCCTATGTTCCATTCCTGAATCTATTAAAAATTCATCATGATCCATCAAGAAAAAACATCCTAAAAAGGGTGAAAAAATAAAAAATAAACCTAGATAAACCCCATAGTATAGAATTTAATTTATTAAAACAATCTCTTTGATGCATTAAAAAATAAAGAAATAAAAGTAGATAAACCTGGCACCATAATACAACTAAATAATGGGACATTATCCATTACATGATTTATAAGTCTAAAGGTAAACTATCCTCTTGCCTAACTCACATAATCCTTCTTACCAAGTCCTCAACCTCCAAAATCTTCTAGTCGTGTACCATGTTTTTAAATTAAATATGTACATATTCCCTAAGATAAAACATTAAGGTCATCCCATGTACATTAGAACCCATGTCATGATAATGGATAGGGGTAACATCAATGACCTTCTAGGAATACTCAATGCCTTAACAATACTTAGGGTTTTATTATTAAGTGTATGTTAAAGAAATACACATATAAAGTGATCACTCATTCCCATGGAACACACCAGCCCAAAAAAACAATAGACAATTCACATAAAAGAAAACAATTCAAATCATCATGTTTAACTAGGCCATCACAACACCAAACACTTGCTTCATTATCTCTATTTTGGAAGGAAGAGAGTCACCTCATGCCACAACCGTATTCATACATGAAGATTCTAGGTAGGGTGTTATACAAATCCCAACCCATATCCAAGGATATAGTGTATGGTGCTATCCAAATACCAAACACTACCTGAAGATGAAAGGTAGGGTGTTCGTAATTCATGAACCATCCCTTTTCACTAAATCAAGGTTGTATTACAATAATCATACTCATCCCTTCTCAATCAAGTAATGTCACACATGAATTACTCTATCCATCCATCCTCACTCATGGGTGGCCACATATCATTCCTTAATTACCACCATATCACTCAAGGAAGACCAACAATTCACACATAATTAGAACTCCATATCACCTATGGTGATCCTACCTGTGTCTTCTATCTCAAAATGCGTACAATGCCTCATTTTCTATATCACCTTCACAAAACTTACTCAACAATCAAAATCATATAGTCAATGCATGCATCAAAAAATATACAGGGAATGAAGCCCATAGTATAAGCACACCAACCCAAAACCATGGTTCTAGTAACTCGATACTAAGGCCCATATATCCCACAATCCATCTAGCCTCACAATCTAATTTCCATGGATCACCCCAGTCACACACACACACCATGGTCCTTGATATCAAACAAAACATCCTCATCCAACACATAAAAACACGCATCATCATGTAATAATATTCACACTAGGAAAAAATAAATGGGAATAAACACAATTACATAATATTTATAAAATAGTGTATCACCCAAATATGGTCAAAAAAACCAAAAAAATCAACCATTCCCTTATAGTTTTACTCTTCAAACCAAATAAAAATCAACCTTTAATTTTTTTTTATAAAATTCACTACTACTTCTTTTACTCTCACTAGAATCATGGATTTAATCCCATCAAATAATCTTTAGGAAACCCCAATCTCCTTTTGAAATACCATTTCAAAACCCATTTCTCAAATCACCCATTTTATTTTTGAAATTTACATTTATGTGAAACCTATTTTTAAAACACATTTTAAAAAGGAAAATCCCTTACTCTTTGATATATAACTGACACCACCAAGTAAGATATAAAAAGGAACTCTTACACTAATTTGAATAAGGTTCCACTATTAAATCATTTGAAAATATATTAGGACCATGTTGAATATTAATTAAAATCAATCCCATCCCAATCTATTTAAAATATCACACAAGTCAAGCACCATACATACAATAATAATGATTATGAAAAAAAACAGTGAATCACTAATATAATAATAAACCTAGTAATATAAATTACTCATATATAAAATAGAAATCCGAATCCAGATGAATATCATAATAACCAATTCTAATTTTAAGAAAATTTATCTCATCAATAAACAATATTTAATTAGTAAACCGACCGTTTAAAATAGAATAAAAAATTTATCATAACTAATTACTAACAGATTGGATGACATCATTGTATCAAAAACAAAATAAAAAGGATGTGTTCCACATATTCACTACACTTGAACCTAATATGCACAAAATACCTAAATTAAACTCTTTAATCACTGACCAATTTGACCCCAAATAACTAAAACCCTAAATAAATCTGTGGGAAAACATACCATAGGCTTAGTGATGAATGATATATTTAATCCCTTCTCCCTAATTCATTATCCGTAGTCTAAATATGAAATCCCCATAAGGTAGGTTAATTTATCCATGCTTCAAAGAAATCATCTACTAAAATCATTACCGGTAGAACCAGAAATTAGATTAAATAAAGGGGAAAGAACAAGAGATACAATGAGAGAAACCTATAATTATTTTTTTAGAAACTCCTTAAAATAATCTAGATAATTGGGAGATAAAATGGGGGTGAAATAGAGATACAATAGGGACCAGCCCTAAACTTCAAGAGGTCAATATCAAGGTATTATAAGGGAGTTTCTAATAAGATCCCCTGTTATTTCCCAAAAATTCTATTAAAAGGGACACATATCACTTGGTAATGGTGTTATAATAGGGATCTATGAACAACTAACCAATAGGTATAGTTCCATCCCCCCATCACAACATTATAATGGAATAAAGCGTAGGATTGTGTCATGGAGCACTCCTATATAAGGGAGGACACACTAGCTCACTCTTTCTTGTCATGATGGCTTACTACAAGGTGTCATGTGGTGCCACATGGGTCACAACAAGATTACAACTCCCAAAATATTTATAGGTGAATTTATATTTAATATATGCCTTAAATATGTTTAATCTACTAATTTTTGTCTATTTGGGGTGTTTGAAGTGATAGGGAGAGGATTTAAGATAACTGGATATGACCTGAAGCTAATCTAGAGCTGTATGTAGTGGTTTATGGTGTGACACATGTGTCATGCCATAAATATGTAAATCTATTATTTTAAGGGGAGATACCCATTTCATTAATGGCAATAAAGTATGCACACAATGTAAATATCCCCTATGATATTTTTTAAAATAGAAAGGCTGTAATTTTCCTCTTATAACCACTAATTTCATCCCACTATTTTCCCCTGAACCATATGAACAATAAGCACCTATGGGCGTTATTTTTAGTAATATTTGTTTCTCCCATCTAATTTCATGACTATTTGAAGTTTCAATAAATATTATTTCTTCCTCTAAATTAGTTTATCCTCACTTATTATATTAATTCCTTTTTCATCCTCCAATTGTTGGTTTTCATTTTGTAAACACATATTTGGACAATGTATTGGATTATTTTTTTGATTTATAATGTTTATATTGTTTTGATAACTTGGTATTAGTTGTTTTGATTCATCATTCTTGTGGTAGGAGTTTTTAACCATGTTAAAAAATTTATAAAGAATTATGTTCCATGATTTTCATGTTTGTGTGAGTGCAGCCCTATGATACCTCGAATTTTGATGTCAAAGTTATTGGATGAGGTATGTGTTAGTGTACTTAATACCTTAATTGGTAGTATGAGATGTGTGCCTTGAATTTATTAATGTAATACTTTTATTTGGTATATGATTAGGGATATCCACATGGGTAAAAGGGATTGGAATGATCCATTCAATCTCAGTTGTGGCTAGTATGTCTGGGATAAACCATGTAGAGATTCAGGTAGTGAAATCCCTCACATGGGTACCTAAAAATTAGTGAATTAGAGACAGGTATTGGGGTGTAACTATGTATTTTGTTTCATTTATTTTTTATATTATTATGTTCCATTGTAATATTCAATAATGGATTACATGGTGTGGTGTGATGACATTTTGGTTTATACGATGATCTGGGATAACCCTGAGTGATGTGGTTGATCTTATCTTGGTTTTGTGGGTTATAAATGAGTAATATTTGTGTGTTTTGTTGTTATGATGATGGAAATTGTGAGTGAGGAATCAGGTGATGTTATGGTGGTGCAAGTTACCCTTTGTTATGTGCCTTTTTGCGCATATGGTAGCATGAGATTACATCTTGATGTGTCAAGTGTGGACCCAAATCCTAGTACCATTTACTTTGTATTTTGGAGGTGTTTTAGGTTCTTATTGGATAAATGGTGATAAAAATGGGAGTTAAGATGATATATCATCTTAACAGATGATTCTACATCATGGAGGGACATATTACACCAAAAGGGATGGTCGTTGTGTCGTACAGTGTCTAGCTACAGCATAGGGTCCCTGGAGTGTTCTTTCAGAGGAAATAACATTTTCAGCATGGATGCTCCATGGAGGGTAGTGTTTTGGTGTATCCTATATAAGATCTATTATATAGAGAATAATGATGTGGAATTGGGTTTTGAGGGGTGAGTTTACATGATTTCTCTAAATTATGTAACCCAACAATGTAGAGGTGGGATATGGCATTGGTTCCTTCTGGGTTGTTGGGTTCTATGGTGTGGTGTGGGAGACTGCACCATAGTCCTATTCCTAGTTTATAGTATCTACACCATGTTTTATAACATGTTTCTTCAATTTGGGTTTTACCAGGATGTTTGTGTAATGGTCCCTTATGCTACACCACAATCCATCCCATTTTAGCTAGTTCTACGACATGATCCGGTGGTTGTGTTGTAGTGTTCAGTTTTATAGTATTCTTATAAATACATATATCCCCTCAAAAACCAATATTCTCCTATACTATCCTATTAAATCCTAGTTTCCCAAGGGATATTTTCAAAGGCATTTCAATCTCCTTTTCTTCATATTTAACCCCCGCCTACTAGGGATTGATCTATGGTGATCTCAGGTGAGTTATTCCTATTTTCATGAAATTTTTCTTTGTTAGATATCATTTCATAAAATTTTTTATTTCCATGTTATATTGGATAATATAAACTATTCTTGTGATTTCTTTTGGAGAAGTTGTGGAGTGTCATTCTTTAGGGGAAAATATTTACTTGTAGGAGAGGTGATCATAGATCCATGTTATTGTTCTGTTCTTACATGAATAACATAATAATCCTTGAGGTAGGGGATTTGATACTTCTCCATTTTATATTATGTGAAATCATAAAGTGATCATGATTTATCCCTTTTGGTGGAGGTTCAATTAACCTATATAAATATCAAAACAGTTTAATGATCTTGGTTTATAGTTGTAGTGATCGTATGTTTTCCATTATGATAGCGGTTTGCGTATTGTTTAACTAGATAATTTGAAATAAATTTTATTCTTTGTTTTCCATGTTTTATATTATTGTATTATAATGGTTTGATGAAAATTATTAAATAATTTAAATTTTATAATAATTGTATGGATAAAGAATTAAATAGGTGTGTGTAATGAATTATTTATTTCATATAATTTGATGGAAATCGAATGATGATTGATGTGTGTTTAATTGAATTTTTTTTATTCAATGAGTTAATGGAATTGGATAAATAACTTGAAGTTTGTATTTATTTTAGAATTTTATAAATAAAAATTCATGTTGATGTGATATTATTATCTGAATTTTATTGAAATAGGAAGTTATGTTTGATTGATTAATTTAATGAATATATAGCATGTAATAGATAATTCCTTAGCTTACCTGTAGTTGAAGACATTGATAATTGTATCATTTAATCTAATATGGTAATAAAAATGGGGTTTTATTAGGATAATCATTTAGGGGAAAATGGAGCCCATTTTATTTTGAAGGTTTAATTCCTTGTGTTTAGGGCTGAGTGAGTCCATTTTCATTTGCTGGTCGAATGGACTATTTTTAGAGCATAGATAACATGTTGGATTTTTTTTATTGGTTCATTTTTTGTTTTTATAGTTATGATACTTTCTCTAATATGTGACATGATACTATGATGGTTTATGGTTTGATGAGATATGGATGGAGATTCATGGGTTAGTGATAGTAGTTGTCACCTATGAAGGTAGTATGAATGTTGATATTCATGCTGGAGTCATAGATGGAATAGATTTTTATGGAATGGGTTGAAGCTTTTATTTCCCTTTTATCATGTTTAAATATGGATTCATGCTTGTTAATAATTGGTTTAAAGTCTAGATGTCTGAGTATAATGGTTACCTGTATTTCTTTCCCCACTACATGAGGAATCTGGTTGTTCTTGGTTATGTATATTTTATGTTATAAGAGTTTGTTTCCTAGATTACATGGAATTATGGAATGGTAATAGAATAATTAATTTTTTTACCCATGGGATTGGTGGTTTCTAGAATGAAAATGTTGATAATATTGAGAACCATGGACTCTGTTGAGTTATGCCCGGAGGCCATGGACCTTGCTTGGTCGATAAAGAAATTGAATGAAATGATACTAATTAAAGCCTAATGAATGGATTAAATTATTCATTAATTGTAATAATTGAATAATTAATATAATATAAGTCTTATTAAATAATTTTGTGATTTTAGGATATCGATCACTTAGCGGTGGTAGTAGGGTGTCCGAGAGATGGTACTTTTAGTTGAGATAGAGAATTTGTAAATGCCCATAGTGTGCTTGGGAACTATATTGTATCTTATATGTTCTTTTATTTAATACACTAACCCACCCATGTTGGTAGGTTAACTGACACCAAGTGGACTCTAGGATTATATTTTCCCCAATATCTTAGTTGGTGAGAGACAACTGGAAAAATAACCCTGTAGCCCTGCTCTCTTCTCTTTGTATTATTATGTGTCGGTATGAATGGTGGTTATCTTTTCACTATATATGTTTATACAGGGTTGAAATTGCTTTTGGTTATTTCACACACATGTGTCTCCAAATCTTGTATCCAAAGGATTATTATTGGTATGTCATGTATGGGTTTTGAAGCTTGAGGAACATTACACAATGTATGGGTTGTGATATATTGAGGTACAATACCTGATGTGTGATACATGATGTATGGGTTGTAGAGGCTCTCGAAAACTAATCTTTTATTATATAGTTATGTTAATGGTATTATTATATGATGTGATTATTGAGATTCATGTTATGAATCTTATCCTAAGTTCATTCTGGATGACTAATTTTAGAGAGAGACAGATCCTGAAATACCATGTTTGTTTAAAGAAGAAAACTAGTGGGGAAGTGGTAGTGGGGTACTATTGTTTCATTAATATAATATATGATCTATTATATGCATTAATTGGTGGGAGAAATACTTTTTGGTACTAGGAACTTAGTATACCTATTTAGGTGATGATCTAGATTCACTTGTTGTTCATGGGGTTTTAGTATGATTTCTTTATATTTTTCATTAGAGGCTCTAGGGAGTATCCTACTGAGTGTACATATTATTCTAACCATAAATCTATATAAATGGTTCTTAGTTTAGTAAAATAATTTTTGAGAATAGGCTATAATATATAGCTTATGGTTATTTATCAGTTTTTTCGGATTTTTGGTCATTTTCAGGTTTACCTTTTGGTTCATATAGTTTCCTTTTCTAGTTTTACTAGTTCCATATAAAATTATATAATGATAAATAGATTTTATTTACCTATATATTTATAAGAGTTTATTGTTTTACTTTCAAATCTATTGATCCTCATGTTCTATTATAGGGTAATGCCTCTAATTTGTATATATATTTTAACCTTTGATCCTGTCACCGACCCATGGGCTACTAGAGGCAAGCTTCAGGCATCATTATCTCCTTTATACAATTGTTGGACTAGGAGGGGTGAATTTTGGGGTAGGGGGCCTTGACAGAGTGGTATCAAGGGTTCAGTTTGTGGGCTGGGATACAATATAGAGTTAGTAATAGGTGAGACTACTTGGTTTGTTAGGGAAATAGTGCCAGTTAAGTTTAATATATGATATAAATAAGGGATATTAGTTGGGAAATCGTTATTTAGGCCACCCTATGACATAATGAATGGAAATTTATTTTAAAAAAGACTACTAAAAATAGATTCTAGTAGTATGGTGGAAACCTAGTAAATAATCATGCATCATTATTCATTTTGTGCCTATGTTTAAAATCGGTAGACCTTGGGGTTAGGTTGAACCTAAAATAAATAATGAATTTATTAATATTAAATATTACATATTCTTGAATGAGGAGTCCCAAACTATTTTTTATTTTATAGGTATGCATATAGGTCAATATCCTTGTCAGTTTCACACTAAATATGCTCAGCAGAATGCTCCATAAGACCATTGCATAGTAGAGTTTTAAGATGATGACATGTAGAGGGAGAAACTATGAGATTTTCAATGATTGAGTATTTATAAATACGGGGGACTCTTTTCTAACTCAGTTACATGGGACTAGTTAGAGGAGGTGTAGATAGCTTTCAGTTTGATTTGTGCTCAGAATAAGTACAGGGATTCATTGGCAGTGATGTTGATGCATGGAGTATTGAGGCAATGGTTGATAATATTCTATGTAGTTCATGTAAATTCATAGGTCTAGTGGTATGAGATAAGGGGATAATTCTGATAAAATATTCTTTCTTATACCATGAATTTGGCTAGTCTTCCGGAGATAATTACCCTTTGATAGTGGAGTTATAGAATGCTGGGGTTTGAGATCTATTTCAGAACCCTATTTTTATGCATTACACCTATTTCTAGATGAGTAGGTAGGGAAAAGGAATTTCTAGAAGGACGTTCATCTTGATATCCAGCATATAGTCACCCCTTTTATAATGTCAACATATCTTGATGTGCTACTAAGAGTAGAGGTCATTTAGAGGATGCTGGATATAACCAAATTTTCTTGAGAGGGGAGTTACAAAGATTACTCATGTAGTAGGGTTGTGGTCTAGGGTTCCAAGTCACCTGGGTAGAATAGATTTAAAATAGTTATGGGTAGGTCACACCCCTCATCATATCATTTCTTTCAAGATGGTGGATCTCATGCCATTACTAATAGACCAGAAACATTTTTTCATATGGATTCCATGGTCATCCGTAGTGGGAGTGCCCAAATATTCTAAGCAGGTATGGTATACTAGGTGTTCCACTTTAGGTTCTTCTATTGAGGGAGTTTCTTCTATGTAAGCGTGTATAGTATGTTCTATATTGGGATCAACAAATAGGATATGGGTATCAAAAAGGAAAACCATGGGATTCTCTTCATCCTTAGAGAGTAGAGCACAACCATATATGGGGTCTTCATCATGATTAGATAGATCATGGAGCAGGACTTGTTCAGCTTCATAATCTAGTGTTACTGGCACCTGTATGCTTGATGACATTCCAGGTACACTTTTCTGGTTTTATAATTGGGTTTATCCCATTTTTTACATAGCGGATACACAATTTTTCATATAAGCTTCCCTAGTCAATACATTGGGACTTGATATGGAGAGAATTCCAGTACCCTTAGAGTTAACTAAACCAAGTATTGGTCAAGCTTCTTTGTATAAATTATATAGATATTGTGATTTAATGATGGGGTGAAACTACTCTTTAGGAAAGTTCCTATTTTTATAGATAATAACATATGACATCATCCTTGGTATGTATTGCTTGTATTTAGTGAAGTATATTTTATATTATTCAAGTGAAATATTGATGTTTATGATTCTGATAGAGAGTATGATCTCTCTATTTGCGAGGGATACCCTCATCTATTTCATAATAATTTTTTATCCTTTTTTCATGATGGATGATTTAATGATGAATGTTTTGATGGTTCATCTAACGATGTTTCATAAGGTTGTGTAACATTACCCTGATGGTTTTTAGAGAAGGTTTTTTGTTATCCCATTGAAAATAGATCATGTTTTGGGTCGAGATATAACTAGGTGTTTCTATGTTCTCAATGTATCTATATAAGATGGTTCCTTCTGAGTTGTGGGAGATGTGAGTATGGCTCAACTAATTATTTAAGTGAGATTTTTTAGCAAAGTGAATCATCTTAGGGTGCACTATTTTTTTTCATGAAGATGGGTTATTTCAGTTTTCAACATTGTATCAATTATAATAATTTAAATTAGGTGATAGTGAATAATGATTATCCACTTCCATGGATTAAATATTTATTCAATCAACTAAGTAGAGGAAATTAGTTTTTAAAGATTGATATATAATTAGGATACCATCCAATCCTAGTGAAGGATGAATTTATCATGAAGTATACCTTTCAAGGACTTCGTGGGCATTATGATTTCATTGTAATGCACTTTAGTGTAATGAAGTCTCCAAATATCTTCATGGGTTTGATTAAATAACTGTTCAGTGAGTTTCTATATTGGTTTTTGGTGTTTTTCATCAACGAAATCCTTATATACTCTGTGATTGAGGTATAAAATTCAGAGAATCTACATGTCTTTTTGAGAGTTATTCATTATTAGTAGTTGTTGGGATGTTTTTGAAGTTTATTTTTTGGGATCGTGAAGTATGTTTTCTTGTGGAATTTCATATTCCATCAAGTAGTTGTTGTATATCCTTTTAAGATCAAATTAGTAGTTTCATGGGAAGTCCCTATGATAGTTTCAAACGTGCAGAGTATCCTTGGTCTTATAGGATTTTATTAGAGACATATAGCTAATTTATTTCCGGTTATAAATCCTATAACATCATTGGATAGAATGAATTATGTCTTCTTGTGGATTGATTTGTGTTAGGAACCTTTTGAGTTCCTGAAGGATAATTTCTTCAATGCTCAATTCCTTCATTTTCCAAAAGTGGGAGTTTGGTTTTATTGTTTCTAAAAAAATTTACATATTGGTTTTGTTTGTGTTCTAATTTAGGTGAGATCAATTGTTTATTATGGGTCTTGGGGGTTACATACTCATAAATATAACTATTCAGTTATGGTATTTAGTTGTATATAGTAATATTTCCCAATATTTTTTGGCAGCATTACCCCATTGGTGGGAATTTTTTGGTTTTTAGAAATCATAAGATCCTAAGGCACGACTTCTCCTAGAGTGTCCTAAACATGAATTAACAAAAGTGGATGCAATTATTGTCGGATTAAAAATTTTAGATTTCAATTCATTAGGAGTGGTTAATGTTATAGATTATATGATTATAAGTAATTCATGTGGTGATACCATTCTTGTGTCTAGAGATTCTTATAGGGTGAAATAAGAGATCTCAGTGATGCATCTTGATATGGTAGAGGTTAGAGTTAAAGGATTCATTTTTTAGATCATAGTGAATTAATATTTTTTGAAACAGGTGGAGGATTCCTAACTAGAGGATTATGAGGTAGAGGTCTAGGGAGACCAAGTTTTCTTTAGTGATTCCCCTGATTGTTGGTTTAAGGATAGACACCAATTGTTGTTTTTCTAGGGAATGAGTTTTTCCCCTTGGAAATTTGTGAGATGGTTCTCCATGAGATCCATATCTCACCCTTAGTGGTACTTCTTAGTGTGATAAAGATGTTCCAGTCTTTCAGAGGGTGGTTTTGGTGGCCTAGTTTTATGCATGTTGATGTATGGTCTGTGTCTCGATGTTTTGTATACCAAAACGTATAGGTCGAACACCATGTTCCTAGTGGTTTTCTCCTGCCATTGGATATTCCCTAGTGGGAGTGGAAGAAAATCTATGAAGACATATTTATTGTTTTGAAATAATCTTATAGAGACTATGATTATATATTGGTTATTGTGTATCATTTTATTAAATCATCCCACTTTATAGAAATCAAGGAGTTGAGGTTAGTATAGGCTTTATTGTGGTATTACCTAGGGAGGTGGTGAGACTCCATGGAGACCTGAGGATGACCTTATCTAATCATGATTCATGTTTTAATAGACGGTTGTGGGGATGTATTCATCATTATTTTATCTATTATTTTTGTCTTATCACTGATTTTCATAAATAGAAGGATGGTTATATTGAATGTACCATCCAAACACTTGAGGACATTTTTTATTCTTATGTCTTGAATTTTGGTGGTTTTGGGATGAGGAACCTACCGCTCTTCAATTTTCCTTACAATAATATTTTCCACTCCACCATTAATATGGAACCATTTGATGATTTTATACTACTAACCATGTCATTCCCCATTCTACTATATCTAGGTTAGAAATTCAACAATTCTTAGTCTAGAACTAGTGTATAGCATGATAGATATGGTTTAGGTGATTCATGGGAAGAAGAAAGAAATAAAAAATTTTCAAAATTCATATTTCTATCATAGGATACTAACATTGGGATTTTATGTTTGAGTTCATGTGTTCCTAAAACTTACTCCTCATTGTGGTCAGTAATGGATAGTTCATGGGAGTAATCTTTCTCCCTAGATTATCAGGAATTTCGAGGTATTGGATCGTATATCAGTCATGGTGTATCGGATAGCACCTCCCCTACTATCGAGATAGATAAATGATGTATTCCATACGTCATGGATCTTATATTACCTTCATGGAATCAATCACATCATTGATTGGGTAGATATAGATATAAATAATGATGAAACCACATAGTAGTATGCTATAGAGATCCAGACCACTATGAGAAGGTGTTGTAAGGGCGTATTGTTCCACTGGTCTATGTCTTTTGTAAGAACGGTATAATTGAGGATATCATCTAATAATGTGATTCATAGATACATTCTCAATATCCCGATATATTTTTTGTTTATATATATTCTTTTAGTAACGCTCATTTTCTAGTTTATGAGATGGTTTCCTCTTGATTTTTTGATGATGACATTGCTCGGGGATATGAAGTATCTTCCCAAGAGATTATTTAAAAGTTGTTTCTTGATTCTGTATGAATTTTCACTTGGTTTCACTATGTTTGATAATATAACTCTTATTATATAAATATCCTTAAGTGGTATCTCAACATTTGGTTTTTCATACAACCCCTTATCCTTTCTTCTCTCTAGGTTTGGTTTTAAATTTTAAAGGATGAGAATAGTTTTAAAGGTAACTAATGTGGGGTCTCAGATCCTAGTGTCCCATTCCTCTATCTGTTTGATGTGTTGGAGGTTAGAAGAGGAGACCCGGGGGAAGGGTATTTAAGATATAATACATAATAGAGGATTTTGTAATGTGGAGGGCCATATTTCACTATAAGGGATGATTATTGGGGAATAGGGTGTATTGATATAGAATAGTGTTCCAATAGTGGATTTTGGAGCCTCTTTCATTTTCAAATTGGATATTTCATGGAGTCTTGGATTCATTACATCATGTATGAGACCTATATCATGGATAGGTAGGATACAGTGTTGGGGTTGGAGGGGTGGGTTTTGGTGGGTTTTCAAAATTCCTCAACCCTATGGTGTGGAGGTAGGCTATGGCATAGGATCTTTCTAGGTTATTGGGTTTAGTGGAGTGGTGTGGAATATTTACCATAATACTCTTCCTAGTTTATAGTATTTACTCTATGTTATGAACCATGTTTATCAGACCTTGGTTTGACTTGATAGGATGTGGTCTGGTCCCTTTCATTGCACCATAGCCTTTCTTATTTCAGCTGATTCTATGGAATCATTAAGGGAGTTTCATCATCGTAATCTATTTTCCAATATGTATAAAAATACATAAATCCCCTCTAAACCCACTATTCTCCCATCATTTTCTCTTGTACCCTTTTTACCCAAAATGTCTTTTCAAATTTATTTGAATCCCCTTTTGATCAAATTCAACCCCCTCCTTCCATACATCGATATGTGGTGATATGTAGTGAGTTAATAATATTTTTTATGGTTTATTATCCATTAAGTATTGTTTGTTCCCAATAATTGTTTACATGTTATGGTGGTTTATCTCCATTCTTAAAATAGGGTTTCATTTATTGTTTTTGGTATGGTTGGCGAATAGAGTTCTTGGAGGTATGTAGCTTTCTTTATGAGATAGGTGATCAATGATCTTTGTTTTTATTCCATTCTCATGTTAAGTGTATTAAAATCCATATGGTATAGGATTCATTACTTTTCTGTTTCTATATTACATGAAATAATAATTTTATCAATCATTATACCTTGTGGTTGTGGTGGAATAAAACTAAGTAAAAATAAAAATGGATTAATGAGAATAGTTTATGGTTTTAGTACTTGCATTCTTTCCAATATGATAGCAGATTGCCTAATATTTTAATAGATATTGTTCTATCTAGGATTTTATTTTTTAGAATTTATTTTACTCTTAGATAAACATTGTTTGATTAAAATATTCAAGGAACATAAAACTGGTTAAAATGGTTGTATAAATAATTAAAGACTAATGTTCAATAAATAAGTTATTTCATATAATTTTAAAGAAATAAAATGATTATTAAGGCATGCTTAATTTATTTTTTTGATTCATGTGTTATTGTAAATTGATAAATAACTTGAATATGCAAATGGTTTTTTATGTCATTAAA
The DNA here is from genome assembly GCA_963277665.1 of Viscum album. Taxonomy (NCBI): domain Eukaryota; kingdom Viridiplantae; phylum Streptophyta; class Magnoliopsida; order Santalales; family Viscaceae; genus Viscum; species Viscum album. The sequence continues at coordinate 1,157,267,513 of OY728126.1, forward strand.
AAAATACATTTTAATGATATTTTATTACTTAATGTTTATGAAAATAAGATATTATCCTTAAAATTCATGTTTATAGAACTTATATCTTATAATAGTTGATGCCTTATGTTACAAGTAGTTTTAACATGTGATTATTAAATTACTTAATTCAAGATAGTAATAAAATCAGTTGTTCGATAAAGATAAAATTGTGGGGATGAGTGAGCCTGTTTTCTTGCAATGTTTGTATGCCTATGTTTTGGGATGAGTGAGCTCATTTTCATATGGAGGTTGAGTGTTTTGTTTTTTGGGAATAGATACTCTATTGAATCTATTTTTGTTTTTATACCATCTGTATTTCTCTCATCTTAATACTTTCTTTGTTATGTGACATGATCCTAGGATGGTTGTTGGTTTGAAGAGATTTGTGTGGTGAGGTTGGGTTAGTTTTAGTAGTGGATGTTTCTGATGGTGGGATGCATGGTCATATGTATGATGGTGCCACATATGGAATCGAGATTGAGGGAATGGGTTGAGGATGTGATTTCTTATTTTCTGAACAAATCTAGGTGAATTATTTTAAATAAAATGAGGTTGTATGGATGAGTTTCTTGGTTACATGTAGTATTTTACACCCTAATTTACATAGCTGATTACACATGGTTATACATATTTTATGGTAACATAAAATTTTTACTAGAGTACATGGAAATATAGGATGGTAAAAGAACAAATAATGTTTTAACCCATGGTATTGATGTTTTCTAGGATGAAAATTTTGATAATATTGAAAATCATGGACTCAGTTGAGTTATTCTTAGTAGGCATGAACTTATTTTGGAGGTTAATGAATTGTGAATGGAATAATGTTAATTGGAGGATAATAAATTAACTAACGTCTGGTTTAATTATAACATCTAAATAAGTATTTTACCATCATTCTTCTTAAATGTATATGTGATATTAGTATATCTTTCACTTAGTATTGGTAGTCTGGTGTCTAAGAGACAATAACTATAGTTGGGAATCAGACTATGTTAATGTTCGTAGTGTTGTTTTGATCTATATTATATCTTTTATGTTTTGTGATCTCATACACTACCCAGTATATGTATGTAGAGAGACTAACACCCAATAGACTATGGGAGCGTTTTCCCAAAACATCTAGGTTTGTGATGGATAGATGTTCTACTACCCTCTCTGGATCCGCTCTATTTTCCTAATAGTACTATATTATGGTGTACACAATTATTATATTTCCATATATATATATATATAGAGGGTTGTAATGGATTTTGGTTATTTTACACACATGTATCTCAAGATATAGTATCCCAAATATTATTATTGGTATTTCATGTACATGTTGTGATGGATTGAGGTATATTATTCTATATATGGGATATGATGAAATGTGGTACAATACTTGATATATGATAAATGATGTAAGGGATATAGGGGATTAAAGAGACTACTAGTCTAATATATGTATATGTGGATGAGATTATATTATGATGTGATGCATGATATGAATGTAATGATACATAGCTCAAGTGTCTTCAGGGTGGTTTATTTTTGAGATAGATGGATCAAGATATACGATGATGGGGTAGTGCAAAAACCTATAGAGAAGTTGTAGCGGGGTAACCTTGTTTTATTAATATAGTTTATGAAATCATATATGTGTTACATGGTGATATATATATTTTTTGAGGATAAGACTTTAGTATACCTGTTTAGGTGTTGGGTTAGATTCACCTGTTTTTCACCGGGATTTTGTTTCATTTCTTTAACATTTTCATGAGAGACTCTATGGAGAATGTTACTGAGTAAAAATTTTATTCTCAAACTATGTATATATTACTTTTTTCAGGTCATATAGTGAAATTTTGAGATTTAGATGTATATTACTCTCTCAAAGATTTCATTTAGTTGTTTATGATTCCTGGTTGTTGTTGAGTTTACCTTTTGGTACATATAGTTTTATTTTTTATTTATACTTATTTTGTATGACATTATGTGTATGTACATGGGTTTTCTTTACCTTTATCTAAGGTGGAATTTATTGGTGTATTTATATTTTCTCTTGATACACATGTTAATTTATTGGGTAATGTATCTCATTTAAATTTATGTTATACCCTCATTGCTTATTGCCAACTCATGACCTATTGGAGGTGGGATTCAGGTATCATTATTTCACTTATCTCATTGTTGACCCATGATAGGTACACTAGGAGGATGGGATCATAACATGACCTCCCTGGATCTAGTAAGGATGCGTTGGTGTATTTTATAGGACCTCCTAATAGTCTGTAGGGAGGATTTGTTTTCCTTGTAATTACCTCCCTAGAATCCACAAGGATGGGATGGTGTACTTGTAGGGACCTACTTAGAGTCTATAGGGATGGTCCAATGTACTTCTAGTGACCTTCCTAGAATCTTTATGGATAGTACAATGTGTTAGCAGTGGAACTATTAATGTACTTCCACCCCATATCATTGACTAGTACCCGAACTAAAATTATCCACTATACCTTAGGTGAAAATCCCTATATGTTAGAGGCTTCCAACTAGTATTGGGGGTCAAAGGTTGTGTTGTGAGGATTCTATCACCCCTATATCAGATTGAAAAGTACAAAATTAAATATCAAATACTCATATATTACAAGTAAATTAATATTTTAAGAAATAATATAAAAAATAAAAAATAAATGAAATGTAGTAAAGGCCCAAATAGTCAATCTATATATACACCTAATTTCCCACTAGGCTAGATACATATACAAAATAGATTAAAAGAAAATAATGAAACTATAATTGAGACATCATTGGTCCATACATCATCCGAATATCTAACTTCATCTGATTTATCCTACTCCAAAATGATATCTAGGGCCTCATTCCAAACTTGTGCGAGCAACCAAGTGAACACCAGTTCAGGTAATCATGTGCAATTGTAGTATGAGAAAGGTGTGGGAAAAAAGTATAGAAAAACCAAAGTGGTATCAAAATAACTAGAAAATATATTATTATATTCATGTGATGTTATTAGATGAAATAAAATACTCCTAAAAATAAATAAATAAACAACCATTGCTGATCCTTAGGTCATTTTCCCCAATCGACCATACTTTCTTTGGCTCATGTCAGGGTGTCTCTACGAATGTTAGATGATAATGCCTCCAACTTAATATGTCGGTTACAAATCCATGGTATCCCAAACTTAAACTTACAACTCTAGGTTCCCATCCCACAACATTATAAACATCATAGCCCTAAATCTGTTGTATCTCAATAGTGTATTTGACTCTAACATGTGGAATCCATAACAATATATCTCATAACTCTAGGGACGCATCCCATAGAAATATGTTTGTCTAAATATATCTTGTGGTATCTATAAAAATATATCCAATGGCTTGGTGGAATATCCCATTTCAATATGTGAATCCAAATCGAAATCCTTGGAAGTCGTAACCATAATCTCATGACTTTGGCGATCCATCCCATGGTAGTGTGTGTGTCTGGATATAAATCTATGGCCACTATAACCATATATCCATGGATTTGAGGAATCTCACTAAGGTAGTTCATGAGTTAATATCCAAATCTAAAGAATCTATAACTATCACTACACTCAAAATCAATGGTAGCCCAAATACCATGCTCCAGCTATGTGGAAGCTCCAACACAATTATCCAACTATATGAGAGCTCTAATCTATGAATATATCTCCAAAAATAGAATCCCCACTCTATACCCATATCCATATCCATGGAATCCCAACCTTGTCACATTTTCCCAAAGGGTACATTCCATACCCCAATATAATAATTTAAAAACCCAAGGGATGTCTAAATTCACATGCCCTTTAACATCAACGATTCTCCATTGGGCTTGAATATTGGATCAGGTTCTAGGTGACACTGAGAAACATCTCTATCCAAATTCATACATACATGTTTAGGGTATATCTTTCAATGTGGAACCCATAGGGTCACTATGGTCACATGAAATAGAGGCAATTCACTTGAAGTAATTGGTATCAATATGGTATTTGGTTAGTACATGATTCCCGTAAGATACCATATCCCTTATAAGTATTTTCTAAATAGAACATCCTTGTTGGATACATGGGATATACCACACTGTCATCAGTCAAGAAGATGGCCCATAACCTATCTCATTCCTTAACAATTTCCTGCATTTGTCCACTCAACCTACCTAATTCTGGTCTACCTATGGCCAGTCCACCTAGGGCTATACATGGGTTAAAAATCCACATGGGTTCTACCTCACCTCTCACGAGGTCTGGAAGCCATATGTTATCTTGATGGTTCAACCTAGCTTATTTGGTCCTATCATCTCAAGTAATAACTCACCTCTCTCAAGAGGTGAAAAAGGTATCAAACCTAGGATCAATAAGTCTAATAAGTCCCATTCACCCAGATCAAGGGTTTTATAGGTAATTTCATTCAATCAATCATTTCTTACACCTTCATCAGACAAGGCATCAAGCCAATTCCCTAAGACCAACGTGGCCTAGGTGCATTAGTCTAGTGGTCAAAGTAATTCAAACCAATTCATCTATTTCAATTTAATTTAAACATATAAAATAAATTAAATTATTCACCCAAAAGTAATTTACTAAAGTAGTGAGAATCCACATAACATTACATATAATCGAATGCAATAAAAAATAGGGATGGTATGCAAGACCACCTACCATTAAAGATCTTTCTGATTTATGTCCAAGATATGGAAATATCAACAAAGGCCTATCTATACTTGTCCATGATCAACCCAGATCACCAACATTCTCAAGGATGAAATCCCACTCCCTACCATATGAGCATAATTTTCTCCATAATACTGAATCAAGTTCCCAATCACCATGAACAAAGACTCATTCCTCACCAGAAATAATGACCCCCCATGTCCATCCATAGAAAATATTGAATTTTCTCATTATAGATGGTTTTTATTCTCAACCACTCATTGAGTTACGCATTCACATATCCAACATATGTATTTCACTCAACTCAAGCAATTATCACCAAGAAACAACATCTGACACTATGTCTTCCTAGTAATACATAATGACTCATATTTTCAGTGTATTATTTTTGGATATTATATGGATTATTTTCAATTCGAGGCATTGAGATAGTGGGTGATTCAATTTCATGGTGTTAATAGAATAAATGATTTAAATATATTAAATATATTAAATATCACACATGAACTATTTTCATAAAAAGTGGATTAACTCATGAATAGGGGCCCGTATCAATAATCTGATGGAACCGTTGTGTTCAAAACAATGGTTTTAACCTAGTCAAGGAATAATATTTTTTAGAGTGGTCCATTTGGGAAAAAGTCACCTTGGGCATAAATAATTACAATAAATTAAATAATTAATTTGTTTTATTATTTTTCAACTAATGACTGATTTCTACTAAAAGTGTACGGTTAAAGGATTTCTTTATGGTTGGATTATCATGAACTAGAGATTCAGATGACCATGGGAGAGATTTAATGATGACTGATGATGGATCAAAATATGATCATTGATTTTTTCACAAATATAGTTTTTGGATCTCATAAATAATAGAAATACAACCATTCTTCATCAATGATTGATCCAAAATCATGGTAGGATGTTTTTTTGTTTGGGATTTGGATCCTGTTTTTTAATGTTAGATGACTGAAGATCAATTCCATGATCATAATTGATATATAGATCACTGGTAGAATTAAATTGATAAACTGGTTTGTTTATTAATTTTTTGTTTATACGTCTTTATTTGTCTTCGTATAAAACAACTAATCAAGGAAAAATGAAAAATGGATGAGGTTTGTTCCTCAAATTTAATAGCTAATGGATTTCTACCCTATTTCTTTGATTGATCATCATTGGTAAATTTTTTCCAATGGTTTGACCAATACCGAATTCTTTATCATTGGGTGACCATTCTTCAGTGCAACAGATCAAAAATTTTGGTAATGTATGCGATATAGGTATCATACTAAAAATTGATGATGATGGTGGGTAGATCGAGGGAGAATGGACCTGAATCTAGATTTCAACATTTTCCTGACTGAATTATGGTAGTGTGGATGATGGTTAATGCTTTTCGAATCTATTTAGTGGTCAGAATCTAGAGAATGACCGATGAAAAATCTGGTCCACCCAAGATCCAGCTTTCTTGGGAAAGATTGGCTATGGAGGTGGAAAATCCAGGAAACATGTGATCTACGCATAAATTTCTATAAAATCCTGATCAACATGGAGAATTCCAAATAGAATGTTTGGTCAACCCAAGATCCAATTTTCCGGGGAAATATTGACTTTGGAGGTGGAAAATCTAGGAAAATTGTGATCCATGAATATATTTCTATGAAATCCTAATTAACATGGCATGTAAATAGGGATTAAATTGTATATGGGCCGTGCTCAGTGGCGTCTAGGGTTCGAGGATGAAGATATGGATCACACAGTTTGTGAACCGTCTCTATTAGATCAACGTGTGATTTGGGAAGTAAATGGATATGGGAAAATTTCCACAGTCAATGACATGCTATTTACTTGGACACGGACATGGACACCTATACATGGATTGGTACACACGTAGCCAAGGATATAGACATAGCCAAGAAACATGGGCTGGGTGTTTTGTGTCTCTACACATCATGTACTTATTTTCCTTATATGTTTATGTTTACATGATGTGTGAGTATTTACCACATGGTAAGACTGGGGGATAGCTACACAGGCAATGTACCCATGTTTCACACCATGTACCCCCTTCAAGAGTGATTGTATCTCTTCATTTCCTTATTTTGGACTAGTATAGGTTATGTGTGTTCCCTTGGTATATTCCCTCAAGATTACAGTGCAACCTTACATCCACATCACATGATTGATATCCCATTCAAAGTAAAAGTCTAGGATAGGGTACCAGTATTCCTTCCTGCTACTGGAGTGTGATCCTCTATCACCTTCTTTCGTAGGTGGGGCTTGTGGAATCATCATGACCTCCCTGGGAAAGGTGTTGATCCTCCCTCTAGCATGTCATACTGATAAGGTTTGTGGTATCATTGACATATGATACCCTATATATCTAGATGTTCCAGATTGGGTTTGTGGTGTGCCCCAATGGTTCTGGGTGTGACCCCTATCTATATATCAGGGTCTTCTCAGACCAGTGATATTTCTTAGGTGGGGTCCAATGATATAGACCTTTTCATTGACTGTCTTTGATGGTATAATGGCTCATGGATTGGACTCTCCCAGAATGAGCATTTCATCTATCATAATCTTATGTCGGGTAGTTGGTTATGACCACCAAGTGGGGTGGTGTATTTCCTAAGTATATCTGGGTGTTTCTATAATACATTGATTGTTATATATTTTATTTATATGACTATTCTTAATGTTTCGTGTCTAGTGTTTTCAAAGTGTCCTACTAGGTATTTTTATACTCACCCTTTTATTGACTTTTCAAGAACGATACAAGTCTTATTCCAAGGAAGACCCTTTTGAAGGTTTCCTAGGAGCGAAGGGTGTGGGTAGAGAATATCTGGAGCTTTTCATACCAATGTGTTTACCGGGAGATTTCATTTGACAATAATCCTCACCCTTGGAGTAGGTTGGACTCTTTACAGTTTTTGGATGGGCTTGTATTTGGAGACTTTTTTCACTTTTAGTACTTTACTATCATAATATGTTTTGGGATCTTAGATGCATGTATCCATTTGTTTTAGTTGTTTTACATTTTCACATTTTGTGAACTTAGAGATGTGTTCATTATACAAGAACTTTATGAAAATGCATCCCATTTGTGGGATATGCCTACTCACCAGTGGTCACCTGCCCCTGTACTATTAGTGGAGGTCTTGGTGTAGTCACAATTTAGAACTCGACTGGTTAGGTCATGAAAGAGTTGTATCATAGGTTTTGGTACTACCTTAGGATTAGAGTCTATGAGATTATTTTGGGGAGGAAAATTTGTGTTTGATATTCGGATTTTAGGCTAAGGACTCCATTATTAGTGTGGTGGCTAATGTATCCATACAATAGGACCTTGATCACATTTCCTTTGACTTGGTACAAGTAAACATTGGTTTTAGGGAAACGTTTTGGTATATTCATCATATAGGAATGGGTTTTTTTCACGGTAATACTTCAGTTAGCTCCCCAGATATACTCTTTTGACTATGGTACATATTATTTTGTTTCTTGATACCTCCACATTAACAGTCAGCCATGATTACATATTAAGATCCTGAGGATGATCCACCTAGTGACGAGGAATCTGTATAGGGCCATGTATTAGTGATAGCCCCTCCCGGTGGTTTACCAGCTATACCACCACCCATTGAGAAGCATCTAGCTCTAGTAGTACCGGTTGGGTATTCATGAAGTTTGAGTGTGTTTCACGGGTTTTAGTGGTAGTGAGCTCATAGGTTTTGGGGTTATCCATACCCTTAGGTGGATGATGACTAGATAGATTTAGTCGCTCACATTTTCCCCCTGTGAGGACACCTATATAATAGAAGAAAGTCCTCATGAAAAACCATCTCTAGGTATTTATTAGGAAATTATGGTGCCTAGTGACTAAGTCACATGATGATAAAACTCTCTATTGTTTATACATTGAGCGTGTCTTCAGGTATAAGTTCTATCTGGCCATGTTTCAATAGGTATACATGTAGAAACCCCTATGTACGTAGTATGGATGTTTGACTACAACGGAGTACTTAGTGAGGTTTACTAATATTTTGTGTTACTATTTAGATATGGTATGGCATCATTTCCTCATAGATCAGGCCCTTGATAAGGGATTAAACTAATACACCAGGGCTTCAGTGGTATCCCTTTACATTCCCACCTATGATCGAGTTCTTGAGAAAGCCTTGGTGGGGGAGAGATTTTTAGATGACAAAACACAGAATGTTGGAGCTCGTGGTGGGAAACCAGTAGCTGAGACCTTGGTATCTAGAATCCAAAGGTAGTCACATGGGTCCATGTTTGTTAGATTCTTTAGGAGGCAATCCCAAGAATTATGGTTAGTGGTTTAAGGATATTAGTGTGGTATGAATCATCCAAGGGAGAGGTGGTGTTCCCCCTATGATGTTCATGGACATATGGCTTGGGATTGTCTGAACCGTCATAAATATGATCATTAGATAGTTGAATGACTTCCAAGATAGAGACAAAGGAAATATTAGGCATGTATACTGGGGGAAGACATGGTAAAGGGACTAATAGGGCAGCAGAAGGTGGTCCTAGGATCACCTTATTATGACCACCACCCCAGGTGGTCTACCCTAGGTTCAGAGAGCTAGAGGATAGGGGTGCAGCCATCTCTAGGCTATGGAGGCCAATGACCTTGATGATCTACTGATGATATGAGGTTTTATCTATGTATTTTATACTTTAGATGAATTCTTGATAGACATAGGTGTGATTCATTCCATCAACTACACTTATCTGATTAAAGACTTAGAGATTCTAATTGAGCTATTGGATCAACCCATGTAGTTGGATACTTAGACAGGTGGTGAGTCAATGATTTCACACTTGCGCCGACAGTGCAGCCTAACACATGAAGGTGATATTTTTGTATGGGATCTCATTTTAGTAACAATAATGAATTATGATGTCATTTTAGGTATCAAATGGAAATCCATATTTCATGCCCAAATTGATTGTTTTAGGTTGAGGATTTGGTGTGCCCTGAGTGATGGAATAAGGTTTTCTTTTATGGATGACAAGGAGAACATGGCATTGTATGATGATATTAGTCATTGGACAGTACATATGATTACTCAGCATTTGGATAGAATGAACCTAGGAGTAATGGATACTTTAAGCTATCAGTTTCTCATGTTGGTAGTAGAGTATGAGGATGTATTTCCTTAGGTTGTATCAGGTTTACCAACCCATCAAGAGAAATACTTCTACATTAACTTACAACCCAGGATGGAAGCGATATTTGAACAAGAATATCAACTGTCTCTCATTGATCTTTGAGAGTTGAGGGTGAATCTAGAGGACTTATAGATAAAGGAATTTGTGAGACCAATAATTTCTTTCTGGTAACCCCATTGTTGTTCTCCAAGAAGGCAGATGGGTGGTTTTTGTTAACCGTGTTCTACCTATTATTCAATCCGGTGAACATGAAGAACATGTATCCACTACCAAGGATCGATGACCTCTTTGATCAGTTGAGAGGGGTGCAACCGTTATTGAAGACTGACCTCAGATCATATTATCACCAGTTACGAGTACGTGATGAGGATATACTAAAGACGACATTCAGATGTCTCTATGGTCCCTATGAGTACTTAGTGATGTTATTCTATGTGGAAAATGACCTAGAATTTTTCATAAGACTCATGAAATGGATCTTCAATCCCTTATTTGATATGTTCATGGAGGTATTCATTAATGACATCCTATTGTATTTTTCGTCTTAGGAAATGCACATTAGAGACTTGAGGAAGGCCCTAGACACACTCTAAGAGCACTAGATTTACTGGATTCCCTAGAAGTGTCAGTTTTGGATTCTAGTTTTCCACTTTTTGGTAATTCTCATCTTATAGGCTCCGGTAACAGTGGACCCAGGAATGTTTGAGGTAGTTCTTTCTTAGGATCTACCCAATATTATTATCAATGTGTGAAGTTTCCTTGGGAGTGTAGGGTACTGTCAGTGGTTTGAACATGATGTCTCTAGATTGGTATCACCATTTAAATCTTTACCGTGAATGTATAACCATTCTTGTGGAATGAAATGTTATATTAGTGATTTTAATAGCTAATGTGGAAGTTGAAAAGTGCTCCCATCTTGATATTTCTAGAGGAGGGTGTCGAGTACATAGTGTCCCATGATGCATCAAGGACCAAACATGGTTGTGTTCTAATGAATAGGACGTAATGTAATTCCTAGGGTTCATGTAATTTGATATCACCTGATAGTAACTACACAACCCTTATCTTGAGATAGTAGTGGTAGTATTCATACTTAATATTTGGCAACCATTCCTGACGGGAAAGCAGTTTAACATTTACACTAACCACAAAAGTCTCAAGTATATCTTCTCACATTAGGATCTTAACAAGGGATAGTGGTGATGGATATATTTCATCAGGGACTATAAGATTGATATTTTCTATACTTTTGAGAATGCTAATTTGGTGATAGACCCTCTTAGTAGGAGATAGTGTTCTCATTTGTCAATCGGAGTGTCAGAGTGGTTATCCTTGTTACTGTTGTCCTTAGTGAACAAGGATGATGCTTCTTGTCATCATTTGATTGTAGTTACCCCACCACTTTTATAACGTGTCATGTATTATTAGCATGGAGATACCGATTGTGAGACATTAAATACTCATATATCCACTGAACATGATCTTGATGGATATTATGAAGGTGGTGAGTACACTAACCTTTTCAATGGACAAACGATGGTACCTTTAATGATGCAGGAGGAGGTGATATGGGAGTTTCATATATTTCCTTTATTGGTACATCCATGTGTGGAAATGATATACCAGGACCTCTGACAATGGTTTTGGGGTCCAATAATAAAGGGGGTATTTGTAGATCTTATATCTTGATGCCTCACTTGTCAGTAGGTGAAAGATAAGCACCAGGTTCTAATGGTTTTAGATCAACCCCTTGAGGTTCCAAAGTGGAAGTGGAATAGAATTTTCATGAAATTCATGGTGGGATTACCATGTAAATATTGGTTACACAATTCCATCCGGGTGATCTTAGATTGACTCACTAATTCGACCCACATCCTAGCTATTTGGGAGAAGACTTTATTACAGACCTTGGGATGCCTCTATGTATAGTAGATAGTCTGATTACATGGATTTATCTCAATTATCATATATTACTATGATTCACTTTTCACATATTGGTTCTAGGGGTTTATTGGAGGATTTAGGGACTCAGTTGCGATTGAGCACAACGTTTCACCCCCAGACTGAGGGTCAGATAGAGAAGACCATTCATGTCTTGGAGGACATGTTTCGGGCTTGTATGTTGGGCTTTTTCTGTATATGGGAGGATCAACTTCCATTTATTGAGTTTTTATAAACAAATATGTATCATTATAACATTTTCGTGGCACAATTTGAGAATTTTTATGGGAAACCCTACATGTCACTACATTATTGGACGGATCTAAGCGATTTAGCACTTGTGGGCCTGAAGTTGGTGTGAGCTACTCCAGAGAAGTTTAAGGTCGTCCAAGTGTGGATGAGAAATATACAGAGATGTCAGAAGACTTATTTGGACTGAATAAGAAGACCTCTAGAGTTCAAGGAGGGGGAACAAGTGTTCCTGAATTCCCTATCTCAATGTGGATTGAGGAGATTTGGTTGCGGATGCAAGTTATATCTGAGATTAAATGGTCCCTTTCAGATACTTCATTGAGATGGTGAGGTGGTGTGCCACTTAACTCTATCATCCCAGTTAGACTGAGTACATGATTTCTTCCACGTGTCATAGCTAGGGAGATGCATGCATGAATTGTCACATATTATCGACTGGGGTGAGTTGGACATCAATAATGGAGCAAACTTTGCTGATAAACTAGTGGAGATCGAGGATCGGTTGGATATGATCCTTTTTTATTGATTGATTCCCATTATGTGTTTCTTGTGCCAGTGTGGTAGTCTTCATGAGAGCACCTGGGAGTGGGAGACCTAGATGAGAGCCCAGTACCCTCATCTTTTTGGAGTAGGTTTTTTGCTTTTCGAGGTGAAAATCCCTAATGTAGGTAGAATGTAATGAATTGAATTTTCCATGTATTATTTTTGGATATTATATGGATTATTTTTTAGACTAGACACTAAGACAATAAGAAATTTCAAGGCCTAGTGTTCCCAAAATAAATATTTGAAATATATTAAAAATATTAAATAACATGCGTGTTTAATTTTCCAAAAATGTGGAGTAACTCTCGAATAGGGTCCCAGATGAAGATTATGAGAGAATTTCTGAGTTCATAACATGGTTTTTACCATATGCAAGACATAATATTTATTGGAATGGGATATATGTGAAAAATACATCACATGCGTAAATAAATATAATGAAATACTTAATTAAATTGTTTTATTATTTTTGATGTACTGACTGATTTCTCTAATAAGTGTACAACTATAGTATTTCCTCATTATTTTTCTCTAAAAAATTGGACATTAATATGTCCATTGGAGAGATTTCTTAGAAAATGATAATTGATCGGGATCAGATTATGTACAGATGTGATAATGGAGTTCATGGATCTCATCAATGATAATAACATTATCGTTCTTCATCGATGATCAATCCAAAATCCTAGTAGGATGTTTTTTATTTCCATCTTGTTTCTTAATCCCTGATGAACATGGGAAAATTCCAAAAACATAATTGATACGCCCATCAATGGTAGAATTAAATTGTTTGAATTATTTATACGTTCATTTTTAATTTATCCCTCTTTGTTTGTCTTCTTCTTTGACCAAAAAAAGGCCAAATGAGCAAAATATGATCTTAGTTCCTCACATTTATGGATTATCAATTTCTCCTCTATTTCTTCCTTTCATCAGTTTTGGTATTTATTTTGGCCAATTATTTGGCCAATACATGGTTTTCGATCATTCTGTGATTGTTCTTCGGTGTAAGGGTTTGAAACTTTAGGTACGACAAGCAATAGAAATTGTGGTTTGCGAATCGATGATGATGGTGGGTATATTATGGGATAATGAGACTGAATCAGTAGTTATTTGTTTTCTCTATTAGCTTATATGAATGAAAATTATGATTGACTATTTCCTGATCAGTATAGTGCCTATAATTTGGTGAATCACCAATGAAAATACTGATCAACCCCAAATTCTATTTTCTTGGATATTATTAAGGGTGAAGGTAGAAAATTATTGTGATGTGTGAAACATACATGGATTTCTAGAAAATCCCGAAAAATACGCCATGTAAATTAGGATTACATGCCATGTGGGTCCCTCTTAGAGGTGGATATGATTTCAGGATGAAGATAAGGATCACACTGTGTGTGAACCCTATCACAAAACATGTGTCCCTTATTGTTTGGATCGATGTGTACATAGGTAAGTTCACATACACAAGAAAATGTATGTGTCTAGTGCAACATCGTGTACTTAGACGTGGACATTGACAACTACACAATGGTTGGTAAAAATGTAGGCCATGTATACAGACATGTCCAGGTGACACAGGAAGGGTGTTATGTGTCTCTACATATTGTGTAGTACTTCTACATTTCATGTATAATGAGATTTACATTTCATGTGAGGATTTACCACATAGGTAGACTTGGGGACATCTTGTCATGTAGTATAAACTTGGTTTATGTCATGTATGCCATCCAAGAGTGTTTGTAGCTCCTTGTGTTCTTATTTTGAATTGAAATAGCTTCAATTTATTATATAGGTCCATTACCTTAAGGGTATAGTGTAACATTATATACAAATAATATGATTATGATCCCCTCTAGAGGTTGAGACTCAGATGGGGTTTCGGGGTCCCTCTGTGAGACTGGAGTGTGACCATATATCGTCTTTGTTCCCTCGGTGGGGTTTGAGGAATTGTCATGACCTCCCTATATAGAGATTTTATTCTCTATCTAGCATTCAATATTAGTAGGGTTTCTTGTGTCATTGGAATTTGATCCCCTATGTAGTGGGTTGACCCATATTGGGCTCGTGGTGTCTTCCAGCGGTTCTAGGCATGACCCATATCTTTTTATTGGGGTCATCTCATAACAGTGAGCTTTATTGGGTAGGGCCCAATGATCTAGACTTTTTCATCGAGTGTATCCAATGGTTTCATGGCTCATGGAGTGGACTCTCCCATAACGAGGATTGTTTCATGAAAAATCCTATGTCTGGTAGTCAGATACGATCGCCTTGTGTAGTTGTGTCTTTCATGAGTATATCAAGGTGAATCTGTTAAACATTAATTTCTATATCTTGTATTGAGATTACTATACATGGTGCTTCAGGTTTAGTGTTTTTTAGGTGTCCTACTGTGTATTTTTATACTCACCCCTACATGGGATTTTACCACACTTTTCATTTCTTATGTAGATGATTATCCTTTTGATGGTGTCCTATGAGGATAGGGAGTGGGTGGAGTGTATATGGACCTTGTTAGACTAATCTGTTTACTGGGAGCTTGCATTTGACTTTATTCCTCTCTATTAGGGTAGGTTAGACTCTGTTCTGTTTTTGGTTGGGCGTGTATTTATCCACTTTTTCACTTTTATCACTTTACTGTCACACTCTCTTATGGGATCTTAGATGTATTCATCCATTGGTTTATGTTATTTAATGTTTCAAAATTATTTAGGATTGGAGATGTGAGGATGCGTATATGTAATTTACAAAAAATCCTCCCATTTTTTGGATATGACTACTCAGAACTGGTCGCTAGCCCTTGGCCTATTGGAGGCGGGGTTGGGGTAGTCATGGATCATACATTGGCCGGTCAATTAATGAAACAATGCATATAAAGGTCCAACATTGGATCTAATATTCCACAAAATTCAATCTATACTCACATCCCATCTATCATAGAGGGATGTATCAAGTTTCCACTCATAACCTTGATCCACCATGCATAAAAGCTCATCATTAATTACCATCAACCCTTATCCCACACCCGTTTGCTCACCAATTTACATATTAAATGTGTACCATGTGAAAATAGTATGTACCATCCAATTTATAACCTAAATCAATCTCACATGAGTCATATTTCATCAACTAATTCGACCATGCTCCCCCGCATGTCGACTTTTCCATCTAGGATCTCACTAGGAACTCCACTTCAAAATTGGTAACCTTACTCATTCTATGATTCACTCACAAAAATGCCCACATATACATAGTAACAGATATAAAACCACTAATAATAAATAATAAGTAAACTAAAATCATATGTAATAGTATAAACAATAATAAATATTAAATGAAATTTTGTAAAGGCCCAGAAAACCATGCCATACATATAAATGACCACCCATTGGTTCGGTTACGTATACATACTAGAGTTAAATAAAATAAAGACACTAGATCCATGGGGTCCTTGATTCCTAACTCATCCTAATATCTAATTCCACATGATCTATCCCACTCAACCATTCTATATTAGGCCTCATCCAAAATCCGTTCCTATAATATAGTACAGGTTTTCTCAGGTACCCATGTATAATGGATTCCCATGTAGAGTGTGAGTGAAAAATCAGTAGGGAACCACCAATATGGTCCCATAATAACCATAATATGTAGTTATATGAGAATGTGATGTGCTAAATTAAAATAAACTACTACTGAAAATAAATAAATAAAAATCTCTATTGATCCTTAGGTTTGTGATCCTGATTGGCCATACCTACTTTTTCTAGTGTTATGGGGTCTCTAAGAACACAACGATATTCATGCCTCCCATGTAACATGCAGACTCCAAATCAATGGAAACCACATATTTTTCATACAACTCCAAGTTCCCATCCCAAGGAAGTCCAAAAATCTATGCTCCAAATTCATGGCAGCTCAATTGTGCATTAAGATTCAACTCATGGTATTCATTACTATATATCTCATTGCTCCAAGGACCCATCCCACAATACTCTGTGCATCTGACTCTAACTCTTGGAATCCATAACCATATAACCCATGTCTCTAGGGAGTTTCTTATAGAATTATGTACTTCCAACTCAAAATACGTGGCATCCATGACCATTATATCAAAAATTTTGGAACCCGTTCTACAATAATGTGTGTGCCCATCTCAAAATCAAAGGCATCCATAACCATATCATCATAACTCTAGAGACTTATCCCTTGGAAGTGGACATGTCAAACACCAAATCAATGGTATCCATAACCATCATCGATCTCCTAATACAGGTAACCTCAAATACCAATATCTAGATTCATAGCAAATCAAACACCAAGATTCAACTCCATGGAAGCTACCTCCCATGAATTAAACTGCAAAACTAGAAGTTGAACCATGTACTCGGCTCCATATCCATGAAATCCAAATCCTATCACATATGATATAAGGTAATTTTCTATAACTCACCATAATAAATTAAAACTGACAGAATGTCTAAAATTCCATTCCCATCATCATCGAATCTTCCCCACCTAGATCACATGTTGGTTTGGGTTTTAGGTGACACCATCAACCATCTCTATCAATGACCATGCATATCAGCTCAGGGTCGATCTATCAATAGGGCACCCACTGGGTCTCTCTAATTATATCAAATAGAGGAACTCTATTTTGATTCCAAGGTATTAATATGGTATCTGATGAACACCTGATTCCTAGAAGATACTACATCCCTCAATGTCATCATCAAGATATCATGACCTTGTTTGTTACATATGGTATGCCACTCTAATATTAGTAAAGAAGATAGTAAACTACCCATTTAGTCCTTAAGGTTTATCGGGATCATCCCACTCACCCAACATAATTATGGATTACCTATGGTTGGTCCACCTATGATTTTACATGGGATAACAAACCACATGGGTCTAACCTCACCTATAAAGTGTTATGAAAGCTATCAAGCATCTCAAAGGTTCTACAATGCATGTTTGGGCCTCTCGACTCAATTCATGGCCCACCTCTCTCAATAAGAAAACAAGGTCCATCCCTAGTATCACAATGTCTTATAATCTCCAATCACACTGTTTGTAACACCCCATGATTTCATAGTGTGTAATCTCATTAAAGTACTTCAATAGCTTGCGCTACATGGAACACCGAGTTTTAGCGCATCACGACTTACCAAACTAGCTGTTCAAAAAGTATTTATGAATAATATTAACTACATTTTTAATACGTCATATAATTTTAACATCGATTAAATGTATTTATTATAAATAATATAAGAACAAATTCACTTTTTCAGATAAAATATGTATTTAAAACAAATACAATTTTATCACCTTTTAATGGAGAACCATTTTTAAATCCAACAACTGACACATTTATATTTTTAATTTGACAAAATATTCTTCTTATGTAGAATTGGGACATAAAAAGTTAGTTTGGGTAAATTTTTCGTGTTTTCTGATAACTTTTATATTTTGATGAATAGTGAATGATACTAAATTTTAATTGAAAACACCTTTTTAACCAAAATAATTTATAGTGCTAAGTTATACATTTGAATGGTTGTGATGTATAATTAGATTATATTTTTATCATTAAATTAAATTTTGTTCATTCTATGTAATTTAACATTTAAATTGGACAAGAACACATATAAATCTTTTGACAGTTTTTACTTCTCAAAAACCCGCTTTCGGGTTTTGAAAAAGGAAATTAATTTTAAATTAATTAATGAAACTTATATGTTTTGAATTTGGTAAAATATACATAATGTTTTAATTTTTAATATCAAAATTTTCTTTGGATGATTTTTGGGTATTTTTCTGAAAACATTCAATTTTTAATGAATAGGGAAAAACATTGTGTTGTAGATAACAACCGACCTTTTCATTTATATAATTATTTTAAATTAAAAATTTATCTTAAATTCAAAATAGATACACAATACCTATATTACTCCAATTTAATTCATTGTAGTCATTTTAAAATAAGACTATATATATATATAATTTTATTAAACTTTTAACATCTTTTACTAATCATCGAGGTACATTTGAAAATTTTCATAAAAAATATAATATAACCACATAATTTAATTGAATTTCAAAAATCTGAGAGATATGGTTAACATCAGTTAGTAAAATGTGGTTCAATAGGATGAAAATAATTTTTGGTGAATAGTAACTTTTGATTTTTATTTACAACGGTTAAAAGTAAATAGGGTAATTAAAAGTAAATATGATATTTCAATTACCCCAACACATGTCTTAATAATATTGGATATGTTTATTTAGACCAACATAAACTTTAGAAAAAAAATATGATCCTTTTTGATCCACATGGATTATATTTGGACATTTATTATATTTTATATAAAGAAGTGTAAAAAGTGTTAAATTCAAATTTTATTAACTAAACCATTTTTAATATAGTGTAATACATAAGGTAAATTCTTCTATAAGTATTCATTATAAATCTAAAAATATTTCCTACATTAGGGTATTTTATTTATAATTTTTCGATGTTTCATAATTAAATTTATTTATGACACAATGATGATGCAGTAATTATCTAATTGATGATAGTTTAAAATAATTTATTTTATAAATATCAAAATAAATATAAATTGCGACTTTTGATTCCATACACTAATTTTATTGGATAATATGACATGTTAGTGTTGATTTAATGTATTTTTTTCAAAGTAATAAAGTTTTGTTAACTTTCAAAAAATGCAAATACTAAATTGTCTCAAAATTGACATAAATGAGTTTTTAAAAAAAATACTATATTATTAAATGATATAATATTCCTAAAAATCTAAGATTCATAAAATGGATGTATATAATTATAATTATTTCATTAATTAACCACTTGTGGTTCTCTTGGCATTTTATAGTATTTTTATTAACTATTTAGTATAAAAATACAAGAATATATGTTAATTTTATGCTACTTAACTAAGAGTTAAATCTAAAATATAAGGATAATATGGTGACCTCAACATGTATAAAAACTATTTATTGAGAGGTTTTAGACCCATACCCACCTTATACTTAAACTAAATCTATTTTTAGCCATTAGAACCTGTGAATTATTTTAAAATAAATTAATATTTCAAGCATTTCCTAAAGTGACCCTCACCTCTATTATAAAATGGTACTTCCCCTTATCTCAATTTCACACCTCCAAATCCTTTTGGATCAGAAAAACCATACTGAAATATCCTCTAAAATACCTTCACTTCATCCTAAAATCCTTACTTTGATCATAAAGGCAACCTAAGAAGCCCTATTATTCAAATCAATAGGAAGAACCCAAAGAAGAGTTAATTATTTAATCACCTATTCCAATGTTATTTTCTTCTTCCACTTCCTCTTTATTTGTATTCTCCATAAAAAATAACAGATATAGTACCCTCTACATACTGTGATGTTATTTTGAATATGTTATAACCATGTTCATTATTCTTTCCATCCTATGAATGACAAAGTCACCATACATGCATACGTGTGGCTTACCGTCTCTACCTCGTGGTGTAGTTTGTTATTCAACACATCATTATTTGGATGGGTATAATATTGAGTATAATTAAGTTAAATAATAAATATAACATGTTAATGATTCTTTAAATATAATATAACATCCAATTAAACATATTTTAACCATCAATAGAATGATATTGTCGCTAGTGCGTACGTGCAGCTTACCATCTCCAAGACGTGATAAGATTCATCTTCAACGATAACCCTTTAAGAATTTTTATAAAAATATATATTGATTAATTATAAGGTATATGAATAATATTTCTAATTTAATAATATATAATTATGTATAATTTTTTTTTACTTACTTCCATACTATATAATAAGAAAACGGAAACTACATTCATCCGTACGTACAAACTACTGTCTCCATGAACGATGCTTCCATTTCATATATCTATCTATTATACACATATATATTCTTAATATATATGATATAAAAATCATGTTTTATATTTATCGAATTATTTAATTCATGATCTATCTGATACTATCAAGATTAACATGTTAAAACATGTATGATAAAGAAAGTGATTATTTCCCTAAATGTTGCTTTAACATGGATATTATTATTAAATAGGTAGTATAAATTCATAAATGAATCATAAATATTAATATGGTTCTTTTATAATTTAATAACTTACTATGGTAATTATACATGAGATTAAATGTACTCTTGATAAAGGAAAGTACAAGGTAAGGGTTAATTCTTCAATCTCATTATTATCTGAGATTATTTATGTGTAAGTATTTACAAGAACATATTTATCATCCATGTCTATGATTCATGAAAATGTTTTTAAAATAAATATTTTAATGTTTTTTATAAGAGAATCTTTAGAAATATCCTCATTTTAAATGTTTTAATGATTTATTTTTCTAAATCTTTCTAATTAATGTCCATGTTTTCAAAATGATTTTAAGTATTTATTTATAAAGATATGATTGTTTTAAAATGCTAATTACATTAAAAAGTTTCAAAGTGGTATGGGAAACATTGATAGAAAAATATATTTTAAATTAATTCATTTATAAATGTCTGACTTTTAAATGATTTCACAAAAAATGTATATTTATCTCAAAGAGTTTAACTGATCATTTTCAACTATGTCAAAATCCTTTATTGGATATTATTCTTGATTGAGGTTGATTTATTATAATACAATATTCATGATTTTAATTAATGAGTTATGATATTTTTGACAATGGATATAATATTTTTATACCACTCATGGTTTATGGTTAAAGTATTATCATTTTTTATGCTAATTTTAATACGAATGTTTATGTTATGTTTCAATATTTTCATATGAGGAAGGAATTGGACTTATTAACTGACAGGAGGGGCCACTATAGCCCCAAGATGCATCGGAATGTATCATGATACAAACTATTGTGATGGCACAAGGCCTTGAAAAAATATTATTTGTAGCCTTGGAATGAGGCCTTGACTGTGTAGTTATGATGTCTGGAATTATGTATTCCATAATTATGAAATTATCTACTGATATTACATGTGATTATTCGACTATTAAAATATCCATGTGAATAATTATATTTCATTTTTTGATTTATCATTGACATATTATATTTAATTTTATGTTTAAAAGACCAGTGTTTTAGTCTTATTCATTTTTTAAAATGTTTATGTTATTTAGGATAGTTTCAGCTATATTGTTTGTCCATACTAATCATCTGAGATCATCCCTTTCTTATGTTTAATTTTCCAGGATTCCAAGAAGTATATTATGATTGTTATGAAGGGTTATGATAGTGAAATAATGGAGTTCTTAAAGGATTATTGATGTTGGGTTTTAGGTAATGTAATGTAAATGTATGTAATCTATTTTCCAAGACTACTAAACTAATCAGTCCTTCAGGACTTGATTCCTTTAAATCATGACAATGTTATGTAATAATGCACTGGATTCAGGCTTCTGGGGTTGTGGCATTATAGTAGGTATCAAAGGAAGATTAGAAACAAACCTGTAAATATATTTAGATAAAATCTGATTAGGAAACATTACCCTAAGATAGACATTGTGGATTAGAATCGAAGAACACCCAAATTTTTTGGTAATGTGGATATTATGTGGGTTTTATAAGAAATGTATCCCTATGTAGACACTATAAGTAGATGTGGTTCGGGCATAGATTTACCTAGGAGTGAAAACTCTGACAAGGTGTTTGGGGGTTGACCTGGGGTATCCTAGTACACGGAAATGAGCCTTACTGCACACCTGGTTAGACACTCATGGGGAATATGCTTAGGATAATTCACATTTTCTTTAAAAACCATTCTGAATGATTTATGATTAAATAGGTCAACAATGAAACCATTTTTTATGAGACTAGATGTGTGTAAATATTCAATTAATGTTGAGAATTTTTCTATATTTTGGATTATACATTATTATATGATCTAGACTAGTGTATGTCTTCATTTATAAATGGTGTCTAGTAGAAGGAATCTGAACTCTAGTAATATATATAATCCATAGAGTAAGAAGGATCATATCTTTCATGGTCTTAAGACAACATTAAGAAGCGAAATAGTGTCCCATGTATCTGAACCATATGAATAAATAGTATCATGTGTCAATAAGATAAGTAAAGAATTCTCTGAGTCCTATGGCTTTGAAATGAATCAAGAAAAGAAGAGGATGAAGAAAAAGATGGATAACGAGATAAAGGGAAATAAGGATTTTTCCCATTTGTGATAAATGTGGAAAGAATCCCCTTGGTAAATTATTGAAGGGAATGGGAGTATGTTATAAGTGTGGAGAAAAACAACACCACGTTCATGTTTTCAAGGTTAAGAAAAAGGTTTCAAATGTAAAATAATTCATCTTCATGGAGTTAGCACACTACGCAAATCAATTTCCAAATCATTAGAGTATTTCCGAAATGATGACATTGGATAATAATAAAGTTATGATACTACCACAGATGAATAGTAATGACTAGTATTCTTATGTTGTTATTAAAGAATTATGTCATTTGAGTTTTGTGTCGATGATGTACTATTTATATGAATTATGGAAATAAATATGGATTGTACTGAAGTATTATATCATTAAGGATTTTAGATTATATGGTTCTTAGAAAAGTTACTAAATATCAAGTTATACTTTTTGGAAAACAAATGTTTGAGGGAAAGATAAACCATAATATGGTTCTGATACTGATGTAGTTATTTTGGAATAAGATATGATTTATTTGGATAAATTATATTTGATATTCTTGACTACCTTGACACTGATTAATAATTTTTATATTCCATCATTATTGCAGTTTACAACATTAATGGATTTAAGGATTATATCTAGTATCCTATGTTTTACCAAATGAATAAAGATGAACATACATATTCAAATATGGTTTCATGGTAATTCAGGTTATTATCATTTTTTAATAAAATACATGATGAAGGTATTCACATTTTGATCTTCATTATTTTATTTTGACCTTATTATAAATTTTTGTTCTATGAGTTTGGACACAATTATTTTGGATAAGTCTAAATGTTGGAATTGAGTAAGTTGAAAAATTGATTTTTTTTGTATGAGGTTAAAGTATGATTTGTTGGATACTTTTTCCTAACCTTTTGGTTTTCAGTAAGAATTTAGAGGATTAAGGGAATATTTTTGGACCATATGATTTATCAAATGTTATTTAGGCATAAAAATCATTTTTGAACATTCATTTCCTAGTGTAAGAGTTGGAGTGAAAATAGATCTATGAAAAACCAAATGATGAAAATATGATTATGACAGATATTGATATTAATTATGTTTTCTTGAGTTCTTATCTTGATAGTAAATTAATCCCTCCTCTTAAAAAAGGTATCAAAAAAATGTGTTATCTTAACACCTTATGTTTTATTGAACCGATGACACTTTAAATCATCATATATTGATGGCTCTAAGACCCTCAATTTTATAGTTATTGTTCACTTTTTTGTGATTAATGACCTCAATCACTCCCTATAATTATTTAATTTTTTTCCTCTAATTATGTTTCTATAATTTCCACCTATGTTCTCCAATTCGAAACCCTAATTTTGTGGTGACTTTTTCATTTCCATTTCCCTCTTATTAAGACTAAGTTTTATTAACCCTAATTCTGATGTGGGTTTTCCAGAAGATTATTTTCTATTTTCAACCTTTTATTTTCGAAGAAAATTTTCAAATTACGAGGACGCAATTTATTCAAGTATGGGAGAATGTAAAACTCCGATATTTCATAGTACTTTATCTCTTTAAAGTAATTCAATAGCTTGCACTACACGCAACATCGAGTTCAAGAATACCATGACTTACCAAAGTAGTCGTTAAAAAAGATGTTATGAATAGTATAAACTGAATTTTGAATACTACATATAATTTTAACATCCATATTATGTGTTTCTTAGACATAATATAAGGTCAAATTCAATTTTTCAGATAAAAGAAGTATTTTTCTAAAAAAATATAATTTTACCGCCAGTTAATGGTGAACCCTTTTTAAATCCACAATTTTTCACTTTTATGTATTTCATTTGAAAAAATAAACATCTTCTTTATAAGTGGGACAAAAAATTTTAGTTTGGGAAACTTTTTTGGGTTGTTTTCATAACTTTCATAATTTAATGAGTAATGAAAGACACTAAATTTTAATTGAAAACAACTTTCTTAGTCAAAATAATTTATAGACTTAAATTATACATTTAAATTGTTTTGAATTATAATTAAATTATATTTTTATCATTTAATACAATTTTTTTCATTGAATGTAATTTCACATATAAATTGGATATAAACACATATCAATCATTTGATAGTTTTTACTTCTCAAAAACCCGCTTTCTGGTTTTCTAAAATGATTCAACTTTTCATGAATAGTGAAAAACAATGCATTGTAGATAAAAAACCGATATTTGCATTTAAATAATTATTTCTAATTAAAAATTTATCATAAATTCAAAATAGAAAAATAATACCTATATTAGTCCAATTTAATTCAAATGAGTCGTTTTAAAATAAGATTAGATATATAAAATTGTATTGAACGTTTTAACAACTTTTACCCACCTTCTAGGAACATTTACAAATTTTCATAAAACGCAATTTTACCACTTATGTGAATTTATTTTCAAAAATCCAAGAGACATGGTTGATATCAATATGTAAAATTTGTTTCAATAGAATGAACATAATTTTCTATGAATAGTAACTTTTGATTTTTATTTACGACGGTTAAAAGTAAATATAGTAATTAAAGTTAAAAATACAATAATAATAACCCCAACATATGTCATGATTCTATTGTATAATTATATCTATACCAAAATAAACCTTATGAAAACAATATGATCCTTTTTTATCCACTTGGATTTGATTAGGACATTTATTATGTTTTATTTAAAGAAGTGTTAAAAGTGTTAAATTAATGTATTATTAAATAATCCATTTTTATTATAAAGTTATAAATAATATAAATGAGACTATATATATTAATTGTAAAGATAAAAATATTTCCTACATTGTGGAATTTTATTTATAATTTCTTGACGTTTAATTATTAAAATTATTTATTAGAAAATTATTATGCAGTAATTACCTTATTAATGAATGATTAAAATAATTGACTTTATAAATATCAAAATAAATATATATTACAACTATTTATGCCATAAACAAATTTTCTAGATGAATATGACATGTTATATTTGATTTATATATTTTTTCTAAGTAATCGTGTATTTTTACTTTCATAAAATCCAAATACTAAATAGTGTCAAAATTAAAATAAATGAGTTTTTAAAACAAATACAATATTATGAAATTATATAATATTCCAAAAAATTAGGATTTGGCCAAAGGACTAATACAATGATATATATTTCATTAATGAACCACTTTGGTTTCTCTTGGAATTTTATAGTATGTTTATTAACCATTTAATATAAAATTACAAGAAGACAAGGTAAAAGTTAATCTACTTAACAAAGAGTTAAATATAAAATATAACATTAATATGGTGTCCTAAACATGTCTAAAACCAATTGGTTGAGAGTTTTTAGACCCATATCCACTTAATCCTATAAATAAATATATTTTAAGCCATTATAAACCGAAAATTCTTTTATAATAAAATAATATTTCAAGCTTTTCCTAAAGTGACCCTCATCTCTCTTATAAAAGGGTACTTCCCCTTATCTTAATTTCACACCTCCAAAGACTATTGGATCAACCACAAAATACTCAAATATCCTCCAAACTACCCTCACTTCAACCTAGAGGCCTTACTTTGATCAGAAATCCAACATAAGGAGCCATTTTGTTCAAATCAAAAGAAAGAACTTGAAGAAGAGGTAGTTATTTCATCACCTCTTTCAAAGATATTTTCTTATCCACTTCATCCTTATTTTTTGTTTCCATATCAAAATATTATATAAATTACCCTTTATATAATTTTATTTTATTATAAATATTGTACAACCATAATCATTATTCTATCTATCCTATAAATAAAAAAGTCACCATACTTGTGTACGTACGACTTACCATCTCCACGTCTTGGTGTAATTTGTTATTCAATAATTAATTATTTTTATGGGTATAATAATGAGTATAGTTGATGTAAATAATAAATATAAAATGTTAATTATTATTTAAATATAATATAACATTCAATTAAACATCGTTTCACCATCAATATAACGATATTGTCGCTCATGCGTATGTATGGCTTACCATCTCCACAACGCGATAAGATTCATCTTCAACGATCACCCTTAAATATTTTTTATAAAAATGTATATATTGATTAATTATGAGGTATATAAATAATATTTCTACTGGAATAATATATATTTATGTATATTAATATATTTTATTTACTTAATTCCATACTATAGGATAAGAAAACAGAAACAACGTTCATGTGTACACACGGATTTCCATCTCCATGAACAGTCTTTCCATTTCACAAACATATATCTATTATACATATTTATATTCTTAATATATATGATATATAAATCATTTTTTATATTTTTTATGTATTTAAATCATTATATAAGGGATACAATCAAGAATAATAAGTTAAAACACGTATGATAAAGAAGGATATTATTACCTGAAATGTTACTTTAACATGGAAATTATTATTAAATGGTTAGTATAAAGTCACAAATTAATCATATATGATATAATAAACATTAATATTGTTCTGTTATAATTTAATGACATATTATGTTCATTATACAAGAGGATAAAAATATCCTCAACTAAAGGAAAGTACACAGTTAGGGTTAATTCCTCAATCTCATTATTATATGAGATTTTTTATGTGTAAGTATTTAAAGGGAAATAATTATCATCCATGTCTGTGTTTAATAAAAATGTTTTTAAAAAGAATATATTATGTTTTAGTGGAAGGTACTCTATTGCAATATCATTATTTTAAATGTTTTAATGGTTTATTTTTCTAAATCATTTTTATTAATGTCCAGGTTTTCAAAATGATTTTAAGGATTTATTTATATGGAATTGATTGTATTAAAATCTTAATTCCTTTTAAAAGTTTCAAAGTGGTATGGGACACATTGATTCAAAATTATATTTTAAAAGACTTACTTTATAAATGTCATCCATTTAAATGATTTCACAAAAATGGATATTTCTCTTAGAGTTTTACTAATCATTTTCTACAATGTCAACATCATTTACTAAATATTATTCATGATTGAGGTTCATTTATTATAATACAATATTTTATATTATAATGAATGAGTTTTGATATGTTTGAATATGGGTGTGCTAATTTTATTCCATCAATTGTTTATTGTTAAAGTATTTACATTTTATATTCTAGTTTTAATACGAATGTTTATGTTTTATTTCAACATTTTCATACGAGGAATACATTGAACATAGTAAGTGACGAGCAGTGACCGCTATATCCCCTAGATGCATTGGTAGGTATCATGACACAAACTAGTGTCTTGGAATAATTCTTTGACAAAATTTTATTTTTAGTCATGGCACGAGGCCTTGACTTTGTGGTTATGATGTCCGACATTATGCATTCCTTCATTGTGAAATTAGTTATTGATATTACATGTGCTTTTTCGACTAGTATAATATCAATGTGAATATGTAAATGGAAATATTTTATCATTTCCATATTATGCTGAAGATTATGTTTAAAAGGCTTTTGTTTTAGTCTTATACATTTTCTTAAATGTTTATACTTAATTATGATAGCTACCTCTATATTTTTTATCCTTACTAAGCATCTGTGCTCACCACTTTCTATTATTTTATTTTTCCAGGATACCAAGAAGTGTATTATGATTTTTATGTAGGTTTATGTTAGGAGAATAGTTGAGTTCTCAAAAGATTATTGATGTTTTTTATATAATGTAATGTTAATGTACGTAATATATTTTCCAAGACTGCTAATCTAATCTTTCCATCGGGACATGATACCTCTTAATCATCCCAATGTTATGTAATAATGCACAGGATCTGGGCTTTTAGGGTTGGGGTGTTACACCGTTCATGGGGTCATAAGATTATGGAATCAAATTGGTCAATTCATTGGCCTTTATTGGTGATGTCGTCAAGCCAACACAATAGGAACAACGATTACTATGCACTTTAGTCTATTCATATAAGGAATTTAACAGAATTTACTTATTTCAATTTTATTTAAACATGTAAATTTAATTAAATTAACCATTAAAATGTAGGGAATTACCTAAAGTGTTGAGCTGAGACATTTCATGTCATATAATCAGACGAAATAATACATATGGATAGTATAAAAGAAAACCTTCCTTTAAGGACCTTCTTAATATATGTCCAATAGCTAATTATAAATTATCCAACCTTAGTAACCCATATATGGTATCTAATTTATGAAATTGACATAATATATATGGGACCACACCTTAAAACATCAATTAGTTTAGTAGTCTTGATGAATTCGATACAAACATACTTTACATATTACATTGGAAATAAAATATAAAACAAAGTGAAGGTAAATATGATGCATCCTCATACTCATTAAAATATTCCATATTCATTTCCTATAGAAAGGAAACAAAATAAGGGTGAGATAAAATTTTCAGTAAGGATTACATATAGTGAAATCTATCTTAAGTGAATAATGTATAATCAATATTGTATGTTAAATAATTAAAAACATGTGAAATTTAATCAATATATTGAGCAAAAATAATAATACGGTATGAATGGATAATTATAAAATTATTCTATCTAAATAATCACATGATCTTGAAGCATATAAGTGGATATAAAAAAATTAAAATAATCACATGGAAATTAATAATTGTTCTAATAATGATGGAAATCATAATTTTGGACATATTAAACATACTATCAAGGCCCCGTGTAAAGTCATCATATATAAATGTGTAAGGCCATAGCCAAATACCCAATATGTTTTGTCTCTTGAGAGCTATAGTTATATTGAAGGGCTATGTAATTTTGGGCCCCACTAATCACTTAATAATTATGATAAATTCTTCATGCATTGAATGATCAATTTAATTAAAAAAACTATATTCCTTATCAAAAAATTATTAATATTAAGTAATGGAGACATAATATAAATATTTAATTAATCAATAAAATAACATTTATATTAAAACACCATATATAAAAATGATATATGATAAAGGAAATAAGAATATTCATGACATAAATAATATGGATATTTAGTAGAAATATAATTTCCAATGAAATATTTTCATAATAAAGTGAACATTTTAAGAGAAATTTAATTTGAAAATAAATTAATAAGAAATAAAATATGGCTATCAATACGTCAAAAATATAGGTTTTATAAAAAATCATGTCTTTTGGAGAATTAAATGAAATGGAATAGAAATATTAAAATAAGTATTAATTCAAGAGTTTATATTTTGAAAACCCATTGAAAAATTAAAGAAGAAACTAAATGTAAAAAAATGATTATGGTATCATGAATGTTTTTAACACTGTATATGTTAAAAAGAAACATTCCTTTTATACTTTTTAAAAATAAATCATAAAAAAAATATCCCTTCAAAACCTTTTAAAAATTGATGGGTAACATAAAATCTCCCTAATAAATCATTTGAGTTACAAAATATACTTTTGTAATACATATTTTTGAAAAATATGGACATGGAAGGGAAATATACCCAATCAAAAGAGAAATAAGATCATATTTTATTTTTGAAATTAATTTTATTAATTAAAGTGAAAATTATAGAAAATTTTGGAAATAAAAAATAGAAACTAATTTAATATATTTAGTTAAAAAATAAATTAATTTTATAATGTAAATATTATAATAATCCTTAAATAAAAAATATAAGAAATATTAGAAAAAATTAGTTTATAAACATTATTATTACCTATTTGGTTACCTTTAAATTATAACCCGTCGAATGTGTAAACATAAATTGAAACATTATTAGTCATGAATAAATATACATTCATTTTTAATATATAAAAGTAGAAGTATATATACCACATAAAATTAAATAGGTGCATAATACCTAATATGTCTTAATGGTGTAGAAATTGGCGTGAAATTCTTTACAAAGATCATATTATTAAAGTGAGAATTAATCAATAATGTGAATAAATATGAAAAATGTAAATACAAAAAAAATATGTTTAAATAAATCTTAATAAAATTATTGGTCATTTCTTGAATAATAAATTCATAAAATAGTTAATAAAGTGGAATAATGACTCAATGAAATGAAATTTAGTTAAGAAACCCCTTAGGCAATGCTTCCACTTTATTGAAAATTATTTAACATTCTATATGAAATTATTAAAAATTTTATTAAATTATAACATAACCATATTTATATTTATAATATCATTTATGATTCACTTATAATATATTATAATTCACTCATCAATAATCATTCATTATTACCATTGTTTCCTGTGTAAACTACTTAGTTTTCTCAGGTATGTTTCATCTTGGGATTTTTAGTTGTTATGATTAGGTTATATTTTAATCATATATATATTTCTATTAATGTTATAAATATAGTATTTCTTCATTATTTATAATTTTATAATCATTCAGGAAATGTGAAGATATAAAAATGAATTACATCACTCATGGATACATTAAGTTGAATATATTCATGAATGTTTCTTTAGATTTTGATGGATGGAAACAAATAAAGGTAAATAATAATTAAACTTTTGAGAATAGGTATTATATAATATATATCATTATTAAATATATCATTATTACAATCTATGTAAAGAATAAATTAAAAATGAATCACATCGCTTCATAGAGGTGGTAGTCCACACGTAAGCACGGACACCATTATCATTTTACAAAGGATAGAAAGGTAAGAAGGTAAATGATATATTATATTTAAAAAACCATAATTATGTGATAAATATAATATTTATTCATTAGTTACATCTTTATAACAATCCCATTAAAATGGTGTTGAAAAATGAATTACACTTCTATGTGGATATAGTAAGTCGTACGTGCACATTTGTGTTGTTTTTGCTTTCCAGGGGATAAAAAATAGGTGGAAAATGGTTGTACCATAATAATAATAAAATTTAATTATAATTAGAATACAATTGTTATTAATTTATATTGGTTGAAATAGATTTATAGGATGTAAAAGAAGAAATCAAATTGAAAGAGTCGATAATTATGATTACTTGTTGTTCAGTAGTCCTACCTTTGATCACAACATAAGGACCCCTGGAATATTATTCTAAGAGTACAAAAACCTCTAACTTGAGAATGATTAATTTTATAAGATAATTGGGTAGGTTTTGGTTGATCTATGTGGCTCAATAAGACGTAAATAAGAGAAATGAGGGGATCCCTTTTATAGGGGGGAGATGGAAACATTTGAAAATTCATAAAATATTATAATATAATATGTGTCTAAATCATGTAAAATGTTTCCAAAATGATATATATTAAACTATATTTATTAAATTGTACTAATATAATCGTAAAATTAAATTTATATAAGTTTAGATATCATTTTAAACATTATCTTTTGGTTTATCCCCTGAGTTGACCAATTCAAACCTTAACCATGATAACACATTTTTCAATCATAAAGCATTATTATTTTACATATAAGGTAAAAATTGGATCATAAATGGAAAATGGAAGATATTGAAGACCATTTATCATCTTAATTGTCCTCTTTAAATATTTTAAATATTATTAATAGAAAAATATTTTTTATAAAAAATATCATTAATTTCATTTTTGGATAATATTCATTTAATAAGACTTCAAAGACTTCAAGTTCAAATAATGAATTCAGATATAATATATTTAAACCTAAATTATATGTTATTATTAAACATAAAATTCTGGTTACACCATAATTAATCTAAATAAAATTCATTTTTATGCTTTTAAAATCACTTACATTGATTTCTCTACTACACACATAAGCATTATGTCAGCTTTGTATAAGCTTTTTAGAATATTATATGAATACTAAAAATTATAAATAAATTAAATTAATAAGAAATTAATTAATAATGTTCTATATAAAATTATATATTTATTCAAAACATATTTTTTTCTCTATGTGAATATATAAAATAAATTAAATTTAAGAGAGTTACATTTTTGAATTTTCATTACGTAAAATATTAAATTGGCAATAATATAAAATAAATGGAAAAAATTGAAATTTTTTATTTTTATATTATTATGTATTAAATATTATCATAAAATTAAATATGGGTAATTTTTGGGTTGATTCTTAGATCTTCTATCATAGTTTTAACCATGTTTTACCCATTTTACCCTTACTAAGGTAACAAATGTTTACCACGGTTACAATTCATAATGGTCAAAAATAGAAGGGCCATATTTACAAAATTTGAATCCGATAATTAAATACCTATTATCCATTTTTAATTATTAAATCTATATATGTTGAATAAATAAATTTTAATATAAATGAAAAAAACATAATGAAAAATATTTTTTAGAAAAATGAATTTTTATGCATAAAATTTACTTATATCAAAATTATGAATATTTATTATTCAAATTGAATTAATTATATTATTTAAAAAAATGGATATACTTCACTTTAATACAAAATTAAAAATATAATTTTACTTTTAAAATACTTTAGTTAATGAAAATGAATGACAATATTTGAAAAAAACCATATTTTCACTATTCACTGAAAACCCAGTCATTTTTGGAAAATATAAAAACTTCACCATAAGTTAATTTTGATATTATTATTTCAAAAATTATATTTAATTTTTAAAATAAAATTTCTTAAATTTTCTCGATTTAATTTTAATTTTCATGCACATGTTTCAATAAAATAATTTTTTGAAGAAAATGCATTTTTGAAGCCTAAAATTACTTCACTAAATATTGAATGTTTATTTTCTATAAAAATTATTACTTTTTTATTTAGTTGTAAAATTATGAATATATTTCATAATTTAGTTACTTATATTCATACCCAACAATTCAATGGCTAGTTCACATTTAAATTATAATATTTTTTTAATATATCTCAATTCACTTAATTCTCAGTTTTATGTGTAAAGAAATATATCAATATTATTATTATTTTAAATTACATTTTTAGGGTGGTGAATTCTCTCACAATTAAATAAATTATTCTCTTAAACTTTTATCTTGAAAATTAATGGTTCAATATTTAAAAATATCTTTATTAAAAATCAATACCATACAGAGAGGTAATAAAACTTCTTTTAAAAAGGGGAAGTGGGAAGGATAAAGGTTTCCTAAAATAACACATAATCAGATTCATAGAAAATTATAATATTCCTAGTAAGTCAAAATATATACATGACATAGAAAACTACCATCCCAGTACTAATAGAGTGACAGAGAATATCATCATTGTAGGATTACTAATTTCTTCCATCATATCTTATGTGTTTTATTTTTGATGTACTCAAAAACCATTAATATATTTCTAATGATTTAATTTTTATGTTTGTTCATTATGTTTTATGTGGATTTTAGTTAATATATTTTTGGTTTTTAATTCATGATCTTTTGATGAAATTTTCTAATGTCTGGAAAATTAGATACATGAGGCAGTCGACTAAATGGAAAATTGGCTATATCGAGAAATCTGATACTTTAATTGGATATGTGAAAAACAAATTCCTATGTGTATTGTATATGATATAGAATATACTATTTGAAAATCACATATGTGATAAAATAGCTTTGTTGATAAAACAGGTATGTAAATTGGATACATGGAGTAATTGACTATGTGAATTGGATCTATGGAAAATTAGGCTACATGGTTCAAATTAGCTATGTGAATCATTTAACTATGAAAAATTAAGATAGATGAGAAATTTGAATATATGATTTTGTAATGTGAATAAAATGGATACATGAATACTAGCTATACGACTCAATTCAGCTATGTAATTTTGAATATGTGGAATTTAGTTTTGTGGTGATCCAGAATCAGTTGTGTAGTTCTGAAACCCACATATTTAATACCATTAGTGTACATAATATGGAATATAATGTTATTGTAAATTCATTAAATAATTTGAATATTTGTTTATAGTAAAATATATTATAAAAAGGATTCATGTATCAAGAGAATAAAGTAGTATAATAATATTTTATTGGTTAGTAGTTTTGTTCATGTATGTTAAAGAAAAGGACATCTAGAGTTCAACTATATACCGTGATTTTATGGGATATCTTGATATGAAATATTATGATATATTTCATGAATTTTTTTTTAAAACAAGATAATATATACAAAGAATAACTATACAGAAGAAATTACACTCTAATAGCACTATTGAAACTCAATGTAATACTCTCTACATAGCTAAAAGAAGAATATGATTCATGTTTTATAATTGTGATTCAATGTTCAACCCAATTGGATTTTAAAATGATATTCTAGAGCTATAGTCTACTCTAATTCTCTCTCTTGGATATCTCTTCACTTCAGTTGATTTCAAATTGCAACTGTGACCTTCATTTGTAAACTCTCATATTTATCTCTTGTTGCATTAAGTGTCATCTTTTTAAATAAACTGTGAAAGTTCCATGTAAAATGAACATAAAATCGATGGTTTTTTAAATCCTTATAGGATCCCTATAAAATATCATTTTTTTGTTAAATGTGACTAATTATTACACTTATTCGGTTAGTCTTGGGAAATGTAATAATGCTCGTGAAAATAACTAAGCACCAGGAGTTGAGCATTGGTGGAGTGGAATAAGGGATACATATTCCATAAACCACTAAAAATATCTGATATTTGATATTTTATATCTATTTTATTTATCTATATACTAAAATATCATATCTTATCATACCTTAAATATGGTTTTTAAATGAATAGAATTTCAAGAACTCAATTTACCCCCGCACCCTCTTGAGTCAGACTAAAGTTGTTATCCAACCAATAATTGGTATAAAATTAAGTGATATTTGAGTTATTAGCTCTAAATAAGAGAAGTATTTAATTCATCTTAAAAATTTCCCCAGTTATTGAAAATATAGAAAGTATATAAATTAATCGATATCCCAACTTTAACGGAGAACATTGTGTATATTGGAAGGAATGATTGATAATCTACTTGAAGAAACTCAATCTAATCGTTTAATAAAAATTCATGAAGTCTAAAACTATTATTGAAGAAGATCCAGAGAAGTGGTATTTTTCAACTAAATCAAAATATCATATGTCATGAAAGGAAATAAATTTTATAAAATGTCGAATAGGTCATGATTAGTTCAATGTACATTCGTAGTGTGAAACAACTCATGATATCTGGAAAAAAATATCAGTGGATTATAAAGGTACTAATAATGTACGATGAGGGAGATAGAACATTTTCAAGATTAAAGTTAACAAGTTCATGATGGTTCACGGAGAAAAAATAAAAAAATGAACAGATGGTTGATAGATATTTTGAATAATGTTGCTTCTCTTGGATAACCAATTCCTAAATCTGGTAAAGATATAAATGTTCTTAGAGAAATTCTATTATTGTGGAGTGGAATCTTAGTTATCAATAGGAAATATAATAATGTTAAATATTTAAAAATAAAAAATATAATTGGAAAACTTAAGATGTATGAGGAAGATATTGAAGCTTAATCTGGTGAGAAAATATTGATTAAAAAGAAAAATATTACCTTGAATGTCTCTACATCAAAATATGACAATAAAAGAAATGGGATACAAATTGTTGAGTCATATGATAAAGAAACCTAAATAGTTTATTCTTTTGATGGTGAGGGTTATCATTTTTCTAGGAATTTTAAAAGGATTTCAAATAAGATAAGGTGATTCATGAAATCCTTCATTAACTAAAAGAATCATAAAAAATTCCAAAAATCATAGATGCTATGAATGTAAGGAACTCAAACACATGATTCCATGTTTCCCTCAACTACAAGATAAAAATAGTATAAGAAAAAGTATTTTATGAAATTTAGAAAAAATAATAAAGAAACTAAAGTCATGACAGCCACATGGATCACCTCTCAATATTATAGTGATGAACAATATTCAAGATCAAAAGATGAAATAACCAATAAAAAGTCAAACAAGTGCTTTATAGGGCGCTATGATGAGGTAAACTCGTTTATTCATCTGATCATGAATATAAAATTGAAAATTAAAACTTTTATTTTTAAGAAATAAATAAATATTATACTATGATGGAAAAAAATAAGAAATCGTGAAAATAAGAAATAAATCACTAATGAATTCTCTTAATGACAATATTAGTGAAAATGGAACATAAAAAAACAAATTTTAGATCTTAACATCAAGATAATAAATTATGTTATATCTTATATTGAACATGGTAACAAAATTTAAATCTTGAAAAAAATTCAAGATCTTATAGATGTTTCTAGTGTTTTCATGAAAGGTGAAAATTAATTAAATAAAATAGGTTTTAAAAATAGGTTCCCTAAAAATAAATTAGAATTAGAGAAAAGGTGAAAAACACAAATTTTAAAAAAAATTGTTTCCTATTATATTAATAATAAATTATCTAATTTTAAATGTTTTCATTATGGACATCATAAAAAATATGATAATAGTTGTAGTCTTAAAAATATGAAATTTTGGGGATTTAAAAATTATTTTATTTTAATAAGTTTTTCAAAATTTCGTGCAAGAATTAATAGATAGCACTAATAGACTTGGGTTCCCAAATATTTGGTTTCTATCATTGCATACCCAAGAAAATATGTGTACCAAAATAATTTAATTTTTTATTCATTTTTTTAGGAAATTGTTTCAATATAAAAAATGATAAAATGTATATTAATAATGGGTACTTAAGAAATAAGAGTTTAAATTTATTAAATTCCCATTCCCTATCCAAAAGTGATTGAGAATATGTCACATTTGATGAAAATGGTAAAGGAAAAATTATGAAAGTTGGATCAGTTAGAAATACAAGATCTATACTCATCAATAAATTTAATTATGTGAAAGGATTGACGAAAAACATGATAGGTATTTTCCAACATTTTGATGAAGGTTATTATATTGATTTTTTAAATAATTCATGTTTTTTTTTCAATTATAAATTTTTTAAATTTAATTCATCTAGAAGATATAATGTTTATAATTTTGATCTTAATTATTTGTGTTGAAAAATGTGAACTATTTAAATGATAAAACAAATGAATCTTGTAATTTTCATATAATTATTAGAAATTTTAATGTTTATTCATTGAGAAAAATTTTTAAGATGAATTTAGTTTTATATTTACGTTAAATTAAATTTAACAATGTGAAATTATGTAATGAATTTCAAATGGAAAATAAACATAAGTCATCTTTTAAATTAATTAAAGAGGTTATTACTTCTAGGCCTCTATCACTTATCCACATGTATTTTTTGGTCCATCATAAATAATAATCCTCAGAGGAAACTAATTTATTTATGTTTTTGTTTATGATTTATACAGATTTACTTGTGTTTAGTTTTTTTGTGTTAAAAGTGAATATTGTTATATTTTTATATGTTTTTGTAAATTGGTTGCAAAAGATACAGTTTCCCAAATTATTTTTTTAGAAGTGGTCATGGAGGATAATTTGATAACAATGAGTTCAATTTTCATTTTTAAGAACGATAATCAAACATACTTTTTTCTACTGGTAGGACACCTCAATAGAATGGTGTTTTTAAGAGCAGTAATAAGACCATGTAAGGAGTTTCTAGGTATATGTTATGTGAATATCACTTTCCCACTAATTTTTTGGATGAAGATATAAATAGATTGTGTTATTTCATTATCAGAGCCCTAATTAAGAATATTTTGAAGAAAAAAACCCTCTAATATATGGAATAATACAAATAAAAAGGTAAGAAACATTAAACTGTTTTTATGATAAGTTTACATTCTAAATACCAAGGATTACCATGTTAAATTTGATCAAAATAATGATGATGGAAACTCTTTTGGATATTTTACTAATTTTAAGTCTTTTAGAATTTTCAACAAAAGATCAAATATTATTAAAGAATCCACTAATGTGAAATTTGATAAGGGTGATATATTTGATCAAAAAATTAATCAATTTGATAAGTTAAAATATTCTTTCGGAAACATGAAAGCTAAACCAATTTTTCAAAATATAAAGGATGATTAGGAACATGATTTTGGTGAACTAAATCTTGGAAGAAAAAATACTAGTGTACTTAAAAATATATTGCCCAGATATCCTAGAACCCTAAAAAGCTATCCCTTATATACTATTTTAGGAAGTGTGCATGATGGTATTGGGACTAGAAAGAGTGCAGGAAACCATATAGAATGTTAACCCTTTTAACCTCAACTAGAACCTAAAACCTTATAAAAATACATTGTATATTAGATTTGGTTTTTAGCTATGAAATAAGAGTTAAACCTATTCAATATGACCAAGGTATGGCAATTAGTTGATATAAAATTTAATTTCACTTTTATTGGAATGGAATTTATTTTAATAAATAAACAAGATTATCATGGTGTGATCACTAGGAATAAGAATAGATTATTTGTAAAATGGTACAACCATGAAGAATGGTAATATTATTAAGAGACCATTTCACCCATAACTATATTAAAATACATCAAGATTCTCCAAGCCAATTCATCATGTATTAAAATAAAATTATATCATATGGATGTGAAATCAATATTTTTAAATGGTTTTATTATAGAGGAATTTTATTTTAAAAATATCATGGTTTTTAAGATCCCAATTTTCCGAATTTATTTTTTAAACTTAACATGGATTTTTATGGACGTAATCAAGAACCTAAATCTTGGTATGAGTGTTTATGTTATTTTATTTTATCAAATTAATTTTTAGTAGGAGTATAAAAATTTTATAGTTTCAAGAAAACTTCATCTTCAGATATATTTTTAGTTCAAATATATTTTCATGATATGATTTTTAGTTTAACAAATAAAATTTTGGGTTACGATTTTTCAAAACTCATGAAAATAAAATTTTTGAAAGAGCATGATGATTGGGTTAAATTTATTTCTTGGATTTAAGATTTATCAAAAAGAGATTGAGAATGTTCTAAATCAATGTAAATTCATACATTCCATACATAAGAGGTTTGGACTTGAGAATGGTAATGTATGTGAAACGCTTATTGTTTTATTTTACAAGAGTGATATGGATAAATATGTGTGACTAGTTTACAATAAGTTATACAGAGGAATAGTTGGAATTCTATTGTATTTGAATGATAATAGAATATTAATTATGTTTCCAATATGCTAATTTGTTAGATTTTAGGGTTAGCTTATAGAATCTCCATTGAAATCCTTAAAAAAATTTACATAAATTAAAAGGATAAATTTCACTTTCATTATTTTTCAGAAAACTTATGATGTTAATTTGAATTTATATTATGATATATAATTTAGTGGTAATATAATTGATATAAATAGTACCTCAGATGTTTTCCATTTTTTAGGAAAATCTATGTATCTTGGTCTACTAAGAAACAACCCTGAGTTTCATTGTCTACTACTGAAGTATAATAAATTGTTTTTGGTAGTTTTTATGTATAGGTATTACAGTGAAAACAAACCTTAATGGATTTTTTATTAAAAAATAATAAAGAGGAAATTAAATGTTATAACACTGGTTCAGTCAACATTTCAAAGAATCTAATAAACTATTCATGAATAAAGAATATAGACCGAATAAATCATTTTTTAATAAATCATGTTAAAAAGGTGATAACACTCTTCAATTTATCTATACTAAAAATCAATTAGCAGATATATTTAATAATCCCCTTTCATATTAATTGTTTGATTTTATTAATAAGGATTTATAGTTATTTTTTTAAATGGTTTTAATTTATTTTTTCCCCTCATTATATTTATATTCTAGTTTTTTTAATTTATTGTTAATTCCTTAATATTTCAATGAAATTTTAAATTTATTATTATCTATATTTATCTTTTCTTGATTTTTTAAAAGTTAGTTACACTTCCTTTAAGAAGAAAAAAAATTTTATTTTATAATTTTATTTTATTTACTTAATTTTAAGTCATACTTGATCCTAAACCTAAATCAGCTCTGTATCCCTTTCACAAATCTGGTACATGACCGAAAAACATAATCCACCCTAATCCTATTTCATCATTCATATATGTCTTGAAATCCAAACCATCACAAACAATTATATTAACCTTCATATTGACCCCTATTCTATCTATTAGAATTGGGAAATTCTAAGCATGGAGATGGTGGTGGTTCTAGATTCTATAGTAATGAAAATATTGGTGATATTACAGGTTGATTTACTATAGGAAAATCAATGGATTTGGATTATTTTAATGGAACCAATATTATTTTGAATAAATTCATTCAGTTACAAGGTTGGGAATTTGTTGTTTTATAAAAAAAATCATGTTATCTTTTTAATGAGGAGGTTAACATGTTCATAAAGAATGTTAATTTTCATTTCTACCAAACAAAGGATATTCTCTCTACTACTGTTAATAGGAATTCATTTTTAGTTTCTTCAATGAAAATTTAGAAACTTCAATACTTACCTCATAAGTGGGAATTTATTATTTGTTAGAACATGGTTGGAATAAGCACATTTAGACCCACTCATGTAATTAATTATCTCTTTGGGGCCTCTTCTTTTGAGAAGATGACTATGAAAGATATAGAATCAGAATAGAAATTACTTTAAAATATTATTCAAACTATCATTACACAAAGGGCTAGTGAAATTGAAAATGTACTATTTTAGGATATGTACCTATTATATGTGGTAATCAATAATATTAATTTAAATTTGGGATGGTTAATGAAGTGTATCATCAACCACTACTTTCATTGTAATGGAAATTTGAATTATGATCCTTATGGAAGGCTTACAAACATATTACTGAAATAGATATAAGTTGATCAAAATGAGGGAGAAGCTATCATGTGTCATAAAAGTAATACTTTTTATTCAGTATTCATGAAAACATATGGTTACCATTTGGATTATTACGCAAATTATCTAAATAATATTATCAAAAAGTTTATTATTAGGTGTTATGCCACCAATAGTATCAACACAGGGGGAGTCATCCACTAACTCACCTCTTAGAGATATAGCTCCAGCGGAGATGGTGACTACAAGGGAAGTGCAAGAGTCAGTCGGTGAAAAAAATAGATCCTATAGTGCTAGAAATCAAACCATTTGAGTATGAATATCATATATAGGAAGCTATAGTAGTTAGTATAATTGAATATTTTCAGCAAGTTGTGCAATCTATTGATATATCTGTTGAAGAAATAGGAAATGGCACTTGAGACTATGCCACGTATTCCTATTGATAAAGTATGAGTTGAACTTATGGTGAAGAACACTAAGGTTAGACCACTCATAGGACTTACTAATACTTAGAGAGATAGTAATGGGGATGTTTTCATGGAAGATGATGTTTTTCTTTCACATACTCCATAGGTTTCTCCATATTATTATCATGTTCAAGAATACTCTCCTTTAATGAGAAAATGTTATGAAATATCATATGTAGAGAAGAATAATAAAGCCTTTTCCTTAGTTTCAATGAATAAATTCGATAATCTCAAAGGAGATTATGTATAATTAAATAAATATTTGATGTCTTAAAATGATGAAATAAAATATTTATAACAGATTTAGTTTCTAAAACTGTTTTCAATAAGTTAGTTAAGAATATGGATTCCCATATTGCTTTCATAAAAACCACTAGCCGTTGAAACTAACTACCTATGATATAAATGGTAATGAAATTGAGACTATAAAAGATCAATTGAATTAGTTTAAATTAATTTTCTCTTCCAAATCTATGATCAATAAACTATTTTTTATTTTGGAATCTCAAAGTTATATAGTTAAGAATATCCCAATAGTAAAATTAAATCTCATAATGGTTACTCCTGAGGAAATTCAATGATTCAATACTAATATAAAAGGGAGTCTACGCTCTTTAAAAGTGTAGTTGTGAGTCAATTTCATTTCTTTCTGTGGTTTCATCCAATTTCCTAATCCTCTTTTGGATCATCCATGGCTTCAGATATCAATAAAAAATTTGATAAACTATTTTCTAATTTGAACTCATTTTCCACTCAGATATAATCATTATAGTGTAATATGGTCACTCATGTTCTTATTAAAAAAATTTAAAAATGATTTGTTAGTTGTGTTTTAGGAGACTATAAAATCTATCAGAATACTTTTTCTTGGAATAGATGTGTCATTAAATGACATGAATGGCCATCTTTAAGAATTATTTGGTTATATGGAAGAAGAAACTATGGTAGTAACCAAGAAAGTAAGATATATGGTTTCATGACTAATTGGTCCAGTAAATATAAACCATTTGTTTTTTAAAACTATTCTAGTTAATAAATATTTTTGGATTTTAGATATATATATATATGCATACTCTTTAGAATAATATTCCAATTTAATGAAGCCAAAAGAAACTCTTTTTTTTGTCAACTTCCCCTTCAGGAAGAGAACTTGTAGTATATAGGCCTCTGAGACATATTTTCAAGTACTATCTACTGTTAGGTATCCTATACAAACCATTTCCCCTTATCACATTCCTCAAGATCCATATATTTTTTGAAAAATATTTTTCAAATATATATAGATAATTTATCTATCCTAGATCATAGTTTAATTTATTTAGAAGGTAGGATGATTCATTTTCAATTCTCTACTGACTGGATTTAGAATAATCTGTATAAAAATACTCCTTCAACTCAATATATTTCTTAGCCTACTATCATAGTAAATACTTCCTAGATATTCTAAACTAGGAATATTTAATATTTTAAAGGTATATAAATAATATTCTAGTAATATTTTATCAGATCCATTGACAATCCTCAACTTTTATTCTCAATTTATAAAATTGATATATCATTAAGATTATTGAATTGTGTTTTGTAACCCTATTTTCTCTAAGGGTAAGTAGATATCTTGGAACAACACCATTGGATAACTATAGACATTCTATAAGGATAATGTATGTTGTTTTTGACCTATACAAGAATTATTAAAATGAAAACTCCAAGTCTATTACTACAGTCGCCACTGAGTCTACTAAAAATGTATCTAATTCTTCAAAGACTATCATAAAACTACCATTTGTGAGTTTTGGCTCTTATTAATATGGTATTTCTTCTAGTAATATTGAAAAAGTGTTGAGAAATCATGCACATATACCACCATACATATCATGTTTTGGGATATAGGTCACTCCTATGGAGTTTAGGAGAAAGGTTCATCGTCCTATAATTGACCCTCAAACAAATTATTCCTCTTCTAAATCCTTCAATAATACTCCACCAAAACATCCTTCTAATTTTAGTAAAATCCAAAAAACTAAGTTAATCTATCTGATTTGTGTATATTTATTTTTGGTTATTGTCTATTTGTATTTTTATACACATATTCATGATTAATCAAATACCTCTTCATTTATTTTTATAGTTTCAAATATATATTTTCAGTTAATGTTTTTCATTTTAAAATTTTTGTTTCAACGTGATTTTATTCATTTAATGTTTTTTATTTTTAAATTTTTTTACTTGCTTCTTTTTCTAAAATTAAATTCATCCATTATTTAAATTTAAAATCATTACTATACTTAAATAGTTTA
The DNA here is from genome assembly GCA_963277665.1 of Viscum album. Classification (NCBI taxonomy): domain Eukaryota; kingdom Viridiplantae; phylum Streptophyta; class Magnoliopsida; order Santalales; family Viscaceae; genus Viscum; species Viscum album. The sequence goes on from OY728126.1 coordinate 1,157,311,936, forward strand.
TCATTCAAAGTGATATATTAATTTTTTTTCTTATCCTAACCCTTAATTTTTAATGAAGAAAAAGGAGGATACATGGGGAGTATTTTAATAAAGGTGGAGAATAAATAATAAACATAAAATGTTAAAGTTATTATAAATTATAATACATTATTAAAAAATATGTAAGTCCTTCAAAATTTAATATTCATTGTTTAATGGGTTTTTGATAATAAATATAAGATATATTGTTGGACTACTAATATTACTCTAAAATATCACATGTAATTTATATTTTTAATAATATAAAAAACCCTTTTATGTTTCATGATTATTTACTTTTTTTATGCTTTTTCATCATGTTTTATTTATATTTAGGTCATTCTATTATATATTTACAATTTTGGATGTTTTGATAAAATTTTCTTTTGTCTGAAAAATTGGTTATGTGAGAGAATTGGATAATTGTATATTTAAAGTCATCGAGAAATTGGGTACATCAATCGACTACATTAAAGAATCTTCTACACGAAATGGCTACATCACATAATCATCTATGTGGAAATAACCCACATCAATAAGTCACCGACATGAAAAATGGCTATTTTTATAAAATGACTATGTAAATCAGCTACATGATGTAATCCGTTATATGAATTGGAACCATGGAAAATTTTTCTATGTGGTTTCAATTGACTACATGAATCAGTTATCTACACAAAATTTTACTATGTGAGTAAATCAACGATGTGATTTTTCTATGTGATGAATGGCTATGTGGATCCATTCAACTACATTATTTTTAATCCATGGAATTCTGCTATTTGGTGATCCGGAATCACATACATGGTTCTGAAACATATATATTTTTTACCATTTGTGTAAGTTAAGTGAAATTTTATGTTATCATTGATGCATTAAATAATTAATGAATTTATTTATATTAAAATAGATTACCAAATGATTTCAAGTACAAAGACAAGAAAATGGTATAAGAAAGGTTTATTACTCTATACTATTAATGAGGTTTTTTTGAGAAAATGACATTTTGAATTTTATATTGAATTATGATATTATTTTATATCTTATTGTACAATATTAAGATATATTTCAGGTGGTATTTTTTGAAACAAGATAATATATACAAAGTATAACTATAGAGAATCACCCATGCAATAAACTTTCTCCTGAAGCTTTGTTTGATTCATTGTACAAAGAAAAATGAAGAAGAAGATTCATGTTCTACATTTGTACTTTAAATTCCATAATAATATATTTTAGAAGACTCTCATTGAGATAAAATTTAATCATATTCTCTCATAATGATATATATTCATTTTTTTCAATTTCATCATGCAATTGTGAACTTCATCTTTAAACTCTTATTTTTCTCTATTATTTTTATAAGTGTCAACTTATTGTACGAATCTATCTATTTTATTAGTAAAATAACCTTGAGAGTTAGTGTTTTGTAAATCGTTATAGGATCCTAGTAAAATATTTTTATTTTGTACCAAGTGACAACCTCTTTCACTTAGTCAATCAGTCATTGGGAGAAGAAATGATACTCTTGAAAATCTATAAAATCTAGCAGTTGATCAGAGGTGGAGTGGACTTGGGGATATTTGTTCCTAAAAACACTATAAATATCTTATGATTGATCTTTTATTTCAATATTATTTCCACTTCAAAATAAAATATCAGATCTTATCATTCCATAAATAGGGTGGTTTTAAAGTGAATAAAATCTTAGGTTCTCAGTTAACCCTCCTCTTGAGTCATAGTGCATTTTTTCTCCAACCAAAATTTATTATAATTTTCATCATCAAAAATCCATAAAACAATAATTAGGTAAAATACAATCAATTCATAGGAAATAAAGGTGAAATTATAACACTTTATTTCAATATCTCTTTCCTAGAGTTGTGGAATTATTTGATTGTCAAGATAGATAACACAATAATATGTTTTATTTATTATATTTCATTTCATAAGAATAATGTCATCCTTTGGATGAGCATTTAAAAATGTCCTCTTTGTCACATATTCCCAGAGAAGATCATGAAGCCTAAAATTAAATTTTAATGGATCATAAGTTTCATAAAATAATGCTAAGACATTCATTATATCTCAAAATATTTACAAAAACTAAAATGGTTATCACAATTTATCCAATATAGATAAAAATAATATATTAATCACTTAAACCTCAATAATAACACCTAGAGTTTAACATAATCCATTCTATAAATAATCACCCTTAGTGATTCTCCAAAATATATTTCACAAAATTAAAAACCCCAAAATCCAAAATATTTGATCGAATAGTTATCCCCAAAAAATTTAAAGTATCTCATAATGTCACATACCTAACATGAAAATACCTTGATTGTATATTCTCTAGAATATACTAATTATTTCCCAAAATAACCTGAATCACATTAAAACCACAACAAAAAATATAATTATTTCAAAATATAACTCAATATTCATCCCTCAAATTAATTCCTATCCTAGAAAATAATATTAGCTTAATCTTAATCACATAATGTTCCACAAAAAATACAGTGAACTTATTTTAAAATTAATTTAATAAACTAGTTACAAAATCAATTTTTGATGTCATGGAAATCTATATTACAAAACATATGTTCCCAAATTATAATAACCAATAATTACCTCAACATTAAAGATCATATTAATTCTTATGTTTATAATACCATTCATCACATATTCAAATAATTAACATTTTTTAACCCTTATAAACAACTTAATTATTATAAATATTGGTAGAATAATCCTGGATTTCAAAATACTGATAATAAAAACCAATTCATCATAATTTTAAATACCCAATACATAGGTAAATAAATCATTCAAAACATATCATAAACATATAAAAAAAAGTTTTTTTTTGATTCCATAATAATTCCTTTCTATAATTAAAAATATGAATCATATCTCAAAATTATTTAATCTCAATATAATCATATTTTTTTAAGTGTAACTACTAAACTAATTTATTCATATTATATGTCACTCATAGATTATACGTCTTCGGTTATATATCATGTAAATTTTATAATTATTTATTCACATGAACTTGTTAGTCATACTATTTATCTTTCATCCTATGAATATTTTAATGGGTAGTTTATTTCTTGATTACCTCTTTCTACAAATATAAAAGTTATTTATGTTCCTTTATGAAATTTCATAAAGTTCCTCTTCTAACATTCTTGACATGTAGGATTTTCAATCCTTTTCTTCCCAAATTTTTTATCACCTCACCTTCCATGATAATCCATATTTATCTTATTTTATATGTTAGTAAATTCAGTCAGGTTGAGATTATTAATCATGATATGAGATAGATGGTTAGGCATAACCACCGCTTTCACATTCCATATCCCACAACATTTTGTTTCTTGAGAGGACAATAATTTTATTATCTTTCACATTCAATTTAAACATGTTTTCTTCAGGTTTTATGAAATTAATAAAACTAATAAACATAGTATGATAAAAAAATATTCGTAGTAGTAAACCATGTAATTAGGAAAATAATTTATTGGATGTATAAATCATGATTCCAACATTTCAGTCTAAGAAACATTAGGTTTAACCAAGGTTCCTCATGAAAATAATCTATTCAAATCCTTCATAATGGTTTATAAATAAAATATGATTTAACCCAATCATATCCCATAGGAGTTCCATAATAGGTGAACAATAAGCGAATATTCACCATGAACCAGAATTATGACCACAATATATTATACCAACTATTTTTGGGGTTATTAACAATAGATACATTTATGTCAAAACCAAATCCACTTATATTATCCATATAAGGATTTATTTCTTCTAAAATAAAATAATATCTCCATTATCAAAAAAATGTATAATATTCTCATTCAATTTGACATATCTTAACCATTTATCATATTGTTGTGTTCCCTAAAATAATTTTTACTAAATCAAATTCCAATGGTTTCTAATAAACTTTATCTGATACCCACTATAAAAATTAAAAATCTAGTAACCCAGAGTCTGTTTATATTTTATTACATTGGCATAAGATACAAGACATCCAATCACTAAGGATCAATCAGTTTAGTGGTAAAAAAGAACTAGATAAAAACATACTTCCAATATTAATTTGGAAATAAAAAATAAAACATAGTTAAAGTAAATATTTTATATCCTTGAAATCATTCAATGATTTATTCCTTATATCCTAGGGAATGGAAATAAAATAAGGGTGAGATCAAATGCTCAGTAAGGGTTATTTAAAATAGAATATATATTGACTAAATAAGGAATAATTAATATGAAAGGCAAAATAACTGAAAACATAGGACATTTAATAAATAACATTATAATTAATAATAACATTCCTAGAATAAATGATGATCATATAATGTCATATATACAATCAAATGAGCTTCAAAATTATCCATGGATATCCTAGAAACTCAAATAATCACATGGATGTCAATAATTGATTTTATAATGATGGAATTTGTAATGTCAAGCATCTTAAACTAATCATTGGGGCCTCATGTTAAGATATCTTATATATATGGGTAAGTCCTCAACCAAATACCGGACATGTTTTCTCTCATGATACATATAATTTCATCGAAGGGATATGTGATTTTGGGCCCCACCATTCAATTAATAATTCCAATGTATTCTTATACGTTGAATGATTAATTTACTTATTCTATAATATTCCTTAGCAATAAATATTATTAGTGATATAAGGGTATGGAATATCAAGATTTCCATATTCATTCAAATAACATTCATAGTAAAACACTATATATAAAATTGATATATGGTTTAGGAATCAAGCATATCCATGATAAAAAGAATATTTATATTAAATAGAAATTCAATATCCACTAAAAGAGGATCAAAATAAAGTGAATGTTTCAATACAAATGTATTTACCATAAAATTAATAAGAGATAAAAGATGATAATAAATTCATTAAAAATCTATGTATTTTAATAAATTGATATATTTTAGAGAATAAAAGAAAATATATGTGAAACATTAAAATAAGTTTTCATTAAAGATTTTTATTTTAATTTCCATTGAAATTTCTTAGAAGAATATAAATATTTTAAAATGGATATGGAAGAGGAAATGATTGTTAACATCATATATGTTAAAAAACATTACGTTTGACATGTTATAAAGAATGTTCAAAATCAAACTTTTAGAAATTATTTCAAATATTAATTTAAAACCTTGAAAAATGCGAAGCATAACATAAAATTTCCTCAAAATATCATTTGTGTAAATAAAATTATCAATTGTTAGAAATTTCTTTAAAAATATAAACATGGAATATAAATATACCATATCAATGTAAAAAACCAGATTTTCGTTTAAAATTTTGATTGGATAATTAAATTTAAAATAGATAAAAACTTGTAAGAAACAATGAAAACTTTTTAAATATACAAGTTATCAAAAAAGAGATGAATTTTATGAATGATATATTATAATATTACTTCAATGAAAAATATAATAAATCCCAAAAAAATTTGATTGTAAAATAAATTCTTACCTCTTTTGTAACTTTTAAATTATAAACACAGGAAATTATAAACATGAATTGAGGATTTATTCATCATGAAATAAATAAATATTCATGTTACACACATCAAAGAGGTAGTATATACACCACAAAAATTTAATATGTTCATAATACCAAATATGTCTCAATGGAGTTGAAATTTAGGCCAAATCCCTTAAAAAGATCGTATCATTGATGTGACAATTAATCAATAAAGTGATTATGTGTGAAAAAATTAAATAAAAAAAAATTTTAAATAAAAAATATTATAATAATATTTAATTTCAAACATAATCAATGCATAATATAGTCGGTGCATTAGAAGTATAGTACAATAAACAGAAATTGAGTTCAATACCCCCTCGCTTCACAATTCAAGTTTGTTGAACATGAAATAACATATAGTATAATGTTTTCAACCATTTTATTAATATATAAAATAATTATATTCATATTTATAATTTCATATATGATCCACTAATAACATATTATCTCTTTTTCTTTAAAAAGATTTCATTTTGACCATTGTTTCTAGTGATAACTGTAAAGTTTTATCATAAATATTTCATCAAAAAATTACAATTATTGTTCATATGTTATAGTTTAATAATATAAAGAATTATATTAAGGTTATAAATTTAATATTTATTATTTATATTCATTTTATAATAAATATTTAATGTTAGATATAGAAAAATAAATTACACAGCTCCCGGAGACGGTATTTTGTACTTATGCATAAATGATGTTTTCGCTTTTTGATCGATAGAATAAAAGAAATTTAAATAATAACTCACCTTTAAAGAATCATTATTATATCATTTATATTAATTAAATACATTCTTATTACCATAAATGTAAATCAGAAAATAAAAGTGAATCACATTGTTTCGTGGAGGTGGTAGTCAAAACGTACGCGCGATCGAGGTTATCAATTTCCAATATATAGAAAAGTAACAAGTTATATTATATTTTATATTTAAAAACCATAGTTATGTCATATATATAATATTAAACATTAGGTCTATATTTATAAACATCCAAGTAAAATGGCGGGGAAAAATGAATTGCATCACTATGTGGAGACGACAGACTTTACATATGTATGAGTAATGTTTTCACTTTATGAAGGATATAAAAGTTGTGTAAGATTGTTATACCATAATAATAATAAAAAATAATTGTATTTAATATAGATTAATTATTATTTTATGATGGTTAAAATAGATATAAAGGAATTAGAATAATAAATAAACTTGAAAAAGTCAGTAAAGATGATTACCTATTCTTTAGTATACATCATTTAGATCCCTTATTAAAGACCCTTCCAATGGTATTTTAAGAATAAAATAACCTATAATTAAAGTGTGTATATTTTTATATGAAATATGGTATGTTTTGGTCATGAAAAGGGGATCAATGTGGTGTAAAGAAGAAAAAGGAGGGGCATCCTTTTATAAGTGGGGGAGGGGAAATTTTGGAAATTCATGAAATATTCTAATATAATATGTTTCTAACTCATGTAAAATGGTTCATAAAGGACATTTATTTTATTAAAAGGAGTATATGTTATTAATATAATCATTAAATAATATTTATATGGGTTAATATGCCATTTTAAACTATATTATTTGGTTTAACTACTTGGATAAACAATTTTAACCATAATCGTCGTAACTACTTTTTCAATCATAAAGGGTTATAATATTACATATATGGTAAAACATGGATCATAAATATCTAGTATATCATAGTGTAAATAATTTCTCATTCTAATTATCCTCTTTCAATAATTTTATGTTTTTTAAATAAAAAATATTATATTTTATAAAATATCATTAATACCATTTTTCACACTATTAATTTAATTTGACATTAAAGACATCAATACACAAAAACAATTTGAAAATAAATTATTTAAACATAAATTATACAGTATTATTAACTATAAAATTCATGTGGCATAATAATTCACCAAAAATAAATTAATTTTTAAGTTTTTAAAATCATTTTCTTTCACTTTTCAACTGCATGAACATACATGGTGTCAGCGCTGTATAAGATATTATAGTAATTATAACATTAATAAAAATAAAAAAATATTAAATTATAAAAATAAATTACACTACTAGGAAACTAGGATATAGCCATACCTATATAGAAACATTTTTATAAAAAAATTGGTTATAGCTTAATGTATTAAAATGTGTATGTGGAAATACGCCCCAATTACTCTCCCATTTATGCCCCACCTCAAAATATCTTCTTCTCATGAGCCTACTCCCTAGACACTGCCAAGCCTCCCACGATCCTCCTCCTCTGACATGACCACCCCACCTCCCAAATAATGATGCTCTTAGGTGGCCTACCTATCTCCTCCTCTGGTGTGGCTATGATGTGAAAACCCCACCTCCTTGTGATCATCCTCTTCATGGATATTGGGTAGTCACACCTCATGAATATAGTTACCCACCTCCCCGTTGATGCAGATTTAAGATATCCTCCCCACCTCCTCATCTAGCGTGCCTCTGATGTGGCCACCCCCACCTCCTTGCGATCATCATCCTCCTCAAAAATCTCAACCATCCCCTCATCCTCATGGTTCTAGACATATCTTTATGATAGATCCTAAATTGATACATCTCTATAATGTTAAAACCTATATCTTTGTTCAAAAATTAAATTGCTGGATGAATCTTATAAAATTACTATAGTATGTTCTCCTTTTAACAACACATCTTATGTTGATAAATTTTTGAACCAGTTTTCGTCCAATTTTTATACACTAACTATGTTAAATGTTTTCCATAAAAACTATTAATTATACTTTTCTCATTCAACTGTAATTTTTTCCATTCTAGTCTGTCATTGTAGCGTTGAAATTTTTTGTGGCACTATTTACTTCCTGTGGAGTCGATCTTTATTAAAATTAACAAAACATTCCTATTCTCTATTTTCTCTTACCTCTAAAATGTCCTAAATGCTGTATTATATTAATTCAATTATATAGACTTTGAAAAATTATACATTAATGATATAGAACACATGGGATTAATCTATCTTGAAATAGATATTTTATGTGTCTTTTTGAGTTTCCCAATTCATGTACTCCAAATGTAATCCATTACCTCACTACCAGGGAAATGTTTTTGCAACATTAATAGTTTTTATGAATCATGGAGTCATGCTGGTATAACCTTCTCAATTATATTAACTTTTACTTTATATAAAAACATATGAATGTTAGTTTTATTTGGATTTTTTTAATATCACGATGTGAAATTTATATCTTTTAATTATCATTCAATTATTTTGGATGATACTTTGGTTGAATGTGACATGTATTTTTTCCTTAAAAATTAATTTTTTGTTACATAAAAGTTTGATTTTCATGTAAAATGTGCTTTTTTCAGTTTCCTATGATATTTATTTTTTTCTTATGTATAAAATCCTTGATATGAATTACTAAATTATTTTTCCATATCTTACATTTTTTTTTTATTTTTTCCAATTTATTACATTTAGGATCCAATTATTGACTCACAATTGAAGATGATGATACTCTTAAGGTCCATGTTTGAATTCTCAATATGTGTTTCATTAAATGTTCAATGTATTCTACAGAAATAGTTGTTTCATATATAATTCTAATCGGTAAGAATGTATTTGTTGTTTCTCTATATAAAAAATATCATTTAATTATGAAACACATAATATTGATTTATATATTATATATTATATATAATTTTATATGATAATGGCTACATTTCACCTCTTAATAAAATTGATTACTTATTTTAAAAATACAAGTAAATTATATTAAATACTTATATATAATTTTTTTGTTAATTTATGATATATTTTTTAGGAAAAAAATATTTAATAAACTATCCTTGGTCTATAATTAGTTCAAAATTTCAATGCACCTATTCATGATTTCTTGTTCTATATTACAAAACATTCAAATAACATCAAATTACAGAAGTTTTTTAAAAACTATGCATCATTATGGGTTATTTTTTATTTGGAACACCCATCTTCATCCTTGTGATGTTAAATTTTCATAATTTTTCTTCAATTTCATTTATTTTGATGATATAATTTACAATAGAGTTCTTAAATACCACTTTATTGGTCAGTTATATTCACTTATGTATCATCTTTTTCATGAATGAATACTTTCTAAATTATTATTCTGAACTCTGTGAAATTTACTACTGGTGTTTCATTTTTTTGACAAACCATACAAAATAGTTTCCTTGGGAAATAAAATATTTAAATATAAGTTAATGAAAATCACATATTCAATGTTATTAATGATATACTCAATTTTAAAAATTATAAATATACATTTTAAACTATTTATAATGTCATCCAACATTCCAAAAACATAATTAGTTACATTCACTTATCTTTATTTACAATATTAACTATTTACATGTATTAATTTATGTGATATAATAAATATTTAATATTTACTGTCTTCAGTGTTAACTAATTAGAATAGCTATTCTATTTCTTCCATTTTTAATAAAAAATCTTACTAACATCCAGGTTTTTTTATTTCAAAATATTTTGTATATATTTTTCATACACTTCATAATAAAATTTAATTATTTTATGAAGTATGTTTTTCTATATGTTCGATAAATATTATTTTATATCTGAAACATTTTCAACTGATGAGACCTTAGTGAAACTCTGGAGTTGAATGGAAATTTTGATATAGGATGACGTGTTATTCTTCTTTTAAATTAGATTTAGGATTAAATTAAGGTAAATTAATTTTAAATATATTATGTAATGGTAATATTAATTTATTTTAGAGGATTTGTAATTAATTATACTCTCTGGGATGAATACATGACAAAATTGAGTATATTTTTGGAAGAATAATCAAATTCATCACATTTATTAGTGTTGTAACTTATGAGACCCTAACAACTATTTAATTATTATCCATCCTTCCTTGATTATTTTACATTTAAATATCTTTAACACATATCATATAAATATATTCCTTATTATTTTAAGATGTTTCTATTATTATTATCAGTATAATTAAGGCTACGATATTTTTGATCAATTAAAACATTCATCTAATGAAAAACATAAAATTAAAGCTCAAATACAAAATCACAATAGAATTAGCATAATTACACTTTTATTACTTGCACTACCAACATTACACTACATGGTATTATAGTGACATTTCATTGAATATAAAGGATTAAAATATTAGATATTAAATATATAAACATTTGACCTCATTAGGATTATAATTATAAAACAGGTTCTTCCAATAGTAGTTCCTTCAAAAAAATTCTTTACATATAGAATTTCCTTAAATTTATTAAAAACAATTATTTAAATTAGGTTCCATTTAAATTAGATCCTCTAAATTTATACCATTTTTTAATATCTCATTTTTCAACTATTTTGTCATCAGTTAAAAAATATCTATTGTTTTTATTCCACATTTAATATTAATTATTTTATTTATTTTTTAATTCATAATCGATAAATTGTTTTTAAAAATAAAAAAAATCATATCTTGTACAATTGCACAGGGTGAAATGCTAGTCTGTTTATTAAATAATGTAATAGGAATACCATTTATTTATTACATTCCATACTTTTAAGATTTTTATTTCTCCATTTTCTATTTATATATAGTTTTAGGTATGTTTGCCTCTAAATTATTACTTCATTCCTATTGTTCTTTTTATAATTTTTTTAATAGTTTATAAAGAACTATATTTCCGTAAATCTGAACTGTGTAGTTCTTAATGATAGATTTTATTTGTAATAATTTTTAATATATTTAATTCACCATCCAAACCCCACTTAAAGGTACTAATCTTAGACAACATAGTCATTATATTGTACCCATCAAGTTTCAACTTGAAACTGGTTAAGCATCGAGTATCCATGTTTTTTATTATTTTCAATGGAAAATTTGATATAGATTCATCTAAAAGCCTATAATTATACCTATATAGATTCAATATAAGGGTATCCTCGATCACTATATATCATTAAATATAAAGAAATTTTAAATCAATCGCTATGATGCTCTCAAAAATTCAGTCTTTCCACTATAATTTAAATCTACTAATATAGATCATTTGTATTATTGAAACATACATATTCATTTGAGCTCTAAACATCTCCATATAAGTTCCAAAAAAATTGTATATCTTAAACATATATTATGCACTTAAAATTCTTATTAATCAACATTATACATGTGTATTCGCATATTTATTTATTTTTCATCAATTTGAACTCACAATGCCTCAAGATGGTATCTTATTCCTTCATGAAAGTAATACTCATACAAAAAATTATCATTAAAACCAAGTTAACCTTCTATATTAGGCTCTATCAATAATAGTATTTCAATTTCACATGTTAATACATCATCATATGGATTAAAACCATGGATTATAATGTCTGGTTGGTTTGAGGAACAACTTTGTCTTCAACATAAAAATAATAGTGAAAAACTAAACCTGATGAAGATAATTCAAAACATGAATTATAACTTGTAAACACCATATTAAACTATTTAATATGATTTATATAGAAATGAAATTTTATCTCATTCCACTTTTTCTTTTTCTAATTCTAACATAATGGGTGTGGCATTTTAATTCCCTCTGTATTCTAGAATATCTTCTCATTCCCCTATATTCAAAATATAAGTATCATGTTCTTCATTTTTATTACTAGAAAAATATTCAATATTTATTTAACATTCTTAATTTCCTATAATTATGAAAATTTTAAATTCCCTCTAAAACAACCATCTTTAATGTCAGTTAGACAATTAATTACATATTTTAATCATACATATAACTTATAGGATTCTATTTAATTTTATTTTACATATATTTCTCCAAAATTAATATATTAATTTCTTAACACTCTCTAAATGTACTCTAAATTCATAACCATCCAAAATATATTTAATAATATCATCAAACTTTCCGAAATTTAAATCAATCTAAATGAATTTCCAACCATATCCAATTGAATTTAGACATGCTCTCACTTCACCAAAAACCAAAATAAAAAAGTTATATTACTTCCTAAAACAATGACTTCAAGGATTCTTCTTATTTGATTATAAGAACACTTAAAATTACTATTCCAAATATTATAGTGATATCTTTTTTACCAAATTTGGTTCCATATCCACTTTTCAAAACTATTCATTATTTCCAACAACAACTAACCACTCTCAACATACATAAATCCAAGTATAGTATCCATCTCAACCATCGTTAGGTCCATATTTCTCCACATCACATAAATTATATATTTATTCATCTCCTCTTATTCTTACCTTCCTTATACCATTGTGTTTTTATCCGAAATCATCCCCCCTAACTGTCAAAAAATCAAACACCCAATGCCTTGGATGCAACACACATCATTATATTATTATGAGTAACAGAGATGATATACATTAAGAATATGGTTTTCAAATCTGATACAATAAATATATAAAACAAATCTCTATAATATTGATCAATATTCTCAAATCCATATCAATTTCTCTATATATGGATCAAATTAGCACCCCCATTATTCTCTATAAACCTAGCCATTTTATATTTATAATTTTAATTTGGATTTTTGGGGGTCTATATACATGATTTGTCCCAAATTTCAATGAAATACTTAACATATTTTATAGAAACACATATCACAGTTCAACACCATGCATTTAGGTATAATTCTAAGTAAAAATTAGATCCAAAAATCAATAAATCAATTGTTATAATGAAGTGAATATAACTGAAGCTATTGAGTGAGGACCTGGGGCCAATGGTATTATTCACTGTAACAGAATGTTAATGGTTACTTATTCAATATTACCTCCCAGTAAGAAATCTAATATTGAATTTTTCTGAAAACAATTATCAATTAATCAAAAGTAATTCTTATTTTTTCCTTAGATAGTTAATTCTTATTTGATGAAATAAATTGATGTATTTAGTGTTTGTTATGTATTTATTATGATTTTTTTATTGTTAATTCAACCTTGATTTTATATTTAAATTCCATTTACTTAGTTGGTAGTTTAATTATAGTTACTGTTGATTTTATCTTTGTATATAGTGGTAGTTAAACACTTTCATAATCTCTAAACAGTAAATAATGTTATTTCACTATAGTTTAGTGTTGGTACTCTTCTTTTAATTTTGTATAAGTGCGGAATCTTATAGTTTTACTCAATACTGTAAGTAAAATATATTGAAAAAAATATTTATAGAAAATCAAGAAATTATTTACTTGGGTTTTGATTAATTGATTTAGTCAATAATATTCAATTCCATAATCAATGAAAAACCTATTTTCTATTAATGTTTTGAATGTTTTGGAGATTATTTGTCACTACCCCTCCCAGAGGGGCCCGCACCGTGACTCCCCATGCCTGCCTCTAATAGGACAGAGGCTGGTGACTAGCACCGAGTAGGCATATCACTAACATGGGATGCATTGCCTAAGTACCTATAAAGACACACATATCTCCAAGCCCACAAATGCTAAAATGTAAAACACTAAGGAACAAAATTCATGCGTACGACTAAATCCCAACCAACAGAGTACGACGAAAGGTAGAGTGCTGTAAAAGTAAACTGGGCCAGAATACAAGCCCACCAAAAATCAGACAAACAAGAGTCTGAAACTACAAGGTCCAACATGTAAGCCCAAAAGGTACTGGGACTGCTGCTCGTAGTTGTGGAAAAGGCTCGACCGGTAGGGAACTCAAAAAGCTTAGTCCTGTCCTGGTCCGCCCTATACTCTGTTAAAAGGCTGCTCGTATGCACAAGACACTAGACGTGTGGGCAAAGCCCATGCAGGGGTGAGTATAACAATACTCAGTAGGGGACCCGGAAAACCACAAAGCAATACACAAAGTAAAGGTACAATCACCTATGCACAGAATATGTCTGCGGAACATATAGAACAAACCAGATATACTCAAAACCCAGACCCATGTTCTAGAAACAACTCACACAACCGCATACCCCCGCAAGGGATTCCGTTCTAAGATTCTGTGATGCACTCGTTCTGGGAGAACACACTCCATGAGTCCTATAACTCTGATGACGTTCGTATGAGAACTGTTGTTCATCGAGAACCATCACGAGAGATAACTACACTCATTATGGGAGACACAATACTGAGTAGGAATGATCTCTATACACAAAGGATGATCACTGTAAGGTCCATGGTGGATACCGTGACTGATTTGGAATTCACCTGCTAGGTAGAGGATCAACACCCAGTAGAGTTGGTCACATCGATTCCTGACTCTACCTAGGGTCATGAATGGATAGAGGATCTCGATCCGGGCCTCTCGGATGGATTCCTGACTCTATCACAGAAAGTCATGCTGAAGGGATCATAATCCTTCGTGAGGGAAAGACGACTAACATTTAGGGGAACAAGATGAAAGGGTACTATCCCCAATGAAAGATGTACAGGGCACGGTGAACAAAAGGACCAAGAAATTTTCCAAAAGGTACATGGCATGTAGAAATGATTCATGCCATGTTGTCCGACCCTGGGTACTGCCCGTGTACAATAGCCCGTGTCGTGAGGCTGGACGTGTAGAAAAAAACATAGAACACAGTATGTAGTACGGAGTACACGCCGTGTCTGGGTAACTGGGGTTGGCTCCGTGTACTCTGGCCATGTGCCCGTACACAGTCACCAACCCGTGTACTCTGACCCGTGTAAACTGCACATGGGGTGAACCGTGCTGCTAGCCTTGTCTGGCCATGTGTTGGAGTACACGGTTGTGTACTCCATCCCGTGTCCATGTCTCCCGGGGATACACACCAAGCTCCGCGTAGCCGCCTCTGCCAAGCTGTACACGCTCTGCCGCCTGAAGCCGTGTAGATCATCCCATGTCTGTGTACTACCCAAAGTACACTCCGAGCTTTGGGTAAGGTCCAACATGCCGTGTGACTAGGGTCACACACCGTGTGATTCTTCTTTGGACCCGAAACCCTAGCTGCCATTGCCAGTACTACACGGCCTGTTCTTCGAAAGTACACGCCGTGTATTCTGGAAATTTCAAGAAATGGCACTCTTCGCCGGTGCGCCTCCCGTACTGCTCCAATCATTAATCTGGCCATCCAATCACCGCAAAACTTCTAGGTTTTGGTTTCCCAGACAACACGAATCCGCTTTCGGTGTTTTCCGACCTCCGATCGGCTCCTAAAACGTGTTTTGATCTTCCTGCATGAAGAACGCTCGAAGAACTCCCTTTCGGATCTGTTCTGATTCATCGTCCACCATCATCGCCGCACCTCCACAAGGTCATAGTCGAACCTTCGATTTTGGATCGTTGCGTCGCAGAATGGATGTGCAAAGATCTGTTGTTCGTGGCCCCACGAAGAACACGACGAACGCATGGGGAAAAAGGAGTAAGAAATCCAAATAAACAAATTCAGGAACGAACCTCCACTGTCGTCCATCATAGCATTGATCCCCTCCCATTAATAGGCTTAAATAGAGAATGAATTGATAACAACATAAATCATGGATCAATTCCCTATAATCTTCCCGAAGAAAATCCCTCCCGCAAACAAGTATGAGTCCGCAGATCTATTTGTTTGTGATTGATCCACGTTCATCGTTTAAACTTAATTATGGGGAAATGAAATCTAAATAACAACCCCTACCTTTCAAAAAGATTGATCATTGACGAAGGCGTCATGTTGTCGTTGTTGTCGAGATCCTTCAACGTCATCACAACGATGTTTGGTTTCGATCTGTTGTCATTCGTCATCGAGAATCTGCTCCAACGCGCCATGGATTCTACAGAGGTTCCTCTCTCTACGTTTCCAACGATGTACAATTCCTTATCCCCTTAAAAGGGGAAACATGTTGGCATTTAATTACGTGGTAGTATTAATGGCATTGGCTTTCCATTTCGAAGTCATTAAGCCACGCTATTAATTTAGGAAACAGTTGCGTCATTGCCGTGCTGCAGTGGTTGTTTCGTTAAATGAAATAAAATAAAATAAACATGTTAATTTATTTTAATTTATTTTACTTAAAATGCACGAAAATTAACTTTTTCCCTCGTCCCGCGCCTGTCAAGGTTGGCCTCATTCATAGGTAATGTCGTCGTCCCGGACGCAACAATGTTCTCAGATTTTGAATTCGGGCATCCGTTTTGGAAACTGCCACAGCCGCACCCAAGTGTTGTCTCACTTAACTAAAAAAGGTTCAAACCACCATTCCGGGCTCAATGGAAATTGGAAAGATGTGCCATCTTTTCCCCGTGTCTTGAATTAATTCCATATAATATTTAAAATAACAAATGGAAAAATATGAGACATTACATTCACCCCACCTTGGGGCTTTATGTCCCCGAAATTCCAAAACGAGGGCTACTAAAAAAGATGAGGGTACTGGACAGGGATCTGAGCCTCCTTCTCCCACATGCTCTCCTGATGTTTCCTGTGCTTCCACCGGATGCACACCAAGGGAATAGAACTCCCACGAAGGATCCTCTCCTACCGATCCTCGCTCTCCACCAGGTACTCATCAAAGGTCACTCCATCCTTGATGTCCAGCTCACCCCAGTCGATGACATGCGATGGGTCATGCACGTACCTCCTCGCTGCGACATGTGGAAGACATCATGTACCCGATGCAACTGTTGGGGTAGAGCTAGGCGGTACTCCGCCTCGCCAACTCTGTACAGAATCTGGAAAGGTCCGATGAACCTCGGAGAAAGCTTTCCGCCTCGGCCAAATATCTGCAACCCTCATCGAGGTGAGACCTGAAGAAAGACATGGTCTCTCTCCTCGAACTACAGAGGTCTCTGTCATCTGTCAGCATAAGACTTCTTCCGGATCTATGCAGTCTTCATCTGCTCCCGGATGATCTGCACCTTTTCTATAGTAGCTTTCACTAACTTTGGACCCACAAGTGCTAACTCTCCGGGGTCGGTCCAGCAAAGCGGTGACCGGTAGGGTCTCCCAAACAAGGCCTCGAATGGCTCCATACCGATGGTGGAGTGGTAGCTGTTGTTGTACGCAAACTCCATCAGTAATAGGTGGTCCTCCCAAATACGACCAACGTCCAAGATACAGGCTCGCAACATACCCTCCAGAACCTGAATGGTCTTCTCCGTCTAACCATCCGCCTGGGGATGAAATGTTGTACTCAAGCGTAGCTGAGTCCCAAATTCCTCCTATAAACCCTTCCACAACTGGGATGAAAAGCGGGAATCTCGGTCTGAGAATATAGTCAAGGGGACACCATGAAGACGAACTATCTCCTTCACATAGAGGGGTCCCAATCTTTCTACGGAACTCTTCTCCCTGTTAGCTAGGAAGTGGGCTGACATGGTGAGTCGGTCAACAATCACCTAGATGGAATTGTGCCCCTTGGACATCTGTGGTAGGCCCATCATAAAGTCCGTCGATATTCCATCCCACGTCCGCTTTGGAACTTCCAGGGGGTGAGCTAACCCTGCTAGAACCCGGTGCTCAGCCTTTACCTGCTGGCATGTGAGGCATTGAGAAATGAACTCTGCTACTGCCTTATTCATGCCTGACCACCAGAACTATCGTCGGAGATCCCTATACATCTTTTCCACTCCAGGATGTACCATCAAAGAGGATGTATTAAACTACATTAGGAACTCATCCTGGAACACCACTGGTACAAGAGTGTGTCCTCTGAAAAGAAGTACGTGCTCCCCACCTTGCGAATATCCATCAGGAGCATGTCCTGTGGAT
This sequence comes from Viscum album, assembly GCA_963277665.1. Lineage (NCBI taxonomy): Eukaryota > Viridiplantae > Streptophyta > Magnoliopsida > Santalales > Viscaceae > Viscum > Viscum album. The sequence continues at coordinate 1,157,330,287 of OY728126.1, forward strand.
AACTGAGCACGTAAAGCCACACAGTCGTCATCTCCAAGTTCTGCCTTTGTAACTCAATGTAAGAGTTGAGGGGTGAGAACCATCGACGGTAGGTGAGCTGTATCCTCTCCATCCACAAAGGATAACTGTAACGCGGCTAACTGTTGTGTCGCCTCACTCAACAGCTGTGAGCTCGACCTTTTTCTGAGGGAATCTTTCACCTTGTTCCCCTTTCTAAGAGTATATATAATCTCAAAATCCTAGTCCTGGAGGAACTCTAGCCAACGCCTCTGCCTCAGATTCAGATCCTTCTAAGAGAAGATGTACTTGATGCTCTGGTCGTCAGAGTAGACAATGAACCGCTCACCCATAAGGTAGTGTCGCCATGTCTTCAATGCGAATACTACCACTACTATCTCGAGATCATGGGTTGCATAGTTCTCCTCATGCGGCCAAAGCTGGAGTGAACCATATGCAATCACGACATGCCGCTGAATCAGGATACATCCGAGCTCGGTCCCTGATGCATCGCAGAAAACTACGTACCCGACACCCTCCTCTGGAAATCTCAAGACTGGGGAGCTCGTCAAAATCTATCTCAACTTCTCAAAAGACTTCGGGCACTTTTCTGTCCACATGAAGGGTTTCCCCTTCATGGTCAAGGATGTCATCGGTGCGGATATCCAGGAGAAGTCAGGATTGAATCTCCGGTAATATCCTGCCAACCCAAGGAAGCTCTGCACCCCAGTCACTCTCCGAGGTGGCTCCCATGCTAACACAGCCTCCACCTTGGCTATGTCCACAGCTACTCCATCTGCTGAGATGAAATGTCATAGAATGTGGACCTCCCGAATCCAGAACTGACACTTTGAGAGCTTTCCATAAAGATGGTGCTCCTGAAGTATTACCAGAACCATCTGCATGTGTCTCGTGTGCTCCTCCTCTGACGTTGAGTACACAAGGATGTCGTCGATGAAGACCACTACGAACCAATCAAAGTACAGCAAGAAGATCCGGTTCATCCTCCCCATTAACACTGCAGGGTAATTCGTGTTGCCAAAGGGCATCAGCAAGTACTCAAAAGGACCATAGTAACATCTAAAATCCACCTTTGGTATATCCTCTTCCCACACTTGTAGCTGGTGATAGCCTGATCGAAGTTCAACCTTCGAAAACCAGTGTGCCCCTCTTAGCGGATCGAAGAGCCCATTAATTATCTGTAGTGGATACTTTTTCTTCACCATCACCTGGTTCAGGCACCGGTAATCCACGCACGACCTTAGAATCCCGTCTGCCTTCTTGGAAAACAAGATTGGAGCCGCCCAAGGGGAGACGCTGGGTCTCACGAAACCCTTGCTCTGCAAATCCCCCAACTTCACCCTCATCTTGAGAAGCTCTACGGGAGCCATCCGATAAGCTGATGAAGAAATCAGTGTCATCCCAGGGTGGAAGTCAATGCAGAATTCAACTTCTCGGTGGGGAGGTAACCCTGGAACATCTTCTGGAAAGACGTCCTCATACTCCACCACCACTGCTGGGAACTAAGTTCTCACAACATCTGCTGCACTGAGGGTAAGGCTAGCCAACTCATGAGTGATCGGATGTACCCTCATATGAATGAGCCCATTTTGTCCTGCTTGGGTTTTTTTTCTATGAAAAAGGAAATCCACATTCTGTCACGGCGGACACACCACACCCTTCTCCAAAAACAGTCAATATGGGCATGGAACGAAGATAACCAATCCAAACCAAGAATGACGTCGTAAGGCCTTGATGCTACCACCAAGAGGTCCCAACTAAAACTCTCACCTCCAAGGGTAAGATAACACTGTCTACAAAGGTGTGTGATCGTCGAGTCTCCTCCCGTAGGTGTCTCCAAGCGTAAGGATCGAGTCAAAAGTTCTACCGGAATCTCAAGGTTTTGTACAAGACATGTGGCTATAAAGGAATGACAGGAACCTATGTCTAAGAGTACGACAACTAAGGTTGAAAAGACAAAGATCATACCTTGAATCATCCTTGGAGCCCCTGGGTCATATGCCACAACTGCATACAGCTATCTCCGTCCTTGTCCCCCAGCTCCCTGAGCCTGGTGCGGACCTCCTGGGGTGGTGGTGGATGTAAGTCGAAGCGTCTTCCACCACCCGCATCTCTCCCTGCTCCTCTTCCTTGTCCGCTGCCTGGCAGATCTACCTGCCTTATTCTCTGCCTCTGCCTTGGGGGTCCATCCACCACTTCCTTGTCAGCAGCAAGAAGTGTCGGGCAATCTCTTGAGAGATGCCCCCTACCATCGCATGTGTTGCATCGCTTCTCCCTAGTCTGATTGGATCCAGCCTCAGAGCCATGGGCTGTCGATCCCCTATCCTGGGTCCTCCTATGACATCTCCTATGTCCAGATCCCTGTGCCTAATGTCGGCTCCCTGCTGCTGATGTCTCTACACTTGCCTGCCTACTGCGGACTACCAACGGCTGTCTCTGCTCCGCCAAGATGCTCTCGATCACCAAGGCCCGCTCGAGCACTCCAGCATAAGTTGAAATGCATAAAGGCAAGACACTAGCTCGGATGTCACGCCATATACCTCGCTCAAAGGCCCGAGCTCGGAAGTACTGATCCCTAACCATATCCATCGAGCATATGGCGTGGTTGGTGAACCTCGATGAATAGTCATCCACCATCATACTGCCCTGCTAGAGCTGAAGAAGCTCCTAGATGTGCAGAACTCGCAGCGTAACCAGAGATAACTCCACCCTGAAGAGTTGCTCAAACTCCATCCATGAAAGAGTCTCCTCGTCATGAGTCTGCGTGATCAGCCTCCACCATCGTCCCAGTGAACCCTGAAGAAGGCTCGCTCCTAGGATCACCATCCGGTCTGCTGGTGTCCTCACTAGACAGAAAACTATGGTCACCGCCTCAAGCCAGTCCTCTTCCGCCTGAGGGTCAGGCTCGCCTCGGATCCTGAGGGGTCTCAGTCTCTAGAACTCATGGAGCCTGCTAAGCCTGCACTCCTCACCGGTCGGTACTGCAGGTACCACTGGTTGCTCCACTAGTGGTGGTATAGCAGGTGCACCACCTGGTCGAAACACATGGGGAGCTGGTTCCTATATTGAAGCCTCGTCACTGAGGGGGTCATCCTCGTGATCGTGCTGGTGAATCCTAGAAGGTATGCATCGCAGAGGCATCCTATAATGAAACATGATGTGTCACAGTCAATGAGTATATCTGGATAGTTGAAACCAAGGACATGGAAAACACAACCCATTCCTATATGATGCATGTACCTTTTATTTCCCCATAACCAGTGTTTTGGTGAACCGGGTCGAAAAGCAGGTTATTAGAGTCCTGGTGTATGGATATGTTGGCCGCCGCACCAACACTGGGGTCTCTAACCTGAAAACTGAACCCGAAACAATCAACACTATCGCCCCAAACCAAACTCACAGACTCTTTGTCCTAAGGTAGAACCGACCACCTCAGATACCACTCTGTCAGACCCATCCCAGAGGGGCCCGTGCCGTGACTCCCCAAGCCCGCCTCCAATAGGCCAGGGGCTAGTGACTAGCACTGAGTATGCATATCCCTAACATGAGAGGAATTTCCTAAGTACCTGTACACACACACTTATCTCGAAGCCCACAAATGCTGAAATGTAAAACACTAAGGAACAAAATGCATGCATATAACTAAATCCAAACCAATAGAGTACGAAGAAAGGTAGAGTGATATAAAAGTAAACTGGGCCAGAATACAAGCCCGCCAAAAAGAAAACAAAAAAGAGTCTGAAATTGCAAAGTCCAACCTGTAAGCACAAAAGGTACTGTGACTGTCGCTCATAGCTGTGGGAACGCCTCGTCCGGTAGGGAACATAGAAAGCTCGGTCCCATCCTGGTCCGCCCTGGACTCTGTCAAAAGGCTGCTCGTCTGCACAAGACACCAGACATGCCGGAAAATCCTGTGCAGGGGTGAGTATAATAATACTCAGTAGGGGACCCCGAAAACCACAAAGCAATACACAAAGGTAAGGTATAGTCAGCTATGCATAGAATATGTCTGCGGAACATATAGAACAAAACAGATATACTCACAACCTAGACCCATGCTCTAGAAACAAGTCACACAACCACATACCCCAACAAGGGATTCTGTTTGAAGATTTTGTGATGCAATCATTCTTGGAGGACACGCTCCACGAGTCCTATAGCTCTGATGATGTCCGTCCAAGAAGAGATGTTCATCGGGAACCGTCACAAGAGATAGCTACACTCATTATGGGAGACACACTCTTGAGTGGGAATGATCTCGATACATAGATGAGGATCCCTGTCAGGGCTATGGAGGATACCGCGACTCATCCGGAATTCCCGTTCTAGTTAGAGGATCAACGCTTTGTAGAGTTGTTCATGTCGATGACTGGATCTACCTAGGTTCTGGAATGGATAGAGAATCACGATTCGGGCCTCTCAGATGGATGCTTGACTCTATCACAGAAATTCCTACTAAAGGGATCATAATCCTGCATGAGGAAAAGATGCCTAACCTTCATGGGAACAAGAAGAAAGGGCACTAACCCCAATAAAAGATGTTCAGGGCATAGTGAACAAAAGGACCATGTTGTTTTCCAAAAAGTACACGGTGTGTAGAAATGATACACGCCGTGTTGTCTGACCCCAGGTACTGCCTGTGTACAACGGTCCATATCATGAGGCTGGTCGTGTAGAAAAAAACACTGTACATGGCATGTAGTATGAAGTAGATGTTGTGTCTAGGTAACTGGGGTTGGCTCGGTGTACTCTGTCCATGTGCCCGTACATGGTCAGCAACCCGTGTACTCCGACCCGTGTAAACTGCACACGGGGTGACCTGCACTACTAGCATTGTCTGGCAGTGTGATGGAGTACACGATCGTGTACTCCATCCCGTGTCTATGTCTCCCCAGGATACACACTGAGCTCCGCATAGCAGCCTCTACCAAGCTGTACACGCTATGTCGCCAAAAGCCGTGTAGATCATCCTGTGTCCGTGTACTACCCAAAGTACACTCCAAGCTTTGGGGAAGGTCCAACATGTCGTGTGACCAGGGTCACACACCGTGTGATTCTTCTCTAACCCTGAAACCCGAGATTCCACCGCCAGTACTACACGGCGTGTTCTTCGGAAGTACACGCCGTGTATTCTGGAAATTTCCAGAAATGGATCTCTTCACCAGAGCGCCTCCTGTGCTGCTCTGATCATCAATCCGGCCATTCGATTTCTGTAAAACATCCAGGTTTTGGTTGCCTCGACACCACGAAGCTGCTTCCGGTGTTTTCAGACCTCTGATCAGCTCCGAAAATTTGTTTTGATCTTCCCGCATGAAGAATGCCCAAAAAACGCCCTTTTCGATCCGGTCTGATTCATCGTCTGCCATCGTTGCTGCACCTCCACAAGGTCGTTGCGGAGTTCAAGCTTCGATTTGGGATCATTGAGTCGCAGAATGGATGCACAATGATCCATTTTTCATCACCTCACGAAGAACGCGTGGGGAAAAAGGAGGAAGAAATCCAAATAAACAAATTGAAGAACGATCCTCGACCGTCATTCGTCACAACATTAATCTTCTCCCGTTAGTAGGCTTAAACGGAGCAAGAATCGACAACAACATAAAGCATGGATCAATTCCCCATAATATTCTGAAGAAAATCCCTCCCGCAAAAACACAAAAGTCTGCGGATCAACTTGCCCATGGTTGATCCGCGTTCGTCGTTTAAACTTAATTACGGGGAAAAGAAATCGAAATAAAAACCCATAGCTTTCGAAAGGATCGATCATTGACAAAGTCGTCGTGATGCCATTGTCGTCGAGATCCTTCAACGTTGACGTAATGATCCTTGGTTTCGATCTGTTTTCATTCATCGTCGAGAATATTCTCCAACATGCGACGGATTATGTAGAGGTTCCTCTCTCTACATTGCCAACAATGTACAATTACTTAACCCATTAAAAGGGGAAACATGTTGGAATTTCATTACATGGTAGTATTATAGGTGTTGACTTTCCATTTCAAATTCATTAAGACACGCCATTAATTTAGGAAACAGATGCGTCATTGCTATGCTACAGCGGATGTTTCCTTAAATGAAATAAAATAAAATAAACTTGTTAATTTATTTTATTTTATTTTACTTAAAACATTCGAAAATTAACTTTTTCCCTCAACCCACGCCGGTCGAGGTTGGCCTCATTCTTAGGTAAAGTCATCGTCCTGGACGCAATGGTGCACTCATATTTTTAATCCAGACATCCGTTTTGGAAACTGCCACAGCCGCGCACAAGTGCTGACTCACTTAACTAAAAAAGGTTCAGACCACCATTCCGGGCTCATTAGACCTCAGCATGATGTGTCATCTTTGTGCCCGATCTCGAATTAATTCCATATAATATTTAAAATAATAAACAGAAAAATCCAAGACATTACATTATTTTTATTTTAATCAATAAAAATATTATTTTTCAAATATTTTTAAAGAATTAATCTGAGTCTATAATTATTATGGGAATGTATAAGAAATATAAATCATCTATTTAATAATAAAGGTAATCATTATGATGATATTTCCAATTTTTATGATTTTAACATTATTTGGTATGTTAGTTTTTATTTTATATTTTTTGAAGAAATATTATACAACTATTCAATTTTGGGATCATTTATAGATCATCTCATCAAGGTTTTCCAAAAAAATTGTTACTATGATTAATGTGTAATTGATTCTACTTAATCTATTCTGATAAGTGGAATATCCATATCTAATATTAATAAGCCCAAATAGCTACTTATAGATCAAAATGCACACACACATACATCTAATTATTATTATAGTGTTCTATAGAATATTCAAAAACTAATTCTATATATCTGTAAAAAATAAAAGGAAGGAAAACATATAAAATTTCAAAGAGTGTGTAGGTTCATTTCATGGGATGGATATGAAGCAGGAGTTTGTATGGCTGCTGGTGAATTTTTAGACTAACAAGGTATAATTATTGAACAATTTGAATGATTTTCCTAGGTAGGGATACTTATTCACGTGAGTGGTGATTTATTATCCAGAAAAGTTATAATTGGTTCAAAAATCTTATTACAAATGGACAAGGTACAAATTCATATACTAGTGGAAAAAAATTCTCATGTATATGACAAACTTTCATAGTGGTTCTTAAGGATGTTATTATTCTCACTCTTCTTTGTATGGTATTCACATGATCTCACATCATTCCTAACATATTGGTCATTAGATCCCCTATACATATTGAAGCATTAATTAGGGTGTTAGAAACCAAATTATTCTAAATTCATGTGTACCAAAGTCTTCTACCTTCAAAGGGAATATCACTGTAAATATTTAGATGATATGTAATAAAACAATTCTCAATAATTTTCATCATTTTTTTCCATATCATCCTTCTACATTAATACCTTACATGGAACCCATTTTCTAGGTTTTTATAATAATGTAAATGTTTGATAGATTTTCTAGTTTTTAATGTTTTAGGGTTCAAATTTATGGAGGATAGAGGTAGTTCTAATTAATCATTGTAAATTTTACAATCGTGTTGGATCTTATATATTTTAAACAAACTTTCAAAATAAGATAAAAAATAAGGAATTAAGATGTATCCAAAGAATACAACAGTAATTTGTAGAATGGGACTCACCTTAGTGAAGCCTTCCTCTGGCCTTCCCCTCAACTCTAGATTAAATGTGAGCTTCAAAGGCCCTTAGTTAGTAGCTAGTAGATGCACTGATGTTGGGTCTTAAAATTTCCCAAATCCCATAACACTCGAATGTGTTTTTTATCCTCTTTTAATTATCTAGTGCAATGCCTCCTAATAACCATGTGTAATATTCTAATTTATCAGTGATAAAATATATTATTTTTCCACACATGAAACAACCTCAAAAAATATACACATGACTATTAGTATGAACATAAACCAGTATAGTAACTATACTTGAATCAAATCTAGATTCAAAACAGCAAACAAGTGTCAATAAGATGAAGATAAATCTAGATTGGGTTTAACCTTAACACATCCTCATAAGCCTATACAAAATATATCTATTCTCACTCAGTCCATTAATTGAACATCTCTAAATAATTTCATATAATTTGATCAAATGAAGTAGTAGGAAATTTGAATCCACAAACATGAATCTTAAACCCAAAAAAACATGTAAATACCCCCCCAAATAATTTGGACATCATCCTTCAGGACAAATCTTTTTATCATAAAACATAATAAATTATCTTTGTATAAAACTATCCTGAACAAATTTAATTCTAAAACTATATCTGAAGTAGGTCTTAGACATCTATCAGTACAAATGTAACCTTTTTCAAACTCATAGGGACCAAACCATCAAGATCCAATAGTGAATAGGTCAACAATAACAAGATGAATACGAATAGAAAAATATTCAAAAACACCTTCCTGATTTTATATATTTAATGAAAAACCCCATCAAACATATAATCTAAAATTATCTTGGACAAGACAATGACACACAAAACCCTTCAGTTTTGGTGATATCTAGGTGTGCATTTATTTTTTTAATACTCTATAAGACGTTTTCTGGTCCACTAATCTAGGAACATGCATTTTTTTTATTCTGGATGTTGGGGATGACAAGAGTTTTGGAAGGCTCCAAGGTGGAGTTTTTTCTAGAATTTAGAGGCTATATCCCTGGTTATAAATTTTGGTAGTGGATTTATTTTCATATTTTAAATTGTGGATATTGGCATATAGCCATTGTTATAAACCATGGCAATACATATATATAGATCTGGTTATATCCACGATTTTTAAATGTGTATATGGTTCTACTAACATGGTTATAACCCTAGATATAGGTCTAATTCCATAGTTTGATCCATGGTATTAAGTCTATTTCCATGGTCTCCAATAATGGCTACAGACTTTTCCCTGTGAGCATGCCAATAGAAGCCACGACTAGCTAAATAGTGGCAATATGAATGTTTTCTATCAGTGTTAATTATTTTAAAAATAAAATTTTATATTTATAATTAACCTATTATTATCACTATTGGAATATATAAAATAAATTAAACCCAAGAGAGTGGCAATTTTTAATTTCCTTTACTTAAAATATGATATAGCTCCTAATCAATGATAAATAACAACATAAGATCATGGTTTCTAAGTTTGGAAGATTATAGATTAAATATTCTCATAAAATTAAATATAGATATGTTTGGGGTTGATTTTAAGACCTTATATCATTTGTTAACCCTGTTTTACCGATGATACCTATATTGAGGTGATAAATTTTTATCACGGTTACAATTCATAGTGACAAAAAATAAAAGGGAACTATTTAACAAATTTTAACATCATTATTCCAAATATGGTGTTTATTTTTCAAGATACAATATATATAATTAAAATAAATAAACATTCGTATAAATTCATAAAACACAATGAAAAACCTTTTTTATAAAAATATGTTTTAATCATAAAATTTAACTTATATCAGATCTGGAATATTACTGATTCAAATGGAATTAATTTCATTATTATAAATAAAATTTGTTATATACCACTATAATACCGAATGGAAAATATAATGGGACTTTAAAATTACACTATTCAATGAAACCAAATTAGAGTAATTGAAAATCAATATTTTTCACTATTCACAAAAAAAATCTTTCATTTCGGAAAAATCAAAAAAAATACGCTGAGTTAATTTTGATGTGATGAATTAAGGAATTTTTTTATTTTATAAAATAAAATTTATAAAGTTGGGAAAAAAAATTATATATAATTTTCAGGTTCAAAATGTAATAAAATCATTTTTTGAAGAAAATGAATTTTGGAATCATAAAATGGATTCACTAAAAATTTATTATTTATTTCAAAATCATTAATAAATAAAATTTTATAGAGTTGGAGCATTTTATATATATTTCATAATGTTTTTACTCATACTCATACTGATACTCCCCAATTCAATGACTGTGTGACAATTAAATAATGTTATTTTATAATATATCACAATTAACTTAAAGATAAGTGTTGCATGTAAAGTAAGTAATCAAGATTATAATTTTATTAAACTGTTTTTTTGGGAATTTACACCAGAGATAATAACCAAGGCCTTTCCAACCTCATCCATGATCAATAAGCTCTTCTTAATGACCCAATCCCCAAACTAAAGGCTAACATCAATAATTAATTAATTATATTATTTATAATTTATTTATGAACTCAGTTAAACTTTATATTTTTAGTGAAAACTCACTGGGTATTATTTACACATCAAAAAACCAAGATTAACTACTCATGGGAGGTTTGATGAGGACCCCCAACACCATTCTCAAGAAATAATAAAAATACCAGAACTTTTTTTAAAATTTAAAAATAACAATTTTAATTAAAACCCATATAAAATTTATATTGTGGCATAACCCAACCAAAAGGATGAGACACCATGTGAATATTGCATCCTGGGTGACCCTCTTCCTATGAAAAGTAAATTCCTCATCATTCTTGGCTAATTCCATTGTTATATAATGGAATAAGAACAGAATCCCTTACCTGAGGAACAGAAATTATGGTTGGAGGTAGGATGATGTCAATGGACGATGATGAAAGGTGATACTTAACTAGAATTTCCTATATAATCCTAAAAAAATACAAAAACAAAGGGTGAAGTTGGGATAAGTTATATTGTGTTTGGATTGTATGCAATGAGGAGGAGAAGAGAAAAGGGGTATACCCTTTAAAAAATCATAGGGGGAAATGGTAAATGGACACATTTAATGAGATTCATGGTTTTACCACATAGAATTCCAAATTGTGTGCCTAACATATGAATTATAACTAGATGAGTCTAAAATATTTCACATGGTTTCTCAATATTCACGTATCGATCGTTCCCCAATACTCTAGCACAAACTAAGCCACATGGTTTCCCTTGAAATCTGCATGGTCAGAAAAAAATGATCACTAAATATTCCAACAAAAATGGTATTCTATCCAAATTGAACTGATACTCCCCCGGTGTAGGGGTTACCAATGTTTCTCGATCTAAACTATCTGTCTCAAACCATTCACCCTTGTTATAGTTCTCCAAAGCCTTTAAAACAAAATCAAAACTCATGAGACTCACCCCACCACTCAAGGAACCTCCAAAGCCACAAAACATGCCAAAAATCATCACTTTAATGAATTTAAAATGGCGTAATTTCTTTTTTTATCTTCTATCAAACTTTTTCCTATCAAACAATTGGAATGTACAAATTTCAACTAAACCTGGAAATGGGTTTTTAGACCCTCCTTGGAGTGATAAATGATGGGTCATTCTTCTTGAGAAGGTCAAAGAATGTGTGTCATTGTGCATGGTTTGTGGGATTTTTAATTTTAATTATCTAATTGACATTTCTCTACAAATGAGGAAATGAAAGCAGGTTCTTGTTTCATGGAATCTTAATTATCACATGATGACCTAGTGGGTTGTATGTTTATTTATGTATTTGTTTTTCTATCATTGCATACTACTATATATGAATATTTCACTTATGTTTATGATGCACTAGTGTAATTATACTAAGTTTATACTCACACATTGAAAATGTATCTTAGTTTGGATAAATTCATTATGGACTTTTATTCAGATGAGGGAAAGGGACTTATATATGGAAGTTGTGTAAGAGGATAGGTTTGGTTGTAGTGATGTTAGGATAGACTCTAGGATAATTGTTTGGAGATTTATCAATATTTATTTTGACTTTTTCTAAATATATATATATATATTTCACAAGTTGGAATATCCTTGGATTGTTTTTCTAGATAGTGTATGTTGTATTGATATATGTTGGGATGTAATTATTTTTATTTATTTAACCATGTGATCTTCCCCTATTTATGTTGTTGTTATTTGTTCTATTATTATGTATTCTAATTGTTTATTTATTATCGAGTGCATAGTCTCCCCACTATTCTGCTTAGGCTCTCCCCACTAGTTGGAAGCCTCTTTCATATGGGGAGGTGTACATGTAGTCAAGAGCTTAAATGGATTATTCCAAGTGATTTAGATCAAGGTATTATAAAATGGTATTAGATCTAGATTTCTTTTGATTGTCTATTTTGGAAATGTTGACATGAGATAGGAAATTGTCAAGACTTAGTACGTAACTCATTCTTGGGAGTAGCTAACCCAACTTTGAGGAAAGTCCATTTTTCTAGTTATAGGAATATTATGTTGGTTTTTTTACAATTTATTTATTTCACCTTGAGTGATGTATATAATTTTGAGGTTCTTAGTTTATGGGATTTTACTCTTGTCCATATTGGAAAGAGTGGGTGAGTTCATTCATCATGGATAGAAACATAGGTTCATTTGTCATGTGCTTAGTTACCTGTAATTAATATAGATTTCAATTAATTAAATTCCAATAATTACATATTTTCTATTTTAACAAATATATTATTTGTGGTATTTATTTAAATTATCCTGATAATGTTGTAATTTTTGATGTACCTGTGATTTTGACTGATGTACAAGTGGTGATGATATGGACTTGAGGATCGAGGAGGCAGTATTTTTTATTTTTTGTTTTCCTCCCTTTAACATATTTTTTTTTGAGTTTTCTAAATGTTTTAAAAGCGGGGTTTTATACATATAATGTGTTAAATGGGTTTAACAATGGATTTTAGTTTCTAAATTTACTTTTAAACTCCAATTCTGTATGAAATGGTTTTATTTGCTCAATTTTAATGTGAGTTGGATTTTAAAATGCAAGTCTCCTCATTTAGGCCATGAATTAGGTTGATTGTTTGTTTTAATGGTGTTATTTCAAATAGAAAAAATGGTATTAATTTATCTAATTTTTTAAATTAATTTTTTAGTTTTATTTAAATTATTTAAATATAGTTTTCAAAGTGTTTGGTTGAATATGTGGATTCAAATGATATTTCAAAAGTTATGAATGGATCAGTGTTTCAATTAGATATTTTAATGATTCCCATTTAGAAATTTTAAATAGGTTTTTTAAGAGGTGTGTGCGTGTGTGTGTCACCCTTTGGAATACCTTTATATGTTTTTCTTGATATAGATCATGGCCTGAGGTGTATACATTATGATGTGATTGTGTAGTTCGGTGAATAGACACCCTTTAGGAGATGGTCTTGATGTTTTTTGTCTATTTTTTGTTAGAGATAGATTAGTGATGGACCCTAAAAAGGGTTGGTTTGGATTATTATGTTTCCCTATGCTGGTGGTGTTTCTATCTCTAGAGTATGTGGAGTGGAGTTATTGAAATAAGGGGGATGTGAGAGCCCCTAATCCTGATATAAACCCTTTAGTGGATGTTTTGGTGGGGTGTTGTTTTGGGTGGAAAACTATAATATAGATGGGTTGACTTATGGTGTTAACTTGTACTATTGATATTTGGACATATGGGTGAGATTTAGTATAAAAGTTGTGTATAAAAATTGTTATTCTTCTCAAGCATTGATTCTATACTAATTAGTGGGACAGTCAGAATTCATAAGCATATAGAGGCATGAATTTGGGTTTTTAGCCATGTATTGAGTAGAAATATAGTGGTAAATTAATGTTTTTAAGTATTTTGTAGTGAATGAAATAGGTTTTTGAGATCTTATGTGGAAATTCTCGATCATTATATGGATGCGTTTTTATCCTTGTTAGGTGGTGTCTCTGTTTTATGGTGTGTGTGATCGGTGGGAGTTGTGAGACCTTGAGATAAAATTAGAGGTGAGTTTAGGAAAATTTGACTATCTAGAACCTGAATTGATACTAATGGCCTGATTTCATGAAACGAAATATGTGTCATGTCATGAATCTGTCTCACTAAAACTGTATGACTCCAGTTTGTAGTGGTTTGGCTTGAGAAAAAATGACTTTTCTTAGAGTGGGATGAGTTGATGTTATTTTTTTAAATTACAAATACCATGAACTACATGGTAGTATTTAATCATAAAAATTTGTGAAATTCCGGTAGATTCATGTTATAATGAATTTGAGGATCTAGTCTGTATGTTTTAGAGAACCATATTCTTTTAGAAGGGTTGTTGGAAAATAGCCTTCAGGTGAGTAGTTGTCATTGGTGTGTGATTACATAATTTCTTTTAGAACATTGGGTGTTGTTGTAAGATTCTATGATGGGTAGTTTCTTAGTTAACTACCCTGGTAGGAGGAGTGTAATAAATATTCATATATTTTCCTTGTATGTTCACATAGATAAACTTAATAGATTTTAATTTTGTTTCTATGGAACTAATGTTAGATTTGTTGAAGTGTGTGGGATGTACATTGTGACATTGATTAAATCTACCGTTGAAAGTTTTGTATTAGTATAAGGTAATATATTATGGTGGTAGTTTTGAAGTGGAAGGGGGGTCTTCTATGTGGAAGAGTATCATCATTTAAAGATTGGAATCGGGGAAGGTCTCAGAAGAGGTGGACTTGAATGGTGATAAGGATAGTTGGTGCCTTTGTGGATGGACTGTGGTTCAGTTTTCTTAGTGTTGACGCTCATTTTTCATCACAGAGTCCAAAGGAATGTAAAGGGAAATTACTTAGCCCAAATTGATTCATCCTTTGATGAAAATATATAAAAATCGACAAAGGTATGAACAAGGAGAAGATTTCACATAAGTCGTGCATGTTTCCTCATAGTCGCGCAAGTCCATTTGCGCGATGCATTATGGTCGGGCAAGTGACTTGCGTGACCTAAGTGATAACTGCCTGGGGTTTTCTCCTGCCTATAAATAGACCCTGTGGGCCCCCCCATTGAAGGAGGAATTTTTCCAGAAACTCAGATTTGTGCTCCCGGTGCCCTTGTCTCTTCTCAAAGCTTTCGAAACACTTCTATGATAATTTATTACCTATAACGGAAGATCTAAAGAGAGGGAGGAAGGCCTAAGTGTTGAAACTCATCAACACTTGTGCGCTTGAGTGGCCATCCCTTAGGGGAAAAGGCCACACTTGCGCGCCGCCTTACTCCTTCAATAGAACTTGTGTGCCCCTCTCATGGAAGAACCTCAGGAGGATTCTAAAGGCTTTAATCAAGAGTCGCTAAAGTATTACCCTGCTGGTTAACCATCGTGCAGGTACCCATGTGTCATGCAGGTATACCTGCGTGACAAGGACTTTGCGCGCCCACGTAGTACCTGCTCGCCTACCCGGACTTGCACGCCCCTGCCTTTTTGGGTGCCCTTCTTGCCCATTTCACCCCTCTTAATCCATTCCACCTCTCCTATTCAAGATTCAATCTTTAAGACACTCTTCAAAGCCATTTATGCCATGATTTCTTGATTTGGATTCCTTATCTGAAAGGAACTCTGTGGAATATCTCTCAAAACCTAGTGATTTATACAACATTATGTCACTAAAAATTTGAGATTTAATTCATTCAACCTCATCCTTTAAGATGAGAGAACCCCTTAATATGGGCCTCCTTTTTAGGAATAAGCCCGAGTCATAATTCTCAAATATGGGCATCCTCCTTAGGAGTAATCCCCAACCATAATTCTCTTAACCATGGCTTCCTTTTCAGAAGTAATCCCCAGTCTCAAACATGGGCATCATCCTAAGGAGTAAGCCCCAACTCCCTTAATTTTTCAAATATCTTAACTTGGGCCTCCTTTTCAAGAGTAAGCCCCAGTATTAATTTCTTTTAACCAGTCCTAATTTACCTTTGATCTGGGATTTCTTTTCAGGAGTAAAACCCAATCATAATTCCTCTCCTAATTTTGGTCTCCTTTTCAGGAGTAAGCCCCAAGTTATAGTATTTAAAATCTCCATGAATCACATATACCTTTATGGACCCTGCTCCTAGATTTCTTCCCTAAGGTAAATCCTAACCATCATTTATCTGGGCAGTCATGCATACATAAGCCCCACATTATTTCTTATGATTGAATCTTTCATGGCAAAATTGTCTAATTTTTACCAATACCTCTTGTTTCTCACATCAAGCATGACTCACGTGATCTTAGAGTGTAAAAGTAATTATAACATCCTTCTTTGAGTCATCAATCATAAACATCATACTCCCTCACTCGAACTACATGGGTTCGGATTCCTTTTTTAAATAAAGGATACATAGGTAGCCCGTCTGTGGGTTCGATCCCACCTCTGAAATAATCCATGTCTTTTTGAATGACAATAAACTTCAAGTGCCCCACTGAGTTGCTTTAAAACCAGCATGGTCATCATAATGACCAAGAGACTTCTATATAAATGTGTCGAAGGGTACCATTGACCAAGAATCTCTAATAAATACAGATGATTCTCCATCGATGAAGAACCTCGAATACATATAATAGATTTTCTAAATTTCCTACATATCGATCATTGATTGTCAGATCTAATTGAAAACTCGTTTTATATTTGGTAATGTAATAAGGATTCACGAACATAACTTAAATCTATAAAGAGTGTCCCGGAGAAGACAATAATTCACCTCAAAAAGGTGTGATGAGTCCGACCACCCATCCTCTCGACCAATGCAAATTACTAAACCTCATCAGTCCATAAACTAATGAGCACCTACCTTTCGAAAGTAGGTCCGAATGGATGTGGAATCATTGGATGTTTCCGGTTCTACGAACAAACCGGTTAGAAACCGATCGGAATGATTGAACCTCCCATAAAAATGAGGTAATCCCAGAAATCCGAGGGAATCAAAAATGTTGAACCCGACTTGAATCATTAACCAAGTTAAAATAATGTTTTACCCATTTGTTAGGCCCCTATTTAAAACTCAATGAGAGGGCCAACAAAAACAATTATTGACAAATGTTCTAATCCAAAAGAAGTAGTGGATGAATTTATCTTGATTACGTCTGTTATAACAAACATGACCTTTTTTAATGATCTTCTGCATTTCTAGAATGGCTGCTCTCAAGTTCACACCTGTGAATACTGCTACTGCAAATGCCACTACTGCTACTCCTGTTGGATCATCGTCCGTTCTAAGGAAGATATCACCTACTCAGCATCTTCAACGCTGGGTATCAAACGTGATGGTTAAGGAGTACCGTCAACGCGGTACCATCCCAACTCTAGAGGCTGCCTGATAATCCCTCTATGTAAAAAACTCACATCGGTCGTCCAGACAACGACGACCAGTGATCCAGAAGAAGGTGGTGATGACTACCATCTCCATCCATTTCGGGTCATTATCCCCAGAATGCAATCACCATTCGCTCCCTTATTCTAGGGAGGTGAATGAGCAGGTCCCTCAGGGCCTTAATTCAAACAGACAGGAGTCCTTCCTGAGGGCTCCCACCAACAATCGCCGCCAGACTCATGCAGCAGTTCACCCTCAACATGATGAGGGTACAAACTCCAGGCGTTCGGCTCAGGTTCCTCGAACCCGAGCAAGCAAGAAGAACCACCAGAGGCGGAATCCGGTCAACAGGGAGCAGGTTCTCATCTCCGCCATCTCCAGAGAAGTCCACCAACCTAACTTGGTGGGAAGCAACGGGCGGGCACATACACCTACCTATTTTAATTTTGCTGTCCAGAAGACTCATCTGGCAGCATCACGCCAATCCCGCCAGGCAATTCTAGCAGAGTACTATAGGCAGGAACATACACCTGTTTATACATCACCATCTAGTTAGCAGGATCGTCTGACTACATATGATGGATCTCATCCACCACGTTTGGCAATGTTCAATCAGTAGGCACATACACCTGGTTGTATTTATCAAGCCTACCAACAGTCTCGCTTGGTAGAATTCAGAGAAGTTAGTTGGAAAGCCCCGACAACAAATACGAGGCAAACTCAACTCTCTTCCCCCACACATGAGTACTGTCAGGATTCACTGACAGGAAAAGGAGGACATGAGCAGGCACATACACCTGCTCCAAGCCCAGAATGGACGTATATTCCTGTTCCTGTAGCTGAAGTCACCAAGCATATTCTATCAATGGTGAAAGAGCAGAAGCAAATCCCTACTCATATTCTGGATGTCTGCCATGATATTATAACAACTTTAGCAGCATCTCATGGAAAGACACATAAATATATCCCTACCATTGGAGTGACACGTCAACAATTCACTCCGAAACAGACACACACATCTGTTCCAGTCCAAGAGGGTTGTGGGGCATACTCCCCCATATCATACGGACAACCAAGTCAGGCACATACACCTGATTTGAGTATAGATCGTCGGCCTAACATGGCCATCTTTCCTAATCAGGCATATACACCTACTCAGAGCATCCACTTTCGTCAACAAGTGGTTTCCAAGGTGAGTAAGAAGGCTTCTAAGAAAAAGACCTGCCCAACACAGTCAGGAGATCAAGAGCCAATATGTAACAAGTCCTTGCTCGATGCTAGAGTTCTTGAAGCCCTCAGACAATTATCTGTTGAAATTAAAGATTCTACTCCCTTATTTACCAATAGTGGGAACATTAATTCCGAAGGTCTTCAATAGACACTTCTTCATGAAGGCTTGCTTCATGAAAATTCAGTCGATCTCGAAGATTCATCTTCAGATGAGATCCACAGGAACCCTCGGTGTGGTCAGAAGACCAAGGAGAAAGAGATCTCATCTTTTGTTGTAACACATTATGGCGGTCCTCCCCATGATGATGAATTTTGCTGCAAAAGTCCTCTCCGGAGTAGTGATGCACATTGCCCAGAAATTAGTCCAGTGGACAATGTAGTGACGAGAAAACCCTCTTATATTGGGGCACATGCAAATGTGAAACGAGTCATGTTAGAAGATTCATCGCTAGTAGGTGAAATACTTTCTCAATCAGAAGATAGCCCATGGTGTAGGTCATTCTCTGAACCAGCCCTAAGTCATGCATCTTCTAGTTTGATCAATTATTTCTCTACCAATCTAGTTGAATCCAATGAAGCAGCAAGGAAACACCAACTCTAGTCATATCAGGTAGACGAATCTTCATAAAATGATATAGAGGAAATGATGAACATGAGAAAACAACTGGCGAAATGTGAATTGCCAGTCATGTTTTGGCCTCTGGATGACTCTCAATATAATATTCTAGAAATGTTGACGGAAGATGAAATTCATGATATTCATCTCAATATATGGAAAACTCTTTGTCGGTTGAAAAAGAAAGCATTATCTTATGATGAATATGAAAATAATATTATGATAATATAAGGGATACAATGTCAGATTGATTTGGCATCTCTATCAGTCTCTTGATATCCGAAGGCTGAAAAGCAGTAGAGATCCCATCAACGTTCATGCCTTGGCGCACTAAGAAGATTGTGTCAGTTAATTTCCAATGCCCCATCTGGTATTTGTGTCAGAGGATGGGGTGTTCATGGAGCACTACATTTCATGGTTCTCTCCAGTCATCAAAGCACGCTGAAAATGGTCTCTTGCAATGTTATTTCCCATGACCGGACACAGTCAATGGGCCTTGTTTGTAATCAAAAGCTTGCCCAAGAACAGGCTTTAACTAGTTCCTCTCAAAATCAAGAATACAGAGAACAAGTTGTTGAATTACTCTTACATCAAGAAAAAGAGAATATTAAATAGGCCTCTCGTTGGGGGCTAGCACGTCACCATGTGATAGAAGTGTCAGGAATCATCCAACGGTCTTTTGACCAGGTGATAAAAGCAGATACAGGTTAATGCATCCAGCTAATTTTCGGACTAAGGTTCGCAAGATTAGGAGGACTTTCAAGAATGTCTCAGACCTAGCATGTCAAGAACCACCCCAACTCGACAGACTGGGGACTCTTTTAAACCAGCCCTTGGAATCAACAAATAGGATTCGAGGAGTTGAGCGAGAACACTAGGAACAGCTCCAGTCCACTGGACCGGGGACTTTATCAAATCATCAATCCCATCCTCATAGAAAATCGGTCTTTTCTCGATTGGGGAAGAAACCTCAAGAGGAACAAATAGCCAAATTATTAGGAGATTCCCTCCAAATTACGGTTCGTCAAGAAGTTCCTGAGGGATTGAATCAACAAAAGGAAATGTCTCATCAAATACATGGAAGAAGACAATATCACAGAAATGATGATAGAAGGGATGGGATGAGTTATGCATCAATCAATGTCATCAATGCCGTTGTTTCTAATATAACAGATGAGGCTCACCTAGGGGACTCAGATGAAGAGGTTCTTTCTCAAGAAGATGTACGCACCGATACAAATGAAGAAGGTGTGCGTACATGAAGTAAAGGATTACTCAGAACCTAGGTAATCCTTCAAGTAACCCACTTCCCTCTCTCCGAAAAGGAACCAAAAAAGGGAAGGGAAAGAACCAGGTTACATATCATTCCTCTGGAGAAGGTCAATCGCTCTCACTAGATCAAAGGTTTGCACAATAGGAGGAAGAAATGAAGGAATTAAGAAGGATGAATGCAGAACTACTTCAGAGTAGTCTTCTTCTTAAGAATGATGGAGTCATTCAGCCAAAGAAATTTTTTGCAGCTACTGAGATTGATCAAGAAAATCCACCTCTATCAGTACACCCCATAGGTCTAATCCTATGGGTCATGTGCAACAACAGTTGGCAGTGCTACCATCAGTTGGAGAACCAATCATCACATCTGTCCAAGCTTCAGTCATTGCACCTACCCAAGTCCAAGTTCAACCGGATGTTTCTCAATAGTTAATAACTACTATTGAGTCATTAACAGCTAGGTTAGAAACTATGTAAGGTAAACGTGTGTAAGTTCAACTAGAAAAGAAATTTTACCCTGAATGGGTAGATTCAATTTCTCCTCCATCCAGTTTTGGGAACCCTGTATTCCCTATTTTCAATATATTAGGCGATCCTGAATAGCATTTGACGCATTAAGTGTCTTGTTGCGATCCTATGATGGGAACTCTGGAGTAGAAAGAAGCAGTGAAACTCAGATGCTTCGTTTGAACCTTTCAAGGACCAGCTTTTGTTTGGTATTCAAGCATGCAATCCTGGTCAATTACTGGATGGGAGGATCTTCGCCAAATATTCCTCCTTCAGTTCAGCTCAACTTTGCCAAAGACAACAGTTTTCGTCTTTCAAACTGTAAGAAAAGGGAGAATGAAAGGGTCTCTGATTTCATTGCTCGATGGGGGCGATTAACAGATTCCTTGAGTTTAGCACACCCTCAAGAAGAATTGTTGCCAATATGTGTGGAAAATATGCGTGACAAATTACGCACGTCGTTAATCCCTGTGAAATACACAAGAGGGTTTCGAGACCTTACTTCAATTGCTCAGCAGATTGAAGATTCCATTATACAGGCTAAGGCTAAATCTCGTGTAATTCCATCACCTCCAGGAAGGAGAATGGGTAAAGTAGAAATTGCTACCGTTATGCTTAAACAAGCACCTGTACCTATTTCTACCTCAAAACCTTCATCTTCTCGAAGGGCTCCACCTTCTGAGCGCCAACAACAAAGTCCTTTTCGTCCAAACAATCAAAGAGATCAAAGACGAAAACAATTTGAGGATCTGAAGAGAAAAACATACTCTTTCAGTAATGAACAAGTTCCTGGTTATTTAATTTTGGATCTGGAAAACAAATTGGTTCAAATGCCAATGCCCAAGAGGCCAAACAAGAAAGGATATGAAGACCGTCCGAATTATTTCCCTTTCCATCAAATGGTGGGGCATCCCATCCAGGATTGTTTTGTCTTCAAAGACCTCCTGCAAAAGATGGTCGACTCGGGACAAGTCACATTGAGAGTCTCCTCGGCCTAGGTAGCATGTGTCACTACTACAGTTCTAGAGGAGGAAGGTGAATGGAATGAAGTCAAAAGAAAAAATACACAGAATTATGATAATTGGATGGTCAGAAAGACAATCAATCAAACTCATGAAATTTTGAGAACACAATTAAAGAAACCAATTGTGTCTTCTGCCATGAATGTTGCGGAAAACTCTATTCGTCAGAGGGAAAGTCCTCAAAGAAACGACATGATTCAAAGAAAGAAAAAGTATCAGAAGAATATGAGTATGTGTCAATTCCTAAGTTGTCTTTGACTTTGGCAGAATTCATGCCATCTACTTCAAAGCCAAGAGCACCGCCCCACCAAATGGCATAGCCTAAACAGGATAATCAGGCAAAGTCTTCATCAGATGAAGAGTTAATATTTGGTTCTGTTAATATGATTCATTTAACAGATCTATATGCCAGTCGCAGTTTGATTTCAGTGAGCCTGGATTCCATATATCAAACAGAGGAATCAGAGGAAGTTCCAGGGGCTCAGGATACAGGGGAAGACGTGGATCTTTCAGAAGCCACTATTCCAATTCTACCCCTGCTAGAACTGTATACGTAGTAGAAACTCGTGGTAGAGCTCTTCAGCGAGCTCATCAAGAACAAGCATGTTCTTATACCAATAGAAAATTCAGTCCTGGAATAGTTATTTTGGAAGACTGTTTGAAGGTTCCATCTTCTTTCTCTCAGCAAGTAAATGGATCTAATTGGTCTAATCTTCCAAAACCAGGAATATTTCCAACTCCAATCCCAATACTAGATGCATCAACTTCCAAAGAATCTGCTTCCAAGGTACCTGCTAAACCCCTTATTCTTATTGGGAAACACCGACCCTTGGAACAAAAGTATGATATATTGAAACACTTGGACCAAGTACCAGCCAAGTTATCAATTCTGGATGGTCTGAATCTATCAAAAGATCTTTGGGAAGCACTCATTGAGGCATTGTCAAGTCCCCAGGAGGTTGAAACTGAAATTGTTGCAGCTGAAGTCTATCACATAGAGAATAATCCTCCAGAATTCCATGCAATAATATCTTTTTCTGATGAAGATGAAGATGATGTTGTTCATGGACATATTAGACCATTGTACTTGTCTGGAAAGGTCAATGGTGTGGATGTTCGAAGAGCATTCATTGAAAATGGTTAAGGAGTCAACTTCATTCCCATTCGTACACTTCGTCGATTGGGCCTCATGGAATCTGATTTGTCTCCTTCCACCATGATGCTAAAGGAATATGATAAAAATGAACAAGAACAACTGGGTGAAGTTACACTCAGAACTCAGTTTGGAGATCTTGTATCCAATTCAGATTTCATGGTTGTTGATCAAGACTCAGCCTTCATCCTCTTGCTTGGAAGACCCTGGCTACATCAACACGCAGTTATCCCTTCATCATACCATCAATGTCTCAAATATTGATTCAATGGTCAAGTTGGGACATTGTATGGTGATAAGGCCTCGTTCAAGAGATATGAGTCTCAATACATTGAGTCGGAATTCTATCACATGAAGAAAAGGGATAAATCCTAACAAAGGAGATTACCAAAGATAATGCTCTATATGGATTGGAAAAAATTCCAGTAAATCCATTTACACATGTGAGTACAGATTATCTGTTTCCTATTAGTCAAATTGAAAAGATAGACCCAAATCAAAATATTCCTATGGAATGATCCATAATGTCAATTATGGCAATTGAGCCAGACAACATGGGAGAAATTGGTAATCTACCAAACGGTGATGAAAGCACAAAGTGTGACGTCTTCATTTAATTTGTTGAAATACAACAAGTCTATGCTTCGCCAATTAGGGCATATGAAGTTATAGAAACATCGGAGGTGAACAATGATGTCGATTCTCAATCCATCATCTCCTCTTTATTACCCAAAGAAGACCCTTCATCATCAATCGAGTCAGAAATGGAAGATTCTTCTTCAAGATATGAAAATTTTGACATCTCTTCAGATCATGAGAATTCTAGTTTATCATATACCATGCAAGTATAAACGGAAGAAATAACACATGAAGAAGAAGAAGAAGAGGAAGATCTCAGAAATACTCCTCCAGCATTTGTAGAGGGTTTCTCTACCACTGTGCCTGAACTCAGAGAAATAAATCTGGGTACAAAAGGAGATCAACGCCCAACTTTAATCAGTGCGGCCATGACTCTTGAAGAGAAAGAGACGTATCTTTATTTTCTAAAGAAAAATAGAGATATATTTGCCTTGAACTATACGGAAATGCACGATCTTGATCCTGATGTTGCTACTCATCATTTGGGTTTACCAGAATAACATCGAGGATTTAAGCAAGCCGCGAGAAGAACACACCCAAATTATACTTCCAAAATTGAAGCTGAAGTGGATAAGCTTATCAAAGATAACTTCATCAGAGAAGTTCAATATCCCAAATGGTTGGATAATATTGTCCCTGTAAGGAAAAAGAACGGAAAAACTAGAGTTTTCATCGAGTTCCGAGATCTTAATCGGCATTGTCCTAAGGATGATTTCCCGGTTCCGATTACAGAACTTATAATTGATGCAATGGATGGCTATAAAGAGATTTCCTTCATGGATGGATATTCCAGATATAATCATATCTGAGTGGCCCTAGAAGACGAGGAATCTACAGCCTTCAGATCCCCTCAGGGTGTGTTTTTCTACTAGGTAATGCCCTTTGGCTTAAAGAATGCAGGTGCAACTTATCAGCGTTCTATGCATCGTATCTTCAAACCCTTCTTAGGGAAGTTTGTTGAATGCTATGTAGACGATTTGGTAGTTAAATCCAAACAACGTTCTAATCACTTGGCTGATTTGGAAGTCAAATTTTGCAAGCTTCGACAACATAATTTGATGATGAACCCCTTAAAATGTGCTTTTGGGGTAACCTCAGGAAAATTTCTCGGCTTTGTTCTACGCCATCATGGTATTGAAGTCGATCCTGAGAAGACCAAGTCAATCCTTGGTATGTCACCTTCTCAAAATTTGACAAAATTAAGAGGACTTCAAGGACACTTAGCTTATATTCTTCATTTCATCGCCAATTTGGTAGGCAAACGTTTACCCTTCACCAAATTGATGAAGAAGGGAGTTACTTACCAGTGGACTGAAGAATGTCAAGAAGCATTCGATATTCTCAAGAAATACCTCTTGAGTCTACTAGTACTCATGAAACCTGTTCAAGGAAGACCACTTATCTTCTACGTGACAGCTCTAGAGCGATCATTGGGTGCCTTTCTTGCTCAAAAGAATTATGCTGGGAATGAAAACAGTCCCTACTATCTCAGTCGAACAATTCTTGATGTAGAAAACCAGTATTCATGTATTGAGAAGTGTTGCCTGGCATTAATCATTGCAGTTCAGAAGTTAAGACACTACCTACAACATCACGATATCCAATTGGTATCTCGTAATAACCTGCTCAAATTTATCCTTAGTCGTCCAATGCTTACAGGACGTCTCGCATGGTGGGTAGTTATTTTGCAGCAATTCGACATTCAGTATGTGTCTCGAAAGGCGATAATGTGCTAAGATCTGGTTGATTTCTTGGATGAACACCGTTCAGTGGAAGATACATCTTCAGATATTGAACTCCCTGATGAGAATGTCTTATCTATTCATGAAAGTCCTCAGGCTTGGGAAATGTATTTTGATGGTGCTTCCAGAAGTCCAGCAGGGAGGAAAATGGAAAATCCTAAATTCAACAAAGTTAGCTTAGTAATTGTACTCATTTCTCCAGAAAAGGCAGTGTTACCTTATTCCTTCTTATTGTGGGAAGATGGTACCAATAATGAAGCAGAATACCATGCTCTCATCGTAGGCTTGGAATTAGCGCTTCAAGCACAAGTGAATCACTTAAAGGTGAAAGGTGATTCAGACCTGGTAATCAAACAATTCAATGGGGATTATGCCATCAGAAAATAAGAACTAATACCTTTGTATGATTACATCAGAGAGTTAATGGATTAATTCCCTTTGGAGACGACATTTTCTTATGTCCCAAGATCACAAAATGCTCAAGCAGATGCATTGGCTAATATAGCAACAACTCTGGCAGATCCAAATCGGGACGAGACAACCATCAGTATTTCCCACAGTCGTGCAATTTCACCTTATGTTCGAATCAGAACAGAAGAAATTAATGAAATTTGTCCCATTCTTGAACCGTATGGTCATACTATAGGATAGATGTCACCTATCAGGGAATATCTTCAAAATGGAACACTTCCACCTGATAGAGCTGAGAAAGAAAAATCTGGCGACGTCTGCTTAATTTTACTACTTATGATAGCCTAGATCACCTAGAGAAAATTCTCTACAAACGTGGTTTTGATGGAGTTCTCTTCGGATGCATTGATGGTGAAGAGACAATGGTTGTCATGAAAGAAGTTCATGCAGGAGTCTGTGGTGCCCACCAGTCTGGACAGAGAATGTCTGATTAGATTCGAAGGCCTGGATACTTTTGGCTTTCAATGGTACGATATTGTGTTGATTTCACAAAGAAGTGTCATTCATGCCAAGTACATGCCAACTTCATTCATCAACCTCCAAAGTTGCTTCATACAGGTAAATACTCACGGCCATTTGCCACATGGGGAATGGATGTTGTGGGACTTTACCCTTCGGCTACGACCAAGCAGTTTAAGTACATTCTTACTGCTACTGACTTCTTTTCCAAATGGGCATAGGCAATACCTCTCAAGGAAGTCAGTTCTAAATGCATTTTTAGCTTCATCAATTCTAACATCATTACCAGATTTGGTGTCCCTCATACCATATTTATGGACAATGGAACCAATTTCTGTTCATCCGAGGTGAAAAAGTTGTATCAAGAATACAACATCAAATCCAACCATTCATCTCGGTTTCATGCAGCGGCCAACGGCTAGATAGATGCCTCTAACAAGACTCTTTCAAATATACTTCAAAAGATGGTGGATAAAGATAATAGGTCATGACCTGATAAACTCTTTCATGCTTTATGGGCTTATCGGACTACCACCCGCACTACAACTCGGTCAACTCCATATTCATTGGTATATGGAATAGAAGTCGTCTTTCCCATTGAAGTTCAACTACCCTCGCTCAATGTTTCAATTTGTGATCAATAATCTACAGATGACCAATCTAAAAAGTGAATGAATTATTTGAAACGGTTAGATGAGAGAATATTGTGCACATTGCTCCACTTGGAAGTCTATCAGAATCGAATAGTATGAGATTTTAACAAAAAATTTCGTCTTCGTTCATTCACTCTGGGAGAATTGGTATTAGTTCTGAGAACTCCAACGATACTAGGAATTAAACCTCCCAAACATGAGCCAAAATGGGAAGGACCTTATTCAATACATAGGTTCTACTCCAATGGATCTTATTCATTAATCTCGATGGATGGAGAACTAATCCCTACTCCAACCAATGCCAGATTTTTGAAGAATTATTTTGTATAAACTGCAAAGTACCTCTTTTGTCCTAGCTATATGATGTTAAACTATACAACAATGGTTTTTTATGACCTTAAACTGCAACTTGGTCCAAAATGACGTTAAACTGTGTCCCCCTTGGACCAGTAGGACCTTAAACTGCAACTTGGTCCAACATGACGTTAAAATGTGTCCCCCTTGGTCTAGTGTGACCTTAAACTGCATCATGGTCCAACATGACGTTAAACTATGTCTGCAAAATGGTCTAGTATGACCCTAAACTGCAACTAGGTCCTGTATGACCTTAAAATGCATCATCAACGGTCCATGCATATGACCCTAAACTATTT
Source organism: Viscum album (assembly GCA_963277665.1). NCBI lineage: Eukaryota > Viridiplantae > Streptophyta > Magnoliopsida > Santalales > Viscaceae > Viscum > Viscum album. The sequence continues at coordinate 1,157,357,783 of OY728126.1, forward strand.
TCAAGTCCCTTATGTCCAACAAGACGTTAAACTGTGACGTCCTAACTACATGACGCTAAACTGTATAAAAGTCCCTTACGTCCGGAAAGACGTTAAACTACATAATCATCAAAGGTCATGTATGACCTTAAACTACACTTTTTTCCAGCATGACATTAAACTGCACCATCCACGATCCATGCATATGACCTTAAACTATTCGCACTTTCGTCCAACATGACGCTAAACTGTGGAAAAAATCCCCAATGCATCAATCATGACGTTAAATGGTGTACTCTTTTCTCCTCACTGCATAACATTAAACTGCATAGTCCCCCTTTAGTCCAATACGACGTTAAACTCTATTGTCCCCATCGTCCTAACTACATGATGCTAAACTGTACAAAAAGTCCGTGATACGTCCAACATGAAATTAAACTGTACTTTGCCCCTGCTACATGACACTAAACTGTGCAGCACCAATAGTCCTAACTGTAAGACTCTAAACTGCATAGTCCCTTTATATGTCTTACATGACATTAAACTATGCATCGTTAAGGTTGTTGTTACCTCTTGTTTCTCACACTGAGTATGTCTCATGTGAGCTTAGAGAAAACCTCAACTATAACACTTACTTTGGGAAACTAACCATGTGTAAGACCCAACTACCTCATTTTTTTAGGTCATTGTCCCCATGAACAACTTGATCATTAATTCATTCTTTAATTTAACTACACGAACTTTGATCCTTGCCTTCTAGGCTGGGTATTTAGGCAACCTCCCAAGGTTTAAGCCCAAAACCAATCTCTTCACATCGGTTGACCTCCATCCCATACGATGTTGATTCGTGAAACCGCCCCTAGAATCAATATCATTACATTGGTTCACTTTCTTCCTTGTTATACGACATTAAACTATACAACACTTTTTTCCAGTATGACAATAAACTAAAATATTCTTTGATACCCTCACCTGAGAGGGAACAATTATTTACATTGATTTTTCAATCATGTTTAATTTCAAAGACTACGTGCATACATGGCAACGCCCAATCCTTTTATCTTGGGTTAAACCATCATTGTACTAAAGTCCCCTTTCACCCTTCATATGTCTGAACCAAATTTGTAAAAAGTGTATTTCTAGAACTACGTGGGCTTGATTCCCATCCTTATGGGACACGTAGGAACGTTCGAGTGTCCCTTGAATCCAGCCCCAAGTATTTGGGCCTAACCCCAAATTCCACTTTCAGTCCCTTGGCTGAAAATTCCCCATGAAAACACACAGTGTGTATTTCATACAATGGTCCAAGCTCTATGACCCTAAACTAAGATCTATAATCCTTTTGTCCCACACGATGTTAAACTGTAGTTTATGAACTACGTATGAGCTTGATTCCCATCCTTATGGGATACGTAGTGAAGTCCAACATTTCAATTCAGGACCCAGCCGCAACATGATTATGGTTATCATTGATCTGTGTATCTCTGTATACATTGACCAATATCCATCTTTATGTGTCATAATCCCAACCTTAAATATTTTCAGATCCTCATAACCCTTTTCATGACTTCTAGTCACAAAAATGTCAAACTTATGGGAGTTCTTTTTCCTGACTATGCAGCACGTGCCTATAGGCGGCCTTGCATAAACAGTCTACATAACAGACTTGTTAGCCAAAAGATACTATTATTTGACTATGCAACCAATTACCTTAGGTGGCCCTGCATAATTCAACCCCCTAACGGGTTTGTCGGATAGTGGTAACTTCATTCTTGGGAAGAATGCCTCTTTTGTCCTTATTTGTCTTAAATGAAAGTATGTAGGGATCCACAAAAATAACCATCCTTAACATATTTTTCCAATATCCTTTTTAATGATATGAAAGTATTCAAGTCTATGGTTTATATTCTCCTTCCCTACATTTGGGTCAGACCTTCGTAGGAGTGATATTCATCCAGTTATTTGATAATATTGTTTGGAAATAACTTCTCCATATTCAAGTACCTATTTCCATAGAGAAAAATCTATACTTCAGAAGATTTGAGTCTCCATAAACATTCATTGGATTTTAGCACTAGGAAAGTAAATTTCTGGGAGTTCTTTTACCTAACTATGCAGCACGTGACCATAGGAGGCCTTGAATAAAAAGTCAACATAACAGACTTGTTAGCCAAAAGATACTATTTTATTTAACTATGCATCCAATGCCCTTAGGTGGCCCTGCATAATTCAACCCACTAACGAGTTTGTTAAATAATGGTAACATCAATCTTGGAAACTACTTATTCTAATGCCTTTAAGCCCATTTTCATGTCATTTCTCAGATTCAAATATTCTGAAGTCATAGCTTATATATTTTCCCTCATAATTGAGTATGATAATATGTTTTCAGATGAATTTTCAAGGAATTGATTCAATTCTAATCCATTTCGGTCAAAGCTATTTTGAACTTAAACATTAGCCTTTTTATGTCTGACGTGCATGACTTTAAACTGACCAAAAAAGACAAGGGAACTCTGAATAAAAGTCAAGTTTCCAGCTCACTAAACATACATTTTGTATGATTTAGGTAACATTGATCAATTAAAAGGTTTTAAGTTTGTAGGGTTATTTACATTAATCCTAGTAAAAATCAAAGTATGCTTACTAGGCCCATTGTCTTAGGTAAAATCTAAAGCATTTAGAAAAAGAGAATGCAGGTACAAAAGAGTGAAGGTGGAAGTGTTTTTCATTGATGCACAAGAGTTAGAAGGAAATCCACAGACTGGAGTCTCTACTCTTTTTCACGAATTACAAGTGGCTTTCAACATAACTCTTCATTTGATTTACGGAATCCCGAGCTTCATCAGCAACAACTTGGAATTCATTCATTCAACTGGATACTATAAGAGATTCAGTGATACCAGCTCTTCTTGGAACAATTGTAAAAGAATGTTCTTGAGTGCGGTTTGAGAAAATTTTCTGCTGATCAAACAGTGACTCCGTTTCTGTCCAAGAGACTTGGAAGATGGATACATGGATTTTCGAATGGAGCATTGGATGTAAAGATCCATTTAGAGAGAGTAATCTTTTCATATATCGCTCTAATTCCATTTTTGTCTTCTCTCCACCAACTGGTAATGGAAAAAATTTCAGCCCATGGGTTTTCCATTTTCATATCTTCAAGGAAATGACATGGAGGAATTTGAATGTTCACACCATTCTTGTTGCTCTTAATGCACAGCATAACCGAAATGGAGGAGTAGCAGTGCAACTACATTTCAGGCGTATAGATATTTGTATCTGGAACATTGATTCCTTACAGATGACCATTACCACACAGAGGAAGATAGATGCTCTATGGGAAATTAAGATGATATTTCTTCAAATACATAGCCAAATCTTGGAGAGTATTGTCACAGATATCATAGTAATCCTGGACAATGATGTTCATCATGTCATCAATCCGCTTTCTAGCCTGTTCATCAGTCATTTCAATTCTCTTGGGAACCATTGAATCTGCACAAAGGATGACTAATTAACTCTAAAGTAAGTTCATTTTTCATAAAATTTGTGAAAGAATTCAAAAAATTGGCAAAGGAATTAAGGCGCGCAAGTCTAAAACATGGTGCGCAAGTATGGAGGTGCCGCACAAGTATTTTGGCATGCAAGTACCACCGCACAAGTCACGATGCCTTGACAGAAGTGCGCCATCAAGGAAACACCAGAAAACAGAGCAACCTGCACGGCTAAGGTGACCTGCGCGACAAGAGCTCGAAGGTTTGAAATTGGGAAATCTGAATGCTTTGTTCGGAAGTGAGGCCCTCTATTTATAGACATAGCCGGGACCCTGCATGATCAAGGGATGTATCCCTACGCGCCAGAGCCTGCGCACCCAAACCTCAGTTGCGCACTGAACACTTGCGCACCACCTTTCCTTTGGATGTCTCCTTTTTCCTCAGAGTCACATTCTCATTTCTTTCAGATCCAACTCTGATGGGGGATTTTTGTTGATGCTCTTTTTTTGTCATAGAGTCCAAAGGAATGTAAAGGGAAATGTCTTAGCACAAATTGATTCATCCTTTGAAAAAATTTTAAAAAAATCGACAAAGGGAAGAACAAGGAGAAGATTGCCTATAAGTTGCACAAGTTTCCTCATAGTCGCGCAAGTCCATTTGCGCGGCGCATAACCACCCAGGGTCTTCTCCGGCCTATAGATAGACAATGTGGGCCCCCCATTGAAGGAGGATTTTTTTCCAGAAACTCAGATTTGAGCTCCCGACACCCTAGTCTCTTCTCAATGCTTCCAAAACATTTCTAAGGTAATTTCATACCTAGAACGGAAGATCTAAAGAGGGGGAGGAAGGCCTAAGTGTTGAAACTCATCAACACTTGCGCGCCTAAGTGGATAGCCCTTAGGGGAAAAGGCCACACTTGCGCGCTGCCTTACTCCTTCAATAGAACTTGCGCGCCCCTCATCTGGAAGAACCTCAAGAGGATTCTAAAGGCTTTAATCAAGAGTCGCTCAAGTATTACCCTACTGGTTAACCATCACGGAGGTACCCATGTGTCACGCAGGTATACCTGCATGACCTAGACATTGTGCGTCCACGCAGTACCTGCGCGCCTACCAGGACTTGCGTGCCCCTGCCTTTTTGGGTGCCCTTCTTGACCATTTCACCCCTCTTAAGCCAATGCACCTCTCCTATTCAAGATTAAATCTTCAAGACACTCTTCAAAGCCATTTATGGCATGATTTCTTGATTTGGATTCCTTATCTGAAAGGAAATATATGGAATATCTCTCAAAACCTAGTTATTTATACATCTTTATGTCACTAAAAATTGAGATTTCATTTAGTCAACCTCATACTTTAAGATGAGAGAACCCCTTAAACTGGGCCTCCTTTTCAGGAATAAGCCCCAGTCATAATTCTCAAATCTGGGCATCCTTCTTAGGAGTAATCCCCAACCATAATTCTCTTAAACTGGGCTTCCTTTTCAGGAGTAAGCCCCAGTCTCAAACATGGGCATCCACCTTAGGAGTAAGCCCCATTTCCTTTAATTTTTCAAATCTCTTAACCTGGGCCTCCTTTTCAAGAGTAATCCCCAGTCTTAATTTCTCTTAACCAGTCCTAATTTACCTTTGATCTGGGATTTCTTTTTAGCAGTAAAACCCAATCATATGTCCTCTCCTAATTTGGGCCTCCTTTTCAGGAGTAAGCCCCAAGTTAGAGTATTTAAGATCTCCATGAAGCACATATACCTTTATGGACCCTGCTCCTGGATTTCTTCCTTAATGTAAATCATAACCTTCATTTATCTGGGTAGTCATACATACATAATCCCCACATTATATCTTATGATTGCATATTTCATGGCACAATTGTCAAATTTTTACCAATACCTCTTGTTTCTCACATCGAGCATGACCCACGTGAGCTTAGAGTGTAAAAGTAATTATGAAATCCTTCTTAGAGCCATCAATCATAAACATCATACTCCCTCACTCGAACTACATGGGTTCTGATTCCTTTTCTAAACAAAGGATACATAGGTAGCCCGTTTGCGCGTTCGATCCCAACTCTGAAATAATCCATGTCCTTTTGAATGACAAAAAAATTCAAGTGCCCCACTGAGTGTCTTTAAAACCAGTATGGTCATCATAATGACCAAGAGATTTCTATATAAATGTGTTGAAGGGTACCATTGACCAAGAATATCTGATAAATATAGATGATTCTCTATCTATGAAGAACCTCGAATACATATAAAAGATTCTCTAAATTTCCTACGTATCGATCATTGATTGTCAGATGTAAAGGAAAAATCATTTTACATTTGGTAATGTAATAAGGATTCATGAACAGAACTTAAATCTATAAAGAGAGTCACGGAGTAGACAATAATTCCCCTCAAAATGGTGTGATGAGTCCGACCTCCCATCCTATCGACCAATGCAAATTCCTAAACCTCATCAGTCCATAAACTAATGAGAACCTACCTTTGAAAAGTAGGTCCTAATGGATATGGAATCATTGGATGGTTCCAGTTCGATGAACAAACCCGCCAGAAACCGATCGGAATGTTTGAACCTCCCATCAAAAGGAGGTAATCCCAGAAATCCGAGGGAAACACATAGTCCTTTGGAAATGAGGGTTAATAAATAGGATCAATTGTGGAAATTAAATTATTACATTTGTGTGGATTTTTTTTACAAAAGTATTTTTTTTGCAGTCCAAGATTGGACAAATTAAGGGATGTTGAGTCACTGGTGTTGTAAGACCTGATATTAGTGCTTGGGGTTGAGGTTGTGAGATTTTATGGTAATGTTTTATGTAGGGTGAACCATTCTATAATATTAAACTCGATTCATAGAGTTTTATTGTAAATTTAGTATAGGTAATCCCTTGATGAGAGGAATTCTTGTGGATGGAAGCCCTTCTGTCAAAATGGCGGAGATTGGCATCAAGTTATGTGATATTGAGGTTGGATAGAATGCTAGTTCATGACATTATGTATGATGTTGAGTTGTGTGAGTTTGTATGGTTGACAGATAAGACACAAACATCTGGGTATGACTTATTCATAAGGAAATTACCCTATGATGTAGTAAATAAAAGACAAAGTGGTCATAGAGATATGGGTGTGTGTGGCGACCATCTCATATGATGGGTGACTGGTGACCTAGTGTGGATTTTGTGGGGTGGTGATAAATTGTAGGAATTTTAGAGGCATTTTAGAGTTGTTTTTTCATCTTGCTGGTTTGATAAATTTGAACTTGTTGTAGCACTCAAAAAATTCCTCATGAGTTCTAGATTTCAAATGAAATTTAGGTTGGTTTGAGTATGTGGATTGGTGTTTATGGAATTTCCTTGGTGCACATCGAGAGTGAAGTGTAGGTGAACCTAACCTATCGGTAGGGGCGGCTTATAATAGTATGTTCATGTAACCATTAGAATTTCATTATTAAATGTGAGATACTCGTGTGTTAGTATCGATAAAATGTGGTCATAGGGTTATTCATGGGGTGAACCAGGGTTTATTCCTTGATTTGTGGGGTGAACCAAAATTAGTGATGTGATTTTTGGGGTGAAACTTGATTCTTGGAATCATCTAAAGGTTGAACCATGTGGTGAATTAGAATATGGTTTTAGTTGTGCTGACTATTTATTCATGTAGTGTGAAATAAACCAGACTAGGGTTTTCTGTTATGTCACCCAGACTGCTCCACCACAAATCCTGAGATACATTCATGCTTACAACAACCCAATGTTTATAAATAATTTTTTTCCGAAAATAAATTTTTATAAATTTTATTATTGTTTTATACATATATAACACATAAATAAACCTACAAAAATTTATTTCATTAATGAATATCATTATATTATTCAGTAATTAAACCCCTAAAAATTCCAAATATTTTAGTTGGATAAAAATATTAATTAAGAAGAGTATAATTGGAAAATATAAATCTCCCTAATCTTCTTAGAATCACCACCCCCTTGCCCTACAATATAGAAAAGAAACAAAATATCAGTAAACTAATTGAAATTTTAGAAAATTAAAATAAAAATCCTTTAGATAAATTTTAGTGATATTGATTTAAGAATTGAAGTAGTATTTATAGGAGGTAATGTGACCATTGTAATAGTAACATGACTATTGGGAATAGTAACCCGATAGATGAAAATAGTAACATGATTGTTGGAATAGTAATTTTACCTCTAAATAATTAAATTTAATATAATTAAAATTTATCTTGAGTAATTTATGTAAAAATAAATAGTATAATTCCAAAAAATAAATATCAAGACAAAAAAACTCAACGAAAATAAATGCACATTTTTTAATAAGATGTATTTCAATTTATTTCGTAAAAATATAATTTTTATATTAAAAATTAAAATAATCTATGTTAAAAAATAATATTGTTAAAATAATTTCATTTCTGTAATCAAAATATTTAAATTATTCAGTGTTGAATTTTTTGAAATTTTAAGAAATACTTAAATTTTCTGGTAAATAGTGAAAATACAATTTTTACACAATCGGTGTATCTCAAATTACATAATTCATTATGTTATAATGACCAAATAATTTCACGAACTATTTGATAGAACAAAATAATTTATTTGATAAATTATTCATTAAAATAAAATAAACATGTCATCCAACCCTAAAAATTACCCTCAAAAGTCTGAGGTAAAAATATACCTTTAAAAATAACTTTATCATTTTCCACAATCATTTTTAATAAACTAATAACTTTTAATTATAAAGAGGTTTAATGTCATGAAAAATTCTATTATATTTCTATATAATTCATAATTTCAAAATAATCACTACCACATGGTTTACCTTGGATATAGTATTTTATTCAATTTTTTATTTTAAAAATACCCCTCTCCTCATGTATAAGTATCCTCCCTCTCTCCCCTTAGAAAGCCACTCCTACCTCTCTTATCAAAGCCCAATATTTTTCCAAATACTCTATATTAATTCCTTATAAATCATAGGTATGTTTAGGAGTAAACCAAATTCCTTCATCAAGTAATTCTAGTGTCATATAAGAGAAGAAACACCAAGAAAAGATTATGTTTTCATCAACTCTTCTGTTGTTTTCCACCTCAATTTTATTTTTCAAAATTTCTTTCGAACCAAAATATTCTAATAATAATTAGTAATTATGTTTAAATTATATTAATTATGATAAAATTCTATAAAAAATATTTTTTAAGGATTTATATTTTGTACCTCTCTCACTTCCTTTGGATAACGTTCTTGATAACAATCGGTTAACCACCAATACAGACATTTCCAACATATTTAATATCATGGATATGACTAAATATCTATCTTAGTCTATTAATAACAACATAAAAATGTTTAATTTATTTCTTCATCTAATAAAGAACTACATGCTATTGGTTCTTTTCTGCAGCAACAATCAACAACATTTAGTGTGTCTTATGATACACTTGTTGCAAAACAATGGGTTAAATCAATGGAGAATATATTTTATATGATCCATTTCTCTATTAAGGATAAATTTATTCTATCCTTATATTTGTTTTATGGAGAGGCTGATAAATGGTGTGGATTGGTAAATAACACTAATACGTGGAACGAAATGGAACATATGGGGTAAGTATATCTCTAGAACTCTTCAAATAATGATTGAGAGATAATTACTATATATTAATAAAAATAGTGTTAATGGGCCCCATATTACATGGAAAACATCACAAGTAATGCAAGATATTTTTTAGGTTTTTTGTCAAAAATTTAATTAAGATAGATATATTTTTTGGCTTTATAACCCCAAATCTAAAATCCTCTAGCTATCCGCAAATTTGGTAGTTATGAAGTGGTAGTTTAATGTGATCTTAAACTATATATAGATTTTGGTTAATGGTCCCATATTTTTAGATATAACAAGAGAATAATTGTGTTTCAAGATGGTGGTTCAAATGAAATATAAGGAAAGAGTAACCAACCAACCACATGTCAAAAAAGATTGGAAGAAGCATCATGGGAATTGACTCAAAGAGACTGGGAAATGATTCAATTGTGGGAGTGAAGGCCACCAAGTTCATGAGTGTTGAAGAGACATAAAAAATATGTCCAACATGATGGAGTAATTTAAAGAACCTCTTAATGTACCACCCATGTTTGAATGCTTCATCAATAAGGATAAAGGGTACTATGGAAACTAGTGAACTAAACCACATGTTCTTGAGGGTAATCAATGCCAACAACCACTAATGACAAATGAGAAAGTGAAATATTATTCCATCAGTACTGGTGTAGTGGATCATTAAAATGATATTATACAAGTTACAATTCATATTCACTCAATAATGGAAAATGTATAATTTTATTCCAGTTCAATTCATTCCTATCATAAATTTTTCCAGGACTATTGAATTGAAACCTTGATAGATTGATGTGGAGATATCTGTAAAAACACCTATTTCTGAAATTATCACAACCCAAGTTTTAGACTCTTCTCCTATTATTATATGTGGTAATATTCTTTCTATGAATCTCATAATCCTTTCCTCAGTGGAACTTGATGCTATATTGGGCTTGTATTTTCTCTTGTTATATAGAGCACACATCAACTATTGGAAAAATGAAGAATCTTTTCATTGTATGAAGCATTCCTTGCTCTAATAAAAATAGAAGGAAAATCACCAATATCGTTTTGAAAATCCCTCAATTTTGTGGGTGTTGATACCCATTGAAGATGCATACCTTTCCCAATTGGATGAGTTGAAGTAAGGTATCAACCTTGATGAAATTTCCATTTTGAGGGAATACAATAATGTATTTCCTAAAGAGTTACCAGAACTTCCGAAAGAACAAGAGGTATATTTATCAATAGAGATTATACTCATAGCCACTCCAATCTCAAAATACCCATTTATGATATCCCTAATTTAAATTGAGGAGTTAATGAAGGAGTTTCGTGAGAATTTGGAAAAAGGGTTCATATTCCCTAGTCTATCTCCTTGGGGTGAACAAGTGATCCTTGTAAAGAAAAAGGATATATAAATGTAACAATGTATATATTACTAGGATCTTGACAAGGTCACCATGAAGAAAAATTATCCCATTTTAATGAAATATGACTTCTTCGATCAATTAAGAGGATCTCGTTATTTCTCAATGGCTTATCTTCATTCAAGATATCATCAACTGAAGGTGAAGAATGAAAATATCCATAATACAACCTACTATACAAGGTACGAGCACTATGAGTTCATAATGATTTCCTTCCAACTTACTAATTCTTCTACGATCTTCATGGATTTGATGAATAGAGTATTTATATACTTCCTCGACAAATTTATGGTAGTTTTTATCAACGATATTATCATTTACACCAAGAGTACAGAGGAATATAAAGAACATATAAGTATTATTCTACAAATATTAATAAAGGATAAAAATTATTCTATGTTCAGAAAGTGTGGCTTTTGGATTTAGCAATTCATATTTTAGGGGAACATGATCACAAGTATGGGAATTTATGTAGAACCTTCAAAGAAAAAGGAAACTGAGAAATGACCTAGTCTCACTAGTGTCATGTAAATCCATGGTTTTAATGTTTTAGAAAGGATGTACCAATGTTTTGTTAGAAATTTCTCATGATTTTCTATCCCATTAACTAAATTAACATATAATGTAGTAAATTATGTCTACATAAAATAATATGAGTAAATATTTAAATAGATCTAGAAGAAAATAGTAACTACACTCAAACTCACACTTCCAACAAGTGGAGAGTGTTTTGTGATATACAGTGATTATTCAAAGAATTTATTGGGGTTATAACTAATGAAAAATAATAATGTGATAGCTTACACATCACGTCAACAAAATATCCATGAGAAATACTTTACAATGCATGATCTGGAGTTATCAGCACTGATATTTTCTTTTAAGAATTAGAGACTCTACCTCTATGACAATAAGTGGAACATATATATCTATGATAAGAGAATAAATTATATATTAACATATAAAATGATCAATATGGATCAAATAATATATTTAGAGCTAATCAAGGACTGTGATTTCTCTATTTACTACCATCCTAGAAAGGAGAAAATTGTACCTGATTCTCTTAGGAGAAAATAACCTTCTACTCTATCCATGATGTGGATTGAGAAAGACCCTATCTTCATAAATATTTAAAGGAATCATATGAAAATCATAACTATATGCAATATATCATACCATACCTAAATTATTTCTCAACCATCTATCCAAGAGAATATCATAAAAGAAAAAAGGGATGATTAGGAGTTTCAAAATAGGGTGAAAGCAGTAAAGGAAGTAAATATTCATGAGTTTCATATTAATAATGATTTTTTCAATCAATTTTTGAACTAGACCTGGTGTTCCTTCATCACCAAATATAAATAAGGTACTATTATATGTTGTACAAAATTCATCATTATCTATCTGTCATGTAAGCACTAATATGTATTATGATCTCTTAGAGAACTTATATTGGAACAACATAAAGAAAGAGATCATTTTTCACACCTCAAAGTTCTTGGTATTTTAGTATGTTAAAGTAGAGTGATTTAATTCCATGGGGATGATGCAACCATTTCTTATACCCACATGGAAATGGGAGAAAATCACTATGGACATTTTCACTAGTATCCAAAATATATCTAAAGGGAACAATGTGATATGGTTTGTGGTGAATAAACTCACCAATAAAACCCACTTAATCACTATTCAGGAATATTTATCACTTGAAAAAATTGGTAAGATATACATAATTCAATTGGTGTGGCTACATGGGGTACCAGTTTTTATTGTCTCTTATTGTTATCCAAGGTTCACTTATAAATTCTAGAGAATTATTCAACAATATCTAAATATTGAATTCAATTTCAGTGTGGCCTATCAACCCCAAACTAATTTACAATATTAAAGGACTATTTAGACACTCAAGGGAAGTCTAAGAGCCTTCTCAAAGTAATTTTATGGAGGATGGGATCAACATCTTCCATTAGTTGATTTCTTAAGAAAAAATATCATCTAATTGAGTACTAAAATGGTTCCATATTATTATTTTAATGGGAAGTGTTTTAGAAATACTAATATTTTGATGAATTTAGTGAATGAAATCTATTTGGAATTTATCTTATTAAAGAGATGAAAAATAAAGTTCAATCCAACCAACAATGTATAAAAGCTTCTATGGGTTGTAAAAATAGAAATATTACCAACCATCAAAGGGACTTAGAGCCTAATGATGGATAAAATTATTTCATTATAATATCAACATGGAATAGATTCATGTAGTTTGGAACAAAATAGAAGCTTATTCTAATGTACATTAACCCCTCTGATATCCTTGATCACATAGTATTAGTAGCCCATCAGCTTTCACTTCCACAAAATATGGATCAAGTTCATGATGTGTTCCATGTATCTCTCCTAAGGAATTACATTCCTGATACATTAGTTATTTTTTGTAGTTAACCAACTCCATTCATTATGTAAGTCTAGTGTTGTACAATAGAAGCAATTCTAAGAAGAGTACGTTTTTATCAACTCCTCTCTCATTTTACTCCTCTATTTTTTTCATCCCAAATGATTTCCATACCAAATATTTAAATATTTTTTAGGTAGTATTTCTAAATTATACTTAATGATGACAAAATACTATAAAAATTATATTTTTTAATTATTTATATTTTATACCACTCTTTCTCCTCATTTGGACAATGTTCCCGATAACAGTCAGTTAACCTCCAACGAAGAAGTTTCTAACTTCATTCATATAATCACCCTTATGGATGGTTATATTTATTTATAATATATAAATTTATAAATATAAATATTTTATTCTTCTAGAATTAATTATACTTATTTATAAATTACCATGAATAAAATAGAGAAAATAGAGAAAACCAAGAAATTTTTACGGATAACAGGATATCAAAATGCTTTAACTTCAATAATAAAAATTCAGAACAATAATCCAATGATTATAATTGATTAAAAGTGACATATAGTAACATAATTAACTTATGTTTAAATGTTTTAATAAACCTAATTTATTATTTAGGAGACGAAAATATAAAGAAAGATAGAAGTAATTAAGGAAACGGGGTTCTCAAAACCAAACTCTTTTTTGGGTTATCTCTGATTTCACATTGATTTCCATATAAATGTTCCACTAAAATATAAAAGGTTGTATTTAAATATTTTTTATTTTTTATTTTTGATATACATACATATATATGTATATATTTGTGTGTGTGTGTGTTTCTACACTTAGAAAATGTTTTCTAATCCATTTATGTTGCTTTTTAAAAAATACTTAAATTTACAAATCATATATTGAATCCTCTTGAGTTATTTAAACTTTCAACGAAGAAAATAATATTATGTTCCAATATAATATCTCCCTTACTAATTTGGGAATCATATTGTTATTTTCATTAAGTATGATATGTGATCTATTTTACCAAACATATTCCTTTCTATGGGTTACTTTGTGGATATGATTGGTATCCTCCCATGTAGAAAGCATGACTAGGAACATTTTATGATGTGAAGGGTGGATCCAGAATAATATATCCCTCCAATTAATTTGGTAATGTCATTTTTATCATATTATTATTATCACTATGTGTAAACATGACGTTATCTTTGTTTACAATGATAATGTTATGATTTATGGACATATGTTATGCATAAACATGACGGTAGCTTTGTTCACAACTATGTTTCATATTTGACCACTATGTTATGATATTTCATTATTATGTATATGAAAAATTACATGAATTTATAAAATGATTCCCTCATGATGTCTATAATTATCCTTTGTATATGATATGATGATGTTGATTATGATCACCCATGTTTTGTTGATTTGTGTCCATTATTCCTCCTCTTAAGGGGATTTTAGCTCGCCCATCTATTTTATGTGTATCCTCTAGTGATTACTTAAATGAAAGAGATATTGAGATATTTATAATAATAAATAGAAATAATTTAAAAGATTCTTATGGTTTATTATTTAAAATTAATGCAAGAACCAAATTTTACCTAAACACTAAACCTTTGGATCTGGGATTATAAAATTGTTATGTTGTTTATCTTAAAAATGATGTAATATTCATGTATGAAAAAATGACTCACTATGGTAGGTATTAGATAATTGATTTATTTAACTTGTTAATTTTGATTTGAAAATTTTAGATGAAACCATAAGTACGAGTCTACGTATAGGTACACATTCTAGAAGAATTTTTTTAGAAAAATGCTAAACATAGGGATCCCATAAGATCTGTATTAAATGTTATTTTTCACATAAGAATAAATTATTTATTCATGATTTGTTGACTTGTGTTTTTTTTCAAACCTTTTATAATTTATAAAATGGTGGGAAGTAGGAGAAACTAGACCAATAATACATGTCAGGGACAATGAAACAATTATCCAAACAACATTGCCAATGTGATAGGAGACGGAGTTCAAAATTTCATAGATATACTTACCCAGCTATATGAAGCTATGAATAATAACATGAACCGTGTGGAACATTTACATTCACCCAAGAAGTAAAAACTAGATATTGAGTGTTTTATACAGAAACTACCATAAATATTCAGTGGATATTTAGATCCACTTGTCGATAAATGGTATGTCAACTCAATAGAGAATATCTTTTTGTGATCCACTATTATATGAAGGATAGGGTGACTCTAGCCTTCTATCAGTTTGATGGAGAGTCCAATTAATTATGGGAATTTATAATAAAGACCAAGATAAAGGATTAAATTTATGTGATTGAGTAAGAATATTTTTAGAAAATATTTATTAACATGTATTTTCCAAGAAATATTAAAAAAAAGATAAATGGGGAATTCCTCGAGCTTAAGAAAGGGAGGGTGAATCAATCACAACTTATGAGGAATACTTAATAAGGCATTAAGTATATGACTTTATATTTTTTATCAATAATTATAGAAATATAGAAATATTATTTAGTGTTTTAAAACCAAACCTTCAAAAGGATGAATATATATGAGAGTTTGGGAGTTAAGAATAGGTGGTTCAATGTGATCTAATAGTAGAGATAGTGTTTGTACAATGGTCCCATATTTTTGGAGATAATAATATAAGAAAGTGGTTTTATGCTTGTGGGTCAAATGAAAAAGGAATAAAGAGGATCTAACCACCCACATGTCAAAAATTTAGGAATAAACATCATGGGAATTGCCTTAAAGGGATTGGGAAATGCTTTAATAATGGGAGATAGGGCCACCAAACCCATGAATGTTTAAAATACATGAAGAATCTGGAAAATTTTATGGATTAAAGGAAGGAACATCCGAATTTACCATCCATGGTATAATTATTCCACTATAACGATCAAGGTAACTATGTAATTCAGTACACTAAACCACGAGTCCTTGTGGGTAATCAGCCTCATTATCATCTAAATCCAAAAGAGAAAGGTAAATCTTATTTCATTAGTACTGTTGAAGTGGATCATGAAAATGAAATTGTACAAGGTACACTTTCAATTAAGGTAATAATTGAAATGGTTTTATCTTATTATAGTTCTATTCACTCCTTTATATCTAGTAAGTTTTCTATAACTACTAAATCAAACCCCTGATGCCTTGACTTATAGATATGTATAAAAAACCTAGTGGTGATATCATTGAATCCCAAGTATTTTACACTTAACCTGTTATAGTATGTGGTAATATTATTCTAAATAACCTCATTATATATCCCTTGGGTTCATTGGATTATATATTGGGTATGTATTGGATCTAATTATTTAGAAAACACATCAACTGTCGAGAAAGGGAAATATCTTTTCATATTTTAAACCATCACATGATCCTGTACAAATACAACGAAGATCATAAATCTCCTTTGGTAAATCCATCAATGGAATGGGTGTTGATACCCGGTGAAGACGCATTTTTTTCCCAAATGTTGGAGTCAATGTAAAGTATCAACCATGAGAAAATGCACATTGTGAGGGAATACACTGATCTATTTACTAAAGAGTTAGCCAAAATTCCTACAGATCACGATGTAGAGTTATCAATAGAGCTTATATCGGGATGCACTCTTATCTCTAAATCCCATATAATATGTTCTCGATAAAACTAGAGTTAAAGCCTAAACTATAAGACAATTTTTAAAAATGCTTCAGATGTCATAGTGAAACTCATTGGGGTGTACCAGTTCTCTTTATAAAGAATATATATGGATCAATGTGGATATATATAGATTATCGAGATCTCAAAAAGATTACCATAAAGAACAATTATCCCCTTTCAATGATTTATGAATTGTTTGATAAACTAAGATAATCTCAATACTAATCAAAGGTGGATCTTCATTATGGATATCATTAGCTGAAGGTTAAGAAGAATGATATTCATAAGATATCCATTCATACAAGGTATGGAAACTTTGAGTTCATAGTGATTCCCTTCAGACTTACTAATTCCCATGCAGTCTTCATGGATTTGATGAATAGTGTCTTTAGAGACTACATCAAAAAATTTGTGGTATTGTTTATAGATAATATTTTCATTTACTTAAAGATAAAATTAGAATATAAATAATATATAAGGATTTTCCTAGAAACATTAATGAAGGATAAAATTTATGCTGAGTTTAGAAATTTTTCCTTTTTTTTCTGCAAGACACATTCTTGGGAAAAATTGTCTTAAGTGGGGGAATTGTTTTGGACAATTCAAATATAAATGTGATTGAGGAATGGACCATCCCTTTTAGTATCAAATAAATCCATTTTTCCTTGGTTTAATAGGTGACAACTGATGTTTGGTGATAAATTTCTCATCATTTTTAATCCCACTAACTATGTTAACATGGGAAAGGGTAAAACATACATGGATATAATAATTTGAGTAACTATTTAATAAAATCAATAAAAAGACAATCACTTCAACTTTACTCACACAACCAATAATTGCAGGAGGTTTTGTGGTATAAAGTGATGCTTTGAAGAATGTATTTGGTTGTGTACTCATGAAGAATGAAATGGTTATATCCAATGCATAACAAAATCTAAAGATAAATGAGTAGAAATACCTAATTTATGATATAGAGTTTTTAGGTAAGATATTTTCAATGAATATTTGAAACACTACCACTATGGTGAGAAGGGTGACATATATACTGATTAAAAGTGTTTAAGGTATATATTTACATATAAAAATATTAAAATGCATCAAATAATATGGCTAAAGCTAATAGAGGACTATGATTTCTCTCTTTCCTACCATAGAGCAAAGGAAAATAAGGCAGTTGATGCTCTTAATAGAAAAAAACCTACTACTCTATCCATCATGAAAGTGGAGAAAAACTATATCTTTATGTATATACAAAGGATGTTTTTGGAAATCATAATAGTAATGAATGCATCATGCCTTGCTCCAATTATTTCCCGACCATCTATCCAAGAGAAGATCAAGGAGGCATAAAGGGAAGATTATGGGTTTCAAAAGAGGTTAAAAGTAGTAATGTAATAGAAGCTTCTTGAGTTCCATTTGGATGATGATAATTTCATTCAAATTTAAGATAGGCTTTGTGTTGCTTCATCACTAGATATAATGTGGTGGGTCAGACCACTCTAGTCCATTCTGTTGTTGTAATCTGGTGTTTGAGGTGTTCTGGAATGTCACGGTGACTTATTCCCAACACTTTGCACAATTTCCAATTCTGTGAATAGTGCTTGCAATTCTATGAATAGTGCTATTAGTGAGTCATTTGTCAATGAGTCATCTTCCAATTATTCATCTATCCATGATTCATCTATCGGTGAGTCATATTTCAGGTATTCATCAATCGGTGAGTCATCTATCGATGGTTCATCTATCGGTGAGTCATCTGTCGAGCATTCCTCTATCAGTGAGTCGTCTATCAGAGAGTCATCTATTGGTGATATATATGTGAACAGTGTCATTTGTGAGATATATGTGAACAGCTTTTCCATCTTCCAATATTTTTCCTATCTGATTTTTTCTCTGACATAAAACACATTTAAATCCTTGCTTTAATGGATTTAATCCCAATTCTATTACCATAGCTACTATATTAATTTTATTAAGGTTTGGTATTCCTTTGCATAGTCCAAATGCATAGTCTTAACCTGATTCTCCTTAAATAGAAAATCTAAACTTCTACGCTATTTAGATATTCAAAGGGTGAGATACCTTTGGACTTGTTATTACTTCTTGTTTTCATTCGTACGAGATTCCTAAAGTTCATCATGGCATAATATTCATGTGATAAAACATCCATCCTTGGATCTTTTCCAATTTGAGATTTTCTTGGTGTATGTCGACCCCGTATTTTGGTAAAACCAGAAAGTGTCTATCCATATTTGACAGAAGGTATGTTCTACCTCAATTATCTTGGGTTCTTAAATATGTTTCTTCATGTTTATACTTTCCATGTGATGGAATGTGATCTCCATGATTATAATGGATATTTATTTGGTGTTGGTCAATGTAGATGTTCCACGACTTCCTCTGGTGGATGCAGTCATTCCGGGAGGGGTGATCATGATCCACTATGTTGGCTCATTCTTCTTTAAAGTGTGATAGATACCTTTTGAGGTCGGGGATTCATTGAATATCTATTCTTTTTATGTGCATTCATAGAGTAAGCATTATTTAGCCAATGTATCATAATAAAAATTACATAATAAATATTTAAACCAGATGAAAGAATTGGTATCAATTGGTTGGCGATGTTATTTCCTCTTGTTTTTTAGATAGTGTGATACCAATGGTTTTCTTATTTATCATTTCATTCTCAATGTAAATAGGTAAATAAAGTAAAGCATGGATTAATTATGAATTTTCCAAAGATAAAGAGGCATGTTTAATGAATCCGGTTATTGTTGTTGTGCATTGATGATAATAAAATGGAAATTGTTATGCATGTTTCAATGAATTTCCTAATTCAATACGAAATAAATAACCTATTATGCATTAAATATATTGACTTGAAGAGTTATAAGTTACTATTCTTCTTATAAAGTCCAAGTTCCTTTTTCTTTAGAGCTACGAGTGCTCATTTTGTGTGAAGGATGAATGCCTTGTTCAGGTCTAAGAGCCTAGTTGTTATGTTATTTGTTTCCTACTGCTAGTGTTGTGGTGTAAGCCTGTGATAGCTAAGCTTGGAGGGATTTGTGGTATGTGGGGGTAGGGAGGCCCTATGGTGGTGGCTGCAGTTGACTCCTAGAGTGTATAGATTCATTGTTTAATGTATATATGTGTCGTGGAGGGAATTGGGGATGATGGAACGGGTTGAATTTGGGCTTACTCATTGATGTGAAAGTCAGATTCTTATTGAATATTTTGTTATTTCACCTTCTTTACATTCCACACTACTTGATGAATATTGTTTTTCTTACCCTCCTTCAAAAATAGGTGAATACATGGGGGGTATTCCATGTGATTTCTGTGTTTAGATTCTCGAGGATGGATGGGTCTACGCACATACTATAGGTTGAAAAGTCTTGAATGTAGTTCATCTTATCACTGTGTTGAGACCATTATGTTTTTTAGCTTAGAATTTTTTCTTAGAATATCTGAAATTATGGAGAATAGATAATTTTGATAAACAATGATTGAGTAAATTATGTTTAACCCAATGGTTTGGAGCTTATGGGGATGAAATGTTGAGGTTATAGTTTTGAGGAACTGTATACTCAGTTTGGTTATGTCTAGAGGTCATAGAACAATGTTTTGATGCTAATGAAATGTAATGATGAAATGATAATGGTTGATTAATGTCCACATAATTAATTAACAAGGAGAGAAAACTGATAAAAAAAATAAATTAATTTAATGTATTTATTTAAATGGTTGTGGGCATATAGGTTATTTAGTCTTAGCTGTGGAAGCTGGGAGTCCGATATATATTAGATTAATTTGAGTCCAAGACTAGGTTATGCCCATAGTGTGGTTGTGAGCTATATTATATCATGTACTTGTTCTGTTTTTATACGCTACACCACCCTATTTGTTATGGAAACTAACACCCTGGGGGTTCTGAGCCCTGGGGGTGTTTTACCCAACAATTTTGTGGGAGGATTCAAGGATAACTTCCCTCTTTGGACCCACTCTCTTCTCTTGGTAGTTACTTGTGATGGTATGCACGATGGTTATTTTTCCCCATATATGTGTGCAGAAGACTGTAATGGCTTTTTTTTATTTTACACACATGTATTCTGGATATAGTTTCTTATGGACTACTATATGTATTACATGTATGGGTTGTGATGGATTGATGATCCTTACTCTATGTATGGGATATATTTGCATGAGGTATAATACCTGATGTATGATAAATGCTATGCAAGATTTTGTGGATTCCTAAATCTACCTGGTTACATTTGGTTGTTTGGTTCTGGTGGTGAGTTGCACGAGGAGTATGTTATGGTGCTTCACCTAGGTGATTGTGGGAACGCCTTTTATGAGTGAGATTCTCAAGACGTGTGATGTTAGTGAAAAGCGGAAAATCAGTGAGGAAGTGGTAGTGGAGTACCCTTAAATTTTTTAATTATATTATATACTCTTGTATGTATTACTTGGTGAGAGTAGCCATGGTGAGGCTGGGAACATAGTATACCTATTTAGGTGACAAGTTATTTTCACTTGTTATTCATTGTGCTATATCATGCTATATTTACTTTTTCATGAGAGCCTCTGGGGAGGATCCTACTAATTATACTATTATACTCACCCAGATTTATATATAATATTTTTCAGGTCACCCGGAGAAGTTTGGAGATCAGGTTGGTTACTACTAGCTTGCAGGTTTTGTAGAAGCTGTGTGGGATTCGTGGTAACTTTCGCTTTACTTTCTTTTAGTTCTTTTGTTTTTTCCTTTCATTTGTAGTAGTATTTCCATTAAATTACATATATGAACATGGGATTCTTCTATATTTTCATCTGAGTAGAATTTGGTTGGTGTCTATATTATATCTCTCTTTATAATGTTTTATTATAGAGGTAAATGAATCGTATATTTGTGATTTCTATACCATTGATGCTAGTCACTAACCTAAGACCTATTCGAGGTAGGACTAGGGGGTCATTATCTCTCTTCACACATTTTCTGACCTAGAGGGGTACACCTTGTGTGGATGGGGTCATGAAAGTGTAGTATTAGAGGGAGGTTGAGGGATATGTTGAAGTTTGGAGTTAGGCACAAGTGATGTTGCATGGATTGGTAGGGAAATAGTGTTAGTTATGTTTACAAAGCACTCTAAACATGGGAGACCGGCTGAGACACAGGTATTTAGGTCGTCCTATGATCTGATACTGGACCTTTATTTTTATAGTGGCTACTCAAAAAATTGATTCCAACTGTAGGGCAGATACCTATGAAAGGTTCATGCATCATTATTATTCGTTCTTTTGTTTGAATGGATATACCATGGGATAGTTTAACCTAAAATGAATAAAATAAAACCATTAATTAATGTTAAATTATTTCATATTTTAGGTTTAGTATCTCTAATTGTTTATTATTTTGCAGTTATGGATCATGTTCATCATCCTTGTTAGGTTGACATAGAAGATGTACAATATGATGCACCAGATGATCATCACCAAGTAGAGGGTGGTGACAACGACATTTGGAAGAGGAAACTACCAGAATTTTAGTGTCATAGTCTATAGAGGTATGAGGGAACTATTTCAGATACAGTCATAGAAGACTGTTTAGGGTAGATTGATATATCTTTTAGTTCAATCCTTCCTCTAAAGGAGCACTGGGGTTTTTTGGTTGTGACGATGCTACATGGGGCATTGAGGTAGTGGTGGTTCTTGTTACATGGGGGTTGTGAGGAGCTAACAGTCTTGTGGGAGGATTTCTGAGATGAGTTCATACATGAGTTTATTTCATTAGCCACGAAGTCAGCCAATCACTAGGAGATACCTACCCTTCGATAGAGGATCTCCAGTGTCCAAGAGTTTGGAATACATTTAGGAAAATTTTCTGATATACTTCAGACCATTTGACATATGAGGAGACCATTGTGAGGAATTTCGAGGAGTCTATGCATTTAGAGATCCAGCACCAGGTCACCCCATTTATGCTGAATACGTATCCTATGGTTCTAGTAATGGTATAAGTCATCAAGATGATGCTTCCCTGAACTAGATCATCATGAGAGTGGAGTTGTTAGGATTCCTCAAAAAGAAGAGCTATGTTCTAGGGTTCCCAGTTTTTAGCGAAGAAGAGTTTCTATTTGGCTTGGGGTAGGCCCCATCCTATAATATCTCATTTCTTTTAGAGTAGAAGCTCTCATACCTATTCCAATGGATTAAGCATTTTTTATTTTGGAGGCCATGTTCATCAGTAGCGAGAGTGCCAAAAAAAATTTAGTAGTTAGTGTGTGTTAGGTGTTCTTGTTTAGGTTCCTTCATTAAGGATGTTCCAACCAAGGTAGCAGTAGAAGGTCACACGAGCTTTGGATCTATAGAGGGTAGATGAGGCAGGAAGAGGAAAGCCCCGAGTTTTTCCCCATCTTCATAGAGAAGAGAAAAAATGTGGAGTTAGTCATCATTTGGGTCAGGGAGTCCATAGAGCAGGTCATGGCCAACATCAGGTGTTAGCACTGCCAACTCTAGGAAATCTAGACGAAATTCGAGGTACCCTATGCTTGTTTTATACTTGATTGTGTGGATTGTTTGATTCTGGATCGATTCACTCAATCCTATCAACTACCATTGTCCATACATTAGTACTTGAGGTAGAAAGTATTTCAGTTCCCTTGGATTTGACTATGCTAGTGGGAGGCCAAATTGGCTATTTTGAAGTATGTAGAGACTATGAGCTACTGTTGTAGTAGCACCACTCTTTGGGTGATTTCCTATGTTTATAGTTACAATCATATGATGTCATCCTCAACATGGATTGTTTGTATTTGGTGAAAGATATTTTGGATTTTTTTAGGATGTAGGTGTTGTTATTTGATGCTTATGGAGATCCAGTAGTGTTTTTTGGGGAGTGATACCCTCAGATGGGTCAGAGGCATGTTCTGTCCTTGTCATTTATGATGGATGAGATGATGCTAATTTCATCGATGGTTTACCAGTCGACATTTCCCATGGTCATGGAATAATACCCCAATGTCTTTCCAGAATAGGTTGTATCATTACCCCTTCAATTGAAGATTGATTTTGGGATCAAGATATATCCAGGAGTGTCTCTTAACTCTATGTATCCCTATAGGATGGACCCTTCTAAGTTATGAGAGTAGAATATACAACATGATGGTCTGTTGTAGTGTATCTTTTTTCAGTAGAGTGTGACACTGTGTGGTGCACTAATTTCTTATTGAACAAGGATGAAACAGTTTGTGGTTTTGTATTGATTATCATCACTTAAATCGAGTGACAGTGAGGAAACATTTTCCTCTTCCACATATTGAGGATTCATTCGATCAACTGTAGGGTGAATGTTGGTTCTTGAAGATCAATTTTTACATAGGATATCTTCAAATACATTTAAAGGATGATGATATCTTGAAGACTAATTTTTGTTACAAGCTCATTCAGATTCTATTGGGTGTGACGAATTCTCTAAATGTGTTCATGGGGTTGATGAACACTATGTTCTGTGAGTTCCAGGATAATTTTGTGGTGGTCTTCATCAATGATATTTTTCTGTACTCTACATCTGAAGAAGATCATCCAGAGCATCTGCATTCCGTTTTGGGAGTACTTCATCGATAAGATTTGGTTGGTATGTTTTCTAGGTGTTTGTTTTTTTCTCGAGAAGTTTGTTTCATGGGTCATATTGTATCCCAGCAGAGATTAGTTATGGATCCATCGAAGATAGAAGTAGTTGTGTCTTGGAGAGACCCCATGATAGTAGAAGAGGTGAGAAGTTTTTTGGGACTTTTAGGCTATGCAGGAGGATAATTGTTGATTTCTCTCAGGTTGTGACCCCTATAACAATGTTTAACCAAAAGTATTAGGTGTTCATGTGAGCTGATCAATGTAAGGAATCTTTTGATTATCTGAAGGATAAGTTTTTTAGTGTTCAAATTCTTTATGTTCCAATAGAAGGAGTTTAATTAATGATTTTTTGTGATTCTTCCCATATGGGTTTATGTTGTATTCTGATGTAACATATATTGGTTGTTTCTTATGGGTCCTGGCAGTTACGTACCTATAAATTTAACTATGCCACTCACAATCTCAAGTTATCATTAATGGTTTTTCCCATATATTTTTGGAAACATTACCTCATTGGAGATCATTTCATGGTCTTTAATGATCATAATATCCAATGGTATGTTTTCTCCCATCGTGCGTTGAACTTGCGGCAAAATCAGTGGATGGAGTTCTTATTGGATTACGACTTCAAAATATTGTATTGAACTGGTAAGGATAATGTTGTAGCTGATGCGCTGAGCAGGAAGTCATGTAATGATGTACTGCACGAATCAGGTGATTCCTAGAGAGTAATAGAAAAAATTTCAGCATTACATCTTGATATGGGAGAAGTTTGGGGTAGAGGTTGTCTTTTTCAAATGATGGTGCAGTCATATTTAGTTCAGTATGTGGAGAAATCCCAGTTAGGGGATCTTGAAGAGGAGGTTTAGAGAGACTAATTTGTTTGTGGTGAGGACCATGATGGATAGTATGAGGATGAACAACACCAAGTGTTGTTCTATGATAGAATTTTTGTTCCTTTTCTAATGCATTAGATGGTTCTCAGAGTGTTCCATAGTTCACCATTATCAGTACATCCTATAGTCAAACACATGTACTGATCATTGAGGAGTCATATTTGGTGGCTTGGGTTAAAGCATGATGTTACAATGTTTGTGTCTCAATGTTTGGTATGCCAGAAGGTTAAGGTCAAGCACTCTGTTCTCGGTGGGTTTCTCCATCCATTTGATATTCCTCAGTGGAAGTGGGAGGACATATCAATGGACTTTATTACAACTTTACCTCGAACTCATAGAGGATATGATGCTACATGGGTATTAGTCGATCTTTTGAAAAAAATCATCCCACTTTATAGGGATCATGGAGTCAAACTTAATGATGGTTTTTTCGAGGCAATATTTAGAGGAAGTGGTCAGACTCCACAGAGTCCCGAGGATAATAATTTCTGATTGAGATATTCATTTTACCTCAAAGGTGTGGAGAGGTCTCAAGATTTATTTTTGTTCATAGATATTTCATATAACTACTTTTCATATGTAGATGGATGGTAAGAAAGATAAAACCATCGAAAATCTTGAAGGCATGTTGTGTTCTTGTGTCCTGGATTATGGAGGTTCATAGATGAGGCACTTACCCTTGGTAGAGTTCACTTACAACAATATTTTCCAATACACCATTGGTACAACATATTTTGAGGCTTTGTATGTAAAACCTTCCCGTTATCCATTGTGCTATATTGGGGTCGGAGAGTCAGAAATTCTCAAGATGGAGCTAGTATAGAATATGACATAGATGGTTCAGGTGATTCGTGAGATGATAAAGGAAGTGCAAGATCATTAGAAGTCCTTTGTGGATCATAGGAGGAGGCCTTTGGATTTTTACATTGTGGATCAAGTATTTTTGAAGGTTACTCCCTATCATGGGCAGTGAAGGTTTGGACATGGGATTAAGATTTATCCTTGGTTTGTTGGGCCTTTCAAAGTATTGAATCATGTTGGAGTCGTGTTGTATTAGTTAGCACTTCCCCCGTAGATGAGTTGAATTCATGATGTTTTTCACCTGTCGCAGATCTGTTGATATCTTCAAGATGACTCTCATATAATTTATTTGGGAGAGATCGACATTGATGATGATGTGACCATTGAAGAGCAGCCTATAGAGATCTTGGAATACAAGTAGAAGGTGATATGCAGGTGTGATGTCTCCTTGGTTTGTGTCATGTGGTGGCACAGTGGTGTGGAGCAGAGTACCTGGGAATTTGAGACATAGATACATTCTCTGTACTCTAATTTTTTTTTATTTTTAGTACTTTTCTTATAATGATGTTCTTTTTGTGGTTGTATACCTTTCTTGTTTATGATATGGATTTATTTTGTTGCTTGTTGCGTCCTACGCGTGATATTGTGTTGTTCCTTTAATGAAGTAGTTGAGCTCCTATGGTGGTAAGATCCCTGAGAGGTATCTTGTGGGGTTGCTGTTCGAACTACCCCTTTTCTATTTCCTCTTTGGGTTAGTTTTGGATTCTCGATGATGATAAATTTTTAGAGGTATCTGATGTAATGGGCTAAACCACTCTAGTCCCTTCCTTTGCTGTATTCTAGTGTTTGCGGAGATCTGGGAGGTCAAGGTGAATTGTTCCCACCATTTTGAAAAAGTTCAAGTTCTATGAATTCTGTTTCTAGCTCTATCAATAGTTCCATCAGTGATTCATCTATCAGTTAGTCCCCTATCGATGAGTCCTCTATCAATGAGTCATCTGTCAGTGAGTATTATATCAGTTAGTCATCTATCTATAAGTCATATTTTGGTTTTTAATCTGTCAGCGAGTCATCTCTCATTGATTCATCTTTCAGTAAATCATCTATCGGTGAGTCATCTATCAGTGAGTCATATGTTGGTGAGTCATTTGTCGGCTAGAAATATGTCAACTATGTCATCAATGAGATAGATGTGAACTGTGTTTCCAGCTTCCTACAGTTTCACCAGTTTGACATTTTCATTGACATAAAACACATTCAAAGCATTATTTTAAGGGATTTAAGGTTTATTTGAATCCCATAACTCCTATATTAATATTATGAAGAGTCAGGATGCCTTTACTCGGTCAAAACATGTATTCTTCACCAGATCCTTATTTAATGGAAAATCTAAACTGCACCACAAAACGCTACTCCATTTAGATTTTCAAAAGGTCAAGATACCTTCATTCTTGTTATTCCTTCTTGTTTTACATGGTACTAGATTCCCATAGTTATTCCTTCCATAGGATTCATGTGACAAAACATCCATCCTTGGATCATTTCCCCTTTGATCTTTTCCTGGTTTATGTGCACCCCCTATTTTGGTTCAACTAGAATGTGTCCATCCATCTTCAATCTAAGGTATATTCTGCCTTTCTTCTTCTAGTTTCCTCAATCTGTTTCCTCTCATTTCTCCTTTACATGTGATGGCATGTGATCCCCATGTTTCTAATGGATATTTTTTAGGTGTTGGTTGATGTGGTTGTGTCATCGTGCCCTTGGGTGGATGCAGTCATTGCAGGAGAGGTGATCATGATCTACTATGTTGGCATGTTCTAATAAAAAATGTTATAAACCTTTTGAGGTATGGGAGTCATGGAATATATATTCTTTCTACATTTTCCAATAGAGTTATCATGATTTATCTACTATATCACAATTAAATTGACATAATAAATATTTTTACTAGATTAAATAATTGGTAACAATTTCATGGGGATGTTATTACCTCATATTTTTCTATATAGTTGATAACTATGCTTTTCTTATTTCACATGTCATTCTTGATGGAAGTTGGTAATGAAAGTTAATCCAGGATTAATCATTAATTAATTGTCCAAATATAAATAGGTGTGTTTAATGAATATGATTTTCCTTGTTTTGATTTTATAATAATCAAATGAATATAGTTATGCATGTTTAATTGAATATATTAATTCAATGTGGAATAAAGAACCAATTTTGTGATAAATATAATGCCTTGAAAGGTTCTGAGTTACCCACTTTCTTGTAGAGCCCCATCACATTATTCTTTGGAGCTGTGAGTGGTCGTTGTGTGTGAAGGATGAATACCTTGTTTAGGGCCATGATCATAGTTTCTTTGTAGTTTGTTTCTTGCTATTTGTGTTGTGGTGTGGGCCTGGGATAGCTGAGCTTGTGGGGCTATTGTGGTTTGTGGGGTAGAGAGGCCCAATGGTTGTGGCATCAGTTGATACCTATATTGGGGAGATGCATCAGTTTATGTATATGTGTGTTAGGGAGGGCATTAGAGATGATGGAACGGGTTGAAGTTGGTCTTACTCATTGATGTAAAAGTTGGATGCTTGTTGAATTTTTTGTTTGTTTATCTGCTATACATTCCCCACTGCTTGAGGTAGATGGTTTTTCATTCGCTCCTTCTAAAATATGCAAGGCCATGAGGGGTATTCCATATGCTTTATATGTTTATATTCTTAAGGGTGTATGGGTCTATGCTTCAACTATAGGTGGAAAAGACTCGATGGGTAGTTCATCTACTCACCGTGTTTATTATTTTGGGTTTGGTAGCTTAGAATGTGTTCTTATAATACTTATAATTATGTAAATGTGATAATTCAATTAATAAATGATTAATAAATGATGTTGAATCCATGGGGTTGGAGCTTGTGGGTATGCAATGCTGAGGTTATACTTATGAGGAAATGTGGACTCAGTTTGGTTATTCCTAGAGGGCATGTAGCATTGTTGTGATGCTAAAAAAATGTAATGTGGAAATTATAATGAGTAATTAATGTATAAATAATTAATTAATGTAAAGTAAAACTAATAAAATGGGAGAATGTAATTTAATTATCTCTTTAAATGTTTGTGTGTTTATAGGAAATCTAGTCTTAGCCATTGTAGTTAGGAGCCCAAGAGATATTACCTAAATTTAAGTCTAAGGCTAGGTTATTCCAATATTGTGGTTGTTATCTACATTATATCTTGTAATTTTTGTGTTTCTATACGCTACCCTACCTTATCGGTTAGGGCGACTGACACTTCAGGGATTCTGAGCCCTGGGGGTGTTTTCCGCAAAATTTTGTTGGGATGATGGATAGATGACTACCCCCTTTAGTCCTTCTCTCTTCTCTTCTTATTTATTTATGATGGTATACAAGGTGGTTAGTTTTCCCCATATATGTGTGTAGAGGGATGTAATGGATTTTTTTTTACACACATGTATTCTTGATATAGATATCTATGGACTACTATAGGTATGATGTCTATAGGCTATGATGGATTGAGGATCCTTACTCGGTGTGTGGGATTAAATGGCTAGAGGTATAATAGTCGATGTATGATTCATGATATGCAAGCTATAGTGGCTCCCTAAAACGACGTGGTTACTTTTGGTTTTGTGTTTGTGGTGATGATTTTCATGAGGTTCATGTTGTGGTGCTTCAGCCAGGTGTCTACAGGAAAGCCTTTTTAGAGAGAGATGCTCAGGACGTGCGATGTTAGGGAAAAGAGGAAAACATATGGGGAAGTGGTGGTGGGGTTCCCTTGATATTCTTTATTATATTATACTCTTGTATGTGATACTTGGTGAGAGTATCCATGATGATGATGGGAACATAGTATTCCGATTTAGGTAACGAGTTAGTTTCACTTGTTATACATTGTGTTTTAGTATGCTTTATATACTTTTGAATGAGAGGATTTGAGGAGGATCCTAATGATTATACTATTATACTCACCCTAAATTATATAAACTATTTTTCATGTCACCTAGATAATGTTGGAGATTAAGCTGGTTACTATTAGCTTACGGGATTTTTAAGATCTATTTGGGATTCACGGTCGCTTCCATTTTACTTTCTTTTGGCACTTGTAGTTTTCCATTTTAGTTGTAGTAGTCATTACTAGACATTACATATAGGAACTTGGGTTTATTTTATATTGTTTTCTGAGAAGGAGTTGATTGGTGTCTATCTTATATCTCTTTTCCACATGTTTTCTCTTAGAGGGTAATGCCTCTCATGTGTGTGTTTTATGTACCCTTGATGTTAGTCACTAACCTAGGGCCTACTAGAGGCATTACATGGGGGTCATTGTCTCTATTCTCCCATTGATGACCCAGGAGGGGTACACCTTGAGGGGAGGGGGTCATGTCCTATAATGTAGGAGATATTGGATGATGTGCATAACTTATCTTTATCCATCCATCCTATAAGAACAAAGATGTACCACGATATTTGATGGCACTTATGGTGGGACAACATGAAGAATGAGATCATTTTTACACAGAAATGTTCTTGGTATTCTACCATGTTAAAGTGGAGTAACATAAGTCCAAGGGGGTGATGCAACCATTGCCTATACCCACATGTAAATGGAATAAAGTCACCATAGACTTCTTAATAGGTCTTCTGAAAATATTTCAAGGGAACAATGTGATATGAAATGTGTAGGATAGAATCACCAAGACCACCCACTTCATATCAATTTGGTCATATTTGTCTCTTGAAAAAATTACTAAGTTATATATAAAGAAAGTGGTGATGTTGTATGGGGTACCACTTACAATCATCAGTAATATTCATCCAAGGTTCATTAAAATTCTAGGAAAGTCTTTAACATGTCTTGAATACTAAATTGAATTTTAGCATGGTTGATCACCCCCAAACTGATGTCCAGTCTGAAAGGACTATTCAGACACTCGAGGGAATACTAATATTCTACTCAATGGAATTTTAAAAAGGGTGGTATCAACAAATATCATAGTTGAATTCTAATACAAAATAGTTTCCACTTGAGTATCCAAATGGATTCATATAATTCTTTGTATGGGAAGTGATGTAGAATGCATACTTGTTGGGATAATGTTTTGAATGAAATCTACTGGGACTTGATCTTGTGAATGACATGATAGATAAGGTTCAATTCAATGAACAATATATAAAATATTCTTAGTGTTGGAAAAATATTTAAGCTGAAAACCATCGATTGGACTTGTATTTTCAAGTTAGAGACAAATTTTTCCTTCTAATATCACCATGGAAGATAGTCGTGTGATTTAGAAAGAAAGGGGGGCTTATCCCTAGGTATATTGAACAATTTGAGATCCTTAATTTCATAGGAGCAATGGAATTTCTACTTTCAACTCCACAAAATATCTCTAAAGTTCATGAAGTATTTCGCATATTTCTCTGGATGAAGTAAATACTCAATCCCTCCCATGTACAGAATTCTATTGTGGTACAACTTGAGAATGAACTCTCGTATGACGAGTATCCAATGAGGATCTTGGACCATAGAGACAATATTGTACAAAAAATACAACCCACCTTGTCAGAGTGATATAGAATAACTATAAGTATGAATAGGAGACATGGGAACCAGAGGAAACAATGAAACAGAAGCACCCTCACCAATTCAAAAACACGAATATGAGTTTAAATTTTGCGGTTGAAATTTATAAAGTAGGGAAGAATGTAAGAACCCAATGTTTATAAATGATATTTTTTCTTGAAATAAATTAATTTTATTTTATATTATATAGTATTATAAACATACAATACAAAAAGAAACCAACCAAAATTTATTTCATTAAGGATAATCATCATAAGAGTCAGTAATTAAACCCATTAAAATAAAAACATAAAAACAGTACAAAAAATATAAATTACGAAAATCATAATAGAAAAATATGGAATGCCTCAATCTACTAAAATCATCATCCCCATGACCAAAACTATTTAAAGGAGACAAAATATTAGTAAACCAATCAACAATTAAGAAAATGTAAATTTAGAACCACAAAAAATAGTGAATGTTTAATAAAGGAATTTAGTAGTTTTTATAGGAGTTAATGTGATTTTTGGAATACTAATGTGACCATTGGGATAGTATCTTGACCAATAGAAATAGTAACTTGAATATTGGGAATAGTAAACTGACCATAATAATAGTAATTTTAACTCAAAAAATAATAATATGTAACAAAAATAATATTTAGCAATAGTAATTTAAATAAATATAAGTATTATAATTTCAAAAAAATAAATTTCATGATTAAAAAAACATAAATAAAATATAAGCACATTTTTTAATAAATTTTATTTTAAGTTATTTCATAAAAATCACAATTTTTATATTAAAAATTAAAATAACCAATTTGTTTTGAAATTCGAATTTATAAAATTTCAAAGGATTATTTTTTTGATAAATCTATTAAATACTTAAACTTTTCAAGTGAATAATAAAAATATAGTATTTTTGTAACTTGTGTATCTTAAATTACATCATTCATGATGTAATAGTGATTTAATCATTTATATAACTTGAGGCACGACCAAAATATATATAATTTGATTAAATAATCATTAAAATACAATAAACATGTCTTCAAAACTTAAAATTTACTTTCTATTGTCAAAGTTCAAAAGTATTCTGTTAAAAAACAATTTTCTCATTTTTTCAATTTCCTTTTTAATAAACTAGTGAATTTGAATTATAACGGTGATTAAATTCCATAAACCATTATATTATATTTATGTATGAAACATAATATCAAAATAATCACTATTACAAGTCTTATCCATGATATAGTTTTTTATTCAATATTTTATTATAAAAATACCCCTCTCCTCAAGTATAAATAACCCCTCCCCATCCCCTTCAAAAACCACTCATTTATCAGTTACCAAAACCCTATATCTACCAAAATAATCTCTCATATTCCTTATAAACCTTATATATTTTTTGGATTAAACCAACTCTATTCATCAAGGACGTCTAGTTCCGTACAAGACAAGAAACATCGAGAAAACAGAAAGTTTTTATGAACTCTTCTGTCATTATCCTCCTCTATTTTCTTTTTCAAAATTTATTTAAAACAAAATATTATAATATTATTTATGATTTAATTTAAAATTAAATTAATTAATATAACCTATTGAAAATAATATATTATTTAATTATTTATATTTTATACCTCTTTTTCTCCTCTTTTGGACAACGTTCATGATAATGGTCAATTAACCGCCAACGATGATGTTCCCAAATTCATTAAAATCACAACCCTTATTTATGGTTATACTAAATTAATTATAATATATAAATTTATAAATATAATTATTTTAGGCTTCTGTAATTAATTCTACTTCGGTACAAATTACCTTGAAAAATAGAAAAAATATGGAAAAATAGGAAATTTTTAAGGAAAACGGGATATAAAAATGATTCTACTTCAAGAACAGAATTTACAAAATATAATACAATGAAAATAATTGATAAATAGTGAAATTAATTAAAATAATAAAATTATATTTAATTTTTTTTAAATCTAAAATTATTTTTCTATAGACAGAAAAGTGATGAAAGTAGAATGAATTGTGGTAAGAGGATTTTTAGACCCAAACTCTTTCGTTTGGTTTATCTCATATTTCAAAATTATTTTCATATTAATTTTCAAATAATATCGAAAAGGTTTTATTTCAATATTATTTCTATTTTATTCTAGGGATATATATATTTCTACACTTTTAAAATGTTTTTTAATCCATTTATATTTCTTTTTCAAAAAAACAATAATTTCTAAAACATCTCTTCATTCCCCTTGAGTTGTTTCAACTTTAAATTAAGAAAATAATATTTTATGAATATTTAATATCTCTCTTATTCATTCTATAATCCTATAGTTCATTTCATGAATTTAAATAGGTGAAATATTTTACAAAACCTATTCATTTCCATGAGATATTTCATGACTAAAATTGTTATCCTTCCATGTGGCATGCATAACAATGAGAATTTTATGATGCGATGGGTGAGCCAAGAATTATATATCCCTCCAATTAATTGGATAATTAGAACATGATTCTTTATTTCACGAGAATTATTTTATTATTTATGCACATATTTTTTCATAAACATGATGTTAGCTCTGTTCACAACTATGTGTGGTATTTAACCATTACGTTATGATGTTTCATTATTATGAATATGAAATATTACATGAATTTATAAAATGTTTCCCTTAATGTTTTTATTAAGATCATATTCTTATGATATGGTGAAGTGGATTATTTTCACCCATGTTATGTTGATTTATGTCCCTTATTCCTCCTCTTACTGGGTTTCTATCTCACCCTTTTCTTTCATGTATATCCTCATGTGACTACATTAAATATAGGGATTGTGAGAGATTTATAATAATAAAGAAGTATAATTTAAAATATGTTTATGTTTTATTATGTGAAATTGATGTATGAGCCTTCTTTTACCAAGACACTAATCATTTGGATCTTGTATCTCATAACTAATACGTTTTTTTCTTCAAAATGATGTAATTATCATGTAAGAAACATTTGGGTCACTATAACGATCACCTCAAGCTAGAAACTAGTGCCGTGATATCAGAAGTGAACACAAGGTAATGATTTCACCCTCAAGAAAACTACGAACAATAATGGTTCTAAATGGTAACCCAACACGTTGACTCCATGCCTTCCAAACTAAAATAAGCAAATTCTAAAACAAGAACCAACGAAAACATGGAAAAACAATAAAGAAAAACAGAAGGAAATATTTTTTCAAACATGTTTTCCATATAATAGAAATTATTTTTATATAGAACTTTCACATTACACAACATAGAATCCAATACTGAAAAAAAATTACAAGGTAAAAAATGAAAGGACTAGTTTGAGACATGCCTGACACTAAGAGGGGTGAATCTGTGTTGGGGACTTTTTAAACCAACTATAACTTTCTATCCTTATACCTCTTAGATATGTTAGGATCTTGGAACTATTGATCTGTTTTCCGTATCAAATACAACTATATGAAAGCATTAAAGATAATGAATATATTTTTACAAGGTTCAATACTGAAAATGAGTGGTTTCATCCTTATTATATTTTTGAAAAATACAATACCACACAATCCACTAGAAAAAAATCATATTTCATTGAATACAAAGATTTGGATATGCCCTTTCACTTATATAGTACTATGTAAAAAATCTATTAGTTCATCTTTGTGGCACTATGAAAATAATATGATAATTATTGTTTTATATCACTTGGAGGGATCTTTATACAACCTTTCAATATAGTATTATACATATTGATAATGGATTATAACACCAAGAAATTTCTCCACCTATTAATTCCTGTCAGATGTCATAGTTCTTCTTAGTTCTTCCACATCCTTTTTCTTCACATTTTTATTTTCATAGCATCATGCAAGAAACTCCTATTATCTCTTCCTAGTTGTAAACTTGATAGTCGCACTATCTTATTATTCTATCAATCACAATAATATGAATATTTGTAGATTGATAGACTAAATTAACCCTGACCTAAATGATGATCAACAAATATCAATTTGGTCAGTCACTTCCACTTCTCCCTTTGATCAGTAGCACACAAATATATTAAATAGTTTATATATGTGTCTTGATCTCTCATTATTCTTTAATTTGAAACCAATTGCACTGAATAACATTCTTCTTAATTATTCTAGAATCATACATTCCCATTGTGATTATTAAATCAATGAAGATCAACTCAACACAGCATCATCAAAATTAATCCACCTTGGATAATAATAAATCTTTATGTGGGAACACTATATTCATTTTAAACACACAATAATGTGAAATTGTGTAGTGAGTGAAATTATCTTTCATTGAAACTCAATACCAACACATGAATGTATTGGTACATTTCTCTTCTTCATTATGCAAATATAAACTTAGGTGTATGTTTTTTTCTTCTTCACACAAACAATGTTTGTTTTCATTTATCTATCCATTTTGAATCATCTGGGTACACACATTGCTTTACATTTCAAATCAAAATGAAGGTATTATACCCAAGAACCATTCACAACATTTTTCATCGAGAATCGCTACAAGCATGTGAGTTTAACACATGTTGAGTGTCCACTGATCATATTCTTCACAAAGAAATACAGGGGTATAAATAGCATATTTATCCTTTATAAACTGTCCTATATCCTCTAAAAAATTCTTTGAATAGTCTATGTGAATTTTTGTACCACATAGAATTAGTGATTCACGGACCACTTCTTCTTCCGCAGACCTCCCATGTTTCTGCAGACCACCTTTTCTTCCGTGAACCATCTCCACTTCTGTAGAGGGCCACTACTTTCACAGCCCTCATTTTATTTGTGATCTATCAAGCCCTAAAAACTCCTTTTGTGGAAAACTTCCTCCTTCACGATTTTTTCCCTATAAACAACTATTATCCATGAAATTATCCCCATAATCTTTTTCTCCTTCATTTAATTCTCCCTCACAAACTCTTTCAGACTTACCTAAATTCTTTCAGCAGTGACAGTCTCTTAAAATAAAATCTGTTAACTCTAATGATTTCATTAGGGGTCTTTATATAATAAAATAAGATCCATAAAACCCACTAATCTTATTTACCTAAATCTTTTATGTGGTATAGCCTTCATTAAGAATTTCTATGGAGTCCGCATAGCGCCTTCATTCTTTGTGGTAGAAAATTCCTTTTACAAAAAATAACCCTTTGAGGTAGCCTGAATAACCACCTCTCAACTACAAAAGACCTGCCTCCCGCAAAATGTTATCCTCCTTTGAAACATTTTCTCTCTGATGTCTGAGTAGCACACTTATTGTAAAGACCCGGATTTTGCATGTATTTTTTTTATTATATATAACTTTTCCAAGGTAGCGAAATCTGATGGCATTTGATTTTGATTTCCGGTGGGCTCAGAACATAATTTTAAACTTTCTTAAGGTACATTCAATAAATGAGTGAGCAGGAAATTATAACTTTTGAATTGACGCTCAGAATTGAAATATGAGGGCACCGTTGAGCTCGCAGCACCAGGATTGGATTAAGGGGTCCTTAACCTCAACCATAGTGGGTTGAGAGAGGATGTTGGTTATTTTTAGTTTTCGTCGATGATTAATAAAATAAATCTATTTTATTATAAATAACATCCCCCTCCCTTTTAGGTTTTGGAGGGGAGGACCACATGGTGTGGTTGGGCATTTAATGCTGGACATTAAATGAATGGTTACACAAATATGTTTAACCACCCTACATGCAATTAAAAAGGTTCATTAATTTCACCAATTAATGAATCTCTTTTAATTATGTGTTGTAAGAATAACTCCTCTCCTATCTTTTTGTTATTGAAATTTTTGTTAATGGAGTGGTGTTATTGGGAGAGGTGGATTTTGGTGGAGCCTCTGGAAAAAGAATAGATCCATGAAGCAGGAATCAAAGTTCGTCGTTTGAGAAGCATCAGTGGAGGCTTGCTTCGGGATCGACGAACACAGATACATCATCAAATGCAGGATGCTCTCCAACAACTCATGAGGTAGGGTTTTATCTTGTTTAAATTTATAAAGTTTTTGAATCAATTATCTTCTCCCTTGTTAAGATTATAACACAGAGGGAGCGGGTAAAAAGAACATGGCTCGGTCCCTCCGCCACTTGTTTAATCACTGCGTTCTATGCGAGTGAATTTTCAGGTTGGATGGAACCCAAATTTGATGGTCATGCAGTGAAGGAGATGACTTGGGAATCCCATCGGTGGGATAGGATGGAAAAACGGACCACTGGATCTCATCAGGTGTCCCGTGAAAGACTGCTAGCACGGCACCGGTGACCTGCACCGGAAAGCGATGGCGGTGGTCGACAATGGCCGGCCGCGGTGGAGGTGGCGTGTCGTCGTGCGCTGAATGAGGAGGTTGTAGCGGTCAGTAGGGCAGTCGGCACCAGCCAACCGTGGGGGTGGTGTGGTGCACCGTCGTGTGCAACAGGAGGAGGCCGTTACATTTCAGTCATGGAGGTTGAGAAATGCAGCTGGCACTAGCTGGCCGCGAAGGCAGTGGAGAGCACCAGCACGCGCCACTAATGGAGTTCGTTGCTTGAAGTTGTAGTGGAGGCCGGACCCGCCCCATGCAGGTCCTGCAGGCGACCATGTGGCACCGCCGCTCCAGATCCCGAACAGCTTAGACGTTCAGAAGAATGGGGTAACGTCTCTCCCCATTCCGGTTAGGGTCGGCCTCCCTCCCTCCTTCGGGCAGGCTATGCCCGATGCAAGCTGGGCAGCACCTCCTTGCAGGTTGGACCACACCCCCCTATGGGCCCATCCGCTCCTCCTTGCATGTTGGAGCGCACCCCCTGTGGGTCGCGTCGCACCACCCTGTGCCCCACCCCACCCCCCGAGTGGGTCGAGCTGGACCCCGGGCTGTGCATGCCATGGCCCTGCCCAACCAGGCCGACCCAGTTAGGTTCGGTCTAGGCTAGGTTGGACCGGTCTCGGACCCAGCCAGGCCCAGTTTCACTTAAATTTCAATAACAAGAAATCCAAATGCCTGTTTGATGAACTATCTGCAGCGCTAAGATACTTTAAGAGAGAAAACCCTTTTGGTATACTCCACTATAATTTTAGAGAAAGTTGGAGTAAGGATGGGTTGGATCGAACCCGAATTGAATAGGGCCCTCGATACTAAAATGCTTATAACTCACAGAACAGATGTCCGATTGACGCACTGTCTATCACGTTGGAACCCTTACAACATGGAGGTACATTGGGTTACTCCCTTTTTGAGCTTATTGGTAGTCGAGTTATGACAAATATCTCGAGGAGTAGATTCAACAGAACTCGAGCACACCAGGGGCGGGGAACCATGTGGATGGATGTCCTTGAAGTAGCGACCCTGTGTGGATCAGCATTATAGAGACCCTATATGGATCAAAATCAAAGCTACCCAACAAGGACTAGTTTTAGAGTATCCCATCAGGGATCAGTATATATCAACCCTATGTGGATCAACATCGAGTGACCCTATGTGGTTCATCATTTCGTTGACAGTGTGTGGATCAACATCAAGCAGCCCTGTGTGGATCAGAATTTTAGTGACCCAGTGTGGATCATCGTTCCAGCGAACCTATATGGATCTATATTCTAGTGACCCTGTTTGGATCAGCAATAGCATGACCCGATGAGGACCAGCCTTACAGTGGCCTGTTGTGGAACAGCGGCTTACGTAAAAGAGTGGATCGATAATACATCAACTTCTTTTTGGATCAGTTGTAGAACTTCTAAATGGAGTATGATAATATATCTAAAGACTAGTCATCGTTATTTCTGATCTATGATTTGTATACCTGGTGTGAGCTGACTATTTCTTCGTACATTATGATTGAGGTCTTGCTTTGTGGTTTTTTATTTTGTGGAAGTCTAGGAGACCATCAGGGTTCTCTGGGTCCCTAATAAGTATTATTATACACACCCCTGCATGGGCTTCACTTGAACCTTGTTGTGTCATGTGAAGATTACGGAAAACTTTGACCGAGGATTGGGAGCCAGGACTGAATGGTACTCGGAGTTTCACCCTTAGACGTGACGTTCCATAGTAAAGACTGACCGTGATCTGTACATACCCTTTAGGTAGGAACCATGGTAGAAAATTTCGAGAAATTTTCTTCTATTTCTATTCTACTTTTTAGTTGGGATTGCATTCCAACCCCCATTACTTACAGTACTCACACCTTTTACTTTCTGTACACATCTTTTTACATTGGTTGTTTTACTACGTGGGTTATGCTCATTATATACGTGGTCTGTGTGTTTTCAGGTTTAACGGAAATTCCTTCCTGTTTACAGGTAAATTCATCTCAGTGCTATTCGGTAACCCTTGGCCTATTGAATGTGGGCATGGGGTAGTCGCGACATGGGCTCTAGGGGACGGGTCATGAAAATGTGGTATTAGAGGAGTCGGTTCTACTGAAGAACTAGGACACTGATATTTTTAATGGAGCAATAATGTTTAGTGTTTTGAGTGTGGTTTTTAGTTCAGGGAATCTTGTGTTGGTGCGGAGACCGACGTATCCATACACCAGGATCCTGAATTCTGATTTATGACTCGTTGGATGAAAACACTGGATTTTTGTGTTTTGGAAATGTTTTTACTTTATTGTCTTTTGAGTCAACTCACCAGGTATAACTTCTTGATCGTGGAACAGCTGTTTATTTTCCGGATGTATCTGCGTAGGAAGCCAGCTAGGATTCCCAAGATAGTTCATGATGATGGCCCACCGGGCAATGAGGCCTCAGTGCGGGGCCCTCATACGGCGATGGTACCATTATTTGGTGTATCAGTAGCACCACTACCCATTGGGAATTAGTTTCCACCATCCCCAACAACAAATGGATCACATTGAATGAGTGTGTTGTAAGAGTTTCAGCGATAGAGGACTCTAAGGTTTCAAGGTGACATAGATCCATAGGCAGCTGAGGACTGGCTGGAGGCTGTGGCCAGAGTTTTTTGGCCTAGTTGGGACACCATCCGACTTGATGGTGATCCTAGATTCCAGTCTTCTATAGGGTGGAGTAGGGAGATGGTGGATCTTGGCGCTCCAGATACACAATGAGGCGACCCTCACCTGTTAATATCTCAAGGGACTCTTCAAGGAATAGTTCGTTCCAGTGACTCTATGATATGTGCGTATACAGAAGTAACTACACTAATAGTAGGGTAACCTGACTGTGGACCAGTACTCGGTGAGGTTCGCTGACCCCTCGCGTTACTCTACAGACATGGTTAGAGACCCTTTCTTCATGGCCCATACCATCAATCAAATAATATTATGTGATATCATAGCTTAGATGGTACCTCTCATCATCCCGATGCATGCTGGAGTGCTAGAGAGAGAACTCTTGGTGGAATGCTTCATTGCTGAGCAAACACTGACAACGAGACCCACCATCGAGTGACACATAGCATAGTCATCTGCAGATGGTAGTAGGTAGATGACACAGAGGTCCAAGAAGACTAGGCCTTCAAGTGGATGACCCTAGGATGTAGGGTCGGAGGTGTGAGGCTCACATGGTAGAGTAGGCTAGTAGAGGAGCAGACTGTGATTTACATGTGTCGGGTAGGGCCACATAGCTCACAACTACCCGACCAGCCATATTGATGACCACAAGATGGTGAAGGGACCGCCGGGGCAGAGGATGATATTCAATCAGGGAGGTTCGCAGCCAGTAGGAGGATGTGTTAGAGGATCTAGCCCTGAAGTAGTCGATAGGCAGTGATTCGAGGTTCTACCGCCACCACCTCTAGGTGGTCCACCCTAACCATAGGGGGCAGATTGATAAGGACGATCTCAAATCCAATAATCTTAGGCTTATTACCATGTAAATCCATAGATTATTTATGGTACGATCTATGTTTACTCCACCTTAGCTTTAGTACTTATAGACACAGGTTCTAGTCACTCTTTCACTGCCACGACCCTCGTTCGAAACTCAGTGATTTCAATGGAGCCGTTAGATTTATCCTTATGGATAGAGACTCCAGTGAGAGGGGATTCAATGAATACACACTAGTTCTGGTAATGTGATATTACTATTAGAGGTGAAAGATTCAACTTGGATCTTCTAGTAGGGACGTTGAGTCTTTATGATGTTATCTTTTTTAAGACTGGTTATCCATAGTCCATACTCAAATTGACTACATTAGGAGAAATATGTAGTGTGTCTGTGAGGATGGGACTAGGATCTCCTACACTGGAAAGAAGGTAACCATTATAGAACAAGATGGTCTTATCGAGAATAGGGTGCATCCGATCACACATCATTTGGATATCCTAACCCTCAGAGGAGTTGATGTAGAGAGCTCGAGCTATCATGTAGTGGTGGAAAAGTATGCTAAAGTCTTCCCTGATAATTGTTTGGGATTACCTCATCACAGAGAGGTGGACTTCTACATCAACTTGTACCTTGGGATATCACTGGTATATACACCATCATATTAGATGGCTCCTGCGAGCTTCGTGAGTTATGGGTACAGATGGAGGAATTGCAGATGAAGGGGTCTAAAAGGCCCAGTGTTTCTCCATGGGTAGTCCTGATTTTGTTCTCCAAGAAGGAAGATGTGAGTTTGAGGATCTGTGTGGATTATCAGCACCTGAACTAGGTGATTGTGAATAAAAAGTATCCACTTATGAGGATTGATGATCGATTCAGTCAGATGAATTGAGCTTCTTGGTTTTCGAAGATAGACCTTAGATCATGATATCATTAGCTTAGGGTACGATATAAGGATGTGCCTAAGATGACCTTCAAATGTCGGTATGGCCACTATGATTTCTTGGTGATTTCTTTCAGCATGACCAATGCCCTAGCAGTGTTCATGTGGATCGTGAATAGGATCTTCCAGTCATACCTTGATCTCCTTATCGTAGTCTTCTTTGATGAAATATTGATATACTCAGTGTCAGTAGAGGATCACGCCATGCATCTACATATATTTCTGAATATACTCCAAGATCACTAGCATTATGGTAAGCACTCGATGTGCTATTTTGGGATATGTGAGTTCCACTTCCTATGACACGTTATCTCAGAAGCTGGAGCCATAGTGGATCTGGAAAAGATTGAGGTTGTGCTTTCTTGGGATCCACCCAGGAGTGTGACTGAGGTGCGTAGTTTCCTGGGGTTAGATGGGTACTACTGGAGATTCATACCTAACTTTTCCAGATTTGTTGTACCATAGTCATCATTTATGAAGAAGGGACAACCTTTCATGTGGACGAAGAGATTCCAACATAGTTTTCAGGAGCTAAGGCAGAGACTGACATGTGCCCCCATCTTGAGGATACTAAAAGAATGTGTTGGGTATGTAGTCTATTATGACACATCAGGGATTGGAGGTGGATGTGTCTTAATACAAGAGCGATAAGTGATCACTTATGGTTCCCAATAGCTGAGAAAACAAGAGAAGAACTATGCTACTCATGACCAGGAGTTAGCAGCAGTGGTCTCTGCCTTGAATATTTGGTGACACTACTTGATGGGATAACATTTTACAGTCTACTTTGATCACTAGAGTCTCAGGTATATCTTCAAACAGAATGACATGAACCTGAGATAGTGGTGGTGGACAATGTTCCTCGAGGACTATGTCATTGATATATTTTATACTCATAGAAAGGGGAAAGTGGTAGTAGATTCACTCAGTAGAAGGTCTGGTTTACAGTTTCTGAGTGAGCTGACAGAGTAGCTAGCTGCGTTGCAGATATCTTTTGTGGATAGATATAGTGCAGCTTACCTCCTGTCAATGACAGTCACTCCACCACTTCATTAGTGAGTCAGGGAGGTTCATCTTGGGAAAATTTACTGCAAGGCTTGACATGCTTAGATATCCTCAGGACAGGCAGCTGATGGATTTTATGAAGTTGTGGAGCACATAATCTTATTCAGAGGATGCACCATGGTACTGGTGGTGCTATGGGAGGGGGTGTTGAGTGAGTTCCACACGTCCTCTATGGTGGTACATCTTGGTGTGGTGAAGATGTAACAGGACCTCTAGCATCGGCACTGGTGGCCAAGGATGAAGAAAGGGGTGGCCAATTTTGTTCACGATGCCTCACTTGTTAGCATGTGAAGGCCGAACATCAGGTTCCAGCAGTCTTAACACAACCACTAGATGTAATAGAGGGGAAGTGGGATGGGATTTCCATGTATTTCATGACAAGGAAACCACATAAATCCAAGGCTCACAATTCCATCTGGGTGATCATTGACTGACTCACCACGTCGTCCACTTCCTACCCATCTGAGAGTAGGGATCAGTAGAGGGCTTGGGACACCTGTATGTACAAGAGATTGTAAAGATTCATGGGGTGTCATCGGTGATCATATCTGATCGTGACACATGTTAATATCCTAGTTTTGGAAGGGATTACAGGAGACATTCAGGACTCAGTTATGTTTGAGCACTTCCTTTCATCCTCAGAAGAATGGTCAGGAAGAGCGAACCATATAGACACCTGAGGAAATTCTCCGTGATTGTGTCCTAGATTTTGGCCGTAGTTGGGGAGATCACTTTCCCTTGATGTAGTTTTTGTATAAAAAAATTTGTCACTACACCATTAGTATGGTTCCATTTGAGGCCTTGTACGGTCGACCTTACAAATCACCTCTATGTTGGACATACTTAGGGGAGTCAACACTTATGGTTCTAGAGTTGGTACGGGCTACTACTAAGAAGGTGCAGATCATCCAGGAGTGGAAGAAGACTGCACAAAGAAGGAAGATGTCTTATACTTAAAGGAGACGGAGAACTTTTGTCGTTCGAGGAGGGAGACCATGTATTCTTATGGGTCTCACCTCGAC
This sequence comes from Viscum album, assembly GCA_963277665.1. Taxonomy (NCBI): domain Eukaryota; kingdom Viridiplantae; phylum Streptophyta; class Magnoliopsida; order Santalales; family Viscaceae; genus Viscum; species Viscum album. The sequence goes on from OY728126.1 coordinate 1,157,402,165, forward strand.
GAGGTTTTTAGAGATTTGACCAGGGTGTAAATCTATCTCAGAGGTTCATCGGACCCTATAATGTTCTTAGTATACTTGGCGAGGAGGTGTATCTCCTAGCTCTTCCCCCACAGATACATCAGGTGCATGAAATTTTTCATGTGTCACTTATGAGGAAGTACGTGCATGATTCATCTCAAATTATTGACTGGTTCTAGTTGGAAATTGATGATTGGGGGCCATTTACAGAGGCTCCAGTGGATATTAAGGATCGATAGGTTCATGTCCTTCGTGGATGATCGATACCTCTGGTGTGTGTTTGCTAGAAGCACGAGAATCTCCAGGAGAGCACATGGGATCGAGAAGCTCAAATTCATGCTAAGTACCCCCACATGTTTCCCTATTCAATTTTTTGGCTTTCGGGGATGAAAAGACCTAAGGTGGGGAGAATGTAATGACCTGGATTTTCCATGTAATTTTTTTATTATATAGAACTTTTAGGAGGCTGTGAAATCAGACAACGTTTGATTTTGATGCCTGGTGTACCCGGAATGTAATTTTAAAATTTTATAAGGTACATTCAGTAAATGAGAAAGAATGAAATCCTATCTTTTGACATGGTGCATGGAATTGAAATATGAGGGCAACGTTGAACTCACAACCCCAGGATTTGCTTAATGGATCCTTAACCTCGACCGTAGTGGGTTGAGGGAGGAAGTTTGTTTTTGTGTTTTTCATCGAGGATTAATAAAATAAATCTAATTTATTTTAAATAACTACCACATCTCTTTTAGGTTTTGGTGGAGGGGACTACAAGGGGTGGTTAGGAATTAAATGCAGGACATTAGATGCTCAGTTACACAAATATGTGTAACCACCCAACATGCAATTAAAGAGGTTCATTAATTGCACCAATTAATTATCTATCTTAATTATGTGTTGTAAGGAAAAATCCTCTCCTCTCTTTTTGTTATTGAATTAATTGGAAAAGGTGTGGTTTTTTTGGGAGAGGAGGATTTTAGAGGATCTTCTTGACGAATAATGGATCCATCAAGCAAGAATCAAAGATCGTCGTTTTTTGCAGCATCATTAGAGGCTTGCTTCGTGATCGACAAACACAAATTTATCTTCCAATGCGGGATGCTATCTAATGAATATCGAGGTAGGGTTTTATATTGGTCAAATTTCAAGATTTTTTTAATCAATTATCTTCTCCCTTGTTAACATGCTTACGCGGAGGGTTTGGGAAAAACGAACAAGGCCCGGTCCCTCAGCCACTTTTTTAATCGTTTTGTTCTACATGGATGAATTTTTGGGTTAAAAGGAAGTCAAATATGACGGTCAAAAAGTGAAGGAGATGGCCTGGGAATACTGTAGGTGCGATCGGATGGAAAAATGGACAACCAGAGCTCACCAAGTGGCATGTAGAAGACTGCCACTGCGGCACCTGTGCAGCGGCACGAGTGACTGACGCCAGCAGGTGAGGGCGGCGGCCGACACTGGACAGCCAAGGTGGAGGTGGCACACCATCGCACACTACATGATGAGGCTACAACACTCGGTTTTGGTGGTTAGTAGGGCAGGTGGCACGAGTCGGCCGCGGAGGTAGTGCTGTGCGCCGTAGCGCGCCACAAGAGGAGGAAGTCGCAGCTTTTCAGTCATGGCAGCTGAGCACAACGGCTAGCACAAGCAGGCTATGGAGGGGGTGCGGCATGCCAGTGCGCGCCACTGATGGTGGTCATGGCGCAAAGCTGTGAAAGAGGAAAAACCCACTCTATACGGGGCCCGTGGGCGACCAGAGGGTGCAACGTGGCATCGCCGCTGAAGATCGCGAACGACTTAGCTATTTGGGAGAAAGGCGGAATGTCTCCCTCCGTTCTAGCAAGGGCGGGCCCCGTGACCTCCTACGAGCTGGACCAGACCCCCCTGCATGCCATGCCATGCCTCCCCGCAGGTTGGACCACTTCCCCCAATGGGTCGAGTCACGACTCTTTGCAGGCTAGAGATTAACCCCCCGCGGGTTGGGTCATTCCCCCCTGTGGGCCGGTCCGTGCCCCCTTGTGGGTCGGGTCACGCCACCCTACGGGCCGGCCCCCCTAGCGGACTGGGCCAGACCACGGCCCAACAGGCGGATCCCACCATATCTCAGCCAAACCAGGCCAGCCTAGGCTAGTTCTTGCTGGGTCGGGTCGACCCGAGCTGGGTCGTGTAGATCCGACCGGGACAGGCTAGACTCGGACCCCACCAGGCCTAGTTTTGCTTAAATTGCTATAACCTAAAATCCAGATGTCCGTTTGACGGACTACCTTCGGTGTTGGGATCCTTTAATCTAGACATCCCTTTTGGTATACTTGACTCAATTTTTGGAGAAATTTGGAGTACGTCCAGGTTGGATCAAACTCAAATCCAACCGGGCCCTCGGTATTAAAATGCCTATAACTCATAGATCAGGCATCCGATGGATGTTCCGTCTGTCATGTTAGAACACTTACGACATGTTTGTCCATTGGGATACACCTTTGTGGATCTTAGTGGTGGTCAAGGCATACTTGATATCTCGAGAAGCAGATTCTACGAAACTCGAGTGCACCGGGTGCGGGAAACCCTATGGCTAGCTGCCTTTGAAGTAGCAACACTATGTGGATTTGCATTATAGTGACCTTTTAAGAATCACCATCGTAGCTACCCATAGAGGAATAGTTTTAGGGTGGCCTATCGAGGATCAACATCAAGAGACCCTATGTGGATCAACATCGAGCGACCCTGTGTGGATCAACATTCCAGTGACCCTATATGGATCATCATTCCAGCAACACTATGTGGATCACTATTCCAGTGACCCTATGTGGATGAACAGTAGCGTAAGCTGATGAGGACCGGCCATACAATGGACCATCGTGGAACCGTGACTTACGTCCAGGAGTGGATCGATAACAGAACATCTTCTTTGTGGATTAGTTGTGGAATTTCTAAATGGAATAAGATGATATAGCTTAAGACTAATCATCTATATTCCTGATCTATGTGTTGTATACCTAGTGTGAGCTGATTATTTCTTCATTCTTTGTGATTTCAGTCTTGTTTTGCAGTTTTTTTCTTTGTGAAACTCTGGGAGACCTTTGAGGGTCTTGGGGTCCCTACTGAGTATTGTTATACTCACTAATGCATGAGCTTCTCCATCATCTTATTGTGTCATGTTCAGACGATGGATAGTTGTGACAGATTTTTGGGATCTAGGACTGAACGGTTCCCAGAGGTGGGCCCTTAGAAATGATGTGCTGCAATGGTGATCAACCAAGAGTTGTACCTAACATTCAGGTATGAACATTGGCAGATGATTTTGGGAGCTATTTTTTATATCTATTGTACTTTTCAATTGGACTTGTATTCTGGCCCCCTTTACTTATAGTACTCAAACCTTTTACTTTCAGTGCACATAATTTTACTAATGCAGTTTTACTATGTGGGTTGGGCTCATTCTATACTTGTTCAGTGTGTCTACAAAGTTAAAGGAAATTTCTTCCCATTTACAGGGATATTCATTCCAGTTCTAGTAACCAACCCCTGGCATGTGGAAGGTGGGCTTGGGGTAGTCACATCAAGGGCCCTGGGGGATGGGTCGTGACACTTCATGGTTCGCATAACACTGGTATATGAAAATATTCATATGTTGATTTACCTTTTTTGTTCTGAAAAACAACTTTTAATTCATATTTCTTTGTTGAAAAAAAACAATTGATACATCGTTTACCCTTCAACCATGTTCTACCAAAATTCACTTTATTATAAAACTAATCAATTACATTCCTCATAAACCCCATATATCGTGATAATTATCCTTTGATCGATCACCTTTAGTATCTTTAGATTTACTAAGTATTGTATTATAACAACCTTTTATTCCAACAACATCTTTCATTCCAGTAAAATATAAATATGATTAGCATCATCTCTTTTCTTCCAACCAGATTCTCAATACGATTTTCATTAATTCACTCCCTCTTTATTTTATCAAGATAGCATCACAAGTTTTACAATTTATTTATAATTTATTTGAAATAAAAAATATCAAGGAATCGTAATATTTTACTTGGAAAATTATTCAACCCTGAAATCTGATGTAATCTAATGAATCCATTACAATTTTCCACGAATCACCTTAATTCTAAAAGACTTAAAAATATGTTTCCTGAATTATCAATACTTCATTACTTCATCCTGTTCTTTAACTTTGGAATTACTTCATCGAATTGAAAAGAATGATATCTTCTTATCTCATTGAAAACCATTGATAACTAATTACAATCAGTTGACAATAAATACAATCCATACACAAATTGGTCCCTTTAGAAAAAGTCAATAAACCCCATGACCCAACTTGCTAAATAAAATCATGAGAAAAACTTCACCATCACTGTATCACTGTCAAGTCAACACCATAAACTCAAAACACCTTCTTCCCAATTGAGAATGGTATAAAACTAACCTATACACCATAAATTGATAAACTATATAAACCACGAATACTATAAACCCAACATTGTGAGTATGTAGTGTGTGAGCCAAACTCCAATAGTATGACACCGTGAGTCTAATACATTCCTTTTATAAAGGAAAAATTTCTACTAGTTTGAAATTAATAGAAAACGAATTTTTCTTTTTATTTACTCAAAAAAAATAAACGGATTATGCCTCATATTCTCTTTTAAAACACACCCTTTACAAAGAATGTGTCAAAGAGGCCTCACAAAGGTAATGTCATTTCTAAAACCAAACTTTTACCTTTAAAAATAGTTTATTTTAAGAAACCAAGTAAAAAATTCATTTCCATTTAAAGCAACACTTTTTAAAAATAGACCATTCATATATGTTAAAAACACATTCAAAATAAATGTTCCGAAAAGGATTGCATTAAAAACAACCCCAAATTTTCCCTTTAAAACATTAACATACACACTATTGAAATATTAGTGTATAATAATGGGAAACATAAAAAAATTAAAATCCATGGAATATCATAAATAATGAAAATAAAAAAAGGAGAAAAACTAGTCAGTATTAAGACTAAATCATAAGAAATATATATACAATAAATCAGGATTCATACACAAAATACTTTGTACATTACAATAATAATAAAAGAGGCATAAAATAGGATACATATCTCTATGCAACCCAATAAGGAAAAAATGGGGTAATTACTCAAAGTGAATAGGTTGAATCAACTACTGGAATGTTAATGGCTACACAACTCTTCACAGGAATAGCTCTCAACTGACATCATTGCTGATATATCCAAATTCCAGATAATAACATTCAACTACTTTTTTGTGTTTAATTCTCAACTAGAAATGAAAATTCCACTTTAATCCCCACTTATTATATTATTTTTCATCATGGAATAGCTAACAGTGGCGGGCCGCTATCAAGCCAAAGTCAATCACATGAAAATATTATTTCAATGTGGTAATATAAGACAACAATCATGTAATTCCCACCTATAACATACACCCTTAAATAACAATAACCCATCCCAAACCACATAACACAAATCACAATTCATTAAACTATTTATACATGCCTACAATCATAACAATATGTTATAATGGGAACTAGATATAGTGTAAAAATCAACCAATAAATCACCATTATCACAAAAATCCAAAAAATCTATTTCTTTAAAACCAATAATAACATCTTTATAAATAAAATTCAAACCCACCTTTGAAAAACATAGTATAAATCCAACGTAATTTTCCAGAACACCAAAGACCATATATAAGTAATTCAAGGAAATCATTAAACCATCCCATAGATCGACACACTCCCTTAAAAATAAAAAAACCCATTTTTAATCAATGGAACACATTTTTTAAAAAAGTAAAACCCTCTTAATGTGAGGTAAAACTCCAATTTAGAAAACAAACATGGCCAAAAACGTCCTGAATTTTTTTTTAAATCCATCGATGGCATTTTATCAAACATTCAGAATGCAAAAAATTACCATTTGAAGAAAAAGTCTCATTGAAGTATGTAATTCACCCTATTTTGTAAAAGGATAAACCACAAAAAAACATGGAGAAAAATTTAATGAAAAAAACTATATATCATATATTTCATCACCTTAGTTCAGATAACATTTCAATCATCAAGAATTAAGTGAAATCATAAATAAAAATGAATGTAATGGAAACACATCCCTTTTGATAATGGGAAGAAACCACTATGAAACAACCCTAAATACACATTTGAGGGTCTTCAAAGAGCAATATATTTTCTTGTGAGGCACTTAGGTTGGCTGTTTTAAATGGTGGAAGAGAATGGCAGAGGCATGGATAAAAATGAACATGGAATGGAAGAAATACCGAAAATCAATCAAGTCACACGGTATACCAAATGATGTGGGTGTCTTTCAATCTTGAACATCCAAAATTATATACAGTACAAGGTTTCCCAAATAATGATCCTATATATCTTCCCTATAATTTTTCCAAAAAGGAAAAAAATCCAACCTGATACACCCTGTACTCGAGGGTAAAATTAACATAGAAATATAAATAATAAAATTACATTTTAGGGTGTCATTATTATCTTCATCATGCCACTTTATTCCCCCATAAATTAATCAAAAACTTAGGTCGAAGAAATATGTTAATACTAACTCACCGATGGAAGAGTCTCAACCAAAAGGGCCCACTTCTCAAAATTAAAACCCAGAATATAGGACATGACCATCCAATTCCTAAGGGAAGCCTCTATAAATAATTTAGGTTCTACTAACCACTAAAGAACTATGAATCCAAAAAGTAGATTCCTCCCAAAATGAGATGTTGTATGGACACTCATCTACTCTACTTTAAATCCATGAACTCCACCATATATATATGTTTAAACTCACAAGTATTTTCAGGGTCCTAAGACAGACTGAATAATAAAAAAATTTACACCTCCTGAACAAACAAGTTCATAGGAGCTATAAGAAATGGCATGTCCAAAAAATACCCTAGAAGTGAACTCCAATGAGAATTTAGAAACAAATTAAGACCTACTAAAGATATCAATTTCAATTATAATTAATCTAAAATGGTAAAATTATTAATAGAAACACCAAAGATAATGATCATCACTAAATAGGCATAATTCCACCTACCATTAACAGCCATCTCATTACACCACACGATTGAACATCGTTGAGAAACACCTAAAAAGGGTCCCCAGACCAAATCACCAAGACAACACATTCCATAAAAATAGGAGTAATAACACTATCATGAACACTCTTCAACATGGAATGGAATAGTTCTAATATTAGGTAATTAAACTACATGAATTATAACTCAGGTCCAAACTCATGGAACACCCGCTCACAGTGATCCCAAGAGAAAATATCAACTTAGTATTCCTCATGGTCTAACTGGAATCCAAAAACTTATCCCCATTACCATAGCCCAAACCCAATTAATTTATATTTTATCCATTAAAAACCTTGTCCCATGTTCTACAATATGCATGATGATAATAATAATCATAAAGTAATGAGGCATGAAAATATCAAAAGCTAAAAAAACAATACCAAAATATATTTCATCCATTAAAATAAAATATATGTAATAAACAAAAGAGAAGGAACAAAGACCAAAAATAAAATATTGCAATGGATAAAACTATCAAAACCAGAAAATAGCTACCAATTATCCATTGGAAGAAGCACCAAAAACTACTACTCAGATAATTGTTTTTCAATACTTCTTCTTATGATGTTATTTCAGATTACAAAACATCAGGAGGTGATAAAGAAGTACATATAGATGATAGTTACTTTGAGTTTTTAGAAAAGATGCTTAAATTTTCAGGAAATTTTCACACTAGAATCACACTAATTTATTTCTCATATAAAAGTAGGATCACCTTTTCTGACATCTTATGGGTCGAAATAATCATGTTTCATAGGTTACCCTTCCAAAAAAGATTCGAATGTGACATATTTTTATAGAACCTCCACATTCGTAATCAGGGAAGTCTGAAACACCACCAAACTGTGATCTAGATGAAGGAATGTTATAAAGAACTAATCCTTATTTGAATCATCAACAATAAACTCTAGATAAAAATTGATCAGTACATCGAAATTTTCAACACAATCCTTTATTGTTTAATCACCCTAATGAACACCCTATAATTTCATCACCTTTGAAATTAAAACATACTTGGGATAAAACCACTTGATGATGGATGCCTTAAAGTATCACAAAGAAAAAACATCGAGTCTCTCGAGATGGATATTGTGATTCCACTAATCAAAACACAATCACTCAAACAAAGGAGTGGTGAACCTTGCCCTAGAGTTTTCTAGAGTACCTGGTGACTCAAAAATATCTTTAAAATTTACTGTCCACTTTTTCACATCCTAAGATCCTTGATCGCCACTAAACATAAGAGGATTAAATTTCATAAACTCTCATACATTATCCCTAAGATGAGAAGAACATGGACCCTCCACACCATAGAGAGTCTACATAGAGTTAGAAATTGGGAAGGTCGCATCTAGATCACTAGAAAGACTACTTGAGATATTCCCTTCTTAACTTTTTGATTCCTTTTAGGGGTCACATTTCAAAACAAAACCTAATTGAAACATTTAATCAAACCATCCCATTTTCCAAAACAAGGGATAAAAATAAAATAACAAAAAAAATAATTATAAAACATATTTTTTAATACCATTTCCAAATCACTTAAAATGGACTTATTTCTATTTCAAAACACCACATGGGTTCATCAAATTATCCTTCAAGGTTCCATTTAAAAATCCTTAAAAATTCAATCCTGATAATATAAGAAAAAAACTTATTGGAAATAATTTTTTCTCCTTCATACCACACAAACAAATATCATTCAACTTTTTATAAAAAAATTAATTATTTGGAAATTAACACAATAATAAATCTTTTCATGAATTCCACCATGATTAAAACCCATGAAATTATTTCCTTGAAAACCATTACAACCCAAAATCATTTCATCCACTTGAATCATCTATTTTATAGTTTAAAGGTTTTCTCTATAGAAACTCAATCACCCAAAGCATTTTTTCAAAGAAAAATCCATTACTAAAGAATACAACATTGCTTTAAAATCTAATAAAACAACTTTGAAACCCCAAAAGGATTCACTTGACCAATAAAAAAGGAATCATCAATCCCGATAAGGGTTTAAATCACCAAATGAGAGAAAAAAATATAAACATTCTACACTATGAATGGTTTGGATGCATGGATCATCATATCATGAACCCACTATGTGATTTCCACTAGAAGGTGTCCATAATTGTTTCACATGGAATTCATTTGGTTTGATAGCCCATGAAACCTAATCATACACACCTAGATTCCCTCTTGTTTCACTTTAAAAGAAGGAATTTAGAGATATGTCTCTGGAGGACTTCCTACAATTCAAAGTAACATTAATCCACATAAAAATATATCAATAAAAAAACATAAATCCCAAATATAAAACAAATCTCTCTACCACCAATGGAAAATCAAGGTTCATCGCATGGAAGAGCTGAAAAAGCACTCCCCACACTGACCACATAATCTCTGATTGTCCTAACTCATCTTAACTATAGACCTTGGAATAATATGATGGATATACTACCATTTTGTAACAAACTAGTCCAGTTCTACATGATACCACACCTAAACCACTCCACTATAGGGCTTGAGGTACATTCCCGATTTCCCCGGGATGGAAAATTGTGTTGGCATATCACAAGTGAACACATGGGAATAAATTCACACTCAGGAAAACCAATATCAAGAATAGTTCTAGTTGTAAACGCAATATGAGGTCACCATGTATTCAAAAACTATTTCAAGGTAAAATAATCAGATGTTAAAATAGGTTTCAACAAAAGATGTCATAACAATAAATATAAAAAAAAGTTTTTTCCAAACATTTTTTCCATATAAAAGATACTAATTTATAGAAATATTTGACATTCCACTACAAATATTCCAAAACTAAAACAGAATTAGGAGGATATAAAGGAAAATACACCACAAGACTTGACTGGATGAATGAACTCAGGAGAAAACTCCACCATCACTATGTGACTCTCAAGTCACCGTGATAGACATAACTATACCCACTTCCAAATAGAGGGTGATAGAAAACCAAAACATAATCAATAAACTGAGAACGTACAAAATATATAAATACTATATAACCACCAATGTGAATATATATAGTGTGATACAAAGGCTAGTAGAATACCACCATGAGTATATTACATTATTTTATAAATAAAAAAAGTCTACTAGTTCGAATGTATTATAAAAATAATAATTTCCTTTACAGGTGACAAAAATAAACAATTAATACCTCATATTTATTGGATTTTTTACCCTAGAACAAACATTTATATACTTTATGATTACCTGTATTCATTATTTTGAATATTAATAATCTTCTTGTCATATCATTATTATTCTTCTGTGTGACATAGTATGTGATAATGTCTTAACAATATCTATCACACTGAAATGTCATAGCAGTTCACCGCTAGGATGAGAACCCCTAAGTACGATGATAGTATTATTAAATATTTGTTCTATAACTAGATTATAGTATTTTATGGGGTACAAATTATATAATCTATCAGGGTTGGACACTCATTGGGCTTTGAATCACATTCTCATGGTGTACACCCTTGGTAATTTATAGTTCGATTGATTGTGAGAACATGACCTGCAAGTTGGAAATCCACATTTATATATTTCAATGGATGTTCCTATCTATTAAAATGTATATTAGTTCGTATACATTAATATTATTATTAATGGATATTATTATTCGCAAACTGTGATGTATTGATGAAAATTTTTATAACACATGTTCATTGTGAAGTATTATGCGTAGGGTGTGTCATGAGTGACTTTATATTAATGAATAATGAGAGAAATGATTTTCCCTTATATTCTTTGATAATATCTGATATCTCATGTACATTTATAGAAATGAAACATCCTATATAAATCTATGTCCATAGTATTCTCTAGGCAGGTTTATTTCAAGAATTTCAATGAAAAATACATCAAGTACATAAGTTAATGACACCAGTTGAAACCTTCTTGGTTTGATATGACATGATAAAGGTGTTATATTACAAAGTATGATTCCATATGGGGTATTTTAATTGTGAAATTGACTTCTTTATTTATAGATACCTTGTATGTTGTTAGACACTAACTTTATAATTTGGACGGATCCGCCTAATTCCACTGAGAAAGAGGCCTTGAAGGTCATGCACTAAGTGTATCCAAAACCTCAATTAAATATTAAATATTATTTAGTTTTTAACTTTTTGAATAAATATTATATTGTTGCGTGGTTTAATAATTATTCATGATTATATTGATCATATACATTCATTCACTAGTTTTTCGAGAGATGGTTTTCTAAGCATAATATTTAATAAATATTTACTTTTATTAGTTAATATTGGTGAATAAGGTAGTGGTATTTATTTACTAAATAAATACCCATTATTCCAGGATCAATTAATATTTTAGGGTAATGGAAGATCAAGTTTTAATGTCTAGTGAGAAATAATATATATTAAATATTATTTGAATAAATTTTAAATATTTTGTTTAGCAAATAATATTTATTTAATTTTCTAGTTTTTTACATGTCAATAAATACTAATAATTTTTTTATTATTATAGACTTGGGTTTCCATGGGGATATAGGAAAAATAAGGGTTCTTATGCAATTATTATTTTAACCCTAAAATTATTTAAACCTAATTTTATTATTTTCAATTGAACACCTCGCCATTGTTTTGTCTTATGAACAATGAAAAGGAGAATTATCTAAAGCCCTAAATAACCCCTAAACAGTAACGATATCATGAATGGAGAGTAATCCTTCTTTACCACCCTCTTGAATCTAGATAGATCAAGAAAAATCCTTCTTGGAGTGATTTGTTTGGAAATCAAGAACAAATGATATAATAATTATAAAATTATGTGCAAGAACTCATAGATTCATATGGAATTGCTCTGCGGTTCATGGTACACATTAGGATCACCACTTGAATGAGTCTACACTTGATTACTTTGGCGTAATGATGGTATGATATGGAGATGCTTTCTGATTCATCAAATAAGAAATAATTCATCATAAGGTATTTTATTAACTGATTAAATTATTTATTAATAATTATTTTATGATCTTTTATTTGGTTCAATAATTCTCATGTCAATTAATTTTTAATTCAATTGTGTTGGTCACATCATTCTCCATTAATGTATTTTTCAAAAAAGTCATCGATTACAAAAAAACACAAGTTAGGAATCTCTTATCAATGCTTCTTCTACACTTGAAACCTTCAAGGGGTATAAGAGTTGTCACATAATTATTTTTATTTATTTAAATATCATTTATTTATATATACTTTAATCATTGGTTTTCAATTCGGGTTTAATTATTCTTTAATCCTAATTGTGATTTCTTCCCTTCTTCATCTTTGTTCACATTAATATAATCAAAAATGGAATAATTTTTAATGAGGAACATTAAAATACATAATCTAAAAGTTATAAGGATTCTGTTTAGATAGAACAAGATTACATATCATGTATCCCATAGGTACACATTTTTTACCCATGTTTAATTCACCAATAAAACTTACACATTAAATTAAGATCAGGTGAATATATTACATGAAATGTGTATTTAATAAATTGTGTGTGGATTGGGTCATCCCATCACATGGTTAGCGTGAATACATGGCATGTAACTTGCATAAATGACATGTAATACATTAGTCAAAGATAATCCATGAATTTGTACATAGCATATGTGACTGGAAATTGTGTAACTTGGAGACAACCCAATATGTAACCCAGGAACATTCTGTTTATTCCATTAATGTTCACGGTACCAAGACACACTTAATCTCTAAGTGTGTGTTGTGGATAGATGATGAAGAAATATGAATGACATGTAGCTAAATAGTATGTGTTCTATATATTATCTAATTAAATAGAATTGAAAATAAATTTATTATTCCTCATAAACCTTTTCAAATTGTGTTTCATGTTTCATTTATTTAACTCATACATTCCATATGATGGAGTTTACATATATTAAATATCTAATTAATTTTTCATGATATTTGGAACTACATATAATGTATAAATCATAATATTATAATTACATTATGCACATTAAAACATAACATGATATGTAAATAACAAGTGTTATATGTTTCGTTAATTTAGTAGTACATGTCATGAAATTACATGACAATATTTGTATACTATATTCTTTTAGAGTAAATAGTATATTAATATCATACATGCCATGTAGTTCGGACAGGTACTCTTCGTGTTTCCTCCATGTTAAATTTTTATACATAGTCAATCATAAATTAATTTATTTAAATTTTTTAAAATTGTGATAGATGATAATCTCAAGAAATTTTGGATGAGAATTAAGATAAAATATATGATTAGTTAAAGAAGATTATTATTTGATTGAAGCATGATTTAGCTTAAATAATAATGATTGGGAATGAGTGCTAGTTTATTAAATGTGTAATTATTTTCATGAATACAAATGATCATGAGCATATAGCCTAACTTTGTATGTGATTAGTTTCCTTTTAATTTATTATTAAATTAAATTGACATCGCTTGCGTCATACCTCCTCTCATTATGTAAGGGCATGTGTACCCTTAATTTCTTTTTATGTAAACCCTGAAACCAAACATTTGGTTCTTCTCACCTATGTGTGAGTAAAATCTTATGTAATGGATAGATCACTAAGAAGAGTGGAGGTGGTTCATGTTTAGAATCAGGGTGAAACCAATCCATGAAATATGTGGGAGGATAGGTGGAAAGCTATTAGAAAAACTAATTCACGGTTCAAGGTGTTTTCCCAAGGTTGACAATTAATTTGTCACTTTCTTGATAAACTGAACATTAGGAAAATCAGATGATCATACCACAATTATTATTTTATTTATATCAAGTTTCATGGTAAATTTCATTATGGATGTTTTTTCATGATCACAGGAATTAATGAATTAACAAGATTGCAGGGATGAACTAATATAAAATGGATTATGTGTAAACCTTATCTAATACATGGTAAATCACTTAAATAGATCCACTAAAAATTTATAAGAACAAAGAATAGATAAAATCGTAAATTTACACATAAAGATAAAATCCCTCTATTTTATATATTAAGCCGGTATAATATTCCACAACATAAGTTAAAATTGAACCATAGTTTAATGTTCTTGAATGGAAAAATTTGCAGTTCTTTCAATTATTAGGGAAATCTAAAATTAGTTTTTGGTCAACTTACCTTAGTTCACATCAAGGGTTGACTTCCAAACTATGACCTGGTCTATGTAATAGGAATGGATTGATGAAGTCAAAGATTATTGTGAAATCCACTCAACAGATCACAGAATTTCATGTTAATGCAGTTTTAAAAAATGTTCCTACTTAAAACCCTTGAAATAACATGTTGAGCCAAAGTCTTTGATATGATAAGAGTGATATGGGTCCTTTATACTATAATGTCTAAGTGGAAAGATATTTCAAAACCAATGGTGAGGTATATTTAGTTTCAATAAAATAGTTGGAGATTAATAAATATAATATTTATGATCTAATTTCATTAATAATATAATGTATTAAAATTCTACTCTTATTAATTGTAGAAACGACAATACACATGGATTCAACCATATCACTATGATCCTTCCATGATAAGGATAACATTCTCCATGGATATTATTTAAAATAATAGATAATGAACTTGAACGTTATTATGTACCATGAATAGAAATTATATTTTATGGAAAACCCCATTCTTAAAGTTATTGAACAGGAGGGTAGTGAGGAATAATTATCTCTAAATGATGAAAATATGTATAATGTAATGGATTTCCAATGTTTCATTATATATTACATGTAAAATGATATTCTAAAGAAACATGAGGATATGGATATATATATATATATATCATGAGGTATCAACATTATGATCTCTATCAATAGAATACAATATAGAAGAGATATGAGATATCCAATGCAATTTTCATATTCAATCTTAGAGATTTAGAGACTATTGTGCCTCATTTAATCAAGATAATTGGATACGTAGAGTTATTATACATAATGGGTGAGATTATCTAATTATTTCTTCACAACCTAAATCCTTAAAAAAAATTATTGTGAATTAAGACATGAGAAATAATGAGAATACTCTTTAAGAACTTCTTACTCTTATTCACCAAGTTGATAAAAATTTGAGTGATGAAAAACCCATAATCCTTATGGTTAATAAGAAAAATAAGAACAAGTAAAAGGGTCCCAAGACACACTCCCAGACTAATGTTCATGAACACTTCCCTTTTAAGAATAATAAATTCCAAAGACAGGTGAAGGAAAAAGATGCATTATATTATGTATGTGGAAAGCTTGGCCACTAGAAAAATAATTGTACCCCGGAGTATGGGGATGATAACACAGTGTTTTTTATCAAGTGTAATATTTCAATATATACATACTGAATATTAGATACATATTTTGGTGAAAACATCTATATAAATATAGACAAACCTAGTATATTTCATATTTTTTTCATAGTAGAGGTAGATCTTCAAGAATCCAATGGTTCACAAATGGTTACATTAGCTATAATAGAATACCACCTTTTGTTTCCAAATATAATGATTTGGTTTTTTAAAAATACTATTTTGTGTCAACTTTTACTAAGAACATCATATATGTTTCCTTCCTTGACTTAGATAGATTTATTTTTTTAATTTTTAAATAAATAATTCTCCTTTTACAATGGAAAAACTTATTATGGTTTGGTACAACTTAATAATTATTTTTTGGATTAAATTATGAAAACCATGTATTAGAAAAAGGTAAAACATAATGTTTTTATAAATCATGTAACACTCAGTTGTGACATCGTTGCCTTGGTCATGAAAATTAAAAGCTCCAGAAAAATCACTACATGGATGGTTATTTAGACTCTTTTGATCTAAGACCACTTGAAAGATTCCATGATTGTTTCCAAGGAAAAATGAACTAACCACCATTTGGTGGACAGTGTGAAAGGGACACATAGATTCTAGGATTGGTAAAAATTGATTTATGTGTACCTTTTTGAGTAAAATATAGAGATAGATATTCTCACTTCATAAATATTACAAATGTATTGAGTAGATATTGATATGTTTAGTTGAAGAGGTATAATTCTGGGGCCGTTGATAAATTCAAAGAGTTCAAGAATGATTTACAGAATCAACTTGATAATGAGATAAAGAGTGTTTGATCTAACTAAGGTGGTTAATATCTTAACAAAAAGTTTATCAACATTCTATAGGATTTTGGGATTTAATATCGACTCGTTCTACCATATTCACCACAATGGAATGGTGTTGGGGATAGAATGAACCATAACTTTCTTGACATGGAAAGGTCAATAATGAGTCATACAGATATTTTATTATTTTTTTGGGGGTATGAATTAAAAATCATTGCATACAAACAAAATTGAGTACCAACTAAAGGGGAAAACATAATTCCCTTTTAGTTATAATGTGAAAAGAAACTTGTTTTTCACGTTCATTTTTATAGGGATGTGAGGCTTCTATTAAGATAATATTTAACAACAAAATAGCACCCCAAATCATGATATATATATTTATAGGATATAACACGGAATCCAAGGCAAATTATCTATATAGTCCCTCAGATAAGAACTTTAATATCACAATATAATCTATCTTTATTGAGTGGGAAAACATCCTCAAGAATGATAACAGTAGAAAGATTTAATTAGATGAAGTGGATGCTCAAGAACACAATATTTGGTATATAAATATATTCCACAGGTCCCCTTGAACGAATTTTTCCTGTAACATAAGTATTTCATAGGAGTACAAGAGAGGTAAGAGAACCAAAATGATATTGTTTTTTAGTAACAAAATATTGTGACTCATTATTTTTTTGAAATAATTGACATTTATCCAATTTTAAGGAAGTAGATATCTTATAAGAATCAAGATGGAAATAATCCATGAATTCTGAGATGGATATCATGTATTAGAACCAATTTTACATTCTGGTCAATCTTTTAGAGAATGTAAATCGTTTTGGTTATAAATCGGTGTTCAAGAGAAAATTTGACTTGGAAGTTAATTTAAATACCTATAAAGCATAGTTATTGTCTAAACAAATGGGTTTTTTTACACTATGTAATTCTAAAATGGGTTACAGGTTACATAGATTAATTTATGGATTGAATCACGTGACCAAATCATAGAACATTAAGTTTAATGAAGTTATAAAATAATTTAGTTTCATTAATAATTAATGTGAACCATATGTTTAAAAGTGTTTTAGTGAGAGCGTTTTTATTATCCTAGTAGTATATGCTGATGAAATACTACTTATTGTAAATGACATTCTAGTTATATAATCAGTTAAGGACTGGTTAAATTAGTTCTTATCTATGAATGACTTAGAGGAATAAGCATATATTCTATGGATCAATATAATTCATGGTAGATATAAGAGGATTTTTGGACTATTTCATGGTACATATATTGACCAAATACTAAATAAATTTATTGTAACATCCCAGGTAAATAAAGAATAAATAATTTTCATATTTATTAATATTTACGAATTAAATATTAATTTTATTTTAAAGGGGTTTCTATGTTCGATAGTGTACCCGATACGCAACGATGAGTTTCTTTGAAACTTACGTAGCACACTAGTAATAAAATTATATTATTTTAAATGTTAGTTAACAAGTAGCCGTTGTACTGGCGGGAATGGATAGAAATAACTAAAATATTATTAGATATGTTTTTAAATGTTTATACATTTACCCAATAAAAGATAAAGGATTAAAATACGGAAAGAGTTCAATTTTAGGGCATATATACTCTAATTTTCACTAAAGGTTCACTTATCACCTTTTAATGGTGAACCGTCATTAAATGTAGTTTTGATCACTCTTATAAAATCTTTTGGACCAAATATAACTCTCCTTTAGAATCGGGACATCAAAATTTACTTTGTGTAAATTTTTGGTACCTTTCTGATAAAGTTCATTTTTTTTAATGAATAGTGTAAAATGTTGTATTTTAATTCAAAACCTCTTTTTAATCTAATTTATTTATATGATTAGATTATCTTTTGAATTGGTTTTAAAGTGAAATTAGAAAATATTTTTACCATTAAATCCAATAGTGGTCATTGGAATTAATTTCACTTTGAAATCGGACTTAAACTAGTGTCAATCTTTTGATACTTATTGTTTCATAAAAACACGTTATTTTCTCTGACAGTGGGAATTAATTATTAAATTAATTAATGTGGCTTATATGTTTTGAATTTTTTAAAATAGACTTCATTTTTGAATTCGTAATATCAAATATATCTTAGGGTGAATTTTTGGCAATTTTCTGAAAAACTTCAATTTTTGATGAATAGTGAAACCACTAAGTGGTACTTATAAAGACTGATTTTCCGTTTAAATGAAATTTTGCCATCATTGTGTTTTGAATTTCAAAAATACGACATACATGGTTGTCATTAAGAAGTAAAATGTGGTTCAATGAGATTAAAATAATTTTTTGGTGAATAGTAACTTATTAAGTTTTTAATCGCGATTAGTGGTAATTAGTGTAGTTTAAGGTGTAAATAATGATGTAATATTATGAAATGACTTAGAAACATGTCCCAACCTTATTGGTTGTGTCATGGCCGACCAAGACAAGCCATGGGTCAACTTGGGGACCCCATGGAGACAATTTGGTTGGGAAATGACATAAATAACTTTTTATTTAATGTTAAAGTGAAAATGACACTAACATAAATTGTTTTACTAAAACAACTTTTAAGTGGGGTTATACAAGTCTAAATTTTGATGATAAATATTCATTTGAAAGCTAAAAAGATTTCCTAAATCATAGTATTTTTTTTATAATTTTTATACATTAAATAAATTAATTTATATATGACATAATAATGATTCATCGATGACATCATTATTTGACGATTTAAATAAAATGGAAAGATAATGAATAATCTAAAACCTACATATGTCCAAAACCAATTGGATGAGTGTATTTCGAACCCTTATCAACATATCCACGAATTATATCAATGTGGGACCTTTTAAAACCGAAACACATTTTCAAATAAAGTAATATTTCTTTACTTTCCAAAAGTGCCCCTCCTCTCCTCTTATAAAAGGCCCCCACCTATACCCCATTTCACACACTTCTCAAGCCTTTGGCTCGGCCAAACCCTGCCCAATTACTCTCTCCACATCCCTCTCCTCATCCTAGAGGATTCCCTTTGGGAAGAATCCTTTCAAAGGAAGCCTTTAGGCTCAAATCAAAAAGGAGTTACACTTTTAAAGGTAATTCATTCTCTCTTGTTCATTTGTTTTATTTTGCTTCTCCAACCCTCTAAACTCTTTTTATTTACTTCTTTTGTAACAACACCAGTATCTTCAATATACTAGGATGTTTTTATAATATTTATTTGAGCTACACTCTCACAAAACTACATCAAATGGTTAAAGAACATACGGTTTCCGTGGATGGCGAAATTCTGCCTCCCGAAATGATGATTGTTCAATACTCATTTAACACCTTAAAGGGTGGCCATTATGATGTCACTATTTTTATATATGATATATAATATGTTTATGTTTTCTTTAAGCTTCTGTATTTCTCATTTTTGGCATACCTTTATGGTTTTCATTATGGGTAAACACGATATCTTCATTTAAGGAAGTGCGGACTACCGCCCCCTCAAAGCGATGTGATTCGTTAATGCCATATGTGGGACATGTAAAGGATGGATTTAAAGTTATTATATATGATTTTAGACTGTAATTATAATATACCTCTATATCATTATTATTTCTTTCCATTAAAGTATGAGATAGAAATGAAAGTAGCGTTCATGCGTACGTACGGCTTACCGTCTCCATGAACGGTGCATTTCATTTCTTATCCCCAAAGGTAATGTAATATTAAAAGTACATGTATATAATGAATATATATAATGAATGATATATCTAAATGATGAATATAATTCTGGAATTAAAATATACATACCTCTCATTTAGTTTTAATTCCATTAATATGACAAAGAAATGAAAGTAGCGTTCATGCGTACGTACGGCTTACCGTCTCCATGAACGGTGCATTTCATTTCTTACCTCTAAATGATTATGTAATATTATAAATACATTTATATTCTGGATATATATGATATATATGGTATCCAAATCGGGGATTTCATTCTGGATATAAAGAACTTTTGACCACATGAACAACATGTAATTGTAAGAAGTCAACTTTCGACTTAAGAACCAAATATTGACAAAACAAAAATTATTAACTTAAATGGTTACATAATGTTTATAACATGGAAATAAGTGATATAAAAATAATAATGAACTTTAAAAAGGTTCTTAATCAAGTAAAAATTAACTCAAGTTTATTATTCAGGATGTTAAAGAACGATCGAGTCAAGTCGGACACAAGGTAAGGGACTTCGTCTCAATCTCCTTTCTTTGAGGCATATTTCGTGTTATACACAACTTTCTTTTATACGGTGTATAAAAACCTTTGAATTTTAATTTTATACAAAAGGAATCTTTTTCTACGAAGCGTTTTACAAAACGACAAAAAGGAATATTTCTTTTAACGTACGTGGCGACAACGACCTTTTCCGCCGCCGCAAGTATTATTTTGTCTTTGGCTTTCTCAACAAGCCGTAATGTTTTTAGAACAAAATAAATACCATATACTCTTTTATGTATTTTGGTATTGAAAATGGTTTTGAAAAAGGATTCTATTATGTCAATATATTTATGATATATTGTGATTGAAATGTGGAAATGTTATCATTCCTTTATATTGGTTTTATGTTTTATGATTTTATATTGGTACTTGGACATTTTAACGGGTGGTTACGTTATAAACCATATGACGGGTGGTGCCGTGAATACCAGGACGGGTGGTTACATTATAACCTCCAATGCATTGGGTATGGAAGTCGGCCGTATGGCTATTCCATTAAGTATGTATGGAAATTGGCCGTATGGCTATTCCATTAAGTGATATGTGTGGAAGTAAACCGTATGGTTATTCCACTTAAGTATGTTTATGTCCCAAGTTACCTTTATATATTCTATGTGTTCTTTATATGGGTTTTATGGTAATTCCTTTGGTTACAAAAAGGTAAGTAATGATACTTTATTCAGTGAAGATTTTTTTTTACTACTTCATGAAGGTGAAGGTATTACTTTGATATAGTATACATGGTTTACTTGATGTTTGAAAAACTGACAGTTTTCATTCTTTTTGTATCCCTTACTGAGCTTTTTATGCTCACCCCAAGTTTTTCGAAATGTTTTTCACAGGACTTAAAGTGGAATAAGGTCAAGGATGGGATCAAGGGAATGTCATGCTATCTAAAACATGGAATCTAGACATCTTTCTTTTTAAGAGTTTTTTTATGGAGACTTAGTAGAAGTGTTTACTTTGTAATCTTTTAAGATGTAATAGTTATGTTCTAATTCTCTAAAACTGTAATCCTGAAAAGATCCTCAATGTGAATTCAATATTAAGTAAGGTTTAAGGCTGGGGCCTTATAGTTGGTATCAGAGGTCGGTTTAGACAACTTTAAGAGTTAGAAAAGTGTTAAATTATAATAAGATTGAAATGATATAGCATTTACGGATTACCATGTTGCTTCGCCTAAGATATTTCTATGTTCAGAATGGTTTTCCGTAGAGGAAACAAAGAAGCTATGTTGGGACGACATCAGGAGGAAGATAACCTTCCAAATCAGCAACCTGAGATGGTCCGAATCAGAACTGAACAGTTTGTTGCAGTGATGGCACAATTGACTCAGGCTATAAATGGTGGTTATATCCATGCACGAGATCAGCCAGATCAACCGCAGAGGAACATGTCAGTGGTGGAACACTTCATGAGGCAACATCCCCCATCATTCAGAGGATCATCTGACCCTGTGCAAGCTGAAGGGTGGATTAAAGCACTGGAGAAGATTTTTGATGTCATGGGGTGTTCAGAACATCAAAAGGTTAGTCTTGCTATTTACCATTTTAAAGGTGAAGTTGATCAGTGGTGGTCGATGGTGAAAAATATAAGGGATAGTGATGAGATTGAGGATCTTCACTGGGAAGAATTCAAAGGTATGTTTCTTAAGAAATATTTTCCTAAGGTGGTTCATCTTAGGATGGAAAAACAGTTCCTAGAATTGAGGCAGGAGGATGATTCAGTGGCTGCTTATGAAGAAAAGTTCACTCGATTGGCAAGGTATGCTCCAAACTTCATACGAGATCTTGATAGTAAAATAAACCATTTTTACTCAGGGTTAAAGCCAAAGTATCGAAGGGCTTTAGCTTCTTGTGAGTTAAAAAGTTATGAAAAACTTGTTCGATGTACGGTGAAGGTGGAAATGGAGTTTGCCGATGATCAGGTGTTCTATGACAAACAACAGAATAAGAGGTCTAGTTGGCAGGCAAAGGGGAAGAATTCATCAAAGAAGCAAGGAGGTAAGAAAACCAAATATCCATCCTGTGAGAAGTGTGGTAAAATGCATCCTGGAGAATGTTTAACCAAGTCAGGTAAGTGCTTTCGGTGTGGTAAGTCTGGTCATATTGCACGTAACTGTAAGGAAGATGATCAAGCAGGAAATGAAAAGCCAACGGTAAGATGTTTTAAGTGTTATGAAATGGTTCATTATGCAAATGAGTGTCTAATAAAGAACTCAACTGGGGGAATGAAGCCAGACAACAGGAAGAAAGGGGTGTTGAAATCCTTTGCAACAACTTCAGCAGATGTTGGGCCATCGAATGAAGTGGTATCAGCTCCAGGGAGCTCAGTATTTTTCGAAGATTGACTTGTGGTCGGGGTACCATCAGTTGAAAGTAAAAGAAGCAGACGTTCTGAAGACTTCGTTCCATACTAGATATGGCCATTATGAATTTTTAGTTATGCCTTTTGGGTTAACCAATGCACCTGCTGTATTCATGGAACTTATGAATAACATTTTCCATGAGTTCATGGATAAGTTTGTGTTTGTGTTCTGAGGTTTGGGAAGATATTATGTGTGCCTTGTGATTTGCAGTTGAAGAATGAGTTGTTATGTGAGGCTCATAGTTCTCCATTTTCAGTTCATCCTGGTAGTACTAAGATGTATAGAGATCTGCGGGAGTATTACTGGTGGGATGGAGTGAAAAGAGACATTGCTGATTTTACTGTGAAGTGTTTGACATGTCAACAGGTTAAAGCAGAGCAGCAGTTACCGAAAGGGATGCTTCAGCCTTTACCAGTGCCAGAGTGGAAATGGGAAAACATATCCATGGACTTTGTTGTGGGATTACCGAGGACATCTCGAGGTAATAATGCAATCTGGGTTATTGTTGATCGCTAGACCAAATCTGCTCATTTCCTTTCTATACGAGATACTTTCTCTCTAGATCAACTTTCCCGTTTGTATCTTAAAGAGATAGTCAGGTTACATGGAGTTTTTCTCTCCATTGTATTGGATCATGATCCCAGGTTTACTTCTAACTTTTGGAAAGGCCTTCAGAAGTCTTTGGGTACTGAATTAAATTTCAGTACAACTTTTTATCCTCAATCAGATGGGCAGTCAGAACGAACAATTCCGACATTGGAGGATATGCTACGAGCTTGTTCGATGGATTATCAGGGAAGATGGGACCAACATCTTTCTTTGGTTGAATTTTCATATAATAACAGTTTTCATTCTAGTATACAGATGGCACCATTTGAGGCATTATATGGGAAGCGGTGTCGAACTCCAGCTTTCTGGGATGAAGTGGGTGAAAGGATGTTGATGGGACCAGAATTGGTAGAAGAGATGGCAGAAAAAGTTCAGCTGATTCAGAAACACATGAGAACAGCTCAGAGCAGGCAGAAGAGTTATGCGGATAACCAGAGGAAGGATCTATCATTCGAGGTAGGTGATCATGTTTTTCTCAAGGTTTCTCCTTGGAAAAGTGTGATGAGATTTGGTAAGAAATGAAAGTTGAGTCCAAGGTTCATTGGACCATACGAAATTCTGGAGAGAGTTGGATCAGTTGCATACCGAGTGGCTTTACCTCCGAGTTTATCTCAGGTACACAATGTTCTTCATGTTTCAATGTTGAGAAAGTATATTCCAGATCCATCTCATGTTTTGAGCCCAGAGGTAGTTCAGCTGGAAGAGAACCTATCTTATGAGGAACAACCGGTCCAGATTCTTGACCACAGGGAGCAAGTGTTACAGAATAAGGTGATTCATCAGGTAAAGGTTTTGTGGAAAAACCATATGATTGAAGAGGCAACGTGGGAATCTGAAAATGCTATGTGGGATAAATACCCCCACTTATTTTGATAAGTGAATAAAATTGCGAGGACGCAATTCCCAAAAGGGGGGAAGAATGTAACATCTCAGGTAAATAAAGAATAAATAATTTTCATATTTATTAATATTTAGGAATTAAATATTAATTTTATTTTAAAGGGGTTGCTATGTTCGATAGCGTACCCGATACGCAACGATGAGTTTCTTTGAAACTTACGTAGCACACTAGTAATAAAATAATATTATTTTAAATGTTAGTTAACAAGTAGACGTTGTACTGGCGGGAATGGATAGAAATAACTAAAATATGATTAGATATGTTTCTAAATGTTTATACATTTACCCAATAAAAGATAAAGGCTTAAAATACGGAAAGAGTTCAATTTTAGGGCATATATACTCTAATTTTCACTAAAGGTTCACTTATCACCTTTTAATGGTGAACCGTCATTAAATATAGTTTTGATCAATCTTATACAATCTTTTGGACCAAATATAACTCTTTTTTAGAATCGGGACATCAAAATTTACTTTGTGTAAATTTTTGGTGCCTTTCTGATAAAGTTCATTTTTTTAATGAATAGTGTAAAATGTTGTATTTTAATTCAAAACCTCTTTTTAATCTAATTTATTTATATGATTAGATTATATTTTGAATTGGTTTTAAAGTTAAATTAGAAAATATTTTTACCATTAAATCCAATAGTGGTCGTTGGAATTTATTTCACTTTGAAATCGGACTTAAACTAGTGTCAATCTTTTGATACTTATTATTTCATAAAAACACGTTATTTGCTCTGACAGCGGGAATTAATTATTAAATTAATTAATGTGACTTATATGTTTTGAATTTTGTAAAATAGACTTCATTTTTGAATTCGTAATATCAAATATAGCTTAGGGTGAATATTTGGTAATTTTCTGAAAAAATTCAATTTTTGATGAATAGTGAAACCACTAAGTGGTACTTATAAAGACTGATTTTCCGTTTAAATGAAAATTTTCCATCATTGTGTTTTGAATTTCAAAAATCTGACATACATGGTTGTCATTAAGAATTAAAATGTGGTTCAATGAGATTAAAATAATTTTTTGGTGAATAGTAACTTATTAAGTTTTTAATCGCGATTAGTGGTAATTAGTGTAGTTTATGGTGTAAATAATGATTTAATAATATGAAATGACCTAGAAACATGTCCTAACCTTATTGGTTGTGTCATGGCCGACTAAGACAAGCCATGGGTCAACTTGGGGACCCCATGGAGACAATTTGGTTGGGAAATGACATAAATAACTTTTTATTTAATGTTAAAGTGAAAATGACACTAACATAAATTGTTTTACTAAAACAATTTTTAAGTGGGGTTATACAAGTCCAAATTTTGATTATAAATAGTCATTGGAAATCTAAAAATATTTCCTACATCATAGTATTTTGTTTATAATTTTTAGACATTAAATAAATTAAATTATATATGACATAATAATGATGCAGTGATGACATCATTATTTGACGATTTAAATAAAATGGAAAGATAATGAAAAATCTAAAACCTACACATGTATAAAACCAATTGGATGAGTGGATTTAGAACCCTTATCAACTTATCCACGAATTATATCAATTTGGGTCCTTTTAAAACCGAAACACATTTTCAAATAAAGTAATATTTCTTTACTTTCCAAAAGTGCCCCTCCTCTCCTCTTATAAAAGGCCCCCACCTCTACCCCATTTCACACACTTCTCAAGCCTTTGGCTCGGCCAACCCCTGCCCAATTACTCTCTCCACATCACTCTCCTAATCCTAGAGTATTACCTTTGGGCAGAATCCTTTCAAAGGAAGCCTTTAGGCTCAAATCAAAAAGGAGTTACACTTTTTAAGGTAATTCATTCTCTCTTGTTCATTTGTTTTATTTTGCTTCTCCAACCCTCTAAACTCTTTTTATTTACTTCTTTTGTAACAACACCAGTATCTTAAATATACTAGGATTTTGTTATAATATTTATTTTATCTACACTCTCACACAACTACATCAAATGGTTAAAGAACATACGGTTTCCGTGGATGGAGAAATTCTGCCTCCCGAAACGATGATTGTTCAATACTCATTTAACACCTTAAAGGGTGGACATTATGATGTCACTATTTTTATATATGATATATAATATGTTTATGTTTTCTTTAAGCTTCTGTATTTTTCATTTTTGGCATACCTTTATGGTTTCCATTATGGGTAAACACGATATCTTCATTTAAGGAAGTGCGGACTACCGCCCCCT
Source organism: Viscum album (assembly GCA_963277665.1). Lineage (NCBI taxonomy): Eukaryota > Viridiplantae > Streptophyta > Magnoliopsida > Santalales > Viscaceae > Viscum > Viscum album. The sequence continues at coordinate 1,157,428,905 of OY728126.1, forward strand.
CAAAGTGATGTGATTCGTTAATGCCATATGTGGGATGTGTAAAGGATGGATTTAAAGTTATTATATATGATTTTATACTGGAATTATAATATACCTCTATATCATTATTATTTCTTTCCATTAAAGTATGAGATAGAAATGAAAGTAGCGTTCATGCGTGCGTACGGCTTACCGTCTCCATGAACGGTGCATTTCATTTCTTATCCCCAAAGGTAATGTACTATTAAAAGTACATTTATATAATGGCTATATATAATGAATTATATATCTAAATGATGAATATAATTCTGGAATTAAAATATACATACCTCTCATTTAGTTTTAATTCCATTAATATGACAAAGAAATGAATGTAGCGTTCATGCGTACGTACGGCTTACCGTCTCCATGAACGGTGCATTTCATTTATTACCTCTAAATGATTATGTAATATTATAAATACATGTATATGATGGATATATATGATATATATGGTATCCAAATCGGGAATTTCATTCTGGATATAAAGAACTTTTGACCACATGAACAACATGTAATTGTAAGAAGTCAACTTTCGACTTAAGAACCAAATATTGACAAAACAAACATTATTAACTTAAATGGTTACATAATGTTTATAACATGGCAATAAGTGATATAAAAAGAATAATGAACTTTAAAAAGGTTCTTAATCAAGTAAAAATTAACTCAAGTTTATTATTCAGGACGTTAAAGAACGATCAAGTCAAGTCGGACCCAAGGTAAGGGACTTCGTCTCAATCTCCTTTCATTGAGGCATATTTCGTTTTATACACAACTTTCTTTTATACGGTGTATAAAACCTTTTGACTTTTAATTTTATACAAAAGGAATCTTTTTCTACGAAGCGTTTTACAAAACGACAAAAAGGAATGCTTCTTTTAACGTACGCGGTGACAACGACCTTTTCCGCCACCGCGAGTATTATTTTGTCTTTGGCTTTCTCAACAAGCCGTAATGTTTTTAGAACAAAATAAATACCATATACTCTTTTATGTATTTTGGTATTGAAAATGGTTTTGAAAAAGGATTCTATTATGTCAATATATTTATGATATATTGTGATTGAAATGTGGAAATGTTATCATTCCTTTAAATTGGTTTTATGTTTTATGATTTTATACTGGTACTTGGACATTTTAACGGGTGGTTACGTTATAAACCATATGACGGGTGGTGCCGTGAATACCAGGATGGGTGGTTACGTTATAACCTCCAATGCATTGGGTATGGAAGTCAGCCGTATGGCTATTCCATTAAGTATGTATGGAAATTGGCCGTATGACTATTCCATTAAGTGATATGTGTGGAAGTCAACCGTATGGTTTTTCCACTTAAGTATGTTTATGTCCCAAGTTACCTTTATATATTCTATGTGTTCTTTATATGGGTTTTATGGTAATTCCTTTGGTTACAAAAAGGTAAGTAATGATACTTTATTCAGTGAAGATTTTTTTTACTACTTCATGAAGGTGAAGGTATTACTTTGAAATAGTATACATGGTTTACTTGATGTTTGAAAAACTAACAGTTTTCATTCTTTTTGTATCCCTTACTGAGATTTTTATGCTCACCCAAAGTTTTTCTAAATGTTTTTCACAGGACTTAAAGTGGAATAAGGTCAAGGATGGGATCAAGGGAATGTCATGCTATCTAAAACATGGAATCTAGACATCTTTCTTTTTAAGAGTTTTTATTTTATGGAGACTTAGTAGAAGTGTCTACTTTGTAATCTTTTAAGATGTAATAGTTATGTTCTAATTCTCTAAAACTCTAAACCTGAAAAGATCCTCAATGTGAATTCAATATTAAGTAAGGTTTATGGCTGGGGCCTTATATTTATTATGGAAAAATCCAATATAGGATTGGATCCAATGTCACATGGTATAAATCTTTCCAAGAAAATGTATCCTCTAATAATAGAGGATAAATCGATAATGGGTAAGATCCTATATTCTTCTATGATAGGATCAATCTTGTTATGTACTCATGAAAATATTTTCTATGCATTGAGAATGGTAGGAAGATTTCAACATGATCAGGGTGAACAGAATTAGTTTGATTTTAATGTTATCCTAAAATATATGAGAAGAACTAAGGATATGTTCTTGGTGTATAAAGGATACAAGGAGCTAGTAATCAAGGGTTATATTGATTCTTACAAACAATTATATTATAATAATATAAATTAGTATTACAGATATTTCTTGAGTCTTAAATGAGGAAATGTGAGCAGGAAGAGTTCAAAGAAGCTAGTTATCACAAATTCTACAGTAGAGTCTGAGTATATAGAATATTCATATGCATCCAAAGAATCTATTTGGATGAAAAAAAATTATAATATCTTTGTGTGGAGCCTAGAAGTAAATACCCTATCACTTTATATTGTGATAATACTTCATTGGTGGCTCTAGAAGGGGATCTAAGGACACAAAAATTTACAAATCACATAATATATAAGTATCACCTCTTGATGGATTCCTATCAGATGGGTTAATTTATTATGAAAAAAGTCTCCATAGAAGAAAACATAGAGGGCCCCATGACTAAAGTCTTATATTAATAGAAGCATGACTATCATGTGAAAGATAATTGAAAAATGGTTGTTAGTTTTTGTCTCTAGTGCAAGTGTGAGTCTATTCGAATTGGTTCCCAAGAATCAACTTATATATTCTTTATAATTACCTGTATTCATTATTTTTAATATTAATAAACTTCTCTTAACATCATGATTATTCTTATATGTTACATAGTATGTGATAATGTACTACTAGTATATGTTTCACTAAATGGTCATAGAAATTCCCCATTGTGATGATAACCATGAAATTTCATGATAATATTCTAAAATATATGTTCTATAGCTAGATGATATCATTTTATGGGGAAAATGATATAGGATATCATGGTGTGGAGACTCATAGGACTTTAGGGAACTTTATCATGGTGAATGCACTTTGTAATTTCTAGTGTAGGATATTATGAGAACTTGACCCACAAGTCGAAAAACCACATTTATATATTTTAATGGACGTTCCAATCTATGGAAATTTTTATTGATCCTTAGACATTAAGATTACTATTAATGGATATTATTAGTTGCATATTTTGATGTATTGATGAATAATATAATGACATATTTCCATGGAAATGTAGGATACATTGGGTGTGTCAAGAGTGATATTGCATTAATGAATAGTGCAAGAAAGTATTTTCCCCTTTCTTCTTTAATGGATGTTAATATCTCAGACCCAGTAATGGGAATGAAACAACCTAAATAAATCCATGACCATGGTGTTCTATGGGTAGGATCATTTCTGAAAATTCAAAGAAAGATACATTGGCCACATAAGTTGATGACACCATCATACAACCTTCTTGATTAATGATTTCATGGTAAAGAGATTATATTACACAGTAGGCATAATTATGAGTTTTTTGTTTCATTTCGACATTAAATTATTTCTCTATGGGTTCATTAATGCGTTTCTAGATGATAACCATGGACTTTGGGTGGCTCCACCCAATGCCACTTAGATTGAGGTCTAAAGGGTCACATACAAATTGTATCTAGAACATCACTTAAATATTAAATATTATTTATTATTTAAAATCATGAAATAATATTACACCCGTGTGTGATTTAAAAATTATTCATTATTAGCTTGATCAGATATATTCAATCACTAGTTATTTGAGATAATATCTTGTGAGAATAATATTTAATAAATATTTCTTTTATATTTTTCTATTATAATTTTTTATTTATATATTGTTGAATAATTCAGTGATATTTTTTTATTAAATAAATAGTCATTATTCAATTTCTGGTAAATATTTTAAAAGAATGGAGGATCAATTTTATAGGATTTGTGAGAAATAATGGATATTAAATTTTATTTGAATAAATTTTAATCATTTTTTTGTTTTTCACATTTAAATAATAATTATTACTATTATTATAATAATAATTATTATAGGCATGGGATTCCATTAGGATTAATGAAATTATAAGGGCTCATGTGAAACAATTATTTTATAACCTTGGTATAATTTAAACCCAATCATATTATTTCCAACCCAAAGTTTATCCTTTTTTATGCATGATGAAAAGAAAAATTATTTGAATCCATATCAAAACCATGTCCAAGAATGCACTCCAGACTGAAGAGTTCTCCTCCACCTCCACCCCTCTCAATAATAGAGAGATCATGGAGAATCCTTCTGGGAAGCAATACTTGTAGTGATCAAAGATGAACATTGTATGCTTTATGATCTTCCATGATGGCACTCAGAGGTTCATATGTCAGCAATCGAAGGTTTTTGCTACATGTTTCGATCACCAATAGATGGAATATACACTTGATTCATGTGAATAAATAATTATACAATGTGGATAATTTTTCAGATTCATCAATGACGAAAGAAATCACCACAACATAAATCTTTAATTCATTGAATTAATTATAAATTATTATGTGATAATGTTGTTTTTGGTTTTGGTGTTGTCATGTTAATTAATCTTTAATTAAATTCTATTTTTCATACTGTTATTATTTAATTTACATCACTGATTAATCATCAATGGAAACAATAAATTGAGTTGGTCATGCCCTACTGATACTTTAACTATGATCAAATCTTCAATATTATCTTTTAAAACACACCCTTTAAAAAGAACTCTTCAAAGATACCTCACCAAGGAAATAATATTTCAAAAAACAAACATTATCCCTTCAAATCAATATTTGATTTTAATAATCCATGTAAACTATCCCTTTCCATTTAAAGCGTCAATTTTTAAAAACAAACCATCCTCATATGATTAAAAAAATTTAAAAATAATTTTTTCACAACTGATTAAATTTAAAATAACCTCCCACCCCTTCACATAAAAAAATTAACAGAAACACCCCTAAAATATGAGTAAAGATTGAAGGGACACATAAAAAAATTAAAATACATGGAAGGTCATAAATAATGGTAATAAATTGATGAATTAAAACTAATCAAAATCATGAGTAAACCACAATAATTATTAATACAATAAATTAATATATATCCAGAAAAATAAGAAACACATCCTAGTAATCTATAGAGAACCATAAATTAGTATAAATATCATGAGATAAAACCATCATGACTAATGGGATAATAACTCGACGTGAATAGGTGGAACCAAATACCTACAGGTTAATGATCACAAAACCATTCCCACAAAAAGCTCTCAATTAGCCTCATCGGTGACACATCCCCTAGATAGGTAACACCATTTAACTATGGGAAACTAGCCAATGTGTAACTCTTAGCTAGAAATTACAACATCCCTCGACTCCCCAATTAGTAGCATAGGGTTCCTAATGAGGGTGATGACTATCAAGACAATATTAATCACATGAAGATCACATATCCCAAAGGAAATATGACACAAAAATCATATACTTCCCACTTCTAACACACCCCCATTAATAATGATCCCCCAACCCAAACTGCATAAAATGAATCATAATTCATTAAAAAACCGCATGTTAACAAGAATAATAATGGGTTACAACGAGGCTCAACTAAGGTGTAAACATCGACCAATAAATCATAATCCTTACAAAATTTCAAGGGGGCCTTTGATTTTATACCAAGTATTACATCTTTGGAAATCCCTTTCAAAACCACCTTTGAAAAATCAAATGTAAATCCAAGGGAATATGCAACAATACTAAATCATAGTCTCAATAAATTCAAGTAAAACATTAAATCATTCCATTGATCAACGCATTACCTTTAAAAAAAGAAACCACTTTTAAAAATAAATGATTTTTTTTTAAAATTAGGAAACCCCCATTAAAACAAACTTTATAAATCATACTTGGCCCAAAACATCATGACCAGTCGGTTTTCTTTAATAAAACCATCAATGGAATTTTTTCAAAACACTTTGAATGAGTAAAATTCCTTTTAAAAGAAATGTTTCATTGAATTATGCAGTTCAATCATTTCCTGTTAAATGAAAAACCCCACTATAACATGGAAAACCTTTAATAACACAAATTTAGATGTTTTATATCTCATTAACTTATTTCAAAGAAAATTTTAAACATAAATAACTCATGGAACTCCTAAATAAAAAGAAATGGAATGGAACACATGCCTAAACTAGTATAACCAGGTCACCTTCGACAATCGCCGCAAGATTAGATCTCAACAGATGGCTCGCAGCCATTAGAAACTAAAATCCCCAAAAGATAGACAACCCTGGACATAGAAATCAACCAACAAGGAAACTGGGGTTAGATAATATTGGATAAATTGGATGAAAACAAGAAAAGATGTAAGGATAATCCCATACCTTTTTATTTGAGGAAGAAACCACCTTAAATCCACCTTGTAGGGGATTAGATGAAGAAGAGAGGTGTTTAGGAGGATCCGAGGATTCCTAGATTGAATAGGGGAAGATAACGGAAGATCCGCCAAATATTAAAAAAATGAAATGAAAACAAATAACCAAAACCAATTTGGTTTCATGGTTTACTCCCACAACTTATCAATCCATGTGGCAATTGTGCAATTTCTACTGTCCAAAAATACAAATGGTGCATGGTTTCTATTACACGATTTCCCAAAGCATTTTCCTAAATGTATGGACTAGGAAAAGCTACAATAAAACACAATTTCATCCCATGAAACAACCAAAACTCATTATTGAAATTAATGATAAAAACATAATCAAGAAAATGAAATTTTAATGTATCATGTGGTGTCACCAAGGTTGGGGAATCAATGCTTGATTAAGCAGTAGAATTTAGTATTGTGGCTCATGGTTGTGAGAGGGACCTTAAGTGTGAGGTTGTCTGTAATAATTCTAAGATCGATTTAGGTTTATATTTTACGATCATTCATTACACGTTGTTGATTGAAGAGATGAAAGGGCTATGAGAAATAGAAACACATATTTCTCAAGAATTGGGTTTGCATGAACATCTTAAGTGAAATGTTGTGGTAGTAAGAGTCAGATATCTAGGATAAATGGATGGGTTGTTTGGGAGATCCACCTTCAAACACTTATCAAGGAAAATAAGTCCATAGAGGGGGGGGGGGGGGGGGTTAATGGCCCAAGAATTTGGAGGTGTGTTGCAAATTAATTTTTGGTAGAAGAAAATGTTTTCTACTTGTTATTTAATTTTTGGGTGTATAGAGTGCTCGAGAAGGGATTTAGGAAGACCAATCATAAACTATGGCTGATATGCAGCTATAGGTAGATATTGACATCATGACACCTATGTCACACCATGAATAGTTTGAGATGGGGTTTTACAAGGTGTTTACCAATCCTTTCACAACTTCAAAGTATGGTCATGTAATAAAATTGTCATTGACTATTTTTAAGAGCAAAAGGCCATAAATTATCCCCCCTACCCCTTATCTCCTCCAGCCTCTTCTCCCATGACCCTTATGCAAACAAGTCGACCATGGAGGGTTCTTTTTGGTGATTTTGGCATCTCCCCTCTCCATTCTTGGCTGTGTTAAGTGTCATTCATTATGATTACTTACTCTTGGTAATTCTATCCCAATGTATGTCATACATTCCTTGTTGTTCAATTATTTCTTCGTTTCTATTGTGTAAACCCTAATTTGGGTGATGTCTTAGCCAATTTTAGGGATTTAGTTTGTTTGTCTTATTTTCGGTGGCAATTCATTTTGGTTTATCTTCTTCATGCTTGAAGTGGGAATTCCTTACCATGTTATGACATTTATATGGAATTGTACATCATGATATGCATGTGCGCATGTGCAGAGCCTTGTGATACAACTGTTTCGGTGTTAAAGTGAGTGACCGAGGTCCATATAAGTGCAGTTGGTCACTTATAAGGGGATTATGAGGTGTGTTCCATGAAATAAATGAACATAAGACTTGGAATAGGTATATGGGTAAGGATGTCCACTTTTGGTTAATGGGCTTGGAATTGTAGAGTCCCGTGTTTTTAACCGGACTAAAATATGATGGATTTTGAACTTTTTCATTTACTGTATGGGTCGAATTTAATACTGAGATTTATAATGAATTCCTAAGTGTTGGAACATTTTTTAAGTGATGTTATCCTTCTTTAGTAAAGTTTTGAATAGTTTCCAGGGTGGATCAAATGGTTTCAAGGGCACCAGACCCAGAAACTCAAGTTTTAAAGGGGTTGCAGAGGGCACACAGTTTGTCTAAAATAGTGGGGACCATAGTAATGATCATATGGCCTTAAATAGATAAGGTATATGTGTTTCACATGGGCTGTGCACAATTGGTGTTTGGTGGCAATACCTAAAAACTGTACACCACAGGGTTTGCACATGGTTTGACAAACCATGTGGGACAAACCGTGTGGTTTGTTCTGATTTAGAAAATTAATTAATTAAATTTAAAAATTAAAAGTAAAATACTAAAATGATAATAAAATGAGAAAATAATAATAAAGGAATTTTTTAATGATTACAATAATAATAATATAATTGTTATTATGATTATGATTATGATTATTTTTAGTTTTTATTTAGCTTTTAATTAAAATATAAAGGGAGTCTCCTCCCTTTATCCCTACCAGGCACAACCCGCTCTCTCCCCTTCCTCACGAGGTGCAATGTACCCCTCCTCCAGCCTCTTTCCCTTGTGGTGTTTTCTCTGGATCTCTTGAGGAATCAAGTTCATATCATCAAGGTGGGCCTTTCTATCTCATTTCCTCTCCTTTTCAAGCTGGTTTGAGGTCTCCCATTGCTCAGTTCCCACTCAGCCAAAACCCCAGGGTTGGGTTTGATCTAATTTTTGTGATTCTTCTGGTCTGAGGGTATGGAAGGGATATCTCGAGACCCATTGTTCTATTTTCCTTGAACCACTACCGAAGGCGAGGCTATTGGGGTTGATTTGGTCGGCCGTCGTTGATTTAAGGTAAGGATTTATACCGCTAATTTATTCTTCACCCCCTATTTATGGTCTGGTGGTGTTAATGAGTCATGGGGGTTGAGTTGTAGGGAGATGTGATAAATTTTCGATGGTGCGCATACATATACCCAGGTATGAATATGTATAAATGTGTGTGTATATATATATATATCTGTGTGTATCTGTGGATGTTTGTGCGTGCAAGTGGGGACTACCTGAGTTAGAAAGAGCAAAGAGATGAAATATTCTGTTTGGTTCCACCATGAGGTAGGGTCCCAATCCAAGTCATAAATTTTTTTAAATGCATTATTAATTTTTATACTACACTTTTGTTAGAATTTAGTTCATTTAGTGATGTCATTAGATGAAATGAAACTTAAATGTGAATTTTGTAAGTTTCAGGATTTAAATAGTAAATGTGATAAATAAATTGCATGATAATTAATATCATGATTTTATAATAAAAACCCTCCAATGGAGGCGTGCTGTCTTTAAGCTAAAAATTATTGATTAGAACTTTTTCCTTGCTTGACATATTGTATTGATATTTCTTATGATTTGACATTGCATTTGATATATGTCATGTTTAAGACATGTCCCCTAATGTCATTAGAAACACTGATTTTATCTTTTTAAATGATTAAAGAACCATGTAATTTTATAAGTGCATGGTCCAGATTTTAGATTGGAATTGCCTTTTTAACTTCCTGCTGGTAGCCACTGTATCACTTTTGACTTGGGTGGTCTCTTTTCACTGTAGCGAAGTGGACTTCCTGTGCAGTTGGCTTAAAAGTAGATCATCTTCTCCATTTGTTGCCCATTTCAGGATATGGTTACATACCAAAAAACATTGTAATTTTTCTCCCAATTTATAGTGAATATTCTACCTCTCCATGGATGTATGGATTATTTTATCAATCATGTAAATCTTCATGTTCTTTTTCATCTTTTCCCTTTTTACTCTTCTGTGTTTTGTCATTTCTATCGCTTCAACCCCAGATATTTTCACATCAAATAGTATAAAAGTTTATGTTTATGATTCTCCAATGATGGCTATGGAAGAGGGAAAGGTGAAGATCAATATCATCAATGGAACTTTCTTTAGTTTTTAGAGGATGCATATCGATGATTTTCTTTATCAAAAAAGATGAACGTGCCTCTTTTGGGTGTAATGCCAACAGACATGGAGCAGTCAAAGTGGAAGCTGCTGGATCGATAGGTTCTGGGCGTTATGCACCATACATTGGAAAAAATTGTGAAATTAATTATCAAAGAGGATAAAAAGATGATTGATCTGATGAAAACTCACGATAATATGTACAAGAAACCTTCTATGTAAAACAAGGTTCACTTTATGCGATGATTGTTCAACCTACAAATGGATGAAGGGAGAATTATTGTAGACCACATCAATAAATTCGACACCATCATAAGTTAGCTTACATCGGTGTTAATTGATCTTAGTGATGAGTTATGTGCACTGGTCTTATTTTCCCCATTACATAATAGTTGGGAAGCAACTGTAACAGCTGTGAGAAGTACCTCAAGTAATACCAAACTGGTTCTAAAAGTTGTACGCAACCTAATCCTCAGTGATGGTATGTGAAGAAGAGAATCAAGCAGATTCTCTGGTTCTGATCTGAACTTTCAAGGAAGATGAAGGTACCCACAATCGGATAATCATAGAGGGAGATAAAAGTCAATAGGGAAAATCTGAGACAAAGAAAAGAGGGTTGGTCCTACATTCTGGACATGTGGAAAGAAATGACATGTCAAGAATGATTGTAGAGAAAAATAGAAGGGACCTGAAACCAGTGGAGCAAAAATGGTCACTAAAGGAACAGATGATGTGCTGTTGTTGAGCATGGATAGCCTGATGGAGTCTTGGATTTTAGACTTTGGGGAGTCTTTCCATTCTACATCAAAGAATGGATTTATAAAAAATTATGTTTTTGTAAATTTCGGCATGGTAAATCGTGCTGATGATGAACCCAAGTAGATTGCGGGGAAAGGAGATGCATGAATCAAGACCAACAATGGGAGTCTGATGGTTTTGGAAAATGTGAGGTATATCCCATGTTTGGGAAGAAATATTATTTTAGTTGGACAACTTGATGATGCGGGGTTGAGTACTATGATCATTGGTGGTGCATGGAAGATCACCAAATAATCAATGGTCATAGCTCGGGGAGCAAAGAATGGTACCTTATACAACATGAAAAAAAATTCATAGACCTGGAATCATCACTAAAATTTGTTGAATATTTAATACTAAGGCACTATATACTAGGAAACATGAGTGATAAGGGGATGAAGGTGCTGACAAAAAATAGTTTCTACTAGAGTATAAGTTAGTGGATGATGTCCTATGTGAATATTGTATCTTCGAAAAGCATAAGAGGGTGTCTTTTGTAAAATGAGGAAAAACACCGAAGGATGGGAAGTTGGATCTGGTGCACAAATATGTTTGGGGCCTACACTAGTACATTCCCAAGGAGGTTCACAATACTATGTGACATTCATCGACAAATTAACAAGGAAGGTATCAGTTTACATTTTGGAAAGTAAATATGATGTGTTTAAGATTTTTAAAAAGTGGAAGGTCAAGGTGGATAATGAGTTAGGGGAAAAACTAAAATGTTTGAGGTCAGAAAATGGTGGAGAGTACGACAGCAATGAGTTCATATAGTTTTGTTCAAATAATGGAATTTTGTGGGAGAAGAAAATTCTAGGTACAATGCAATAGAATGGTGTGGTGGAGATGATGCATAAGACGTTGAATGAATGTGCCAAGAGAATGAGGTTACACTCAGGGTTTCACAAAACCTTCTAGGTAGGTGAAGTGAAAATGGAAGCATATCTCAACAACAGGAGGCCATCTATTCCAATGGAAGAATTTATACCTAAGGAGCTATGGTCTGGTAAGAAGGTGATACTCTCACATTTAAAAGACATTGTTTATTTGGAATATTTACATGTTGATTTTTCTAAAAAGGAAAATATTGATTCAAAGTCCAAAATATGTTTCTTTATAGGCTATGGTGTTGTGGAGTTTGGTTATATCTTTTGGTATGATCTCAACAAGATGGTATTTAGGAGCCAAAATGTGATACTCAATGAAGGATTCATGTACAAAGATCATCAGGCAGCTGAAGATAAAAATGGGAACATTGAATTAGAGTGAAAATACCAAGTGGAGCTTGAAGGTGTATCTAAGAATGAAACATATGAACCAATGGAACCTAAAAATCTAGAGGAGTTTAGGAAATCAAAAAGGGTGGGAAGGCATGTGAATAGGTATTTTCCATCCTTATATTATATTTTATTGACTAATGATGGAGATCCATAATGTTTTGAAGAGGCAATGCAGCTGAAGGGGTCGAGCAAGTGGGAGCTGGATATGAAGGAGGAGATTTCATCATTGAATGATTATAACATTTGGGAGATGAAACCTCTACCACAAGGAAAGATATAATTGATGAAAAAATGGGTATATTGGGTCAAGTAAGATCTTTATGGAAAGATAAGGTTCAAGGAAAGTATGGTGTAGAATGTTTTCAAACAGAAGGAGGGAGTGTATTTCACTAAAATATTCTCACCAGTAGTGAAGCTTACAACCATCTGAGTGGTTCTCATCACTGTGGAATCAGAATACTTTCATCTTGTGTATCTTGATATGAAGATTACTTTTCTTTTATGCAGATATAGAGGAGGAAATCTACATGAAGTATCAATAGGGATATATTGAGTCTAGGAAGGAAGACCTGGTGTAATAACTTCAAAAGAACTTATATGGATTGTAGTAGGAACCTAGGTAGTGGAACAAGAGATTTGGTTCATTTATGTCTAAAAATGAACATAAACTATGTGTAATGGATCAATGTTGTTGCATCAAGTCCTTTGGTGGTGAATATATTATATTTCTTCTCTCTGTGGATGACATGATCATTACAGGATCATGTATCCAGTGGACTGAGGAGTTGAAAGGGAAGTTCAATAAGGAGTTTGAAATGAAGAATATTCAAGAAGCTAGCAAGATTTTGGGGATGAAGATCAAGAGAGAATGTGTGGCTAGAACATTAATGATATCACAAGAAGACTACATTGGGAAGGTTATGATAAGACTCAGTATGATGGAAGAAAATGAAATATTTATTCCCCTTGCGCTCTATTTCAAACTCTCAGAGGATCAATCACTAACGACAGACGAAGAGGATAAGCACATGGAAAATGTTTATTATGCATCATTCGTTGGAAGCCTGATGTATTCCATATTCTTCACTCGACCTGACATCGCTCATGTAGTGGGAGTTGTGATCATGTAAATGGATAACCCTAGAAAGCATCATTGGGAAGTTGTGATGTAGATATTGAGGTATTTGAAGGGTAGAAATGAGGTATCATTGTGATTTGGAATAGGAAATTCATTGCAAGGGTATATGGATTCTGACCTTGGAGGTGACATCGATAGCAGGAGGAGTACGACGGGTTATTTATTTACCTATGGAGGAACTGCGATAAGGTGGATATCAGAATTACAAATGCTGGTGGCTTTTTCCACCATAGAGGTAGAATTCATTATTGTAATAGAAGTTGGGAAGGATATGGTTTGGATGAAAAACTTCTTGGATTATTTGGAAAGAAAGAGAGTGGAGAATGTATTACATTGTGATAATCACAGTGTGATACATCTTTCAAATAATCCAATCTTTCATGCCTAGATGAAGCATGTTCAGTTGAACTATCATTTCATTAGAGGTTTGATAAAATATGGGTTGCTAACATTGCAATATATTTGTGGAGCCAACAATCTAGTTGACATGTTGATGAAGCCAATGGTAATACAAGAGTTGAGGCACCGAAGTGCCTCTGTTGGTCTCCATAGATGAAAGGATTATGAGAGATAGAACAAAGGGGGACACAATGGGAGAACAAGCGGAAAGAGGTGTTTATTTCATGAATCATCAAGTTTAAATTGAAGCTATGAATAGAAGCATGTGCAATGGTGAGTGAAGAAGAGAAAGAACCCATATTAAGTAAGTTGTCTTAGTCAGTGCCATCAAATCGTAGTAGGGTAGTGGATCAGACTCTATGTGGGAGATTGTTGGATTAGTGCAACTCAATTTGGTTGGGCCAAATGCTTGTGGGCCGATCTCATTTGGGTTGTGTAGTAGAGCTAACTGATCGACACTAACAGATCACTTTAGTAGCACTGTAGCAGTGTGTACTTTGGATTCAACTTTATTGTGGCCTTTTAAACTTCCAACCAGCAGCCACTGCAACACTTTTGACTTGGGTGGCCACCTTTCACTGTAGCGATGCGGGCTTCCTGGGAAGTCGGTGGAACAGTGTTTCGTCTTTTCCATTTGTATCCCATTTTGTGCTAGAGTTACTAACTGAAAAAACTCTGTAATTGTGGTCCCAAATTATAGTGAATATTCTTCCTCTCTAAGGATGTATGGATTATTTTCTGAACCACATAAATCTTTTCCTTCTTGTTCTTATTTTTTCCCTTTTACTCTTCTGTGTTTCTCTATTTTATCATTGTAACACTTAATGTTTCTATAACATTACCCATGTATAATGTTCTCTCATAATTTTCATTTTAGTGTTTTCACACTTTTGATCCACCATTCAGGTGTGGCTTGGATTGCCCATTCTAAGGGAAAGCTTATCTATATAAAATTTTATGACTTATCTTGTGAATTGAAAAATGGTATGTACCATGTATACTCACCTCTTGACCTACCTATGGTAGGTACATCAATGTGATAATTAAATGTGAAATGGAAATTGGAAAGTATACCAAGTATATGACTTGGAAATACTAAATATAATTTAAATACAGGTTGCATGTATGTATCACCCCTTACCATGTTTATGGAAGGTAGCAAAGTGAACCTTAATTATTGAATATGCCTTGAATGGATTTAATAATGTTTTCATGCTACTTGTCCTTTAACACTAATGAAAGGCAAGTCTTGAACCAAATGGACACATTGATTAATTAGGACTTGATTAATTGGTTCCATGATAAATTATCCTAATCAAACTAATGAAATGTAACGTATTGAACCTTATAAATTTTATATGGCTTAATTATCCAAAAAAAAGAGTGGCCTGACTGAAGCACACATTAGATTTCTAGGGGAATGCTTTGAGCACTCGAGGACCCCATTTTGAATTCAAGGATACCGTTTTCTTAGGTTGATACCCACATAGAACACAATACTTTCCAAACTTTGGATTCATGGTACAATGCTATAGGATACCTCATGTAGTGCTACATGATGTCATGGATACACTCCCTGGATCCAGCATTGAAAAGTTGGTGTCGTGGTTATAGCTCATTGGGTCAAGTCTTTTCTTAGCTCTGTTTTACCTTGGATGAACTCATTGAACTTTATAGGAATCTTATTGTGTAATTACGTGGATTACACTATTACCCCTTGCCAGGCTACAATTATTACTGATTTAGTGACCCCTGAGGTCTACGTTACCTTGGTTACAACCATGTAACTTTATTGTTAAATATAATTATAGGTTGCTTATTCATATCATAGAACCTTCATTATTGTAAACATGTGACTTATTTAGAACTAGTAATACATAATTAATGATTTGGTCACATGTTAAGACACTATCCAAGGGTTGAAGCAGGTATAGTAATCAAGTGTCTCATAGAATCATGGATGTGTGATGATAATCTATTCTGTCTGTTATATTTCTCTATACCTACACACTGTTTAATTTATATTGCACTGTCTGGATTGGGATTGACACCATGGGTGCTGATATACTTAGATTTCATCCTACACCCTGCTTGGGAACCCTTGGTACCTGAGAAGACCTTATAAATACAGGAACAAGTTTTTTTATGTGTTTCCTATACCTAGAGTTATGATAAAAGGACCAATCTAAAACTTGGGATTCATAAGGAGACTGCCTACAGGGTATTGATGTATTTTCCTTGTTTTTGTATTTTATTGAAAACATGTTGTATTATTTACAGCTTTCTATCATGTATCATTACCATGTATTGCATTCATATGTTGTATAAACTAGCGTTGGCTACTTTTATTGAATTGAATACACTAATATTTCGTTGCTCTGTTATCTACTTATTTACTGCTTCTGTTGTGGTCTTTTATTTATATGTTTTCATATTTTTGTGAAATCTCTGATATGAGGATATAGTATCCCCATTAACACCTCCCGAGACCCTCATTTCTAGTCGGTAGCCTCGGACGTATGGGGAGAAGTGATTGAGGCCGTGTGGCAACTGGTCTGGCCACTATCTTAGGGGTGAACCGATCCAGGATGTTACAAATTGGTATCAAAGGATGTTTTATTTCCTTTATATTACTATTTTTGGTTGGTAAATAGGATAATAGTAATTTTTCAGCCCTTCACTAATAGTCGTTCCTATGGCTAATCACCCCACATACGGGGAATGACAATGTGGTTAGAGCTAGGAATTATTGTTCATGGTTTTTTCTATTATAGTTGATGTGATTTCTCCTTGAGTGATTGGAGTAATTTTATGATGCTTAATGATTTATGGAATTTTTGGTATTTTTACCCTTGGCCTAATATGGCATGGATGTTGCATTGCACGCATCATACTATGCACATAAAAATTCACATTACATGCATAGTGGCATGCCATGTTGGTGCATTTTGGTTTCCTGCTGATTAGAATTGTGTACTTTGAATTTATGAAATGCCTTGTATTTATTATCATGCATGTTTAGATATCACATTTCAGTGATATATTTAGCATTCTTGAGAGCTATGTCGCACTTAGATTTATACATGTTGAGGTAATTCATTAGCATGCCTTATGTGTTTATAGCTCATTATAGAATGCTTCTAGGATTAAAATGTCATGATTCTGCAATTTCAACAGGTTCCTCTGTGTTAGCTGCTTATAGTGATGCGCTAGTATTCTTTGATATATATAAATTGTTTATTTTGATAAATTAATGTTTTGCACTTACGATGGGATCCATCTTTTAATTGTACGGTGTATGGGATTCTTATATACGGGAAAAGGTAACTCCTGTATTCGAACTATTGTAAAAGGCTGTTAAAAATTAAAATGCTAAAGTAAATTGGTTTTGACTAAAAGGAACCAAATTCTAAACTATAAATTGTATTGGTACATTATAGGATGGTAAATGGACACCCATATAACTGTATTGTTATATGTGAGCATGTTAAATTTTAAAATTTGATTTTTTCTGATAAATGGGAGCCAATTTTCAATTTTTGGTGTGTGGAAACTTTATGAATTGGGAAATGGAAAACCATATTAAATGTAAAGACCCTATTATGTTTTGATGGATATAAATGTGATAGCTATATAGTATTAACCTGAACTGAATTTTTTAAATGCTTAAATGTGCAACTCGACCCAATTAGGTCAATTGGGAAATTTTCTTATGTAATGACCCATTCGGGTGTTTAAAAATTTAATATGTGAGAACCTTCTCTTGGGATTCTTTCTAGAGAACTCAGGTTGGCTCAGGGGGCCCTAGTAGGTCACCTTATTTGTCATAATTTTAAAATAAATTTATGTGATAAATTGCATAGTTAATGATGGAATGTCAAAAGCTTCTAAATGTTTTAAAAAGGAATTTTTATACAAGTTTCCTATGTTGTTTACAAATGGGAACATGATGTTTGTTTTAAACCCTATAATTTTTTAGAGTGTGAATAAATGTAAAGGGCTTGGAAATGAAACTTTTATTCATGCCCTCATGTTTAAAACCTTCATGTAAGGGTAGTTAAAGCTTCTTTGAGTTTCCTTCAAATGGAACCTTATGAAATGTCTTAGATGATCAGCTTTTGATCATAGTGGATTTTTTTGGTGTGACCCAATGTTAGGGTCAACACTTATTCTTTTTAAAAGGCTAACCAGTGGTAGGTAACACCATTAGAATTTAAATGTTCTACTATTTTTTGTATTTTTGATGTTTGGTATCATTGTCCCTAGTAGGAATTTTAGTTTTAAAATTACTCCCTTTTTCTAACGGGTGGTCATGTATTTATTTGGATTTTTTGTGGGCGTGAGAATCGAGAAATTATCAATTTCAGAAGTTTAGACATGCCTCTGGCATGGACGACTACTTCGTAGGTCATTTGACCTATTCCTCTTATAAATGGAAGAATGGTTATAGAATCGTCCAGGATAATGTTCATATGAGGAAATTTGACTCTGAAATAAATAACTTGTGATATTAAGTATGGACTCGGGTCATCTCCTAGTAGAGTGACTTGAGTGTTAAATAATCTTTTTATCCTAATTCTTAGGATGATGTTTATAAAGACTCGGGTGTTTTGACACATCAATATTGGTGGTTTTGTTTTCTAGGAATGCTTTTCCGTACGTGAGTGTGTTTTAGAGGTGGGGAATGTAAGGTTACATTGTCTGATCTAGCGCATCTATGAGTGGCTAGTTTTATTTCATTTCGAGACTAGGACACTTCTATAGTGGGTTGTGTCATGTTGAACTCATTAAATGTGTCCCTATATGTAGAAGGAACAGAATCAAAAGAGACCATTTGAAAATGGTTAGTTTATGCTTGAATGTCTTTTAGGATTAAAGGTGGTGTTTTATGTCGGTTTTTTTGGAAGCATGATGATGATGATGTTTACTATGTATTCATCCTCGAGAAAACATTGTTGGTCTTGGAGGAATTTGGGTGTTAAATACAGAGTGATCACAGAATTCCTTCGAAGGTAATGGCTTCTGTCCGGTTGTAATGGAGAATTTGTAGGTGAATCATGGCTTCTTCCTTGAATTTGACCAGTTGTGGTTTGACAATTTTGCCTTCCATTGGTTGGGTGTGTTGACTGGAAACTTTTTCAATCCTCTTAGTGTGCTCTTCTTAAGTGACGAGCATGTCCCCTCTCCTGATGTCATCATAAATACACTACTAGATTGTCAGTCTTACACCGTGCTAGAACATTAAAAGTTGTTGGACTTGTTGGGTGATCTTTATTAGTGTTATATCATGATGTGTGGTTCTTATTGAGGCATGGTAAGTCCTGAGTGATTCATGGGTTCCCAATTAGGAACACCTTTTTTGAAATCTCAGACACCAGCTATTTCTTTTGAATTGTGCTAGTCACCTAATCCGAACATCTTTGAGATAATTCGGTCAAGTTGATTGAATCATTCTCTATCTCGTGTTCTGTGTTTATAGTTGGTGATGAAACCGTTTTAAAATCACGTCACCAGTTTAAAGGCGGGTGTGGTTTTAGGGTCGACAGTGCCTTATGAGAAAGATTGTGTGACCAGTTTCTGTTAGTTAGATTGGGATTCTACCATTATATTTTCAATATAAACATTCCAAGAGCATCGTTAGAACACTAAGGGTGCGCTTTGTACGAAAATTCTGATGGTTGAGGTGTCATGGCATGGATTTGGCCTTTTTTTAAGTTAAGACCTATGGTGGGGAGCACCATCAGTCAAATTTTTATCGAGACAATGATGTGATCGTGTCTCTATTTTAATAGGCTCTTGGAAGCTCTGTTTTGGTGTTTTAGTTGGAGAATGAGCGTTGGCTCGGGTGGTAAAGGCTTATGTGTGGAATTCCTAAGAATTTTCTAAAGGTGTGTTGGGAGTTGGAAACACAATGAAACCATTTTAATGAAACTTCCTGACCCTCATTGGTTGGGTGTTGTTTTCTTTGTTTCTAAAGGCTTCTATGGGATGACAAGTTTTAAGGTTGGTAGATTTTATAGTCATGTGTTTTTCAACTGGTCTAATATATGAAGGTTTTTTGAACTTTTTAATTTACTGAACATGTAAAATTTAAAACTGAGCTTCAGAATGAAATTATGTGTGTTTTATCCTTTTTAAAGTGATGTTATCAGGCATTGGTAAAATCTCAAAGAGTTTCTCAGGTGGCTTGAGGGGTTTCAGTAACACCGGATACGTAAACTCACATTTTGAAGGGGTTGCAGAGGGTGCATGGTTTGTCTGAAATCGTGTTTCTCATAGCAGTGATGGTGCAACCTTAAACACGTTAGGAAAAATTATTTTTCATGGGCTACACTTGGTTTGCTAAACGGTTCACCTAGCCCACATGGTTGGTGTTTGGTGGCAGTACATAAACATTGTACATCACCTGGTTCTCACATAGTTTGGTAAACCATGTGGGACAGACCATGCAGTTTGTTCTACTTTAGGAAATAAATTATATAAATTCAAAATTAAAAGTAAAATAAGTTAAATGATAATTAACTGATACAATAATAATAAAAAAATGTTTAATTATGATAATATTAATAATAATATAATAATTATTATTATTATGTTTATTATTATTATTATTACATTAGTTTTATTAGTTTTAATTTAGGTTTTAATGAAAAACTAGCAGGAGGATTATCCCTTTCTCCCAACCAGGTGTTCCTCACTCCTCCTTCCTCACGAAGTGCGACACACTCCTCCTTCGGACTCCCTCCCTTGTTGAATTTTCTCCAGATCACTTGATGAATCAGGGTTGTCTCATCAAGGTGAGCATGTCTCTTTCCTTTACTCTCCATTTTTGTCTATTTTAGGGTCTCCCACTGCTCAAATCCCACTTAGCTGAAAACTTATTGTAGGGTTTGATCTGGTTTTTGTGATTCGTTCACCCGAATGGCCCGAAGACTGTATTTTTATTGATTCATTATAATACCCATTTCAATGGATGAGGGGGAACCCTTACAAGTCCCATAGGCTAAAAGATTACATTACCTATAGGTATTAGGAAATATAAAGACTATTCTTGGAACTGCTCCTCTGTAGCTTCTTCATTGTGATATCATCCCTCCACCTTTACATGGCATGTTCGGCTAGGAATCCCGTGTGTGCAGAGTTTGTCTGGTCATTTAAGAACAATTTTAGGTGGGCTGAAGGCCTTCAGGTGGCCTGAAGGCCATGAGTTGGACCAAATGCCTTGGGTGTCCCAAAGGCCTTCGGTGGTTCGAAGGCCTAAGAGAACTCGAGGCCCAAACCAGTGGCCCAAAAGCCCAAACGGATGAATAGTTCTGACTGCTATAGTATCGAACAGTTCCTACTACAGTACTACTATAGTGCCCGGAAATTATGTCTCTGCCAGATTTTGAACTCGAGTGTCTTGGATGCACTTATGGAGTCCTCACTAGCTGGAATGAGGTTCTTGTGATTATGATTCATTCGGTGTGAGGGTATTAAAGGGCTATCTCAGGACTCGTTGATCTGTGTTCCACCAACCTCCACTTAAGGTGAGGTGGTTGGGGTTGATTTGGTCTACCGTCATCGATTTGAGGTAAGTATTTCTTCCTCTAATTTTCTTCACAGTCTTTATTTAGGGTCTTGTGGTATTTATGAGACTCAAGGGTTTGGTTGTAGAGAGATGTGAAAAATTTTCGAAGGTGTTCATGTGTATATCGAGGTATTGATATATATATATATATATATATATATATATATATATATATCTTCTATGTTCATGTTCTATCATGGTGTGAGGAACACGTGCATCAGTTTAAGCATATATATATATATATAAATATATGGAAGTGTGTGAATGTGAGTGGGTGGCTACTTGAGTTAGAGAGTACCAAGAGACAAAATGTTTGGTTTAGTTCCACCCTAAGGTAGGGTCCGTTTCTATGTCCTTAAATTTTATAAATCCATTAATAAATTTTTTACTACAATTTTGTTAGAATTTAGTTCATGTAGTGAAGTATTTAGATGAAATGCCTCTTAAATGTTATTTGAGCAAGTTTCATGTCTTACAAGATAAACGTGGTAAATGACATGTGTGATAATAAATATGATGATTTTATAACAAAACCCCTCTAACGGAGGGGTGTTGTCTTCATGCTAAAATGTACTAATTATACCTTTTTGTTTTATTGACTTTTTGTGTTGATATTTCTTATACCCTGACATTACGTTTGAGATATGGAATGATTAGGACATGGTCTCTAATGGAATTAGAAACACTTAGTTCCTATTTTTAAATGATTAAAGTACAAAGGCACCATTTATGTTCTTTGTCTAGTTTTTAGATTGGAATTACCCATGTATAATGTTTTTTCATAATTGTCGTTTTTGTGTTTTGTAGCTTTTGAGACACCATTCAGGTGTGCCTTTTCCAGAACATTCTATGGGAAATATTTTCTATATTGAATGGTTTAAATTATCTTGTGAATTTAAAAATGGAAAGTACCGTGTATCCTCGCATCTTGACCCACCTAATGTAGGTACAATAATGTGATAATTAAATGTGAAATGAAAATTGGCAAGTATACTAAGTATATGACCGGCCTTATTAAATATAATTGAATTGTAACACCCTGAACCCAGTTTCTAAGAGTCGGTGGATTATTACATAAAATTGGAATGATCACAAAAGATTATGTCTTCAAAGACTGATTAGTTTAGTAGGGTTGGAATAACTATATATATTCATAAAGTTTACATTACATCATAAAGTGAAAACTACAACAACATCCTGTCTCCAAACTCATATCCCCTTATAAAATCCCTACAGGTCATTCATAAAATACTTATTCACATCCTGGGAAAAATAAAACATAGAAAGGGGTGAGCTAAAATTCCCTGTAAGGAAAACAATATAGCGGATACTTTCATAAATAATCATAAACATTTAAGGAAATGTATAACTAAACCAAAATCATTTTAAACTTAAATTTCAGCATAATATGGCAGAAATAAAATGAAATATTTCCATTTACTTATTCACATAGATATTCTACTAGTCTAATAATCCCATGAAATATCAATAACCACTTTAATAATGATGGAATGCATAATTCCAGACTATCATAACCACGTAGCCAAGGCCTCGTGCCAAAACTACAAATACGATTTTGTCGAAGCCTTGTGCCAAGACACTAGTTTGTCTCATGAGACCTACGGATGCATCGAGGAGCTATAGCAGGCTCCACCCATCACTTACTAAGTCCAATTCATTCCACATATGAATAGGTTTAAACATAACATTTACATTCATATTAAAACTAGCATACGAAGTGTAAATACTTTCTCCATAAACCATGAATGGTATAAAAATAACACAACCACAGTTAACCATATCACAAAACATTCAATACAATATAGAAGTTTTGTATCATAATAAATCAACTTCAAATAAGATTAAAATCCATCAATGGAAGTTGACATAGATGAAATCAAAACTATTTGAGAGAAATATCTCTCTTTTTGAAATCATTGAAAAGTCACACATTTATAAAGGAAGCAATTTTAAAGAGAATCTTGAAAAAAAATTGTCCCATACCACATTGAAACATTTGAAAAGAAATATCATTTCAAAACACTAATGTCCATATAAATAAATCCTTAAAATCATTTTGAAGACATGCACATTAATTAAAAATATTTAGAAAGATAAATCTTTAAAACATTTAAAATTCTGATCTTGATAAAGAGAACCATTCAGAAATTCTTAAAGTATTCATTTTGAAATCATTTAAAAGTCACATAATTATAAAATAAAACATTTAATTTAAAAATATTCTTATAAGCTTGTAAGGGAAGTTTCAAAGTTTTTACAATAGTGTAAAATAGCTGCACCCGCCGTATAAGTTAAAAAAAGACATTCTTACCTTAATTTTGTAGAAAAGGATAAAAAGGACCTTGTTTGGAAAATGACGTATGGATTCCTTTATAAACTTCTTATAAAATTTCAAACAAGGGTATAAATGACTTTAACCCATATTCTGTAAAATAGTATGAATGTTTTGATAAACATTTTTTAAGAAACATGGGTGTGGATGATAAAGAGGTTCTAGTAGATAATTACGTATAAACAAACGTGGATAATGAAGAGATTGTGAAATAAACCCTTACCTTGTACTTTCCTCAGTTGATGGTATGTTAACCTCATGTATAATATTTAATACACTGTTATTAAATTATACAAGAATCATATACGTTAATATGATATCATATATGATCTTTTAACATTGATTTGTTAATAATATCTTAGTGTTATCATCGTTACGGGTGTTAAGAGATTAATTTTTCTTTATATTATTTGTTATGTGAGCCACATTTGATATGGATGGGATGTATATTTTTCATATACAGAATGATATCATGTCTCTATTTTTTTAATTATCAAATAAAATTTATTCTTGAATGGATACGATGGGGAATGAATCTCACCGCTTTCTTGGAGACTGTAATCCGTACGTATGCACGAGTGACAATATCATTTTTTTGATATTAAAATAATATATAATTGGATGGTATATCATATATGTAGAATCATTATCATGTTATATTCACTATTTACATGAATTAAACATCATTATCATACCCATACAAATATTAATGTATTGAATAACAATTACACCACGACGTGGAGACGGTAGGTTGTACGTACTCACGTATGGTGACATGTCATTCAAAGGATGGATAGAATACTAAATATGGTTGTACCTATTTATTAGACTATTGTTTTCAACAATACATAATAATTTTATTTAAAGAAAGAGATTAATGAAAATAATACACTGTCTCTTTATGATAATTTGGATGCTCACAAATACCCTTAGTTATTTTCTAATGATTCTATTGAGTATTTTGCAGGAATTTATTAATTTATATTACTCTTGATATAAGGAGAGTATATTACTTATTTGGAATCTGGTTTAGTGCGTTCTTTAACCATTGTTCATACCATACGTGGATAAATATAGCGCGGAATATGCTTTAGCACGTTCTGGAATCGTTGTTTATACCATACGTGGATAAACGTAGCGTAAGGATGAAAAACATGTATACTTTTTATGATAAGAGAAAAGTATGGTTAAACAACCATATGTTTTCAGTAATGTATGGAATAAGAACCTTACGTTAGGAAGGAACCTTACGTTTTGGTTTTCAGCAAAGTATGGAAGAAAAACCTTACGTTAGGAAGGAACCTTACGTTTTGGTTTTCAGCAAAGTATGCAAGAAAAACCTTACATTATGATGGAACCTTTTGTTTTGGTTATCAGAAAAGTATGGAAGGAGAACCATACATAAATTTTGACCGTTACATTTGTTTCTCAAAATTATGGTTCATCAACCTTACTTGTTTAAACAACCATACGTTTTTGGAAAAGTATTGATCAAGGAAAAGTATGGATCTTTTACCATACGTTTGAGAGTTGAAGAAAAAGTATGAATAATCAACCCTAATTTTATGTTCAATATTATGTTGTCAACCTTATGTTTGAAGACTATGTCACCAACCCTATGTTTGGAGGCCACGTCATCAACCTTATGTTTGGCGTCAGAAATTTTGACAGACGATATTTTTGTGCAGTGATCAGTAAGATGATTATTGGGCGGATTTCAAGCCATATTTAAAGTTTTTATTAATGTACAAATTTGACTAATTCAAATCCGTTTTATTAATGGATTTAATATATAATTAAAAGGAGACTTTTATACCAAGTCTTAAGGTAAGTTATGACTTCTCTGTAAATTCAAATTTTTGAATATCGCGAATCAGAAGGTGACTTTTATGGATCTAAATGTGAAGGAGATATTCTCAGAATTAATATATATGTTCTCTCTGAAGCACCAGGTATGTGTGTGTATGGTGATCGATCTATTTTTTAAAAAGGTGGAAAACAGAGACTACAGAAATTCTAGATTAATCTGCTATTTCAAAAAGGAGCGTGAAAGCTCTGTTTGTTTAAGAAGAAGGAACTAGATAGATGATTCACTAGTTCTGCATCAAATATCTACTGTGGATCTACTACTGCTGAAGTTGTGAACTATATCTCTATATCTATTGCAATTGGATCGACTCAGAACTGCTTCATCTTGAAAATAAATATTTCTAGAGCCTTCGATGCATCTGCTGTCAATTTCATTCTGTTGCAATTGTGATGATCAACTGGAAAATTTCTTTCTGAAATTATTTTTATTCATGAGTAACCAGCTTCTCGTTATATGCTGTGTAGGTTCGTGTTTGAACCATAAGGCTTTGTTTTTCCTTGTATTTTAAATGTGTCAACTTCCTGTACTCAGTTGTGAACAAGTCTATGGAAAAGTGGACCTGATAGTAAAAATCACCATGCTTGTGGAGTTGAGCGTTGGTGGAGTGGACTGGGGGCCTTTTGTACCCCGAACCACTAGAAATCCTTATGTTCTTGTTTTTACTTTTTCTTCTGCATGATCAAATATGATAAATTATAAAGGACAAAACTTGTTCAATCAATGATTTATCAAAAAATTGAAAAAGACACAATTCACTCCCCTCTTGTGTATAATCTGTAGATTCAGATCCAACAATTGGTTTCAAAGGGAGAGCTTCTGATAGAGCCTTAGCAAGTGAGAAAAATTTAAGGATTATACAACAGAGAATCATGAATGATACAAGAGAAGGGATGTCAATGGTCAAAGAACGATATTTTAATGTAGACAACTATGATTGCTGGAAATCGCGCATGATAATATATCTGAAAAAACTCCGATATAGAGTCTATTCAAAGATTCCGACACCTTATGAAATTCCAGAAAATCCAGAGACATGGATTGCTGCTATAGAGCCAGAGTACGATATGAACTTAAAGGCTATGAATGCAATTATCTACGGTCTAGGACCAGATAAATTTAATAGAGTATCTTAGTTCCTGACAGCATATGAGATGTGACAAACAATAGCCATGGCATATGAAGGAACAGACAATGTGAGGCAAATGAGATATGCAACTTCCAAATTGAAATTTGATATTTTCAGAATGGTTAAATGGGAAAGCATTACCCAAATCAGTGGGGGATTGACAGAAATTTTCAATAACATAACAACTCTAGGAGAACCCATCAAGCAGGATGATCATGCTTTAAAAGTACTGAGGGTACTTCCTACTCTATGGAATAGTATATCTGCTGCAATAAGAAAATCAACTCCTATCAAATATCTAACGATGAGAGAGATGATTGGTACACTGATGATGTATGAAGATAAAATGAAAGATGAAGCTAATGAACATAATGTTCTTATCAAAAGAGATGATACTTCATTGAAGTTATATTCACAACAAAAGAATAGAATGATAAAGAATAGAGAAGTCAAAGCTAAATCAGAAAGCTCTGACTCATCAAACTCATATGAAGAACTGGCTCAGCTAGCCAGGAAATTTAGAAAGTTCTACAGCAAGAAAAGAGGCTTTAAAATATCCTTTAAGGGAGATAATATGGAAGTAAGATCTTATGAATGTAAGAGGATGGGGCATATCACACCAGATTTTCCACAATTGAAGGATGCAAAGAAGAAGAAATTATTCAAAAGAAATGGATTTGAGCAGAAAGACAAGAAAGCAATGAAAGCCACTTGGAGTGTATCTGAATACTCCAGTAGATCTTCTCAATCAAGCTCATAGAAAGAATAATCTAATCTAATGGAAAAAATTTTCTTTGTGGCATAAATTTATGAGGTACAATCATATTACTCCTCTGAATCAAATTCTAAATCATGCTACACAAATGAAAAACATATAGCCTACTGTAATATTCTTGAAGAAAGATATAATTCACTATTTAAGAAACATAATTCACTAAAAAATAAACATAAAGCCGTTTTAGATGAAAGAAATAAAATGGAACATCAATATAAGGAATTAACTGATAAATACAATTCGATTAACACTAACTATATTAATTTTGAATAAAGAATAAAAACACTACAGGATGAAGTAGAATCTTACAAATAGGCTACATTAGTTTTTAGAAAAGGGAAAATTCATTAAATGAAATTCTTGAAAAAACATTCATTAAAAGGAGAGATTTGGAATTGGAAGTAAAGGAGAAAAACCAAAGCTATATTAAAATTATTTTGTTCCTAGCTCTAAAAAGGTTAATTGTAACTTTTGTGGGACAAAGGGACATATAGCTAAAAACTGTTTCTTAAGACAATCTCAAATATGTGGTATTAATAAAGCTTATGTTTCAAAAGACTTATATGATTCATCTAATTTTAAAGGGAAAAAGAAAATCTAGATACCCAGATCATTGCTAGCTAACACCCCTGGACCCAACAAAATATGGGTACCAAAGAAATATGTTTGAATGTCATTGTAGGTAGAAGGCTACCAAAGAAGAAAAGATATATGGTACATGGATAGTGGCTGCTCAAGACATATGAGTGGAAACTCATTGAATTTTTCTTCACTCACTCAAATGGAAGGAGGACCTATCATATTTTGTGACAACGCTAAAGGAAAAATCATTGGCATTGGAACTGTTGGAGATCCAAAAACAGTCTCAATCAACAATGTACTTTATGTACAAGTATTAAAACAGTATTTGATAAGTATCTCTCAACTTTATGATGATGGATATACTGTTGATTTTACTACAATTTCTGTACTGTTTCTAAAGATAAACTGTTTAAATTTAATGCACCAAGATCTGAAAATGTCTATACTCTAGATTTAAATTCCTTGTGTAAACAACAAGTAAACTGATTGACTGCTAAAGTAATTGAATCCTAGATTTGGCATTGAATACTTGGACATTCCAATGTATATTTTTTACATAAGTTATCTAAGAAACATTTAGTCTCTGATTTACCTTGTCTCAAATTCGAAAGTGACAGATTTTGTAATGCATGTCAACATGGAATGAAACACAAATCATCATTCAAATCTGTTAATAAGGTTGCTACATCTAAACCTCTATAAATTATTCATATGGATTTCTTTGGACCCTCAAGAGTAGAAATCTTAGCTGGTAAATTATATGTATATGTTTTAGTTGATGAGTATTCAAGATTTACATGGATTATCTTTTTGAAATTTTAAAATGAATCTTTTAATTTATTTGAAATTTTCTAAAAATCTGTTCAAAATGAAAAAGTGTTCAATATAATCTCATTGAGAAGTGATCATGGTGGGGAATTTGAGAATCTGGAATTTAATTTCTTTTTCTAAAATATGGGTATTAAACACACCTTCTCTGCACCAAGAACAACTCAGCAAAATGGGATTGTAGAAAGAAGAAATAGAACTATTAAAGAAATGGCTAGAACTATGTTAAATTAATATAGCCTACCTATATATTTCTGGGCATAAGTTGTGAATCCAAAATGATATATAATTAAGAGAGTTTTAATTAGACCTATTTTGAAAAAGACACCCTATGAACTATGGAATAACATAAAACCTAAAGTAAATTACTTTAAAGTTTTTGGATGCAAGGTTTACATCTTAAACACCAAGGATAATCTTGGTATGTTCGATACAAAATCCGATGAAGGTATTTTCTTAGGATATTCTGCTACCTCCAATGCTTATAAAGATTATAATAAGAAGTCAAGGATTGTTGAAGAATCGGTTCAAGTGAAATTATATGAATCTGATCCCTTTAAGAAAAGGAAATAACAAATGGATGAACTTGACACTAATGATAACACGGGACTTGAGAACTTGAATAATAATATTGAATATGATATAAAAGAAATTCAGTCCAGTTCAGAGGAACATGATACTGAAGAACCTTTAAATATATTACATAGACAGTCTAGAACCCTAAAGAATCACCCTTTAGAAACTATAATAGGTAACCTAGAAACTGGTGATCAAATTAGAAGAAACTTAGGAAACCTAGTGGAATTATCTACCTTCCTATCTCAACAAGAACCCAAGACTAT
Organism: Viscum album; assembly: GCA_963277665.1. Taxonomy (NCBI): domain Eukaryota; kingdom Viridiplantae; phylum Streptophyta; class Magnoliopsida; order Santalales; family Viscaceae; genus Viscum; species Viscum album. The sequence continues at coordinate 1,157,458,518 of OY728126.1, forward strand.
AGAAGAAGCTTTAAATGATGAAAGCTGGGTTATAGAAATGCAAGATGAATTAAACCAGTTTAAAAGAAATGATGTTTTGGAATTAGTGGAAAGACCTAAGAATTATACTATAATAGGAACAAAATGGGTCTTCAGAAATAAAGAAGATGACCAAGGCACAATAACTAGAAATAAAGCAAAATTAACAACAAAAGGATATAATCAAGAAGAAGGAATAGATTATGATGATACTTTTGAACCTATATCTAGGTTATAATCTATTAGAATCCTTTTAGCATATACATCTTATATGAATTTTAATTTATTTTATATGGATGATAAATCTTCTTTTTTAAATGGTTATTTAATGGAGGAAGTTTATATTGAGAAACCTCCTAGTTTTGAAAATTCTCAAAAACCATATTATGTTTTTAAACATACTAAATCTCTTTATGGCCTTAAACAATCACCTAGAGCTTTGTATGAAATATTAAGTTATTTTCTTCTGAAAAATGATTTTACTGTTGGAATGGAATAACAAACACTCTTTAAGAAAACTGTGAAAAATAATGTTTTATTGGTTCAAATTTATGTTGATAATGTAATATTTGGATCAACTAATAAAACTATTTGTCATGAATTTTCAAAATTAATGCAAGAAAAATTTGAAATGCGTATGATGGGAGAATTAAATTTATTTTTGGGTCTTCAAATATTTCAAAAATATTTTGGAAATGTTTTAAATCAACGATAATACATTACTGATTTACTTAAGAAATTTGGACTTGAAAACAACAAGTCATTTACAACTCCTATGTGTAATAATATGAAACATGGTTTGGATGAAACTGGGAAATCAGTTGACAAAAAGTTATATAGAGGTACGATTGGTAGTTTGTTATATATTATTGCTCGTAGGCCAGATATAATGTATTCAGTATGTCTTTGTGGTAGATTTCAATAAAATCCTAAAGAATCTAATATAACTGTTGTTAAAAGTATTTTTAGATATTTAAAAGGAACTATTTTTCAATCTCTTCATTATCCTAAAACTTCTGATTTCAATTTTATTTCATATTCATATGCTGAATTTGGAAGTCGTAGATTAGATAGAAAAAGTACATCAGGTATATGTCACTTATTAGGAAAGTCCTTAGTATCATGGTCTAGTAAGAAACTATATTCAGTTTCCCTGTCAACAGTTGAGGCAGAATATGTTTCTGCTAGTAGTTACGGTGCACAAGTGTTGTGGATGAAAAATACTCTTATGGACTTTGGATTAAATTTTAACAATGCACCTATTTTATGTGATAATACAAGTGCAATTAATATTTCAAAAGATCTTGTTAGCCATTCTATATCTAAACACATTGATATAAGGCATCACATTTTAAGAGATCATGTTATTAAAAAGGATATATTTTTAGAATTTATAAATACTGAAATTAAATTAGCAGATATTTTTACTAAACCACTTCCCACAGCAAGGTTTGATTTTATTAAGGGGGAGCTAGGTTAATTTAATTTTAAATAATTTTTTATTTTTATTTACTTTTATTTATTATTGTAATTATTTTATACTATTTAAGTTTTTTTCTCTCTCTGCATATGAATATTTTATTTGTTTTAAATATATATAATGATTATTGATTACATGGGAATCAAGGCTGTTAGAGGCTTTTCGTCTTCTAAACCATTTCAATTCTATCGAAACCCTTCCGAAACCCAAAAACCGCCCTTCTGATCCTAAACACTAATCTTTGAACCTCTGAAACCCTATCCTTCAAACTGTCAGAGAATCTTACAAAGATGGTAAGAACTAAAAGAGCCAGTGAAGCCAATCCAAGCAATGCCAAGAGAAAACGCACCGAGAGATGAAAAATTTAACAGGGAAATGTAGTCGATCTTGACTGGTTATTTTAGACAAATCTAATGTTGAAGAAAGCGCTGTCATTTCAAAATCTTGAACAGATGTTCAATAGTGAAAATACAGAATTTCTGTATGAAGTAGAACATAGATACTTCTTCAAATCTTTACAGTTTACCCTGGGAGATACCGAGGACATTATGCCGGCTAAGATAGAGAGCATGGATTTCTCAATCTCATCAGTAGAGATTAGTCAGATTCTTAACTTCCCTCATGAGGGAGTTTTTTATTATGATTTGAAAAATATTGGAGATTCTATGCATAAATCTGAGGACATCATGTCCTTTTTTGTTGATACTAAGACAATAATGAATATCTTTGTCAAGGATTTGGAGCCTGATCAGATGATTTTTGTCAAATTTATTCAGACAGGAATAGTTCCAAGAATGGCAGAAATAGAGAAGATTTTGTACCCTGATATGTATATAATGTTTCTTATCTTAAGTGATATTATGTTAAGCTTTCCAAGATACATGGTAAGGTATCTCAATTACTACTATCAAAGCGAGGCCCGGATGAATTTCTACCCTTTTGGTCGATTTATTTCTAAACTGCTGCTTACGAAAGAAATAGTGAGATTAGTGGATGCCCTAGTTACCTGTCATCACAGTAATATGTTTAATGCTTGAACTTTAAGGAAGGTTGGATAATTCTGGAGCACAATTAAAGGAAAACGTTTTCCAGTAGGAGCTCAGTAAGACTCAGAGAATGCTCAGGCTCAACCAGCTATGTCCAAGGAGGGACAAGCTGAATCCAAAGTCAGCAATGTAGCAAGAAGGATTCTTTTTGAAGTGGAAGATGTTGAGTAAGATAGAAGTCAGTAAGGACTTAAATTAAAAATAATGAGACCTGTCAATGAGGAAGTTTCTTCCCATGCTCTAGACACAACCACAAAAGCTTTATTTTCTTATTATTTTGTATGGGAAGCTGTTTTTGATAAGACCATGGAAGTTGTTACTCAAAGAACAACACCAATAGAGGGATCGGGAGTTCCAGAAGATGTTCCAAGGGAGAATCTGGAACAGATTGTAGTTGATGTTGAAGTTGCACTTCAACTGGAACAAGAGATGGAGGCAGTGCCTAGTGAAGAAGTGGCCAGACCTTAGGAAACCACTGATGATATTGTTCTTTATAACCTAGTATAAGGCCTAGATGCTAATGTTTGTTATTAGAATGCATCTGAAGCTCACACATAGGTACTTCAAGAGGATTTTTCTATGGAGGAGTTGGAGAACTCTAAGGAAAAACTTGTAGACCAACCTTCTCCGGATAGAGAAAAATAAAAATATTGATGCTGAATCATTGCCTTCGGTATTGGTGCATCAACCAGAGAATGTGAATATGAATCAAGCACATGTTGCATCTGATTCAAATCAAGAAGAAGTTGAAGAACTATACAGAAATGTATCTCACATGGAATCTGAAAATGTTTCTCTGAGAAAAGCCTTAGTCTTAACTCATTTGAAATTTCAAAAGCTGAAGGAGTGTACAGTTTCAAGGCAAGAAGATGAAATGTTTAAAGAGGATATGTTGACTTCTGTTACACAATTGAAATATGAAATGGTTATGTAGTCAGATTTATCAGATCTAAAGTTGTTTATGGAGAACCAATTTGCATTGGTTGCAAATAGTATTGTTAGTGGATCAAGTACTTCACCTGATTTAATCAAAAGGTTTCAAGCTATCACAACTGTGATGAGCAACATGAATGACATGTTACAACATCTTCACTGAAACAGTGCTCCTTTATCAGTGTTGCTAGACAATCATAAGTTCTTAGTGGATCAACTGACATCTAGTGAACCATCGGTCAGAATCCTGTTAAATCAGTTGTCAGAGAAGCTGTCAGTGTTTGTTGAGAAAGAGGAAAAAATGCATGAGTTTTTCAGAGACAATTTAATAGAGTATATTCATATTAGTCAAGAGAATAGAGAACTCATTATCAAACATGGAGATGGGATGATGAAGAAACATCAGGAACAGTTTACAGAAATCAAGTTTGCAATCCAGAGGAGATAGACCCTGTTGCCTATCTTACCCAAACCTTGATTCCTGTGTATATCATTATCATGTATATACTGCTGTTTTTGAATGAAAATATCCTTAATTGTTTATTTGTTTCTATCCCTATTTGTTTTACTAACATTATTTTTTGATATGCCAGTACCCCAGATTTAATTATTGATAAACAGTTAATAATAAGTATTTACCAACAGGTATGTGCCACATTACATGTGTTAAAATTCATGATTTTTCATTATTTTTGATATCACAAAAAGGGGGAGAACATTGATATACACAACATCAAAAAGGGGGAAAATTCATTTTATTTAGGGGGAAAATTAAATGAGAAATTTGGATTTATAATTATCTTTTGGGTGGAGAAGTTTTTATTTAAAACATTATGTAACTAATTTTAGTTAATTTCTTTTAAATAATTTTAATTTATTTTTATGGGTTTTGTGATCATCAAAAATTTGGTGATTGTTAAAAAAAGTATTATTTTCAAAAAAACATTTTAATGTTATATAAAGGGGGAGATTATTGAAAATAATATTCTATCTCAATATGATAATTTTGATGCTCAAAAATACCCTTAGTTATTTTCTAAAGCTTTTATTTACTATTTTATAGAAATTTATTAATTTATTTTACTCTTGATATAAAGAGAGTTTATTACTTATTCGGAATCTGATTTAGCGCGTTCTGGAATCACAGTTCATACCTTCCATGGACAAATATAGCGTGGAATCTGCTTTAGCGCATTCTGGAATCAATGTTCATACCCTACGTTGATAAACGTAGCATAAGGATGAAAAGCGTGTATAATTTTTGAGATAAGAGAAAAGTACGGTTAAACAACCATACGTTTTCAGAAAAGTATGGAAGATGAACCTTATGTTAGGAAGGAACCTTAAATTTTGGTTTTCAGCAAAGTATGGAAGAAGAACCTTACGTTTTGGTTTTCTGCAAAGTATGGAAGAAGAACATTACGTTAGGAAGGAACCTTACGTTTTGGTTATTAGCAAAGTATGGAAGGAGAACCATACCTAAATTCTGAACGTTACATTTTTTTCTCAAATGTATGGTTCATCAACCTTACTTTTGTAAACAACCATATGTTTTTGGAAAAGTATGGATCAAGTAAAAGTATGGATCTTTTACAGTACTTTTGAGAGTTAAAGAAAAAGTATGGATAATCAACCCTACGTTTAGGTTCAATCATACGTTGTCAACCTTACGTTTGAAGACTATGTCACCAACCCTAAGTTTGGAGGCCACGTCATCAACCTTACGTTTAGCATCATAAATTTTGTCAGAGGATATTTTTGTGCAGCGATCAGTAAGCTTATTATTGGGCGGATTTCAAGACGGATTTAAAGTCATTTTTAAAGTACGACTATGACTAATTCAAAGCCATTTTATTAATCGATTTATGAACGAATTAAAAGGATCTTTTTTATGCCGAGTCTTAAGGGAAGTTATGACTTCTCTGTAAATTCAAATATCTGAATATCGCGAATCGGAAGGAGACTTTTATGGATCTAAATTTGTAGGAGATATGCTCATCTTTAATATATATGTTCTCTCTGAAACACCAGGTATGTGTGTGTATGGAGATCGATATATTGTTGAAAAATGTGGAAAACAAATACTGCAGAAATTCATGATTGATCTTCTATTTCAAAAAAGAGCGTCAAAGCCCTGTTTGTTTAAGAAGAAGGAACTCGATAGAAGATTCACTTGTTCTGCATCGAATATCTACTGTGGATCTACTACTGCTAAAGTTGTGAACTATATCTCTATATCTATTTCAACTGGATCGACTCAGAACTGCTTCGTCATAAAAATCAATATTTCTAGAGACTTCGATCCATCTGCTGTCAATTGCATTCTGTTACAATTGTGAAGATCAACTGGAATATTTCTTTATGAAATTATTTTTATTTCTGAGTAACCATCTTCTCAGTCTAAGATATGTAGGTTAGTGTTTGAACCAGTAGGCTTTGTTTTTCCCTGGATTGTAAAGGTGTCAACTTCATGTACTCAGTTTTGAATCATTCTGTGGAAAAGAGGACTAGATAGTGAAAATCACCAAGCTCGTGGAGTTGAGTGTTGGTGGAGTGGACTAGGGGCCTTCTATTCCCCGAACCACTATACATCCTTCTGTTCTTGTTTTTACTTTTTACACTACATGATAAAATATGATAAAGTATAAAGGACAGAACTCATTCAATCAAAGAGTTATCGAAAAATTGCAAAAGACACAATTCACCCCCCTCTTATGTATAATCTGTAGATTCAGATCCAACAGTACCATATTTATAATAACATCACATTATATAAGATATAATGGATTTATTATTTTAATATGGAAATAACAACGAAATATGAAGTTGAAGAGTAAATGAACTTGAAAGAGGGTGGTGAAAACATTACCTCTTCTTTGGGTTATTCCTTTTGATTTGATCAAAAGTTCTCCTTAGGATGGCTCTCTGATCAAACGAAGACCTCTAAGATGAATTCAAAAAAGTTGAGAGAATAATTGGGTAGGGGTTGGCCGAACCAAAAGGCTTTGAAGGTGTGAAGAATTGGTTAGAAGTGGTATCATTTTATAAGGGTGAGGAGGGGATCTTTAGAAAAAACGTAAAGTATTATTTTATAATAAATTCATATTCAATTTCTATGGGCTTAAAAATGTATTATTAAAAGTATAAGGTGGGTATGGGTCTAAATCCTATCAACCAATATATTTTAGATAGGTTTGGATCATTATATTAACCTTATCTTTTAGTATTTACTTTTAGTTAATTATTTTGACATTTACCATGTCACTTTGTATTTTTATATTATATTGTTAATAAACTTACTATATACATCCAAGAGAACCCTAATTGGCCCATTAATTATACAGATATCATGATATAAGTCCTTTGGCCGAACCATAGATTTTAAGAATAGAATATCAATTAATAATATAATATGTTTTTAAACAGTCATTTATGTCAATTTTGACACTATTCAATAATTGATTTTTGGTAAAGTCTTAACAACTTTATTAATTAAAATAAATTTTACTAAAGCAATAATAACATGTAATATTAACAAATAAAATTACTTTATGGCATTAAAACATTCCAATTATATTTATTTTACCTTTTATAAAACCAATTATTTGATTCTTTCATTAATAAATAAAATACTGCATCATTATTGTGTCATAAATAAATTTAATTATTTAATGTCTAAAAATTACAAATAAAATACCATTATGTATGAAGTATTTTTTATAATTCTAATTAATATTTATAGTCGAAAATATAACATATATAACCCTATGTAAAAATTGTTTTTCTAAAAGATATATGCTTATGTTATTTTTGTATTTACTTTAACTTAATTAATATAATGTGTCCTTATCACCTACAAATGGATCCATGGAGTCCCAAAATCAACAAAAATATGACCATGGTCTGAAATGTATCAACTAATATGGTTAAGACATGTTTTAGGGTAATTTATTATTATTATAATATTATTTTTTACCCTTATTTATCGGATTTACCCTTTAACCATGGTATATAAAATATTTACCGAAGTAATTATTCAAAATGTCTAAAAATAAAAATTACCTATTTACAAAATTTTGAAATCCTGATTCAAAATATGGAATACATTTTTTATAATTCAAAACACAGAATTGGAAGAAATTAATTTAAAATTAATTCCTGTTGTCAAAAAAAGCGTGTTTTTAAGATATAATAACTATCAAATGATTGATACTTGTTTATGTCCGGTTTAAATGTGAAATTATGTCCAATGAACAAAATTGTATTAAATGGTAAGAATATATTCAAAATATACTTTAAAACCACTCAAATTAATTATTTATCAATATTAATTATTTTGTTTAAAAAAGTTGTTTTTAATTAAAAAATTCTAATTTTCACTATTCATCACAATATTAAAGTATTCAGAAAAATGCCAAAATTTTACCCTAGGATAATTTCGATATTACGAATCCAAAAATGAAGTCCATTTTGAAATATAAAATTTATAAAATTTCAAAAAGTGGGTATTACTATACATAACGGCTAGTTTGATTGGTTGTGGTGTGTGTTAGAACTTGATGTTGCATACAACACACGCTACTGTATTATTCAATGAAAAGTGTAACGTGGATGATTGGGGTGTTACATTCTCCCCTACTTCAAAAAATTGCGTCCACATAATTTGAAATTATTTTTCAAAAATAAAATGTTGAAAATAGAAAATACCTTTGGGAAAACCCACATTAGAAATTAGGCTAATAAAATTTAGTCTTAATATGAGGAAAAGGAAAATGAAAGGGTTACCACCAAATTATGATCTCAATTAGGAGAACATTGGTGGAAATTATAGACATATAATTGAAGGGAAAACTTAAATATTTATAGGTAGTGATAGAGGTCATAAAACACAAACAACTGTAAAATTGGGGGCCTTAAATTCATCAATATATGAGGATTTGAAAAACCATTGGTTCAACAAAACATATGGAATTTGGATAACACATTTTTTGTTTTAATATCCCTTCTCTAAAGTATAAGAATTAATTTCTTCATAGAATAATAGAAGAAGAAAAATATATACTTGACAAGTAGAGTCCCATCCTCTAACTAATTTCTACCACAAACTCATCTTTCACTATAAAAGATAATAGAACTGAAAAATAATATTATATTTATCCTATAAATATAGGGTTCAAAAAATGAATGTATAATTAATCTACCAGATTTTTTTAAAAAAATGCTTCATTATTCAATCAAGGAAATCACGTAGGCCAGTGGTAGGTGATACACCCTTATCACCCTTTAGTTGCAGGTTCATGTCTCGTGGCCTTGCCGGACGCGACGGGTTGTCGCCCGACCTCCAGATTGTCCTTTTATGGAAATACGAAAATAATATAAACTAGAATTATCCAAAATACTTCTGTCCAAACTCACAGTACAAAATTTATAAGGAAGTTAAACACAATGAAGATCCTTTCTTCCGCTTAATAACATGTGAACACCTTCATCATGTATTATTTTAAAACACTACAACATCCTGAATTACCATAAAACCTTATTGATTACATTCATGATTCCTTATTCCTTATAGAATATTGGATATAATCCTTCTATCAAAAAATGTTGTAAACTCCAACAATGATGGAATATACAAATCATTAATCAGTTTCAAGATAGTTAATAATATCCAATATAATTTGTCCAAATCAATCATGTATTATTCCAAAATCACTACCTCGGTATCAGAATCATATTATGGTTTATCTTTATCTAATCATATATTTTCCAAAAATTTAACCTGATATTGAGTCACTTTTCTTGGTTCCACATAATCTCAAGTCCTTAATGAAATAATACTGTAGTACAATCCTAATATACTCTATAATTATTATAACCAGTACATTGTTGATACAAAACTCAAATGCCATAATTATCTAATAACAACAAAAAAACTATAACCATTCCTCCTCATATGTGGTAGTATCATAACTTGATTATTATCTAATAGCATTATTTGGGACATACACTGATGATTTGGACATTGGTTCGCGTAGTTTCCCAACTCCTTGTAGATGAAGCATTGTACATCTGAATCCTTTTTCTTACCCTTGTAGTCACGTACATGGTGTCATTTTTCTCCACACTTATAAAAAACTCCCATTCCATACAGGCATGTTCCATGGTGTTTCTTCCAAAGTTATCACATATGGGAAAATTCTTCTTTTCCCTCTTCCCTTTATCCATCTTTCTCTCTTCCATAATTTTCTTCTCATGCTTCCCTTCAAAGCCAATGGACTCAGAGAAATCATTACTTATTTTATTAAAACATGATACTATTTCTTCATATGTTGAGAATACATGGGAGACTATTTCCCTTATAAATGTTGGCTTAATTCCATGAAATATATGATCTTTCTTACTCTTTGGATCATACGTATTGCTGGGGTTCAAATTTATTCTACTGGGATCTATTTCAATACAATAGCAAAAACTAGGTCCGTTTATGAATTGCAATGAATAATTACAATCTTTTAAAATAGCTAATGTAAATTGAACGGTTTATGGATATAATCCATAATCATAAAGATGTTTTCATTAAGGAAGTATATACACATAAACCCTTCATAATAATTTGTAAAAAACTAAGAATTATCCTAAGCATATCCCCTGGGAGTGTCATAACCAAGAGTACAACAAGGCCCGTTGTCGTGCACAAGTTCTCGTTCAAGTCTAGTTCAAAGTGGTGTTTTTGGGTTTTACACCTAGGTACATCGGTGCCTGAGCCGCCTCTACCTACATGTATCCAGATAGTGATGTATTTTCTTGGAAAACACACAAAATCTCTACATTACAAAAAATCTAGAAATTTATTCTATAATAATCCTCAATGTCTATATTAGGTCTATATGCTCTAGTTAGAGTTTATCTAAATCTAGCTTCCAAGGTTACTTCTAAACTTTCTCTGATACCAACTGTAATGCCCTAACACGAGTTTCCTAGAGTCTGTGCATTATTTTAATACATTAGCATGATATCAAGGAATCAAGTCTCAAAGGACCGATTAGTTTAGTAGCCTTCGAATAACTAGATACATTCATAAAGTTTAGATTACATTATAAAGTGAAAACTACAACAATATCTTGTCTCCACACTCATATACCCTTATAATATCCCTGTAGCTCATTCATAAAATACTTCTTCACATCCTATGAAAAATAAAACATAGAAAGGGGTGAGCTCAAATTCCTAGTAAGGATAAAAATATAGAAGAAACTTTCATAAATAAGCATAAACCTTTAAAGAAATGTATAACTAAAACAAAAACCTTTTAAACATGATCTTCAGCATAATATAGAAGAAATAAAATGAAATAATTCCATTTAATTATTCACATGGATATTATACTAGTCAAATAATCACATGTAATATCAATAACCACTTTCAAAATGACTGAATTCATAATGTCATACTATCATAACCACGTAGCAAAGGCCTCGTGCCAAGACTACAGAAAAGATTTTTTCAAATCCTCATGCAAAGACACTAGTTTGTCTCATTAGATCTACTGATTCATCGAGGAGATATAGAGGTCTCTACCCGTCACTTACTAAGTCTAATGCATTCTACCTATGAACAGGTTTAAACATAACATAAACATTCGTATTAAAACTAGTATACAAAATGTAAATACTTTCTCCATAAACCATGAATGGTTTAAAAATAACACAACCTCAGTAAAACATATCACCAAACCTTGAATAAAATATGGAACTTTTGTGTTATAATAATCAACTTCAAATAAAGGTTAAAATCCAACCAAGGATGTTTACATAGATGAAATCCAAACTATTTGAGAGAAATATCTTTTTTTTTGAAATCATTGAAAAGTCAAACTTTTATAAAGAAAGCAATTTAAAAGAGATTTTTGAATCAATGTGTCCCATACCACACTGGAAATTTTGAAAAGAAATATCATTTCAAAACATTCATTTCCATATAAATACATCCTTAAAAGCATTTTTAAAACATGGTCATTACTTAAAAATATTTAGAAAGATAAATCATCAAAACATTTAAAATTCTGATCTTGATAAAGAGTACCTATCACAAATTCCTAATATATTAATTTAGAAATCATTGAAAAGTGACATAATTTTAAAATAGAACATTTACTTTCAAAAAATTATTATAATCTTGTAAGGGAAGCTTCGAATATTTTACAATGGTGTAAAATAGCTGACCCGCTGTATAAGGTAAAAAAATACATTCTTACCTTAATTTTGTCGAAAAGGTTAAAAAGGACCTTATTTGGAAAACGACGTAAAGATTCCTTTATAAAAATCTTATAAAAAGTAAAACAAGGGTATGAATTACTTTAATACTATTTTTTAAAATAGTAAGAATGTTTTGAAATACATTTTTTATGAGACATGGATGTGGATAATATAGAGGTCCCAGTAGATAATTACATATAAACAACCTCGGATAATGAAGAGATTGTGAAATAAACCATTTCATTGTACTTTTCCTTAGTAGATGGTATGATAACCTCCTGTATAATAGTTAAAACATTGTTATTAAATTATACCAGAATCATATACATTAATATGATATCATATATGATCTTTTAACATTGATATGTTAATAATATCTTACTATTATCATCGTTTCAGGTGTTAATGGATTCATTTTTATTTATATTCATTATTATGTGATCCATATTTGATATGGATGGGATGTATATTATTCATATCTATAATGATATCATGTCTCAAAAAATTATTTTTAATTATCAAATAAAATTTATTCATGAATGGATATGATGGGGAATGAATCTAATCGCGTTCGTGGAGACGGTAATCCGTACGTACACACGAGCGACAATAACATTCTGTTGATATTAAAATAATATATAATTTGATGATATATCATATATAAAGAATCATTATAATGTTATATTTATTATTTACATGAATTAAACATCATTATCATACCAATCCAAATAATAATGTATTGAATAACAATAACACCACAACGAGCAGACGGTAAGCCGTACGTACGCACGTATGGTTACATGTCATTAAAAGGATGGATAGAATACTGAATATTGTTGTACCATATTTATAATAACATCACAGTATATAGGATATTCTGGATTTATTATTTTAGAATGGAAATAACAAAGAATGAAGATGTTGATGAAGAAAGGAACTTGGAAGAGGGTGGTGAAAACATTATCCTTTCTTTGGGTTGTTCTTTTGGATTTGATCAAAAGGTACCATTAGGATGGATTTATGATCGAACTAAGGCCTCTAGGTTGATGTCAGGGATGTTGAGAGAAAAAATGGGAAGGTTTTGGCTGAACCAAAAGGCTTTGAAGATGTGAATAATTGGTTATAACCGGTGTCCTTTTATAAGGGGGAGGAGGGGCTCTTTAAGAAAAAAATAAAGTATTATTTTATAATAAATTCATATTCGGTTTCTAATGCTTCCAAAGTTGATTTTTAAAATTCTAAAATGGGGATGGGTCGAAATCATTTTGACCAATAGATTTTAGACACTTTTGGGTCATTATTTTAACATTTTCATTTTTTTAACTCTTAGTTAATTAGCTTGACATTTACCATGTCACTTTGTATTTTTATATTATATAGTTAATAAACTTACTATATACATCCAAGAGACCCCGAAGTGGTCCATTAATGATACGCCTATCATGATATAATTATTTTGGCAGAACCTTATATTTTTAGGAATATAATTTCAATTAATAATATAATATTTGTTTTAAAACTCATTTATGTCAATTTTGGAACTATTCGATAATTTATTTCTGTTAAAGTCATAAAAACATTATTAATTCGAATAAAATTCATTTAATCAATAATAACATTTAAAATTAACCAATAAAATTCGTGGATGGCATCAAAGCTTTCAAATTATATTTATTTTATCATTTATAATACTCTTTATTTGATTCTTTCATTAATAAGGAAAATACTGCATCATTATTGTGTCATAAATAAATTTAATTATTAAATGTATAAAAATTATAAATAAAAAACCATAATGTATGAAATATTTTTATATTTATAATTAATATTTATATTAGAAAATATAACATATATAACCCTATGTAAAAATGGTTTTTCTAAAATATATATGCTTATTTCATTTTTGTATTTACTTTAACATAATTAATATAAAGTGTCCTTATCAACTTCAAGTGGCACCATGGGGTCTCAAAATCGAGCCAATGATTCCCATGGTCGTATATGTATCAACCCATAATATTAGGACACATGTTAGGGTAATTTATTATTATTATACTATATGTTTTTACCCTTATTTACCGGATTTACCCTTTAACCATGGTAAATAAAATATTTACCGAACTAATTATTCAAAATATCTAAAAATAAAAATTACATATTTACACAATTTTGACATCATGATTCCAAATATGGAATCCATATTTCCAAATTTAAAACACAGAAGTGAGATAAATTAATTTAAAATTAATTCCCGTTGTCAAAACAAAAAGCGAGTTTTTAAGAAATAATAACTATCAAAAGATTGATACTTGCTTATGTACGGTTTAAAAATGAAATTATGTCCAATGTATAAAATTGTATTAAATGGTAAAAATATATTTCAAATATATTTTAAAACCACCCAAATTCATAATTTATAACTATTAATTATTTTGATTAAAAATGATTTTTTTAATTAAAATTTAGTAATTTTCACTATTCATCAAAATATGAAAGTTTTCAGAAAAATACCTAAATCTCACCCTATGGTAATTTAGATATTCTGAATCCAAAAATGAAGTCTATTTTAAATGATAAAATTTATAAAATTTCAAAAAGTGGGAATTACTATTCATAACGGATAATTTGATTGGTTGTGGTGTGTGTTAGAACTCAAAGTTGCGTACAACACACGCTGTTGTATTATTCCAAGAGAAGCATACCATGGAATCATGGGGTGTTAAATGAATAATATGTTTTTTTTTCGTAACACCCAATACCATATTTATGGAAGGTAGCAGAGTGAACAATAATTATTGAATATGACGTGAATTGATTTAATAATGGTTGTATGTTACATGGCCATGTCAGACTAAGGAAAGTCAAGGCTTGAACCTAATGCAATCATTTATTAATTATTAATTGATTAAATGGTTACACGCTTATTTATCCTTACCACACTAATTAATGGTAATGTATTGAACCTTATTAATTATATATGACTTCATTATAAAAAAAGAGTGGACTAACTCGAGCTCTCCTTGGATTCCCAAGGGAATTCCTTGAGCACTCGAGGACCCCATTCCGAATTCAAGGATACGACATTCTTAGGTTGAGAACCAACTTGAACCTGATCCTTGTCTAAATTTTGATTCTCAATATGATGAAATAGGATCCCTCATGTATTACTACAAGATTAATTGGATACACTCCTTGGATATATCATTGACCATTAGGTGCCATGATTAAAGCTCATTGGGCCCAATCATTGCTTAGTCCTATTTTTTCTAGGACGAACTCCTTGGACTCGGTAGGCGTCTTATAGTAGAATTTCATAGACTATGATCCTTGGATTACACTTTTACCCCATTCCATACTATATTTATTTCTGATTTGGTGACCCTTGACGTCTATGTTACCTTGGTTAAAACCTTGGAACTTCATTATTAAATATCAATACAAGTTTCCGTGTTACATGTAGGAACCATCGTTATTGTAAAAATGTGACTTTTTTATAACTGGTAATACTCAATTAATGATCTAGTCACATGTTAAAACATCATCCAAGGGCTCAAGCAGGTATAACCATTAGGTGTTTCATAGGAACCTGGATGGGTGATGTTAATTTATTTCATCTTTTATAATTCCCTATACCTGCACTCTGTTTAATTTATATTGCACTTTCTGGATTTGGCTTCACACTGTGGGTGACGACCAAAAGAGATTTCATATCACACACTACTTGGGAACCCATAGAACCTGAGTAGACCTTATGTATTCCTGACCTAGGTTTTTTTTCTATTTCTTATTTCACGAGTTAGGAGCAAAGGAGCGAGTTGGAGCTCGTGATGCTCAAGGAGACTGCCCATGGTGCTTTGCTGTATTTTCCTTATTTTTTTATTGTAATAAAAACATGATGTATTGTTTACTGATTTTTGTCATATATAATTACCATGTCATCCATTCATCTATTGTATAAACTAGCATTGACCACTTTTATTAAATGGAAAATATTAAACTTTTGCTACTATGTTATCTATTTATTTACTACTTTCGTTGTTGTCTTATATTTATGTGTTGTTATACTGTTTCAAAATATATGATATGAGGTATAGTCTCCCCAATATCACCTCCTGAGACCCTCACTGCTAGAAAACATCCCCTACCATATGAGGAGACACACTTGAGGCCATGTGGTGACCGGTCCGACCATCATCTTAGTGGTGATCCGGGTCGGGACATTAGAGGAATGAATCGTTCGGGCTCAGTTTAGGCCAGTATGGCTGGGATAATTGTTGTAGGGGTCTGGGTAGTAAACTCCCTCACTTGGTATTCATAAAACCAGTGAACAAGAGCCTTGTATAGGGTATAAGGGTTCATCTGTCGACTTGGATATTTTTTCTTGGAAATTTTTGTTTCAGTTCAGAAAGGGTTAGAATGATGTAAAGTCCCAGTGTTTGGGGTCATATTATTATATGGGATAACCATGAGTGACTTTTTTTATCTTGTCATGGTGTTAGGGGTTAGTCTTAGGTGATATGGTTGGGATTTGTTTTTATGATGATGGCCATCATGAGTGAGGCGTCGGGTTGGGTTATGGTGGTGTGATTTTACATTGCTTATGTGAATTTTTGTGCAGGTTGTTTCTTATGAATGTTGGTTGATGTGACCTCCTCATTTTTTGTGGGTATGGTTTCATGTTTTTGATGAGACCTCACCAGAGTATATAAGGATGGGTTGGTGTGCTTTTAGATACCTTTGTAGAGTCCATAGGGACTAGTCAATGTGTAGGTACTGATATCCCTAGGGTCCACAGGGATGGGTCAGTGTGCAAGAGGTGACCTTTATAGAGTGTTCAGGGATTGGTGTAGATGCTTGATGAATTTTTGGCCTATCTGGTTAGGTGTGAGTTGGGGGTTACTTTTGATTTCATGTTTTTGATAGATATTCCTTCCTACAATGAGCCAAATCGAGTGGGCAGGATGTTTGTGGTAACCTTGTTAGCACACTATGAACTGACATGTTATATGTTAAATTATGTATTTTATTTCATCATGTACACTTGTAAATGAATGATTCAATTATGTTAAGGATGCATTGGTTATGTAACAGTAGATTTTTACTCACTCCATGCATAGAAATCTTGATGCATGTGTTTTCATTATGGCCATGGATTCAATTGAGGGCAAAGACCCTACATCGGGTAGTTGTGTATGAGAAGTGATTCGGTTGAGGAGATGCCATGGCAACCACTAAGATCAATTTTTTTAGACTCCTATTTTTTACTTTTTTTATTGTATATATAGATATTTGACATGGGGGATCTACTTGGATTTATATAATGGATAGTTTATGTCATATTGATATAACATGGCATGTTAGTGTTATTGTTTTCATTATGTGACCTTCCATCATTTATGTTGTTATTATTTCCTTCATTATTGTGTACCTTCATTGTTTATCTGTTACTAAGGGTATATTCTTATCACTATGCCACTTAGGGTCTTGTTTCTAGTTGACAAACTCTTGCATATAGTGATTTGTGGATGAGGTCGCATAACACCCCACCCAGACCAAGTGATTCAGGTTAGGGTGTTGCAGTGACCTACTGATGTTGCACTATTTCAACTAAGGCTTTGAGCCTTGTTTTTATTCCCACTTGAACACTAAAAACACCAATCGGGTCTCATTACTTGTCCTGAAACATATCACTAAGATTTTTCATTCATCAAATTCCCGATAAAAATCCCAATTCACGAAATGTCCATTGCACCAAACCAAAAATTCAAACCTTTAAATTTCACAACTCATAACGATAGTGAAATTCCACATCACCCAAAGTGTTCTCCGTGATCACAAAAGGTTAGTGACTAGCACCAAGGGTCTATAAGTTTCACTTACGAAGTGATTAAACCACTAATAGTTTATTATAATAAAATATACATAATCAGAGTAAGGTCATTAGAATAGAATATGATACCATAGAAATATATCTCTATGAAAATATAAAGGATGGCCCATATGTTATATAATTAAGAGAATGAAATCATTAGGTCTCGGTTCATATATTACAAAACAATATATTTGAAATAACTCAAAAAATTAGAAAGTGACACTCCAAATCATCTAATCCACTTAGATATAAACATAATGATTCAAACTCCAATTCGCAAACACTTGGAATCCCTACCCATCACTGCATGAAAAAAAATGTAATTACACGTTCATGAGTTGTGAACATACAGTGAGAAAAACGTTTCTGTAGGATACCATAAGAGACCCCAGACATATTATGGTTTTTAACACTAATATATGTATAATTAAATGTATTCTATGCATTTAACATAAAAAAATCATCTTTCAAAAAATGGTATCAAATTATTTCCAAACTATCTTACTTACTTGATCAGGAAATGTCGATAAAATCTCAATATATTTCTATAATATGTATTATCCAAACACATGGATAGAGTATTAACCTTTCCAAACACAAGGAAATTAGACATAGGAGGTAGATTCAATGACCAGAACCGTCCGAATTTGAGATCCGACAACTCTAGATCTTGGTATGCCAAGGGAAAATAACTCTATAAGAAGAAATGTTGGGGACTCCAATGGAAAACGGAACACGGAAGGAAGATCACATTCCAAGGGAGTAGACAGAGGTGGTAGATGCAACTCCGATCTTGCATTCAGTGTGATCAAGAGTTGAGAGGATGGTGGGAAGGGGATAGATAAGGGATGAAAAAAATAAGAATCTAGGAGATGTGCACTCGAAGAGGAGGTGAGTGAAGGAAATAGCAGGGGAAGGTCAGCCATCATCCTCCCAAGAGCAGATCACTATCATGACAGAAAACCCTAGAAACCCTTAAAGTGATTTATACTCTCTTGGATCTAATTATTATTTTATCAATTATTCTCATTTAATCACATGATATGGTCATTATTCAATGAATAATCTAGTATTCACTGTGAAATTTCCCATTTAATTTACCCCAATAATTCACAACAAAACATTTCATTATTTTCATTTGAAATTATTGTCCAATTACATGTTAAAAACTCACAACATGTGTGAATTCAAACATCACATTAACCAATATACACTATAACATTGAATTAGAACCCCTAAGAAGATTTAAACCACTTACATCATCCTCATGTTATATCAACAATCAGTTCAAGGATGGGAAACCAAATTACTCCTCTATCATTTAATTATAATAATTCATTGGAGATTAAAAGGGAATCGTGAATTCAAACAAAATTTAAAATAAAACCTCAATTCCTGGAATTAAAATTTTACGGCTTATGATCTACGCACATTCATAGTTCTAACATAACAAATATATCATTTATTAGACATGAAACTAAAAATAAATCATCGAAGAAAATTTGATAAATGAAAAAAATTGACAGGAAATATCAAGATAATCCCTTCCAAACAAGGAAACCATATTAAATTCTAAAAACCATGTGACTATAAAATTTAAAAAATGCCCACATAAAACCAAGGATTAACAATACAAAAGGAACTTGGTGGGAAATCAATGACAATCTAGTGGCTATCGTCCATTCAGTGCCAATCACTGCTCACTCAATGGTTAAACCCAGGAAAACACCCTTTCTTTGCATCAAAAAACCTGTACCTAGAGGAATCTATTGTGTTTTTTGTGTTTTCCTTTGTTTATAACAACACCCCTCCCTCCTCCATTGACCACCATTCACCTGTGAATTTAAATTCTCAACAAAAAATAATGCTTTTAAAATACTAAAACACACAAATAAATGTTAAAATCCACCTAAGAAGAATAGAGTCCCTACAATTCTTTATTTTAAAACAAATTTATGTGATATTCAAAAAATGAAAATAACCATAAACAAAGTTCAAAATTAAGATGAAAAAATCCTCAAGGTGGATGAAAAAAATGTACGCCCAGGGCATTAGCTAAAGCAAACCACTTGAAAGGAAAGGAAGGATTCCAAGAGATGAGAAAATATCTACATCATTGATCGACTGTCCATACGTATAAAGAGAATAAAACAACATGTTGAATTCTCAACATGTTTTTGAAATAGTAATACCCTCTCCAAGCTTCAAAATATTGTCCCGCATAATATGAAAGACTAACTAGTGAACTAACTCTAAAATCCTCAAAAAATTCAGAAAAACATCAACATCTAAAGCAATGCACGCAAGAGGAATTCCCTTATCATGACACAAATTTTTTCCACTGAGAAGAGACTTAGCGTCAATAGGAAGAGGAGAATTGTTCCTAGAGTATGCACCAAAACCTATAACCGTATATCCTCATTCATCCCTAGATCCACCTCCCCATGCCATGGAATAGTTTCATGTAGGGCCATCTGTATTAAACATTAACACGCAACATGGTGGATGACAGTATACCCAACTCCCCCAAGACACCACCATTTTGTTGCTGCTTAAGGTGAAGAATCACTAAAAACAATGAGTATATAATTTTCTTTGATATATCCTCATTGATATCATCTTCTAGGTCCTATTGTCAATGAAAATTAAAATGGACCATAGAGGTAAAAGTTATATAAATTGTAGGTTCAAGGAACAATGGAAGCTCCAGGGTGGGCGATAAACAAAAAAAGGGGTTTTCGATTCAGTGGATCATTCATAATACAGTACATGATCTGAAATCCATGATCAATGAAAATTTTATACCAAATATTGACGTTTAGAAACCCAGAACCTGGAGAAGATCTTTTTCATGTTGAATTTATAATTAATTTTTTAAGATCGGAAGAAATGGTTACTTCTTTTTATAAATTTTCTCTGATGAAGTTGTTTTTTATCATCCAATAAAACCCTTTTCCATATTACATTTTTTGTACTATAAGGATGGAAATGTAGAATCCCTCTAGCGGTGATCCACATGTACTCCATTAATCTCTGAACAAATCCGATTGATTTACGATTGCTAGCACGAAGAATGAATTATATTGCATTGTTTTTTTTGATCACTTGAAGTTCTTTTGAGTATAAAGGACTATCTATAGAACTTCTTTTTCTTAAGAGGAAGATCAGATGAGGAATAGAGATAGAATTTCATTGTGCACAATGATTCTCAAATCGTGATTATCCTTATACAATAGACATAATCATCTATTTATAGATATAGGGTTCAAGTTAAAATATCATTTAATTGTGTATTGACTCTAAAATAATATATTATTAAATATATGACCTCATGCAATATAATAATAATATTATTACTATTATTATTATTTTATGATTTTTACTAACTCAAACTATTATAATATTATTTATATTCTTGCAATAAAATATTAATCCACGGGCATGACCATGGTCTGCGCCAATTCCTCAACATTTATTGAATAAACAAATAAATATTTTATTAAATATTTTATTAATTAATAAATAAAATAAATACATTATTCACAATCCAATGAATAAATATTTATTAAAATATTTACATAATAAAATACACTATTTTTTAATAAATAAATAAATATTTATTACCTTGCGAATATTAGTGAACAATAAAATTTGAAGAAAAATATTCATCAGTATTGAGAATAATATTTATATAAATAATTAAATTCAAATAGTATTTAATAGATATCAATAGAAACACTTAGTGTATGAATCTCTAGGATGATTTCTCGTTGGTATTATACAGCCTTGCCTGAAGTCAAATATTACTATTTAGAAACGAGTCAAGACACCTAAGAGGACGAAATTAATGTCGTAACAAAGAATGCCACATACAAAAGCTCACTTTGTAATATAATCCATTTTTATCAATATCTCAATAATACGGTTACACATATATGTAATCAAATGCCAACGTTCATGTACCCTAGTGGTACATGCTCCAGCATGGCATCCAAAAGACTCAGGATCAAGTCCAGGCTGGGGCGAATTTCTGGGGGTACTGTATCAGTACTTTAGTAGGGGGTTACTATAATAGTGGCAGAACTGTAGCGGCGAAAACACTATAGCGGTGGAGGGACATTAGTAGGAACTATACCGGCGATGGGACTGTTGCAGTGCGGTTACTGTAGCAGTACTGTTCATCGAGGGGTCCTTTGGGCCAAAAAATGGGATTTCAAGCCTTATATTTAGGCCACATGGCCTCGGGCCTTTGGGCTATGTTATGGGTCACTCTCTACCCAGTCTAAAGAGGTCCTTACATTAAATAATAAATTGAGGTTTCGGCCCCAAACTTTTATAAAACAATCTATGTAATCAACCTATATACTTGATACATCTTTCTTTGACTCTCTTAAATCAACTTGTTGTTACATTTTGACCATGAAATTTAATGTAATGGTTTTTTCCAATTAAAGGGAAAAGATATCAACTTCCATAGAGATGGACGGGGAATCATTCCTCAACTAATCCACTAATAGCATGTAATTTTTGATGCACCCAATGTGTTATACTTTCTATGAGAATATTATATCACAGTTTTTGTCAATAAATCTAAGTGTGTGTGTCACGAGATGCATCATTAATAATTTTAAAGTCTAAGAACCATTATACATGCACAAAGATAGGAATATCCAATGACACCAAAACATGAAAATCACCTACAGCAGATCGTTTCTCATAATATACCATTTTAGAAATTTCGAAGTGTGAAATTCATTTAAAGCAGCCTCATTCTCTTACGAGTAATAAAACATGATAGTCTATATAGTATGTTTCCTATCATAGTATGTTATCTGCCCGTAGTTTTTTTAATAATATCTTCATTGAACTTCATGGTTCTCATCATATCAGGGAACTTCTAAGACCATATTAATGTAACAGATACCCTAGGACATTATTACATTAATGTAATATAAAGTATTGAATAATATGTAATAAGATATTTTTATTAACATACAAATAATTTAATATGAATATAATCAAAGTATAAATAGTCAGTTATAGAACAACAAATTAAACAAAAAATCCCCCACAGAAGACTTCTTCTACCAACACAAGATCATCCAACACACATCCATAATAATGTAGAGTCAAATCCAGTGCATGCTTTTGTTCACTGTACACCTGAACAAAGAATCAAAGAGAGATTCAATGGATTCTATCCAATGAGACAAATCCATGATTATACCATAATAATTCCAAACCTCTACTTATCATGAAAACATAGAAAAAATATGATCCATAGATTCCACTTCCTGGTAGGTGGAACACCTATATTTAGGGAGTAGGAAAATATCTCTCAATAAAATATCAATGTCAGTAGGTAAATCATTCCTTTGAATATTCTAAATAAGAAAACGTATTTTAACCAGCATACATTGGTTCTATATGGCCACCCCAATCTCATCTTAGGATTAAAAGTTTAGTTGGTAGACTGGAAAGTAGACAAAGTGAAAAGGCTATTAGCCTTAGGAAGATAGACTAAATTATCCTTGAAAATAGATAAAACAATAAGGATAACAATCGATTTCTGGTCATCATAAATAACCATATATAGGAGAGGCAGATAGGATAGATCCTCCATGAACATAATGTTTGGGGTTGAATAACCAGGGAAATAAATTTCAGATTCCATAAAATGATAATTATCAAAAGAAACATAACCAACACCTAAAATCCATAGATAATGATCGATAATAGAACGTAGAATAAATATATTATGGTTTTAAATCTTAGAGGTCGAACCCCCACTACTCCCTAAAACCACCTCACATATATTCCCATGTTTAGCTCAAATATAGAATTCTTAATGGGATGAACCAACCATAAACTCACAAGCTAAATTCGTAATCATATAATTTAAGGCCATCTCTAGGCCTTGTAATTTAATTCCTCCCTTCTCTTTGGGAAGAGATAAGACTTTCCATCTAGCCCAATGATAATGATTTTCTATTCCACCACCCTAGAGGAAATTTTAAAAGATAACCTAAAATATATGTATAACTGATTTAGGCACTAAAATCATGGATAATAAATGAATAGGCATAGAGGAAATAACACTATTGATAAATTTTATTCTGCTACAAAGTGAAAGTTGGACATTAATCTAAATTTTAATTCAACTTTTCACTTTTGAAATAATATAATAATTATTATGGGTCCTTATGAACCCATAAATCAAAGAAGACCCAATATAATCAAAAGGTAATTCCCTCTTACTAATGTATATTTTTGTTTGTTGAAGTTCCCTCCTCTTACACTACTAGAAAAACCGGTATTTGCGACGGGCTATTTGCGACGGGATCCCGTCGCAAATAGCCCGTTGCTGAAAGCGCCGTCGCAACTACACTTATTTGCGACGGGCCCGTCGCTAAAGCCTTTTTTTGCGACGGTCATTCTCCCCGTCGCAAATAGTATTCCGTATTTCTGTAAAAAACTTTTAAAATAGTTTTTGTGACGGGACCCGTCGCAAATCTCTTTTGCGACGGTTCCGTCACAAAAACTATTTTTTAAAAAAATAAAAAAAATTAATAATACTATTATTTGCGACGAGAATAGTATCCAGTCGCAAATACTATTTTTTTAAAAAAAATAAAAAACTATTAATAATACTAGTATTTGCGACGGGCATAGTATCCCGTCGCAAATACTATAAAAAAAATAAATTATTAATAAATTATTTTAATTAATATAATAATAGAATTATAATTTACAAATGAAAATAATAAATTATTTTAATTACTATAATAATAGTAGAATTATAATTCAAAAATAAAAAATAATAGAATATTAATAAATGATTTAATTAATATAATAATATTACAATTATAATTCATAAATAAAAAAAATATTAATAAGTTATTTTAATTAATATAAAAATAATAGAATTATTTTACATTCAAATATTAAAATAATTCAAGTATTACAAAAAAAATAATTAAATTATAATATTATAAAATTTTAATATATATATAAAATTTAATATTATAAAATATAAATAATATTATTATTCATATTAATATTGTTATTTAAAAATATAATATTATTAATATTTTATAATGAGACAGAAACTACGAATAGAAAAAAAAATATTTTGATTTCACAAATTATATAACAGAAATACAAACTCTAATCTAAAGGAGGGGGGAGGGGGGAGGTGGGGGATCTGCAGATGGTGGTGGAGGAAACTCCATCCCTAAAGCATGAGTGAGTCGGCGCATGTACTCCATCTGCTCCTGATGCTGCTGCTGCCACCGACTCGCCTACTCCTCGTACAGCTGCTGCTGGCGTCGACGCTCCTCCTCATGCTGCTGACGCATCTGCTCCTGCTCCTGTCAGAGACTCTCTATCTGTGCATTCTGAGATCGCAACTGATCCTCATACTGTGTAGAAGAAGATGCACGAGCTCCTCTCGAGCTGGACGCCAACATCGCAGCACTGCCATAATAATCTCCGGGAGTCAGTCGAGAGACGATACCAACTACCCGGCCCTTATCGAAGGCATACTGGGTGGCCTGCATCCATACGGCCTCATCAAACTGACGGGCAATGGTCTGATCTGATGACTCGGCCAGACTCTCAGGCCGGGCCTGTGCCGCTGCGGCCTCATATGACTCCTATAGTAGCAATTTAAAATTAAAATTGTGAATATATTATATGCAGTTGATTTTTAAACTTGAAAACAAATAATACTGACCACGATGTGATGCTGACGATCACCTCTGAGCTCCCCAGTAGCAGGATCACTATACATCCTCCGATATACGTCGTACTCTGTAATATCGGGGTGCTCGACAGCCTATAAGAATAAAAAATAAACTGTTAATATTTATAGTTATATAAAATATTTATAAATAATGTACGTTCTAGATGCTGTCTATGAGTACTGAAAGAACGACTCCTAGCTCGATGAGTCACCTCCTGTCTCCCCCGATTCTGCCTCCCCACGGATGATCTCCTCTGAAAGGCACCACTCAACCAGTGCGCACATAATCCATCCCATACATGGGATGAAATATACTCTGGTCGGTGTGCTCTACATGACTCCTCAAAATCTGACACTCCTGCTTTCTTCATCGCAGCTTTTCTAAAATTGTGCAAAAACTGACGAAGGCGATCACGCATGGCCACCTCCCATGCCTCGTGGATGGCGTCACGCATGGTATCCTCGATCAGATACCATAAACCCTACAAATAAATCAAAATATCAAGTTATAAATGTAATAATTTTCAAAATAAAAATTATTTATTTACGTACGTACCAACCAATGGCCGAACATGGCCTGCTGCACATCAATGGGAATCTGCTCCCATGTGGTCCACGGCTGAGAGAAATAGTTGCGCAAAATAGCGCTGCCCTGTCCGACTGCTATATGTGGAAAACTGAAAAAATAATAAACATTTATTATGTGAATAGATTAATGAAATCTTAGTCAAATCCACAGGTTATCACACAGGTTATCACACCTCCGTGTGCATGGATCAAACCCAAGACGTGGACGTTGCTCGGGGACGGGGTCAGGAATCATCAATCGTGCAAGACCGCGCCCCCTCCGCGTACTCCCTGGTGTGCCTGCAGGCTGAGGGTCATCCGTCAGCAACTCATCCGCATCAAAAGTCAGGTCAGTATCCGCCAACGCACGAAATGTGGTGTCTTCCATCTGAAACAGAAAATGTTAATGTTAGAAAATAATTGATAATTACTATTATATATACATATATACATATTATGATTGTATATAAATACCATGAAATGCTATCAGTGTTCATCTTCATCATCATCTTCATATATGTCAATGTCATCTTCATATTCCTCCTCAACATCATCGATATCCATTCGAGTTACAGTTGCTTCATCTCTTACCGTTTCAAATTCATATGTGACATCATTAACATCATCGTCATCACCGACTCTTAAATGTGGGGTGTCGTCATCGATACTCATGTCTCTATGTAAAAAAGATTGATTTTGAGTACTCTCTTGAAAAACTTCAATTCTTTGCACATCAGTGAAAGAACATTCACTTTGACTAAACTGATTGTCTCGAATTTTGATTTTTATTACACTCCACCAATCAGTCAAGTCTCTTGATGTTGCACAGTACTTTCCATAATAAACTTGATATGCCTGTTGAGCCAATAAGAATGGTTCATTTACTGCGAGAACACGTTTACATTTAATATCGATGATTCCATGAGTCGGATGAACACGCACGCCTCTCTCTGTATCCAACCACCGACATTTGAACATGGTTATGTAATGTTGTCCAAGATAACAGAGTTCAATGATTTCATCAAGTATGCCATAAAAGTCAACTTCATTTTCTCGATGATGAGATCCTCTCAAGCTAACTCCACTGTTCATCTTTTTTTTCGATTCCCCATATGCATGTGTTTGGAATCGAAATCCATTCACCACATATGCATTATAAGTTTTAACAAGTTTGGAAGGTGGGTTACTCAATACACACAGCCGTTTGTCAATTTTATCAGCATGTCGAGACACCTGAAAATTTGTGAAATAATTATCAATATAGTAAACTATATATTGAATGAGTTGCTAAAAGATAAAGAATTTAAGTTACCAGTTTTTGAAACCACTGAGAGAAATTTTTCAGTCGACGTTCTTCGAGAGCAGCTGCTGTAATTTGTGGAATTTGTTTCTTGATATGATTATCATACAACCTATAAAAACCAAAGTTATTTACTGTAACATAAATGATAGAATAAGTGATATAAACACTTACAGTACAACTGATGTCATCTCTTCACAGTTGATCAGAACATACGTATGAGCTCTCTGATGTTCATCATCTGAAAGCCAGCGTTCATAAACTCCACCAAAACCAAGCTCTGACTGGTTGAAAATAGATAATTGATTGTCGATTTCATCAATATTCCTCTCGTTCTGTCCCATTCGGTTTTGTTTTGAAGGATACTCAGATTCAAAATAATGGGAGCAGAAAAAAGATATTTCCTCTTGCAACTAAGCTTCTGCAATAGATCCTTCAACAGATGCTTTGTTACGTACTTTTCTTTTCAATTTTTGCATGCATCTTTCAAATGGGTACATCCATCGAAACTGTACCAGACCTCCACATTTGGCTTCATATGGAAAATGTAACATCAAATGTTCCATTGAGTCGAAGAAAGACGGCGGAAATATTTTTTCCAGTTTACATATAATTACAACAACATCTTTTTCAAGTTTTCCTAGAGCATCATAATCTGCCGTAGCCGCACAAATTTCCCGAAAAAAATGAGACATGTCTATTATGGAATCCCAAATCACAGAATTCAACAGACCTCTTAATCCAATGGGTAGAAGCCTCTCCATTATAACATGACAATCATGACTTTTTAATCCATTAATAGGACCATTCTTTACACATCTACCCAAATTGGAAGCACAGCCATCTGGAAGTCTCAAATCTGCAATCCACTGACAAAATAATAAACGGTTTTCTTTAGACAGTGTATAAGCTGCTTTTGGTTTCAGTAACCTTTATGTTCTGACATTATCAAATAGTTCCAATTCTGGACGCCTGCAAATTTGGGAAAGATCTAAACGTGCATTTACATTGTCTTTGCTCTTTCCTGGCGTATCCAAAACTGTATGAAACAAATTATCAAAACAGTTCTTCTCAATATTCATGACATCTAACATGTGGCGGACCAACAAATCAGACCAATATGGCAAATCCCAAAATATGCTACGTTTAATCCAATTGTGTTCTTTCCCAAAACCAGAAATTTTCTGTTGGTTTATTGTGGGACCAAAAGTGATGGGAGGTAATGAAAATACAACTGATTTTGACTCCGAACCTGATAGCATTTTTGGAGGTCCATCCATTTCAACTGTTCCTTTTCTGAAATGAGATCTGTTTCTGCGAAAAGGATGATCAGCTGGAAGAAATCTGCGATGACAGTCAAAATAACAAGGTTTATTTCCATGAATGAGCATAAATGCTTTGTTCTCTCCCATACAGTAAGGACATGATTTCTGACCATGTGTACTCCAGCCAGATAACATCCCATAATCCGCGAAGTCACTTATTGTCCACATCAATGCTGCTCTCAGTAAGAAATTCTGTTTCGTTGCAACATCATATGTACTGACACCAGTACTCCACAATAAATTTAATTCATCAATCAATGGCATCAAATAAACATCAATATTTTTCTTCGGATGTCCTGGAATTAGTAAAGTCAAAAAGATATATGGCTCCTTCATCAACATCCATGGAGGTAAATTGTACGGAGTTAAAAAAACAGGCCAACATGAATATTGACTACCATAAGATCTAAACGGACAGAAACCATCAGTGGAAAGGCCCAGTCGAACATTTCAAGCTTCTAATGCAAAGGATGGATGCACTCTATCAAAATGTTTCCATGAATCACCATTGGCTGGATGATTCAAGCTTTTATCGGTTGAAATATTCTCTTTATGCCATGACATCAATGTCGCTGTATTCTTAGACATGAATAAACGCTGAAGTCTGGATGTAAGCGGAAAATATCTCAACTGTTTTACAGGAATGAAACCAGACTTCCCGTGTTTTCCTTCTTTATATCTCAGTTGCCCACATGTGGGACAACTATCCAACGACTCATTTTCCCCAGAATATAAAATGCAGTCATTTGAACATGCATGAATCTTCTGACAAGTAAGTCCCAAATTTCGAACCAACCTCTTACTTTCATAGTAATTTGCAGGTAAAACATTTCCTTCAGGTAACAGTGTTTTCAGCAAAGAAAATATCTGGTCAAAACAGGTGTTTGACATTCTGTTATCTGATTTGATAGCCATAAATTTTGCAACAGCTTCTAATTTGCTCATCTTGCATCCAGGATATAATGCATCCTCAGCAGACTTCAACAACTCATAAAATTCAGACGGTCCCAACTCAGGATTTGAAGCTATATCAGCCGAAGTTTCTGTATGTTGAACAGATGAACCTGCAACATCATGTACTAAATCTTGAAACTGGGATGGATCCGGAATCAAGTTGGTATCACCTGCTCTGGAACTGAGTTCACCGTGTTGATACCAAAAAACATAATCTGCTTGAAAACCAAAACGCAAGAGATGTTCCCCCACTTTTTCAAACGTGTCAAACGTTCTCAATGCACATTTTCTACAAGGGCATTTTATTTTTTCTTTCTGAAACAAATTCTGGATTTGATGCCACAAATGATAAAAAAATCTCCACACCCTCTATATATACTGGACTTAAACCAGAACCATTTGGATTTCTACGTTGATTTATCCACATGCTGTCATCTAATAATGACTGTTGACGACCTCGTTGTTCCATATTTTTCAATAAAATATAAAATCATTACTGGTTTTGAATAATTTTTTAGAAAAAACACTCAAGCAAGGATTGAATATATTGAGAATAAAGCAAAAACTGTTACAAATATTGATAATTTTAATATTATATTGATTTTTTATTTTTTTAATAATACTAATATAATTTTTTTCATAAATATTAATTATATAATAATAACATCATTACATTATTAGTATATTTTATTATTAATATTAAAAAAATATAATTTCTTATATTATATACAATTCTCCTTTCATCTGTGTGTTTAACATTCTGTCTCCACATGTAATATTGGCATTCACTTTCACCTCTCCATTGGCGAGTAGGTTGATAATTTTGAAAAAGAATGCCAATATTACATGTGGAGACAGAAAACACACAGAAAAAAAAGGATTGTATATAATATAGAAAATTATATTATTTTAATATTAATAATAAAATATACAAATAATGTAATGATGTTATTACTAATTATTGCAAATTATTACTAATTATTGCTAATTATTGGTAATTATTGGTAATTATTGGTAATTATTACTAATTATTTTTAATTATTGCTAATTATTAATAATTATTGCCAATTATTATTAATTATTGTTAATTATTGGTAATTATTACTAATTATTAGTAATTATTGATAATTATTAGTAATTATTCCTAATTATTCCTAATTATTACTAATTATTACTAATTATAAATAATTATTACTAATTATTCCTAATTATAAATAATTATTCATAATTATTACTAATTATTTCTAATTATTCCTAATTATTTCTAATTATTCCTAATTATTACTAATTATTCCTAATTATTACTAATTATTCCTAATTATTCCTAATTATAAATAATTATAAATAATTATTCCTAATTATTCCTAATTATTCCTAATTATTCCTAATTATTCCTAATTATTCCTAATTATTCCTAATTATTCCTAATTATTCCTAATTATTCCTAATTATTACTAATTATTCCTAATTATTCCTAATTATTCCTAATTATTCCTAATTATTCCTAATTATTACTAATTATTAGTAATTATTGCTAATTATTACTAATTATTGCTAATTATTACTAATTATTACTAATTATTAGTAATTATTGCTAATTATTGCTAATTATTGCTAATTATTGTTAATTATTGCTAATTATTAGTAATTATTACTAATTATTAGTAATTATTGATAATTATTAGTAATTATTCCTAATTATTCCTAATTATTCCTAATTATTACTAATTATTAGTAATTATTCCTAATTATTCCTAATTATTCCTAATTATTACTAATTATTACTAATTATAACTAATTATTACTAATTATTACTAATTATTACTAATTATTACTAATTATTACTAATTATTACTAATTATTCCTAATTATTCCTAATTATTCCTAATTATTACTAATTATTCCTAATTATTACTAATTATTACTAATTATTACTAATTATAAATAATTATAAATAATTATAAATAATTATTACTAATTATTGCTAATTATTGCTAATTATTATTAATTATTACTAATTATTAGTAATTATTGATAATTATTAGTAATTATTCCTAATTATTCCTAATTATTCCTAATTATTACTAATTATTCCTAATTATTAGTAATTATTAGTAATTATTCCTAATTATTCCTAATTATTCCTAATTATTACTAATTATTACTAATTATTACTAATTATTACTAATTATTACTAATTATTACTAATTATTTCTAATTATTTCTAATTATTTCTAATTATTACTAATTGTTACTAATTATTACTAATTATTCCTAATTATTCCTAATTATTACTAATTATTACTAATTATTACTAATTATTACTAATTATAAATAATTATAAATAATTATAAATAATTATTCCTAATTATTCCTAATTATTCCTAATTATTACTAATTATTCCTAATTATTCCTAATTATTCCTAATTATTACTAATTATTACTAATTATTACTAATTATTACTAATTATTAGTAATTATTGCTAATTATTACTAATTATTACTAATTATTATTAATTATTGCTAATTATTAGTAATTATTACTAATTATTATTAATTATTGCTAATTATTAGTAATTATTACTAATTATTGGTAATTATTGATAATTATTAGTATTTATTACTAATTATTGGTAATTATTACTAATTATTGGTAATTATTACTAATTATTGGTAATTATTACTAATTATTGGTAATTATTACTAATTATTAGTAATTATTACTAATTATTGGTAATTATTACTAATTATTAGTAATTATTACTAATTATTCGTAATTATTACTATTTATTCGTAATTATTACTAATTATTCGTAATTATTACTAATTATTGGTAATTATTACTAATTATTGGTAATTATTGGCAATTATTGGTAATTATTGGCAATTATTGGTAATTATTGGCAATTATTGGTAATTATTGGTAAGTATTGTTAATTATTACTAAATATTGATAATTATTGGTAATTATTACTAATTATTGTTAATTATTGCTAATTATTGTTAATTATTGGTAATTATTACTAATTATTGGTAATTAATACTAATTATAGGTAATTATTACTAATAATTGGTAATTAATACTAATTATTGGTAATTATTACTAATTATTGATAATTTTTTCTAATTTTTCTTAATTTTAGGTATTTATTGCAAATTATTACTAATTATTGAAAATTATTACTAATTATTGCTAATTATTGCTAATTATTGCTAATTATTGCTAATTATTGCGAATTATTGCTAATTATTGGTAATTATTGCTAATTATTGGTAATTATTGGTAATTATTGGTAATTATTGGTAATTATTGATAATTATTCCTAATTATTGCTAATTATTGGTAATTATTGGTAATTATTCCTAATTATTCCTAATTATTCCTAATTATTCCTAATTATTCTTAATTATTCCTAATTATTCCTTATTATTCTTAATTATTCCTAATTATTCCTAATTATTCCTAATTATTCCTAATTATTCCTAATTATTCCTAATTATTCCTAATTATTACTAATTATTACTAATTATTACTAATTATTACTAATTATTACTAATTATTACTAATTATTACTAATTATTCCTAATTATTACTAATTATTCCTAATTATTCCTAATTATTCCTAATTATTCCTAATTATTCCTAATTATTTCAAATTATTCCTAATTATTCCTAATTATTGGTAATTATTGGCAATTATTGGTAATTATTGGTAATTATTGGTAATTATTACTAATTATTGGTAATTATTGGTAATTATTTCAAATTATTACTAATTATTACTAATTATTGTTAATTATTGGGAATTATTGGTAATTATTGTTAATTATTGGTAATTATTCCAAATTATTGGTAATTATTACTACTTATTGGTAATTATTACTACTTATTAATAATTATTACTAATTATTACTAATTATTGATAATTATTACTAATTATTACTAATTATTACTAATTATTGGTATTTATGACTAATTATTACTAATTATTCTTAATTATTAATAATTATTGATAATTGTTCCTAATTATTAGTAATTAAATGAATAATTACCAATAATTAGGAATAATTGCAAATAATTATAAATAATAACATTATTAGTATATTTTATTATTAATATTAAAATAATATAATTTTCTGATTTATATACAATTCTCCTTTCATCTGTGCGTTTTCTATCTCCACATACAAATAATACATGTGAATACAGTAAACACACAGATGAAAAGAGAATTGTATATATATATAAAATTATATTATTTTAATATTAATAATAAAATATACTAATAATGAAATAATGTTATTATTCCTAATTATTGGTATTTATTACTAATTATTAATATTTATTCTTAATTATTAAAAATTATTACTAATTAGTCCTAATTACCATTAACTATGAACAATACTAATAATTTAAATTTATTAAGTAAGAAAACAATGTAAACATAATTAAATTACAACTAATTAAGAATAATTGAAACTAATAAAAAATTAAAAATAAATATTAAATTAAAATGAACATAAATACCTTGAAAATTGATCTGCTCTGATCGTTCTTCAAACCTTTAATATCAGCTCCGGAAAAAAAAATTAAACTGAAGAAAAACTCAACTTTAGAAACAAAAGTTTGAGAGCAGGAGAAGATAGAGAATGAGAATGATTTGAAAAAAACGGATGGGGGTATTTATAGGTTAGATTATTTGCGACGGGTCCATTTGCGACGGTACCCGTCGCAAATACCTTAGCCAACATTTATTACGGTCAATGGTTAAATAGTTATTGGCGACGAGACCCGTCGCAAATAACCACCTGCCGACATACTATTTGCGACGGGGAAATATTCCCGTCGCAAATACCTTTTACCGCCGCCGGTTATTTGCGACGGGATTGCTTTCCCCGTCGCAAATAGTTTTCCCGCGATTTGGCGCGCATCGCGGGAAAACTATTTCGACGGGGAAAGCAATCCCGTCGCAAAAGTCTAATTATTTGCGACTGGTAAATACCCCCGTCGCAAATAAGTTTTTAACGGGACTATTTGCGACGGGAATAAATCCTGTCGCAAATAACCCGTCGCAAATGCCCATTTTTTCCGTAGTGTTAGGTGATATTTTATAAAAAATACTACTCTTTATATAATTAATGGTATGTCCAATCTTTACTCGATACATTTTTAGAAGGTCCATAAAATTGGCCAATGATTTATCTTTTCCATCAAAGAAGAAAGAGAGTTCATCTATAAAGAAAATATACGAAAGACTTGGGGTCCCATACCGGTCAACAAAGCACACAACACTCATTTTATCTATATATGTATTAAAAATTATACTTATATAATCCTAATAAATGATAAAAAAGTATTTGGATAATGAATAAACATTTCAAAGACATCACATAGACTTATTTAAACCCAAAGATCTCTCCTTGATAGAAACAAACATCCAATAAGTTAAAAGGTACAGAAACATTAAATCACATGCTTGATTAGTGAATCTAATTTTCCTTAAACAAAGAGGGATTAAATCCCATTATAACTTTTCATATTCCTTCACCATATCAATTTTGATCATCAAATTACCCCAAAGTATTTTTGGTAAAATTCTGTCATCATTTCACAAGACAAAAGAACTACTCTTTGAATGATTCCCCTCTTAAAAAATATTGATGTTACACCAAGACAATTGAATGGAGAAAATAATAAAACCTGATATTGATAATTGACACAATTATTTTATAAGAAAAAATTCACAAATATTATCAAATGGAAATGATGAAAAATATAGGAATGTTTAATCTTGGGAATAAAGACTAAAGTGGTATGTACTTACTTCTATGGAATGACACCACTCCTAAAGATATTTATCACATAACTCATGACATCATCCTCAATTATATCTCACGATAACAAGTAGACAGAGCCTAAAAAACCATATGTTTCAGGTGAGTTATCAATAACCATGAATGTAACACTTTCATATATTTCATCTTATTCAAGAAAATATGTAATGGTGATAATATAAAGGTATTGAACTCTAGAAGTAATGATATTAAAAAATAAAATACCTTCTCTATCATGGACACATAGGTAGGGATAGTGGGTAGGATTAGTGGGAATACTTTAAAAATACCTCATTCCTAATCCAATGAGTGTTTCCACATTCGTCTAAAACAAACCATCTTCATTTGGAAGATTAAGAACCCCAACAACTATTTTTCTTTAATTCATTCAAGAAAATTAGTTTAATTGAAATAACCTTAATGTAACCATAATTACTTGGCCATATCCCTTGGAATGCTCTA
Source organism: Viscum album (assembly GCA_963277665.1). Taxonomy (NCBI): domain Eukaryota; kingdom Viridiplantae; phylum Streptophyta; class Magnoliopsida; order Santalales; family Viscaceae; genus Viscum; species Viscum album. The sequence goes on from OY728126.1 coordinate 1,157,494,310, forward strand.
TTTAAAAAAATGGAGTTCATTAGATCATTCTTACTCAACAATTTCTCAATGACCCAATGGTTCCAATAAATGAGTAATCTTCTATCTAAGGCATAAATATCCATCAATATAGTTTGAACTCCATCCACATCCTCAATATGATTGACACACCATTTACAATACACTATTTTGATATTCTTAATTTTTTCTTAAAGGAATTAAAAGAAAGGTACAATAGCGGGTTTACTCTATAAATAATAGAACACCTATCGAAAACCATTCTACCTTGTCTATAAATAAGAATATATAAATCTATGTTTCTAACTTGATAGATAATTAAGATCCAAAATCATCATATAATGATCTAATAAGTGATTATAAAGATGTAAAACCATTAATTCACAAAATTAATTTATCCCATGTAGGATGGATAAGAACCTTTCAAAGAGAATCCAAACTCATCTCTCTCCCTTATGATTATTTCACCATATAAAATTCTCGATAGAGAAACCCAAATCAATCAATTGATTCACAAACATGAAAGAGCTAAACTCATCCATAAATTTTCTATATTAACCAAAAATACATTCTTTTCATTAGGTAAATATATGAATTAAAATTCCAATATAAACCATGGAAACAAACCAGGATAGTAAATAGAAATATCAAACCAATGGAATGATCATTCCCCCATATTACACAGTGAACATACAACATTAAAGAATAACTACTTAGCTAAAATTATATCTTTAATTATGATGTGATGATCATGAGTATTTTGGAAAGAAAATTGAAGAAATTCCTTCCATAACATCCATTTATGACAATTAAATTGATAAAATTGAAGGTAATGGAAAAAATAATTATCTAATTGAAAACACCTATGATTATCCACATTGTGAATTAGTTCCAATATCAAAATAATCTTCCTAGTTAAATAATTTACTTTTTTATTTATACATTATAATTTTAATGGACCCCAAAGTCTCCTCATATTCCATAGATATATATACATTTAAAAAATCATCGAATGTTTGAAGCTCTCAGTGGATATGACACCTTCGTCATCATATGAAAAAAATTCCCTTCCACACCACCTCATCCTTATGCAGAGATGGATTTTTGATCATTTGTGAATTTTTATCAAATAATGAGTAGTGGTTTCTAAGAGTCTTCCATCTTATCCTTCTAACAGATAAAACCACCATATAATCCAGACACCCCTCCATCAAAGAGAATGAGTTTATTAGAGATTCCCAACTAGTCGACAACCATGAAAAAAATAGATTCCTTTGAAGGACAAATAAAAAAACTAGAACTCAAGTGATATTTTTTGCACCACATACCATGATGGTTTTCTGGTGGGTTTTTCATTACATTATATAAATAATAAAATTCTATAAGTATTTAAAACCTAATTAAAAATCATATAAGAGCCCTAATGAGAGAAATTAGAATTGATCCATAAAAAATAAAAAATAATGGAAGGAAATAATGGAGGGAGGAAAGGTAGTGGTGAAATTAATCACCGCATTTAATTAGTCAACAATATCACACCCCCTAATTTATCTCATGTTCACTGGATCTCAATGATGTCAAATATTCTCGTGTAGATATTAGAACATAACACATGAAAATGACTCCATGAGAGTGTCCAAAAAATGATCCTACCTCATTTTATTCTCATCTCTCCCCACCATCTTCTCCATAGTGAATGTGGAATGCAAGTTGGTGAGAATTGTGGCCAAGGAGTTGGATATTTTGGCAATGTAAGATGCCAAAATACTATTGTGACTCTGAATGAATTCCTTTTATCACATGTTCGTAGGTATGGAACTTGTATTTTAATGTTAAACAAGTCACTAACCACTTTCCTCTTCTTATCCCTCACTTCCCCAAATGATGGTTTCTTCAAATTCTCCTCAAGATTTTACTTGTTCCAAAATAGGTTTCATTCTTCATTGCCTAATGAGGTTGGATCGTTGTCCATAGTAAAGTGTATCTCATTTGATTAAAGATCATGTAGTGAAATCCAAGGTTGTGTTCTTTGCCCGATAATTTTGTTGTTGGAGAAAAACTGAAGCAGGGTGTTTCCTTGTTTAACATCAAGTGCTTCTACCAAGTTGGATATCAGTGAGGTGAAATACACTATGGATGATGTAATGGTCATCACCTCTACCATGGTTGGTGTTTTAGTGTCTCTATAGCACACACTAGTCAATGTTTGTGACATTCTCTAGTCTCCGATAGTGTTTCTAGTCCCTACCATCCTTAGTATATATACTATAGTGTGCTCAATGGTGAATGAAACCTCACTACTCAACACTCCTTGTTTTTTATCAGCACTCCAATCCCACTAATACACCTCATCAAAGATGAAATCATCTATTATATGAAAATTCTTTCCATTAGTGTCATACATGGGGTATACCTAGGAACCAGACTCATACCTGACAAAGCTCATCAATGTAATACGATCATCTAACAACTTTAGGTGTGGCTTCATGTTCTTAAAATTCATGATGCATCCAAAGGTGTGGTGAAATTTCATAACTTTTCATTTTCTATGCCATACCTCATTCAACATCATACTATCAGATCTTTGTGTCAGTGCTTGATTGAGGATGATGACAACAATAGAGACAACCTCACCCCAGAACATCATGATAAATCCCTTTTCTTTTAGCATGCATCGATCCAAAGAAACCACGGTCTGGTTCCATCATTCAATTACCCCAGTATACCATGTTCAAAATGGCTCTTGGGATTCCATCATATTCCATGATTAACACAATATTCAAAGAATTACATTAAAATGAACTTGCAACTGTGGTTACTGCATAGGATCTAAAACTTTCAAAATATCCCCACATCCACCATGGCCTAAAATAATCGGATTACCACTAGATCTTAATCATTGATCATTAGTAGATTTATCCACATGTAGTTTCCCTTGTAATTAATACGAATCATAAATTAGTAGTTTCTACTTAACATAGTTAACATGATAATCCCACATAGGTCACTATGGAAATAGTCAAGAATGTTCTTTGTATGATGTTTCCCTTGATCAGGGATAGAAAATTGGCATTGCTTCCCGATGAGGTAGCTATTATAGACTTGATCCACCTAATCAATCCATGCAAAAACTATCACCATATCACATTATGAGAGCTTTCACAGATCCTAGACATTCAAGTGGGAGTACCCTTCATGCCAGTTCCATGTCTCCTCCCATCCACTTTCTAAAAAGTATATTGGATTCTCAATATCAAGGATAAGCATATATATTCATCTATTAAATCCCTTTACCTTGGAAAGAAAGTGCCATTACTGGTCACAAATCATCAATATTCCCTCATCGATCAAAATCTGGAAATTGTTCTCTTCAAGTTGTATGATACTAATGATGTTGGTTGTGAGCCTCAGGATAAATTACACCCCCCTAAGAACATGATTCATGTCAGTTTTGTAGTTAAAAAAGATGTTCACACACCCAATTATGTTATGGATAGATCTATCTCCAATCATCATAGCCCCATGGATACCATGCTTGAACTCATAGAAGATTGTGTGGGACCTAGTTATGTTGTCTGTGGCACCATTTTTTAGGTACCAAAATCCATCATTACATGCCTACTCCTAATTGAATTATGAAAATACATTCACCTTGACTAGCTATAGAGGGTCCAATGGTGGTGGTAAAATATTGGGAGTGCAAGATTATAGTAGTGGGAAATCAGGCACCATAGTGCACATTCTTTCTATAAGGATCATGGGCTCATTTTCATCACCTTGGGATTGAAATTTATCGATCCTTTTCAGTTTACTACAAAAATATTTAGCCCAGTGGCCCTTTTTTATATAGTTATAGAATTTTACCTTGAGACATCATGACCACCATAATATCTTGATCCATCCTTTCAATTTAAGTTGTTCATCTTTTAGTGTCCCATTCTTACCTAGAACATTCCTTGATGGTGAGTATTTAGATCATCTCTAGAAGGATAACATGGAGTATGGCCTCATGTTCCATATGGTCTTCCTGGATTTAAGCACTACTGGTGTCGATGACATCAAAATATTTTGGCTATCATCTACTTATAAAAAATCACTGGTCACTCAATCATTGATCCTATGAAAACCCACTTCCTCTACCTCAAACAATACGTACCTAGGGGACTCTATTGGCTTCTTAGTGGTGTCCTTTGTTGCAAACAACACCTCTCCCTCATCCATTCACCACCATTCACCCATGAATATAAATTCTCAACCAAAAATAATGCTTTTAGAATACTAAAACACCCAATTAAATGTTTAAATCCATCCAAGAAGACTGGAGTCCCAATAGTGCATTATTTTAAAAAAACGTGTTATTCTAATCATGAAAAAAACATACTCAAAGGTAAAAATCAAGAGGAAAGAAACATCAATGAGGATGAAAAAATGTGGGCCCAGTGCATTAGCATAAACAAACCACTTTCAAGGAATATGAAGGCTTCCAAGAGATGAGAAAATCTCCACATCATTGATCGACTGCCCCTGCGTAGCAAGAGAATCAACAAACATGTTTCCTTGTCACCGTGTGTGCGAAATAGTAATACCCTCTCCCAGATTCAAAATGTAGGGCTACATAATATGCAAGACTAACTAGAGAAATAACTCTCGATTCCTCAAAAAATTCACAATAATATTAACATCTAATTTAATGCTCGCAAGAGGAATTCCCTTATCATGACACAAATTTTGGTCCAGGAGAAGAGCCTTAGCATCGATACAAAGAGGAGATCTATTCCTGGAGTATGCACCTAAACCTATAAACATAGATCCTCATTGATCCCTAGTACCATATCCCCATGCCATGGGATATTCTCATGCAGGTCCATCTATGTTAAACATGAACCCACAACATGGTGGATGCCAGTATACCCAACTCCCCCAAGACACAACCATTTATTGCTGCTTAAGGTGAAGAAGCAATAAATGCAATGAGTATATAATGGTCTTCGACAAATCTTCCTTGATATCATTTTCTAGGTATTCTTTACAATGAATATTAAAATGGAGCACAGAGGTAAAAGTAAGAGAAATTTTTGGTTCCTGGCACAATGGAAGTGCCGCAGTGGTCGATAAAAAAAAAGGGTTTGTCAATTTGGTATATCATTCGCAATATAGTACATGATGTGAACTCCACGATCAATGAAAATTTTATACCTAATACTAACATAGAGAAACCCAGTACGTGGATATGATCTTTTTCATGATAAATTTATAATTTATTTTTTAAGATCAGAAAAAATGGTTAATTCTTACTAGGAATATTCTCTGATGAGGATGTTTTTGATCGTCCAATAAAACCCTTTTCCAGATTACCTTTGTTTCCCTATAAGGATACAAATGTAGAATATCTCTAGCATTTATCCACATGTTCTCCTTTAATCTCCGAACTACTCCAATTGATTTCCAAGTGCTAGCGCGACGAATCAATTATCTAGCATTGTTTTGGTTGATCCCTTGAAGTTCTTTCAAGTGTAAAGGAATATCTTTAGCACTTGTTGTTCAGGATGATCAGATGAGGAATAGAGTTATAATTCCATTGTGCACAATGATTCTCAAATCTTTATTAACCTTAAAAAATTGGAATAATCATCTATTTATAGATCTAGGGATCAAGTTAAAATATTATTTAACTGTGTAACAACTCTTAAATGACATATTAATCATTATATAAACTCTTGCCATAAAATAATAATAATAATATTATTATTAATATTTTATTATGTGCACAAACTCACAAAATTATAATATTATTTACATGCTTCGAAAAAATATTAATCCTCTGGCATGAACATGGTCTATTCCAATTCCTTAACATTTATTGAATACCCAAATAAATATTTACTTAAATATCATATTCATTAATAAATAAGATAAATATTTTATTCACAATCCAATGGATAAATATTTATTAAATATTCAAATAGAAAAATACTTTATTTATTAGTAATTAAATAAATATTTATTACCTTTTGAATATTAGTGATCAATAAAATTTGAAGAGAAGTGTTCCTGAGTCTTGAGAATAATATTTATTTCAATAATTAAATTCAAATAGAATTTAATAGATATAAATATAAAACAATTAGTGTATGAATCTCTAGTATTATGTCTCATTGGTACTAGTCAGCATTGCCTAAAATCTAATATTACTTTCAAGATTCGAGTCAAGACACCCAAGAAGAAGAACTTAATGTCTTAATGATGAAAACCACATATAAATGCTCACTTTGTAATATAATACCTTGGTCTCAATATCTCATAAATCATGTTACACATCTATGCAATCAACCTATATGATCGTTACATCATTCGTTGACTCTCTTAAATATACATGTAGTTACACTATGACCATGAAATTTAATGTGATGGTTCTATTCCAATCAAAGGGAAAAGATATCGACTTCCATATAGATGGAAGAAGAAATCCTTCCTCAATTTATCCATTAATAACATGTCATTTTTGATACACCCAATGTTTTATACTTCCTATGAACATATTACATCACATTTTTGGTTAATAAATCTAATTGTGGGAGTCATAAAATGCATAATTGATAATTATAATGTCAAAGGACCATTATACATGCACACAGATGGGAAAATCCAATGACACCAAAACATGAAAATCTCCTACTGGAGGGTCTGTTCTCATAATCTCCCATCTTCAAAATTACCAAGTGTTAACTTCCTTTGATGAAGCCTCATTTGCTTACGAGTACTCACACCTCGGAGTCTATATACTATGAGTCCTATCATAGTATGTTATCTGCCTGTAGATTTTTTTAATAATATCGTCATGTAACTTCATGATTCTCATCATATCAGGGATCTACTAAGACCATATCAATGTAACAGAAACCCTATAACAATGTTACATTAATGTATTATAGAGTAATGAATAAAATGTAATAAGATATTTTTATAAAAATTCAAACAATTTAATATGCATATATTCAAAGTGCAAATAGTCAGCTATGAAACACAAAATTCAATAGAAATACTCCCACAGGAGACTTGTTCTACCAACACAAGATCATTCAGCACACTTCCATAAAAATGTAGAGTCGAAGCAAGTGCATTTTCTTGTTCACTATACACCTGATCTAAGAATCAAGGAGAGATTCAATGGATTCCATCCTATGAGACAAATCCATGATTATACCATAATAATTCTAAATCTCTACTTATCACGAAACCTTAGTAAAAAGATGATATATAGATTCCAATTCTTAATAGGTTGAATAACTATATTTAGGGGCTAGTGAAATATCTCTCAATTGAATATAAATGTCAATAGGTATATCATTTCTTTGAATATTATAAATAATAAAACTCATTTTAACCACAATAAATTGGTTCTATATGACCGCCCTAATCTCATATTAGAATTAGTAGTTCGGTTGGTAGACTGGAATGTAGAAGAAGTGAAAATACTATTATCACTAGGAAGATAGACTAATTTATCCATGAAAATATATAGAATAGTATAGCTTCCAATTTATTTCTTGTCATCATCAATAACCACATGTAGGAGAGGCATATAGTATGGATCCTCCATGACTATAATGTTTGGGGTCAAAGAACCAGGTAAATAAATTTGAGAATTCATCCAATGATCATTATCAAAAAAAACATAACCAAAACCTATAATCCATAGAGAATGATCGATAATATATGGTAGAATAAACAATGTGTGGATCCAAATATTAGTGGTCGAACCCCCATAACACCCTGAAACCACCTGACGTATATTCCCATGTTTAGATGAAATAAACCATTCCTAATGGGATAAACCAACCAAAAATTCACAAGCCAAATTCACAGGAAGATAATTTAAGGCCATATCTAGGCCTTGTATGTTAATTAATTCCTCCTTTCTAGGAAGATATAAGACATTCCAGATAACCCAATGATAATGATTTTCTCTACAACTTCCCTGGAGTAAATTTGAAAACATCACCTATAATATATGTATAACTTATTTAGGCACTAAAATCATCAATAATAAATGAATGATCATAGAGTAAAGAACACTACTGATACATTTGATTCTGTCCCCAAATGAAAATTTTACATTAATCCATATTTTAATTCAATTTGTCACTTTTGAAGTAATATAATAATAACTATGGGTCCTTAAACATCCATAAATCAAAGGAGAACCAATATACTCAAAAGGAATGTCCCTCTTACTAATGTCTATTTGTGATTCAATAAGTTCTCTCCTCTTGGGTGATATATTATCAAATAAAATACTACTGTTTATAGAATTAATGGTATGATAACTCTGTAATCCATACGTTTTGAGAAGGTCTATAAAATTGGAAAAAGATTTATGGTTTCCATCAAGGATGATAAAGAGTTCATATACAAAGAAAATATAGGAAGGACTCAGTGTCCCATACTGGTCAACGAAGCACCCAAAACGCATAATATCTATATATTTATTCATTCTTATACAAGAAGAGCCCTAATAAATGATAAATATGTATTTGGATAGGGAATAAACTTGTCAAAGATCTGTCACCGACATAAAGAAAATCAATGATCTCTGCATGAGAGAAACAAACATCTAAGAAGTTAAAAGGCATCGAAACATTAAATCAAGAACATGATTAGTGAATAAAATTTCCCTCAAATAATGTGGGGTGAAATCTCATTCCTTATTTTCATATTCATTCACTATATCAATTTTAATCATCACATTACCCCCATGTCTTTTTGATCAAATTCTGACATCATTTTCTCAGCCAAGTGAACTATTCCTTGAATACGTCTCCCCTTAAAAAATCACGATGTTTGCACTATGACAATAGAATGGATAAAATAATATAACCTGATATAAATATTAGAATAAAAAATTTTATAAGAAAAATTTCACAAAATTGGTCAAATGAAAATGCTAAAAAAGATAGGGATGTTTAATATTGGGAATAAGGACTAGAGTGGTAGGTACAAATTGCTTGGGAATAACACCACTCCTAAAGAGATGTTTCACATTACTCACAACATAATCCTCAATTATATCCCATGATAAAAAGTAGAAAGGTCCTAAAAACAATATTTTCCATGTGATTTATCTATTACCACGAATTTAACACTTTCATAGATTTCATCTTGGTCAAGAAAACATGTAATGGTGATAATATGAAGCTCTTGGACTCTAGAAGTAATGCTATTAAAAAATCCAATACCCTCTCCATCTAGGCCACATAGGTGGGAATATTGGATAGTATTTGTGGGAATTCATTAAAAATACATCATAGTTAATCCAACGAGTGTTTCCTCATTCATATCAAACAAACCATCTTCCTTTGGAAGATTAATCATCCAAAAAACTATTTTTCTTTAATGCATGCATGAAAATAATTTTATTGAAATCTCCTTCATGTAACCATAATTACTTGGCCTTAGCCCTTGGATCTCTCTCTTTAATAGAATGGATTTCAATAGAGACCTATTACTCAAAAATATCTTATAGACCTATTGGTTTCAATCAATCAGTAAGCTTCTATGTAAGGAATAAATATCCTTTAATATACATTCATCCCCAGAAACATACTCAATGTGATTGACAATCCATTTACAAAACACCATTTTAATCATATTAATTTTTCTCAAAGGAATGAAAATAAAGGTACAATAGTGGGTTTACTCTATAAAGAAAAGTCCACCTATCGAAAACCATTTTCCTTTTTCTATAAATAATAATATCAAAAACTATTTTTCTAACTAGATAGATAATTAAGACCCAAAATCATCATATATTGATTTTATAATTACTGATAATGATTTAAAACCTTTAATCCACTAAAGGAATTTATCCCATGAAGGTTGGATAAGAACCTTTTCAAGGAGAATCCATACTCAACTCTCTCCCTTATGACTATTTCACCATATAAAATTCTCCATATAGAAACTCTAATCAATCAATTGATTCACAGCCATGAAAGAGATAAACTCATCCATCAACGTTTTATATTATCCAGAAACTCCTTTATTTTCATTATGTAAATATATTAATTAAATCCTCCCTATAAACCAAGGAAACAAACCAGGATTGTAACTAGAAATATCACACCAAAGGCATCTTCCATCTCCTATATTACATAGAGCACATAATACATTAAAGAATAACTACTTATAAAACATTATAACTTTCATTATGATGTGTTGATCACAAATATTTTTTAATGAAAATGAAAGAAAATCCTTCCATAATATCCAAATATGTTGATTAACAAGAGAAAATTGATGGTATTGGAAAAATAATGATCTAATTGAAAACAACTAAGGTTATCCACATTGTGAATTGGATCCAATATCAAAATAATCATACTAGTTAAATAATTGTCTTTTTTATTTATATATTATCATTTTAAAGAACCCCCCAAGTCCCATAATATTCCATAGAAATACATACATTTAAAAAATCATGGAATTTTTGAAGCTCTCAGTGCCTATGAAACCATTATCATCTGAAGAAAAAATTCCCTTCCACACCACCTCATCCTTAGGTTGAGAACGATTTTTTATCATGTATGAATTTTTATCAAATAATTAGTAGTGGTTTATATAAGCCTTCCATCTTATCCTTCTAACAGATAAAACCAACGTAGAATCTGGACACCCCTCCATCAAATAGAATGATCTTATTGGAGATGCCTGACTGGTCAACAACCATGATCAAAATCAAACTCCTTGGAAGGACAAAAGAAAAAACTAAAACTCAAGAGATGTTTTGTGCACCATAATCCATGATGGATTTTCGGTGGGGTTTTCATTACATTATATAAATAATAAAATTCTATAAGTATCTGAAACCTAATTAAAAACCACATAATATCCTTAATGATTTAAAATATCATTGATCCATAAAAAGAAAAAAATAAGTGAAGGAAATAGTGGAGGGAGGAAAGGTAATGGTGAAACTAATCACCCCATTTAATTATTTAACAGTATCACACCCCTTAATTTATGTCATGTTCATTGGATATCAACGATGTCAATATTCTCATGTTAATCATAGAACATAGCACATGTAAATGACTTCATGAGAGTGTCCAAAAACTTCTCATACCTCATGTCCTTCTCATCACTCGACACCATCTTCTCCATAATGAATGTTGCATACAAGTGGGAGAGCTTGGTGGGTAAAGAGTTAGATGTTTTTTCCATAGAATATTTACAAATACTTTTTTGACTCTGAAAGAATTTATTTTATCGCATGTTCATTGTAATTCAAGTAGTATTTCAACGTTAAACAACACACAAAATACTTTCTTCTTATTATCAGTCACATCACCAAATGATGGTTTCCTCAGATTCTCCATATGGTTTTCCTTGTTCCTGCATAGGTGTTATTCTTCATTGCCCAAGGAGGTTGGATCATTGGTCCTAGTGAAGTTTATCCCATTGTATTCAAGCTCATACAGTGCAAACCAAGGTGGTATTTTTTTCTGGATAATGTTGGTAGTCAGGCAATACCGAAGATGGGTGTTTCCATATATAGAAACAAGTAATTCTACCATGTTGGATATTAGTGAGGTGAACTCCACTATGGATGATGGAATGGGAATCATCTCAACAATTTCTACTATTTTATTTTCTATAGAGAATGCACTAGTCAGTGTATGTGACATTATCTGGTCTTCAATAGTGTTGATGGTCTCTACCATCGTTAGTATATATACTATAGTGTGCTCGATGGTGAATGAAACCTCACTACTCAACACTCCTTGTTTTTCATCTGTACTCCAATCCCACTAATCCACCTCATAAAAAATGATATCATGTGTTATATGAAAATGTTTTCCATCAGTTTTGTACATGTGGTATACCGTGGAACTAGAATCATACCCGACAAAGATCATCAGTGTAATATGATCAAAAAACTACTTTAGGTGTGGTTTCATGTTCTTAAAATGAACGATGTAGCCAAAGGTGTGGAGAAATTTCGTCACTGGACATTTTACATGCCATAACTCATAAAAAATAATCCTATTAGAGATTCATGTCAGTTCTTGATTGACGATGAAGAAAACATTGGAGACAACCTCACCCCAAAACATCCTAAGATGTCCCTTTTACTTTAGGATGCATTGATCCACATAAACCATGGATTGGTTACATCATTCAATGAACCCATTATAACATGGTTAATAGAGGGTCGTGGGATTCCATCATATGCCATTCTTAACACAATATTCATTAAATTTCACTAAATTGAACTTGCCACCATGGTCAGTACAAATGACCTTAAACTTTCACCCTATCCACACATCCCCTATGACCTGAAAGCATATAATTACCACTAGACCTTAGTCATTGATCATTAGTTGATTTATCCACATTTAGTGTCTCTTTTCATGCATAAGAAGTAGAAATTAGTAGTTTCTTGTTAACATAGTTGAAAAGATCATCCCACAGAGGTCCCTGTGGAAATAGTAAAGGATGTTATTTTCATGATGTTTCTCTTTATCAGGGATAGAAACTCGTCATTTCTTCCCAATGAGGTAGCTATCATAGGCTTGATAAACCTAACAAATCCATGGAAACCCTTGCACCATATCAAATTATGATAGCTTGTGCATATCTAAGACATTCATGTGGGATTACCATTCTTTCAAGTTCCATTCCTCATCTCATCCACTAACTGACAAGTATACTGGATTCTCAATATCAAGTCTAAGCTTGTATATTCATCTAGGGAATCCCATCACCTTGGACAAAAAGTGCCACTACTAGTAACAAATCCTTAATATTTCCTCATAGATCAATATTTTGAAACAATTCTCATCAAGTTTTCTAATACTAATGATGTTGGTTGTGAGACTCAAGGTGAATTACACCACCCCTGGGCACATGATTCATGTCAGTTTTGTTGGCAAACAAGATGTTCCCACACCTCATGATGTTATGGATAGAGCCATCTCCAATCTTCACAGTGCCATTGATACAATGCTTGAACTCATAAAAGATAATGTGGGACCTATTTAGGTGGTTTGTGGCATGATTTTTGAGGTACCAAAAGACATAATTGCATTCCTACTCCTGATCTAATTATGAAAATATATTTTCCTTGACCAGATATAGAGGAAAAAATGGTAGTGGTAGAACATTGGGAGTTAACGATTACAGTAGTGGGAAATTAGGAACCACAGTGCATACCCTTTCTATAAGTGGAATGGGATCATCGTCGTCACCATGGGTTAGAGGGGTCTCGATACTTTCTAGTTTTCTACAAAAAATATTTAGCCCAATGGCCCATTTATCTATATTTATAAAATTTTACCTTGAGAAATCATGAACACCATCATATCCTGATCCATCCTTTCAATTTACACTATTCCCCAATCAGTGTCCCATTTTTCCTTAGAACATTCCATAATGGTGAGTATTTAGATCATCTATAGATGGAAAACATGGATAATGGCCTCAAGTTCCATCTGATATTCATGGAGTTCGGCACTACTGGTGTTGATTAAATCCCAAAGTCCACGTGCCTATATCATAACCTTCAGCATTAAGGCCCAATCACTATAGTTTTTATTTATGAGGATAAGATACATCCTCGATCCCCCAACCTCATTCACTAGCATTTATACCACTAGAAGGATACTGTAATCATCAACGAGAGATGTAGTACATTTCAATGATGTATAGATGTTTTGGTGCAACGAGGTATTGAATTTTGGAATGATGGATCAATTTAACCACCCTAATCTACAATATTAGAGATACCCAGATCGTCAACACCCACGAACATAGAAAAACTCCTTAGAAGGAAAAAAATTGAAAACTATAACTCTATTGTTGTTTTGTTCACCATAACCTAAGAGGTGTTTTCATATATTTTTTCATTTATATATATTCATAAAAATATAGATGCATTTACAACATAATTAAAAACCACACGAGAACATTAATGAGGAAAAATCGTATTAATTCATAAAAGACAAAATAAACAAAATAATGGTGGGGGAGGTAATGGTTAAATTAATCACCATATTGAATTACTCACTAGAGTTGAAGATTGAAATAGGTGAGGTATATAGAGGCCCATAATCTCTTTTTTCTCCCAGCACATATCTTTTAAAAAATTCTCTCACTGATGAAGAAACTATGTAAGAGAGGGGTGGTGGAGAGGAACTTGGTTATCAACTACCCTAGATAGTGAATAGTTGGTTTGACTGCAATCCAAAAAGTCTTCAATATATATTTTTTTCATGTGAGGTAACCTAAAAATAGGATCCATACTGGACCAAGAGAACTCATGGGAAACTCCCTCCAAAGGGAATGTAAAATTTGAAGGTCCACCATCTGATAGTACAAGGACCTTTAGATGGATAATCTATGGGTATGTACCTGAATCACTAATTTTTTCATGATAAAGGTTCCTTGAATAACCTACCATACATCTATAATATATCATATCATAAAGTAAAAACCATGAGTGTGGAAGAAAACTCAAGAGGAAAATGAGGAGGAATGATCAGAGATGAATAACTCATAACATAGTCCCCACTATACAAATAAACCTATCACCCATCCTAGTCCTGAAGGTAGCACAAAGTTCCAGACACCAAAAAAGGGATGAATGTCGACTTCCTACAATACCAAACATTCTTCCTCCATCTATCATAATTATGGACTTGGAGATGCAAATAAGTGTAGAACATGATGCAAACTTTATATTGGATCTTTTTCCGACAAAAAACATCATCGCCAATTATCTACTATAGCTATGACAAAATAGATTTATAAATATTCATCTTGATACATATGTGTGTCACCATAAGTTGTAATAGGGTCAACATTGAATCATCCATGTGAAGGAATAAACCTAGAGAATTTTTTATTCTCCTAATAAATTTTGGTGTTATTTACTAATCACTAAGATAGAGGAATGGAGTGAGAAACCAAAATTTATTTCAATATGAATAAACATTATAAACAATTCCCTCCAAACCTCTATCTCGTTCACAATTGGATCTCTCCTAGTTCTCTATAATACAATGGGGATCTCATGAATATTATTGATTGATAATAAAATATCCTCAAGGCCTCCTTTTATAGGCATGGTGGGAGGTTTCATGTTTGACACAAATCCAACTAATATCCCACCTTCCATTGAATTCTCCCAACATTGCCAAAGGAATAAGGGGTGAACATGTATAATGTGAAAATACTATGTTGGAAGTCATGGGTTCACTACTATAATTATAGACTATGCTAAAAGAAATATACCAATGGTTTTTTAAATCCATTGGTATAGGGTTCCCCCTAATATCATCAACTCTAGACCCCCTCCCCATATTCCAATTTCACATTCAGATCCCTTTAGACTATTCTCTCCCTCCAATCTGATTGTAATTTCTATTCATCTATTCCTCCTCATTTTTTTAATGATTTTTTAGTGGAATCATGGTATGTTGTTTACTTCCCCGATTCTATCTTATTTCATTATATTATTTCTTCATTTTCAATCCCACGATATAAATAGTGCCCAGGGTTTTATATTAACAGAATTTTATTGGGTTTTTAATATTTAATGTTTATAAATATTAAACAAATAAACATTCTTTATTTGTCTCAGTGGAACAAAAATAGATATCATTTTAAACCCTTTAATTCCAAAAATGACGAATGATTTAATTGATTTTATTTTTTTTTCTTGGAGGTTAAATGTTAATGTAAATTTTTTTTATTAATAAATTATAATTTTATATTTAACTTCTTTAGTCTTTGATATTAAATGATAATGTATATATTTTTATTTACAAATTATAATATTATATCAGTGTTTTAGGAAATATTGAGTGAATTAAGTTTGAACATCATGGTATATTTATTTTATTTTCCATTACACTTATTTTATCTCTTATATTCTATATTTAATTCCCTAAATTGATAATGACCTAAAATAGAGTTTAATTACCTTGTGTTTAGTAATAAATTTACATAAATATTAGAAATATTTTTTTATAAGAGAGTTTTATAAAAGTGGCGTGCATCAATTAATATTTTAGTTTTGATAGATTTATTTTAATGAAAATTTTCATTACTTTACTATAAATATGTGATTTAAAGCTCCATTTATAACATACCTAATTGTTTACATTAGGCAACATGATTGACATGTTATTTTTAAAAAGCCCTTACATGTAAAATCATTTTATAATTCACATGAAAATTATAAAATCATTTAACATGTAAAATGAGTTTAGTTAAAAAGGAGTATTTTAGAACTTATATCCACACTTATCACTTTATTAAAAACATGTATTTTCATTACTAAAAAAAAATTTAAATGGAAATGTGAGATTTAGAAAATATATCTTGACAAAAAAAATTAATTAATCACGAATTACATAAGAAAGTGTTTTAAGATGAAACAATTCCAGAAGTTTATGTATGATGAGAAACCAAATTAATATTCATGTTATAAGAAAATAATTACATAACACACAATGAATCTAAGAAATAACCCAAAACACTAGGATATCCATATCATCCTCAACCACTAACAATAGTCTTCAAAAGAATAATTTTTATATTTAAAATAAAATTTTCGATTTTAAAAATATCTAATGGGATCAGTCCTTAGATTAAACTTCAAATAAATATAAATTTTAACTGGCATGTGGTTTCACATAATGAACATAAATTATGATATAACATGATAATTAAAAAAATAGTTTAAATGTAAATTGGATTATTTTCCACAATATCTTTCTTAAAAAATTTATTGTTTACCTCAGTTTTGATTTTCATTCATAGTTTATTTATTTCAAGAATATATTACTATTTTAATGTGGTAGAAAAAGATTTGGAACTCCATTAATATACTGATCCACTAGATTCCACCTATTACTCGTGCAGTTGTTGGATCTTTAATCCAATTTGGTATTAATGAAGGATGGTCATCCTCTGATTTCTTGGAATTGTGTAGAGAAGTTAGCTAAATGGAGTTTTTTTCCATGAAGTATGAAACCTTCAAACATAGGAAATAGTTGAGGATAAAGAAGTATATCCACACTTATGGAAAAACTACTATGATTGAGCATGAGAAAATGTTGTATTTTTCATGTAAAATTTAGTTTAATATAAAGGTATTTAGTAATTGCTTCATATTATATGTCTTATTCTTTTTTTGGGTCGCTATTATTATTCATAAACTATTGAATATTACATCTCTTATGATATGTTTGGATAAGTACTATTATTTTTTGAATACTTTAAAATTGAAATTGGTATTCATATTATATTATTGGATATGTTTTTTAGACTTTTGATATTCAATTATGTAATTTTAACACCCCATTATTTTAATATATGACTTCCTTTAAATTATGAAAATGTGTTCAGTATCTCATTCTACACATGAAACTAAACTAAAATAAAACTATTATATATTTAGATAAAATATAAATATATCAGTATGATAATTAAAACCTAACCATTGAATTAGTGGGAATGAATATGGGTAACATCTTTATGAAATATCTATATAAATAAAATAAATTCTACTTGTAATATGAATAAAATTCAATTAGCTAACCTATAATTACTAATAAGATCATTTTATTCATAGAAAAGTATTTTTACAATTATTTACTTTTATGAAATATAAATTTGTATTTCAGGAAACATATGATTAATGATGATAAATAATGATTGATATTAAAAATTTCTTAACTCTAATTTAGTTAGTAAGTGATATAAAAAAAATAATAGTTATTTTATGAAAATATAAAATTTCCAAAAAATGGATTTTCATTATATTTTTTGATTTTACTCAAAAATTGAATGAATAAATTTTAGAGTTTGAATTTGAAAAAAATGAACATCATTTTTGGATTTATAATAACAATATGAGTCGAAGATGAATTTGTAATTTTTTTTAAAAATAATTAGTTTTTGGTTGAATAGAGAGAAATACCAATTTTGATAAAACTAACACTTTTATGACATTATCCTAATAAAATAATGTAATAAATTTTTTTAAAACGTTTTTATATAAGAAATAAATATATATATTAGATAAATAAATAATTTAAAATTAATTTTTTTATAAAACCCATGTATATCATTTTGAAAACAATAGTAATATTTGAATATGGGAACTATTTTTATTCTCTTATATTAAAAATTAATTTTCATCAGTTGTATAAATTAAATATATAAAAATATATTTCATATTTTAGATCAACATTACCATACTAATGTTAATGGCCATGACAATAGTAAAAGTATTATTTTCAAAGAATTATTTTATTAATATTGTCTAATTTTAATATTGACTAATTTTTATCTAATAAATTAAATTGATCTATTTTAAATGATTAATATAATATGATGTTTCAAAAAATATATAATTTCATTAACATTCATTTAATTAGTAACCAATTCTAAATAGGATTAATAAGTCATACTAGTCAAAACATTATTTTTCTATAAAAAAACTATTTTTCTATATGTAAAATATTTTTAATTTAAAAGTTAATTTTATATTATTTATAAATTTAATTATATTATATTTAGGTTTTTCACATCCAAATTTGGTAAGAGTGGTTATTTTATATTTTTAGTAAAACATAAACTACTTAGTTAAAAAACTAGTTACCAAAGTAAAATAAAAAATAAGGTAAAATTAAAAAACCTAAGAACAAATGAGGTCCAACATGTTTAAAACATGTGTATAAATGCATGGTTGAAGATTTATCTACCTATTATCACCATATAATCCATTATTTTAATCTTTTTGAGTATTTTATTCTTGAATATATAAATTATATCCTGGGAAATTAAAGGGTGTTCTCAAAAGCTCCCTTTTATTCATTTATAAAAGGGAAAATTACATCCACTCATGCCACACCTATTAATTTGAATTATTTTCTAAAAATATACCATTTTATTTTTATAAACCCATATCTCATGTTTTTAAGACCCTGTTCACCATAATATAGCTTAACTCCATTATTTCCAAGAGACTTTCAAGAGAGTTCAAGGTAACAAAGTGAGTATTACTTAATTCTTAACATTTTCTTCTTAATATTTTTGTTCCAAACATATCCTTAGAATAGTAATATTATATAATTCGTATCATTATTTTATGAAACTATTATTTGATTAATTAAACAAAAATTATTTATTCATTTATCTTCACGTATAAGAACAAAACAATGTTAACCGTGTATTGTGCGGACTACAATCTCCATGAAGTAGTGTTATTCATTTTCATCTTGATTGTAAAAATATTTTTCTAATACACTAAAAATATGATTCTAAAACATAAAAAATATATAAAGAATATAATTATTACTATGTTATAATGATATTATACATTTCCTTAACCACATTCACCCATCGAGATATAGAGTATCTGTTTCGGTTTAACCTCTAACTTGAATAATGATATCAAAATCATTCATGGATAGCTATGAGAACATAAATGTTAATGTTATTATAAGTTAATAATAAATTAACTTATTTATGTAATTGTTATATTATGTATTTAAATTATTATGATAATATCAAATTTGATTGCTAATGTTATTAAAATAATTCAACACAGTTTCAATTTTCTAGCAAACATTATCAAAAACTATATAATAAATAAAAATTATTTTATAATAAATGGTAAATATTATAATAAATATTGAAGAATAATGTTCATAATATTTTATATAATAAAATTAATTTTATTATTTAGGATGTTACGCACATGTGGAACGTCAATCTGGAACAATGTAAGGGTGTTCTTCTCACATCCCTCTCTTTGAGACATGTTTGGGATTGTGTACATAATTTCATAAAAATGGTTTATATAATACTTATTTTAGATATAATATCATGAATTATTTCTCAATCATGGTATTTTATGTTCAATTACAATCCCTTTCTTTCAAGGTGTTTTGATAAAAATGTTACTCTAGCCGCAAGGGTTCTTTATCTCAAGCATTAATTCCTTTAGACATGTTTATGTTAAAAACCATGTTTCACATTGAATGGAATATTCAATGACCTTGGATTTATATTTTTCATTTATTTTTAATATTCTTTTAAATATTAATCCAAATTAATTCCTTTTCATTAAATTGATTTTAAATCTGTTTTTTCCATAGTTGTAAGGATTTTGGGTAACTCAATTTTCATTTATTAATTTATGATCATTCTCTTGAAATTATTTCATATTAGTAGGGTAAATTGTACACCTTTATTTTTTTATTTTGTATTATCTAATTATTCTTTTTTGATATAAATTAGTATCACATAAACCCTTTGAAATATATTTCTCACTTCTTCGGATATGTTTCCCATACAGAATATTTGGAACTCAAATCTCCTTCTTTGAATAATAAAGTTTTGTCTTGTAATTTTAAATTATATGAATGGGTTATTATACAATTATATTTTTTATATGTTATTTTATAATACTATTTATGAAAATCATGTTTTAATACAAATATGGTTTTACCACTCTATTTACAACATGGGTTTTAAATGAAGATAAATTAAGATGTTTTAAATGTTTTTCCATTTCAAAAACTTATGTTCTATCTTCCAATCCAAACTTATTTTGGGAAACCATTATATCAATTTCATGACTCTATTATTATAGATTCTTTTTAAATTTAATTTTTTCTAAAAAACCACTTCACACTTTTAAAAAGTAACTTCATAAAGTGAATTCTATCTTTGACTATTATGATAATATTAAAGTTGTTTTATAAAAACACTTTTATGTTTTTAATTCCATTTCCATTATCATTTTAAAAATATATTCCCCTAATATGGTTTATGTTTCACTATTCATACTATAATAAATATTTATCATTTGGGGGGTTGAACTCATGTTATCAAACAATTCATTTCTTAATCACTTATTTTATGATATTATTCATAGAATTATTTTGCAAGAGATTTTTTCATCAATGTTAAAATTCTTATAGGTTTCCTTTGTTACACTAGGTATCTGTTCATTTGAAACCATCCACCTTATTTCTTTGGATGGATTATGATAATTTTATTCCAATATTGACTTAGTCATATTCTCATTTATTTATATGGATTTAACACCACATTTTACCTAATTCATATTGGATTACGTTCACCTATAAATTATGTTATTATATTAACAATGGAAAAATTATTATCATTCTATGTACTATTATTCCAATACGGATGATTATTGTAAAGTTGAATATGTATTTTTTTTTGATAATCCACCTCCTTTCTTAGGATGTGTTATGATGATCTTAACCCATTTATTGACATGGGGAAAACTATAGTCCTTTTTTATATTGTTATTCCAATACAGATGATTATTAACAAAGATGATTCTATATTGTTTACTCAATATCTCATATAATGAATTCATTGGAATTAATCAAGTGATAGTCGAGACCCAATATTATGTATCCCCTAGATGCATCTGAAGGTCTCAATAAATAAACATGTTTGGTTATTTAGTTGTAATCCTACCTAGGATAAGATATTTCCTTGACTTTAAGATCATGATGTCTAAGATCACGATGTCCGGGATTCTCATAAATAAATATTTTGTAAATATTACACCTTTTAATGTTAAGGAAAGTGTTATAAAAATAAATGTGAGCTGTTTATTTTAATTATTATACATGGATATATTATGCTATAGATTTTAGTTGATTATGGAAATATGATTATTAATTATTCCTTCCATAATATTTATATTATGATTTTCCTAGTTGTATGTTTTTTCTTTATTGAGTGTTTAAGTTCACCCCTTCTTATGTTTCAATTTCCCTAAGCAATGAAAAAATTATTACACACAATATTTCTAACACGATAGCTTGTAAGATATATTGATGACTTGTTATAGCTTAATTAGTTTCTTATATAGTGGTAAAAACACCATATAGTAGAAAAATACACAGGTTTTGTTAATTTATGTTTATTTTCTAATTATATAAATCTATAAACCTAAAAGGTATTTAGAATTTATGTAATTAAATGATTTATTTACGTAATTCAAATATGGGATATTTATATCCATGAATATACAATTGGTATTGAATCCAATATGTAACATATAAGATTTTTGAACTAGATTTAGGAGTGTGGGTCTGGGGAATCGTAGTTGGTATCATAGTAGGGTTTAAATAACATTGAAGAATATGATGTTTATTGATAATAATTTAAGGGTTGATAAGTTATAATTTATAATAATTTCAATTTTATAGATAACCCTTTAGGATAGTATAAGATTTTACATTAAGATAATAATACACTTTTTATTGGTGATCAAGATAAGATATCTTTAGTGAAAACCCAAGGGATAATTCTAAGAAATAATTATAAGTATTGGATAACGTCACAATGTTTTGGTAAAGTATATATTTTTTGGTTCTCCAAGGAATTAAATCCATGCATAGATACTAAAAGTTGATGTGGGATTTGGAATAGATGTACATAGGGGTAATAACCCTGAAAATGATAGATTGGGTATTAACTTAATCATCACTTGGTGCATGAAAATGGTACGTAACTATACACCTAATTTGACACAATTAAGGGATATTCTAGGATTTATTCACAATCTCTATAATGAACTATAATTAAGGGTTTGACAATGATATTAACTAATTAGGTAGAAAAATATAATAGGAAAATGTCCATGGATAACCAAGGATTTAATAGAGAGAATCATATTTTGAATTGAAAGTAGAATATATTAAAAATAAATGTGTCTTGGTGGAAGAAATATTCATATTGAGGTTTTTATATTCATATTTTTTAATTTATAATAACCATTTTTTTGGTATTTGGTTAAAATAATATAACAAATGAATTTGAATATATGATTTTTATGATGAAAAAATTGAGTTTCATTTTCCTAACTAAGGTAGTGAGGTTCATATATGAATTAAAATTAAATCATAATACTCTTAAATATTTTTATTAGTGATTGATATTTATCAATGATATTATTGTATAATCTAAAAGTTATGATTATTATATGAATCATATAAGTATTTTTCTACAAAAGTTCTACTTTAAAGGTTTGAAAACGTATACTATATAATATAAATAACATTGAAAAGTGATTTTAGGGCAGATCTATATTTTTGGGGATAACTATTGGATAAAAAAATTATTTAGGATTGTATATCTCTTAGGTTTAAAATATTCCCAATTTTGAGGTAATAAGAGGTTTATTGATTTTGAGAAAAGTGAGATAGATTGAATTGATAGCCTTGGAATTGATTATTGATTTAATAAAAAAGAAATCCATTATATTTTTAGTGAATTTTATCACATTTTTTGGATCATTATATATAGACAAGTGTATTTCTTTATAAACTAGTGGTTGAAGATAAGATTTAATTTTTTAAGGAATATATGATTTCTTCATGGTTTAATGTCTTGGAGATTAAAATGGTTTTGGGGAAGGTATAAAATAGAGAATATATTATTAGATTATATACATAATTGGATACATGATTATATGAATGATTATGTTGTTCAAGGAAAGATAAGTAACATGGAATAACCTAATATAGTAAGGTAGATTTCATATTATGAGTTGTATCCCAAATAATGGATGTGTTAAAATTAGACTTACTTTAATTTGTGAGTAATGATTAAAATTTTGAGAATGATATTTATTTAATGTTGGGGGGAATTGAAAACCAAAATATATTAATATATTAATTCCTTTAAATGATCAAAATGTGTTCAATAGCATTTTGTACATAGAACTCCGAACTAAAACAATAACGTGATATATTTAGATAAAATATAAATATATAAGTATGAACAATAAAAAATATTTGTTTAACTAGAATGAATGAATAAGAGAAACAAATTAATGAAATATATTTATAATGAAAATAAAATCTACTTTAAATATGAATGAAATTCAATTAGTTTACAAAAAATGACTAATAAGACTAGTTTATGCTTAGAAATGAATTTTTTATAAATTTTTTTTTATACAATATGATTTTTTATTTCAAGAATGTTTGATTAATTATTAAAAGTAATTTTTGATATTAATTTTCTTAACCTCAATCTAGTTGGTAAATGGTATTGAATAATAACACATTTAATATTTGAAAATGTCATTTTCTATTAAAAAGGTTTTTAATTATATTTTATGATTTTAATAAAAAATTGAATTTATAAATTTTAGACATTGAATTTCTAAAAATGAATAGAATTTTAGGATTCAGAATTAAAATATTATGTTGATATTAATTTTTCTGATTTATCTGAAATAATTGGTTTTTTGGTGAATAGTGAAAAATACCAATTTTGATAAAAACTGTCACTTTTATAGAATTATCATAATACCTGAATGAAATAATTTTTTTTGGAAAATTTTTATATAATATATATATTTATATGTAAAATAAATGACTTGAAAATATTATTTATTTCATAAAAAACATTTATATCATTTTGAAAATTTAAGAAATACTTCACTCTAAAAATTGCTTTTATTCGCTTAAATTAAAATTACTTTTCATCATTTATATAAATTAAATCTAAAAAAAGTGATTTAATAATCTATATTAACAATATCATATTATATAATGAGGTTAATTTCAATTTTGGTCATAAAATTATGAATAAGACGATTAATTTTAATGACCACGATATGGTAAAAGTGTTGTTTTCAAAGTATTGTTTTATTAATATTGTATATTTTTTAACCAATAAATTAAATTCATATATTTTAAATGTTTAATATAATATTATGTTTAAATACATATATAATTATATAAATAAACATCTAATTAGTAACCAATTATAAATAATACTAAGAACACATAATGATTAAAAGGCCATTTAATACAAAAAAATTTATATATATATATAATGTATTAATTTAATAATTAATTTTACATAATTTATAAATAGAATTATAATATATTTATAATAAATTTAGGTTAATCAAATGAAAATTTGGTAATATTATTTGTTTTATATTTTTAATAAAACTAAAATTACTTATTTAAAAAGCTAGTTACCAAGTAAAAAACAAAAAAAAGTATAAGTATAAAAAACTAAGAAAAAATGAGTTCTTACATGTTTAAAACATGTGTTGAAATACGTTTTTGAGTATATATTGACCAAATATCACCCCATAATCCACAATATCTTACTTTTTGATTCCTTGACTCATGAATTGTATAACGATATCATTAAAATTTAAAGGGGTTTTTTAAAAGTTCCCTTTTCTTCACTTATAAAAAGGAACACTTCCAACCCTTTTGGACACACCCATTCCTTAAAATTACATCATGAAGAAAAATGAATTATTATTCTAATATAATTATATATAAATTTCATAGTCCCCTGGTCTTCATATGTTTTCTTACACCCATCGTTTCCTAGGATACTTTCAAGAGAATGTTCAAGGTACAAAAGTGAGTATTACTTAATCCTTAACATTTTCTTTTTAATATTTCTCTTCCAAAACTATCATTATCATTATAATATGATAAACTAAATATAATTATTATACTTAAATTTTATTATATTAATTAAAAAACATATATATATTCATTTCCATCCACTTAAAAAAACAAAAAAAATGTAAACATTGAATTGTAGGGACAACGACCTCTATGAAGTAACATTTTTCATTTTTATTCCAGATTTTATTTATTTATCCAAAAAAATTATAATATTATTCACCAAATTAATGAATATAAATAACATCATTACTATTCTATTATAATTATATTATATACTTCTTTAACTATACTCACCCATCGAGATATAGCGTGTTCATGCCACTTTACCACCAACTTGAATAATACTATAAAAAAATATCATGGATTACTATGGGAACATAAATACTAATATTATTATATATTAATAAAAAAATAAATATTATTTTTTTATATAATTTTAATATCATGTATTTAACTTATTATCAAAATGTCAACTTTGATAACTAACATTACCAAAATAAGCCAATATCGATTCAATTTTCACACAAAAATAATAAAACACTATAAAATAAATAAAAAACATGTGATAATAAATAGTTCATATTAAATTAAATATGGAATAATAAGGTTCCTAATAATGAATCTAATAAACTTAATTTTACTATTCAAGATTTTTGGCACATGCATAGATTTAATCTATAACAATGTTTGGGTTTTTGTCTCAAATTCCGTTCTTTGATACATGTTTGGTACAATGCACCTAATTTCATTTATATGGTGTATATACTACCTATATGAGATATCATATACAGAATTATATTTTAATAATTTAATTTGATGTTTAATTTCAATCCCTCTCGTTAAAGTGGTTTTGGTTAAAACCTTACTCAAGAAAAATTGGTTCTTTGTCTCAAATTTTTATTCTTTGTGACATGTTTATATTATACACTGTGATTTAATTTGAATTTTTTATTCATTAACCATAGATATATATTTTTCATATACTTTTTATTCATGTAAATACTAATAAAAATAATTTATTTCATTAAATGGATCTTGCCTCAGTTGTTATCTCGTTTTTAAGGATTTTTGTTAACTAACTTTTCATTCATTAAGTTATGATCATTCTCTAGAACTTATTTCATATATGTTGGGTAAATTATTTCCTTTGATTATTTTATGTGGTATTCTCCCATTGATTTATATGGATATACATTCCTATCACATAAACCCTTTGAAAAATATTTCTCACTTCTTGGGAAATGTTCCCATTAGGGTTATTAGTAACTCAAATAACATTCATTGAGTTATAATGTTTTATCTTGG
Organism: Viscum album; assembly: GCA_963277665.1. Lineage (NCBI taxonomy): Eukaryota > Viridiplantae > Streptophyta > Magnoliopsida > Santalales > Viscaceae > Viscum > Viscum album. Next base: position 1,157,521,126 of record OY728126.1, read on the forward strand.
GATTTTTTAAATCCATACATGGGTTCTTATGCCATAATATTTTATTATAAGGTATTTTATAATAATATTTGGGTAAATAATGTTTTAATATAAATATGTTTTTTACTCTCATTACAACATTGGATTTAAATGATGATATACGAATATATTTTAAAAGGTTTCCCCTTTAAAAACCTTGTGATACGTGATCCAAACCACACTTATTTTAGGAATCCATTAAGTTATCTTCAAGGATCCATTATTAAAGATTAATTTTAAAAGTAATTTTTTTTAAAAAAAGCACTTCTCATTTTTACACATGCGTTCTAAAGGGACCGCAACATTTTCTCTTGTGAAAATGTTAAAATGAATCTATAAACACATTTATGATTTAAATGACATTTCCATTGTAATTTTAAAAATGATTTACCCAATTAGGGTTAATGTTTCCCTATTTATACTTAAATAGCTATTTATCAATTGGGGGTTTATCTTATAGTATCAACTAATTTTATTCTTGATCCATTCATTTGTTAAACCTTTCAGATTGTTATTTTTCAATGATTGTTTCCATATACATCAATATATATCTGGGTTTCCTTTGTTACACTAGGGATATTGTATAATTATTTCTTTGTACAGTGTGAACATCAAATTTTACATAATTCATATTAGATGATTTCCACCTAGAAATAATGTTATTCTATATACATGGGGAAATGTATGAACATTCCATATTTTTTTCAACAGGGATGATTATTGACAAGTTGAATTTGTATTTTATTTTACCGTACACCTTATTTATCAGGGTATGATATTATCATGTTATCCCTTATATTTACTTGGGGAAAAGTATTCGAATTCTATATGTTATTATTCTAATATGAATGATTATTTTCCATGTTAATTATGTATTATTTACTCAATATCTCATATGGTGAATACATTGGACTTCGTCAAGTGATGGGTGGGGCCCAATAATATATAGTCCCTTGATGCATCAGTAAATCTCATCAGATGAATATGTATGGGTACATTAGTGTATGCTTACCCAGAAAAAAATATTATCTTGATAGTAAGATCATGATGTCATGGTTTATTATGAAGAATTAGATTCCTAAAATTATGAATTTCATTGCTAAGGAATAAATTATTTTTACCCATTTGATCAATTTATTTTTATTTTTATCCATGGACATATTATTCACTCTGTTTTAGGTGACTATTGAATTATGTGGATTTCTTATTCCTACCATAATATTTATTCCATGTTTATTCCAGGGTTTCCTCGGTTATATATTTTCTCATATTGAGTATTTGATATCACCCCTTACTATATCTATATTTCCCCCGGTTATGAAGAAAAATATTACACATTATATGTCTAATATACTATTCTCAGTTCTTAAATTCTATCAAAAAACCCTGTTTTATTAATTATAAGTATTTTTATTTGAAAATTTAATTTTTCAATAAAAATCACCTTACAAATAGTTTAAAAGCTTCACATAAGTGTAAAATTGGATGTCAAGGACTTCCATAGGGGTAAAACCGCTTTCCCATGACTTACGTAAGGGTAAAATCCTCGTACCATGCATTGTATAAGGGTATGTTATCCTTACTTAGGTAAAGACACACCGTGTAAGGGTTGGCCCTGAATATGAGCATTGTGTAAAGGTTATCCAGAGCTGGGTAAAGGTACTGGATGCATAAGTGTATCTATATAAGGGTCATCTAGGTGATGCATAATGGTACTAGCCATGTAAGGGAAACTATTTATGGGTAATCATGACATTGCATAAAGATAACTGGCCACGTAAGGGTAATTACATAAGGGTAGAAAGATGTTGTATAAGGGTAGACAATTGCTTAAGGGTAATATTGAAGGATAATACCAAGCTCTGCATAAGGTTAATCTAGGTTGCTTAAGGGTATAAGGATTGATGTGTAAGGGTACATGCTTCTATGTGAGGGTAAATCAAGTTACTCATACATAATGCCTACTTCATTCATAAGGGTAACAATTTTACCCTATATTTTCAATTTTTTCCTCTATTTCTTCCATAGAATTATTTTGCAACATGATTTTGACTATTTTAAATACCAAAATTATGGGAATTAAATCATTGGACTCATTTTAATCCATAAATTCTATTTTATAGATGGAATTTAAACCCTCCTAATTCAAGAAATGAATAAAACACAAATTAAATTATTAAATTAATTTTTCATTTTAATAACTATAAAACTATATGTGGTTTTCAATTTCTAAAATAATCAAACCCTTATATCCTTTTTTTTATTCAATCTTTTGAGTCTAAGTAGCCTGGTGTTTCTATGCTCCACCCTAATGAAGCCTTCTACAAGTAGTGCAACCTCTTCTTCCAAATTCCAGGCATGGAAAAACCCTCATCTATCTCTCCTTTTCATGGGTGTAGTTCCTGTGAGAGGTAATTATAAGTAGTATTATATTCTATTCTTTTAACCATATTTCATGTTTATCATGAAAGAAACTTGAGAAAATTAATAAATAATTCTTCAAGAATAATAATATGTAAATTATCTATAGAATAATAATAAAATATTACCCTATAAATTATCAAAGATAATTACCAAATTATTATCCTAAAATACTAAAGAATAATCATAAAGAATTATAACATGAATTAAATTTTCTTGATGATTCAAAAATTATTTAGGGGTGAGAAATTGGCATCACAAGTGATATTTTATTTATTTTTGAAATAAAATATTTGGTTTTTATTATAGGGCTCCTTAAAGAACATAGAATGTTGATGTATATATCAAAAAATATTATAGAATGACCTTGAATGAGATATTATTGGTAATATAGAGTTCCAGTCCAGCTTTTGATCCACACACGGTGGTTATCCTTGGAGTTGACATTGGGGACTTTGAGGATGGAAATTCCATACCTTATGGGGTTCTTATTTACTCTTTTTTAACATGATATAACACATGTTTTATAATAATTTATAGTCATTCTTGATTATGATTCCTTGTCGGTGTGTACATACCCTATAATACCCTTATCTGTTATTTTATTCCATGATTATGCATGTAGATTATTTATTCATGTTCAATGTTGATCACATATATTGTATGTTTCTATATTACTTGTGATGATATTTTATGATTTATTATTTATTCTATCCTAATATGTGTTCCGTTGAGGTATTTTTCTTAGAGCCTAAGGCATGTGAACCAAAATGACATGTTTATACCTTAAAGGGGGAGTATGCCCGATTTTCATCGAAGGAGATTATGGAACTAATCATAGGGTTGTAATATGTTGATGCCATTGAATTTCTCTATTATAGATGCGCTTGGTGCCTAGATGCCATGTTCCATTTTATTTGATTCCTAGTGAACTTATGGTTACTGAACTCATTGACTGGTGTTATTAGAAGTATAATTCCATTATTAAGTCCTTTAAAATTCCAATTTTCATGTGTACAAGAATCCATGAGGTCATTGAGAAACAGATTCATTGGAATCATGGATATTCCTTGACTACCCCTATATATTGACATTTATTCTATAATAGATCCAAAGTAGGTATGACAAAGTCTCATGGTGGTTTCACCCACATATAGGTGCTTAGTTTTTGATTTTTTAGTTTATTGTGAATTTATTGTTTATTTATGGAATGCACTTGTTTACTCGAGTGAACATATTAAGGATGCATTGGTGGTGTCCAACTGAGTCTTGTACTCACACCATAATTTGTAATTTTAGTATACTTGTAGATTTTATGACTAATTATATAGAAAATGGGAAGGGGTATATGGGGGATGACTGAAAATTGAAGAATGGATCTAGTGGAAAATTGGAATAGACTCTCGAGGACTCATAGATATATTTATTTATTTATTAGAACTTATTAACCTAGTTCTGATTTTCACTTTGGGATCCCATTTATAAATTTTATTACATGTATAAAAAATTTTATTTTCCACATATTTACTATGGTTATTAATTATATTTTTTTGTTATTTATGTTATGACTTGATACTGATGGTATAGTATCCCCACTAATGTACATAAATCATTACTGCTAGTCACCAAAATCTTGCGTATAGAGGGGGGATGAGGTCTGGTGTCACTCTGGATTGATCCTAGTGGATTAGGTCATTGTGTTAAAAACATTATTAGAATAATGGATTTATTACATACTTTACACTAACCAGGGAAATTGTAGAAAGGGGATAGTCATATGAGGTGCAAGTATAAGAGATGACATGTGCCCAGCTAGCACATGTGTAACGGACCTCTATGTTACCATAGATGGGATTTTATACTATATTTATGAGATCATGATTTTTTACATTCATCATGACTAGAAACAAATGTTCATTTTACATATATATAAACCTTTTGTTCTACTGTATAATATTTACTTTATTTAATGATCTAAATTGTGCTATCAATTCAATATAGTTTCTCTGATTTTGTGATTTATATATTTTTCATTCTATTATGATATGTATCTATTTGAAATTTATTATTTTAACTAATCATGTTGTATTGTTAATATAAATATGATGAATCTGACTAATGTGCAGTATCAAAGACCAGGAATAATACTTAGAGGGGTATACATTGAGTTATCAATATAATACATGTAGATCCTTATGTGACCCCTTAGACTAGTTAGGGTATGTTTATGTTCCTAATTTTCCTTATTTTATAGGATATTCTACCTTATATATGATTATTTGGACTTCCATCTATGCAGGAGGGTGCCCCAGAGCATGTTCCCACACCTGCACCAGTTGTAGAGGTAGTTAGCCCACCCAAGTCAGGATCCCATCCACTGAGATCCATGGTGGTCTGTGCCAGATATTTTTTATCTCTATAATCATCTAGATTCTCAAGGAATATATAGATCGTAGGATTCTATGGAATGAATTTATATGATCGAGGGTATCTTCGACCTCATTGGTATGTCAACTAATAGGAAGGAGAAGCTATAATGTTTCATGCTATAGGGACCCACTGGACATTAGTGGGGAGTTATGGGATAGGGTGGAAAATGTGAGGGTCTCACCTGGGAGTCCATTAAGGAAATATTATTTAGGGATTTTTTCCCAAATACACTGAATTTTAACTAAGATAAATATTTCATGGAGCTACAATGGGGATCCATGATAGTGTCCACTTACACTTTTCATTTTACTTATTTTATCCACTTTAAATCACTTCTAGTAAGGAATGATGCTCATTAGGATAGAAAGTTCAATATCATACTTTATATTGATATCAGATATAATTTATGGATATTTGACCTAGTTTCATGCTTGTAGGCTTTACAGAAATCCTTTAATATTGAGAGGATCTTGGATGATAGTAGATTATCTAGTCTTTTTCTACCCAATAGTACTCTGATGGGTAGACCTTCTACTGCTTCCCTGAGTACCTCTTTTAATAATAGGAATAGGAAGGCTAGGTACATGTAGTATATTATTTTAATTAAGATGCATTAAATTTTATCCTATTTAGTTCCCTTATGAGGTGACCCTTAGTGCTTTAACTATTGGAAGATATTTCACTACTGAAGAGGGTAGTTATCACCTTAGAAATGGTGTTGGAAGTATGAATAAATGAACCATCTCCACAAGTTATACCAAAAATATGTATGGTAAGGATTCCATAAAGGGATAATGAAGATAGACCTGGCAGCCAAGTATTTTTCTAGGGTCTTCAGAAGTAAACTCAGACTGTTCATACATCATAGGGGTAGGGTCATGGAGCTGTGGTAGGCCGCATCGATGTAGTGGATCAAACTCCAATAGATGGTGGTAAGGGGGAATTTACTATTCGAGGTATGTTCTTGATCACTCCCACTTAATTTACTTTATTTTTTTGATATAGGTGCTTCCCATTATTTTATATATTCCAAAGTTTTATTTATACTTGACCTACTAGTCAAGTTATCTTTTGAGTCAATCTTCCTCGATGCACAACTGGGCGTGAAAGTAGACCATCACTATCAATGTCCAGAGTGTCCTATAGACATCTTTGAATATAGATATATACCAGAGATCATGATTCTATAGACGATTTCCATTGATTAGATTATTTACATTGATTGTTTAACCATATTTTAAGATAGCATAGATTGTTATCAGATATGAGTGTCATTTAATTCCCTAAAGGGAAAGAGGTTCATGATGACTGAAGATTGTGAACTGGTATAAGGTAGAGTTGGTCCAAAATTGAGTCATACTAAGACTATCATGAAACATAATGGCCGCATGTAAATTTTAGTAGTATTAATGGAAGCCCGTTCATCTTTCCCTCCAATTATAGATCGCTAGTAGGATTAATTTTTGGAAGAATTCATGGCATTACCTATAGATATAGGTGTTTAATTTGAGATAGATCTCATTTCAGGTGCATAAATAATTTTTATACCCCATTATAGTATAATTATAGATGACATTAAGGATATCTAGCTATAATTTGAAGACTTATAGTAGAAGAGATTTATCATTCCATGTAATTAACACGGGGTTCACCTATATTGTTCACAAAGAAGAAGAATGGTAGTCATTGAATCTGTATTGATTATAAAATGTAAACCAAGCGAAAATAAAGAATCGATATCCCTTTCATAGGACTGAGGAACTTTTTTATCATTTATAGGGAGATTAGTGGTTCTACAAGATTGATCTTCGATCGGGCTATCACTAGCTACAGTTTAGAGATGAGTTCATCCCAAAGACAACATTTTAGAGTATATATGAATAGTAGATATATATACTGATTCTGTTTGGTTTGACCAATGCACTATAATTTTTTATAAACCCTATGGAAGAATATATTTCATAGACCTCATGAAAAATAACATTGATCCTTACCAAAAATAATGTGCCATAGTGTTCATCGAAGACATACTTGTTACTCATCAACATAGAATCATCATTCCTGGAAATTTTAGATAGTTGTGATTATCATTCAAGCAGATTAGCTTTACACTAACCCATTAAATTATGACTTTTGGACTTTGGAGGTAAAATTTTTAGGGAATTTTGGGTCAGATATAGGTATATCTGTGGATCTATTGAAATTGGATGTAGTGATATCCTAAAAAAACCTCAGAATGTGTTCAATATTAAGATATTTCTAGTATTATAAAGATATTTTCATTTCTTTATTTAGGAATTCTCAAGATTATTATCACTAATGACAGTGTTGAGGAAGAATGGAGTGATGTTCAAGTGGTCAGATGAGTGTGAATAATATTTTCTTGAGCTAAAGAGAAGGTTGAATACATTTCTAGTACTAGTACTTTCTGAGAATTTGATTGGATATAATGTATAATGTGATGTGTCGATAATTGGTATGAGAGAGATACTAATTAAAAGAGATTAGGTATTAGCTTATGGGTCACAACAACTATGAACCCATGAGCGTAGCTATCCCCCTCGAGATCTGGAACTAGTAACCATGGTTCATTCTCTGATGTGTTGGTGACACTATCTCTTTGGTGAGAGGTTTGTTGTTCACATTGACATTGATATCCTTTTCTATGTCTTCACATAGGAGAACCAAAATCCGAGGTAGAGGAGCTAGGTGGAGTATCTACAGATGTTCAAATTTGATACCATGTATTCACTGGGGAAAGGAAACAGAATTGAGGATTCTATTAGCTACAAGATGTAGGTTGAGTTGGAGTTTGGTGAGAGGCCTTTATAATAGTAGTGGTGCTTGATAATCTTGTTGTATGACTAGAGGATGGATATGGCTATGGATTAGGGACTGGTGATTTTTTCCCTACTTTTTGTTACATATTCTTTGATAGAAAAGGTAAAGGTTGGGTATGATATTAACCTAGAGTCTGTTGGGATTCAATAATATATAGGTGGAGTTGATCCAATACTTGGGTTATCATTGGGTGACGATGATACAGTCATTGTACATGTGAGGGTAGTAGTTCGTGCATCCATTAGACAGGATTTGATCATGGATTTACATACCTCTATATATAATGTATAACCTAGTGTGATAATGATTTACCATGACTTTATGAATCAATTGTAGTCACTAAGGATAGAGAGGGACATCATTGGGTTTTTTTCTAATGCTTCACCTTACAGAGGGTAAAGGGGGATCACCACCTTCCTAGTGGTTTTCTCCAACAACTTACTATAGTGATGTGTAACTGGGAATAATTCATGATGAATATTGTGATGAGCTTCATAGGACCCCAAGGAGACATCACATTGTCTGGGTGATTTTTGATCATATGAAAAAGGTTTCCAACTTATTACTGAAGAGAGAGACCCACTTAGTGGACCAGTTGAGAAATCCCAACCTTTGTGAGAACATATACATAAATGGATTTCCTTTGAGAAACTTATATCATACAGATGCATGTTTTATGTCATGGTTCTGGTAGGGATTTTAGATATCCTTAAGATTGAGAACAATGTACTATCCTCATATATATAGACTATACAAGCGGAATATATGCAGAATTGAAAATATGATTCGGGCTTGAATTTTTGATTTCAGGGGAGCAAGGAATGATTATATATCCATGGTTGAGTTTATATAAACAAACATTTACCAAGATTTAATTTAGAAGACACCGTATGAGGATCTTTATGGGAGTTCATTTCATCCACTGATTTGTTAGAATGAGGCAGGTGAGGTAGTGGTTGTGGGACCCATTTTTTGTTTAGGAGAACTCTAAGAGAGTTTGATTTATTTAGAAGAGGTTGATCACTAATCAAAGAAGATGAAGATCCTATTTCTACCATAGGAGGATAAATTTGGAGTTAGCTATGGGTGATCAATTTTTCTTGAGAGGGACTCCTTATTTAGGCCACCAATGTTAGAGGAAGTAAGACAAGATGGTGTTATGTTTTTTTGAACCTATGAGACCACTAAGTAGGTTGGGAGAGTGGTGTACTGTATGGATCTTCCTTCCCACTATCACGTTATGTAGGGATTTTTTTATGTGTCACAACTCTAGAGATACACAGTCAATCCTACACTGGTCATAAACTAAAAGGAAATTTAGTTGGATCGTGATGAATCTTATGAGGAGAATCTAGTTAATATTGTATATCAGAGTAAGAAAGTACTTCAAGGGAAGATGGTACCACTTTTTCAAATTCAGTGGCATCATGGAAAGATCTAGAAGGAAACATGGGAGCATGAGTTTGAAGTTTGAGCTTAGTGACCTGAGTTGTTCGATCAAGACCACTAGAGATACTTCTCGAGGATGATAAGTCATAATAGGGGGACATTTGTAATATTATTTATTTTTAAAGTATAATTAAAACCCTCTTTTGTTTTTAATCTATAACTATATTTATTTGGAAAATTATTTTTTGAAGGAAAAACACCTTATACATAGATTAAAGGCTTCATACAAGGGTAAAATGGGATTTTAAGGCCTTACACAAGGGTTATACCTATTTTCCATAGATTGAATAAAGGAAAAATCCCAGTACCATTTTATATTTAAGGATAAGGTAACATTGTATAGGGGTAAGGACATGTTGTGTATGGGTAGGCCCTGAATAAAAGTTATTTATAGGTGTAATATAGCACTGCATAAGGGAGATGGAAGCATAAGGGAACAAGTGTAAGGGACGTCTAAGTGTTGCATAAGGGTACCATCCCTATAAGGGTATCTGTGTAAGGATCAACCGGGGGCTACGTAAGGGTAATTGACTATGTAATAGTACCTTCATAAGGTCAGATAGGTGTTTTGTAAGTGTAGCCAACCATGTGAGGGTACTGTGTAAGGGTAATACCCTATGCTATGTAATAATTTACAGGGCCACATAGGGGTTGTAGGACTACTACATATTGGTACATGCTGCTATATAAGGGTGAACTAGGTAACCATCATACCAGGAAAACGTTGAATGTAAGGGTAGCAATTTTACATATTTTTTTGGTTTTCCCCTCATCTTTCCCCAAAACACTTCTAGAACATGATTTTAACTATTTTAAATACCAATATCATGGTAACTAAATACATGGAACTGTTTTAATTAGTAACCCATATTTATAGATGAAATTTAAACCCTAAATATTCAATAAATTGTTAAAACATAGCTTTAATTATTAAATTAATATATGGTTCTCATAACCATGAACCTGCATGTGGTTTGTTATTTCTAAAATAGTCAAACCCTCACATCTTTTTTTTATTACTTGACTCTGAGTAGCCTAGTGTTTCCTTATTCTAGCTTTGTGAGTTCTTCTATGAGAATTGAGACATATTCTTCCAAATGCTCGGTGTAACATAATCCTTATCACTCTCTCTAATTGTTGAGTGAATCACCTATGAGAAGTAGTTCCAAGTAGGATTATATTCTCCTCTTTTCTCAATATTTCATGTGTATCCTGAAAGAAAATTAATAAATTGAATAAATAATTATTGAATTGTAATAATGTATAAATTAATCATATAATAATAAATTAATATTATTCTAGAAATTATCAAATATAATAAATAATTATTACCATGAAATATTAATAAATTATAATATAGTATTATCACATGTATTGATTTTTTTTGATAATTTGAAAAATATACAGGTGTGAGAAAATTTTATTACATGTAATATTTTATTTATTTTTGAAACAAATTTGTTGGCTTTAGTTCTATGGATCATTGAAAAACCTATAACATTGACATTTCAACAACTATGATAATAAGACCATTAAATTAGTGTTCTTGGATACTGAGGTTTATATTTTTTTTTTGAACCGAACAAGGAGGTTTCTCATTGATGTTGACGTCAAAAACATTGATATAGGAATTTACGTATCTGTTTGGGAAATATTTTATAGTTTTTACCATGATATAATTATTTTTTTCATATATGATAATCTGTCTTGATTATGATCACATGTTGGTGAGTTTATAGCCCGTGAGAACCTTAAGTGATTTTTGATGTATTGATTATGTATGTATCTTGTTTATTCAAGTTTGAAGTTAATAACATGTATTTTATGTACCCAATTTAATCATTATGATATGATATTAATTCTTTTGTATTCTACCTTATTATGTGTGCCTTTATGGTATTTATCATATAGCCCATGGTAGGAGGACCATTATTACATGATTATTACATAAAGGCAATGTATGAATGATTTATGATGATAGTAATGATGGGACTAAGAATAATTTTCAGATGCGATGATGAAATGTAATTTCTATGTTAAGGATTCAGTTGATGACTGCATGCCAAGTACCATGTTATTTTATTCTCAATGAACTTCTGAACAGCATGCTCTATATATGGTGTTATGTTGGGTAACATTCAATTCTTGAGACATAGTAAATGAATTTTTTTTATATTCACAATTCCATGAGGTTATATAGAAACAAATTTACTATCCTCATGATTAGTCCGTGATTAACCCTAATACATTTTTATTTATTCACTCATGGAGCCAAATCATGTGTGGCTAAGGATCATGATTTCTTGGTTATAACATGAGTTCTTGGTTTTGTATTTCTGTGTTTCTTTCATATTTATTGTTTATTAATGAAACTCACTTGTTTACAGTAGAACACTTATTAAGGATGAATTAGTAGAATCCTAATGAGTCTTGTAGTAACCCAATATTCAATAATTTTTATGAAATTATATACTTCATGATTATGAAACTGATGAAGAGAAAATTCCCAACAGTGGATGGTTGATAAGAGAAGCATGGAGTTAGTGATGAACCAAAATGAACTATGGAGGACCTGCTGTTTTATTTATTTATTTACCTACACTTATTACTATAGTTTGGATTTCATCTTTGGGATCCCTTGTATTCTATATAAGATATGCCTTCCATTTATTTGTCTCTGCATATTTACATTGGCTATGCATTACATTATTTATTCTATTTATTATTTAGGTTATAACTTGATACTGAGATTATAGTATCTACTTTAAGTCGGAATAATCTTGCATACATGGATGCATTCATGACGTCATGTCGTACAATGACTCAGACATTGTGGTTTGGGTTCGGGTGTCGCATCTAACAAGACAAGTTGTGGGAGATTTTTAAGATTATTATGGATTAATTAGTTTCTTATATAGTTTTAGAAAATGTCCCTTAGTAGAGATAGATTTCCGTTTTGTATGTTTATATTTTTTCCTACTTATATAATTTTGTAAACCTAAAATGAATTAGAATGAATGTAAAGGAATATTTTATCTATTCCATGTAATTATAGGAAATTTATTTATGAGAATCTTTAGTTGGTATCGAAGCCAATATGAAAGGTATGTGATTATGGCACCATCTTTGTGAGTTCGGGTCCTGGGCGTCATAGTCATTTTGCTGTTATGAATGTTTTACCTAGTAAAAACATATATATCAAAAATAAAATATTACATGTTATTTAAAATACATATATTCATTTAAAACAATTCATTGAAGAACGATTTTTTTTGAATTTAGAGTGTATGTCCACGAAACATCCATGCATGTGTTGAAATTTCCCAGTGTTTTACGATTTTTCATAATTTCAATAGTAAGCTTCCCAAGACATTTTAGTAACAAAAATAAATATATTAGGGAAATATTTTATCCTTTATAAATAAATTTTAATGCATCTTCCACATTCCAAAACTCATTCAATTAACAAACCCACATATTCTTTATGACATTTTATTTACATTAAAATTAATTTTTGAAAATCAAGACTAAAATAATTTTAACACAAATCCAATGTTCATATTTAGGAATATTACACATGTTTTAAACTAGACTGATAATTTTTTAATCCTTGTGAGACCCAAACTAGTTTATAATATATAAATATCATGAATTCTACTGTAAATAATAAATTTCAAAATATATATACACTTACCAAATATTCCATTAAACTAAAATTATATATATATGTGTACACTAATCCAAAACCATTTTCAATCATTTATCTCAACTCTAAACCATTTATAAAATTTAAAATAAGAATAACATAATAAAACCAATAGAATATGAAAATTTTACATTACGTTAAAACTTATTTTTGGAAAATACAACACACCCAAAGAATCCTTAATGCCATAATAACAATTCCCCTTCAAACACTTTCCTCACCACTACTTAAATATGACCTCCATTTTCAAAAACCATCCATTTTAAACCATACATTTAAAATTAACAATATACTTTAAAATATATTTAACTAAAATATAACCATAAAATAACAATAAAAAATTAATTTTAATTATAAGTGTCTATATTCAAATATATATTATTTTTTTCAAGAAAACATGTATTAAAACACACACATATATATATATATAATTTAATTCATGATGTCCAAAAATTAACACAATTTAAAAAAACTACAAATTGTTCCTAGAATGTATTTCTAATAAACAAACATAGGTAACCAAAAATTTAAACCAATGTTTTTAATTCATTTACTCATTATATTTAAGTGGAATGAATTAAAATTATATTCCAAGGGATGTTCCTTTTAATAAACTAGTTGTAAACATAAAAACATACATACTTTTACTTATTCCAAATAACATTAAAAAATAGAAAATTTCCATGAAACGTATTAATTTGAAATGAAAATTGTTACTATTATAGAAAAATAAATTATATAAATTATTATTTAAACTTATAACATTAAATATTAATATAAATAATTCACACTTACCCATAAAATTAAATATCAACCTCTCAAAAACATGGTCTCAAAATAAATAAATATTTAATAAAGGTAATGTCACTATCCACTTGAAATTTAAATTGAGTTAGGATCCCATCTATTTTATAGAATCATACCATCCATGGGAAAACATAAAAAATTAAATAAACATTATATACAATAAAAGATGAATCAAAATATAAAAAATTAAATACCACTAAAAAAATATTGTCAATTATTAAAAACTATATGATAAGGAAAAACATATTGTTTATTTCCAAAAAATATTAATGAAATATAAATAAAATAAATTTCATTTATTTAAATAAAAACCCAATGATTTCTAATAAATTTTATTAATACCCACTCAAACCATTTAAATTTATCATATTTGAAAGTATATTATAATACACCTTTCCGTTTCCAGACTAATTTACAAACCATTATAACCACAAGACATTAAAAACATTATTTGAAAACCTAATTCCATGAATGTATTATTTGTATTAAAAATATAAAAAATAAAAAATAACGATACTATTAACTACATGTGACACACAAACACCCTCATGTTCCACCTCCATTATTTCACCATAATGGTCCAATATTCTAATCACTATGAAAAACACCCCTCATTTGGAATCTATTGAGTTATTTTCATAAAAAACTTATGATAAACATTTATTATATACTTTTTAAATGTTTATTTATTAACCAATAAACAAGAAAAATTTAAAACCAAGAAAAATATAAATAAATCAAAAACAAATTGATTATGATTGGTTATCATAACTTCTCAATTATTGTATTATTCTTTTCAACACTTATTCCTTATTTTTCTTGATAATTTACATTAATTAATTATATCATGTCACCTCTAATGTCTTTTTTTACTTATTAATTATAAATACATTAGTAATTAAATTTATATTTATGTTTCAATAGAGTAAATGACAAATATTTATGATATATATTTGGAAAAACATTTTAAAATAATCAATGCCTGATATGATGTTGAAGATGATGATTTTTGTGAGGATGTTCATGATGAGTGTAGTGATAGTGATGAATATGATTTAATTGGATATTATGGTAGTAATGTTGGTGGTGGAGAAGAAATTTCTAGAGGTTTTAGTGATGATGATGTTGAAGGCAATGATGCTAGTGATGATTTTCATGATGATGGTGATGATAGTGGTGACAATGATGGTAGTGGTGTCCATAATGGAGATATTTATTCCCTCAATTTATGACTTAATGTTTACAAAAAATATTAATATGGTTTTTGATGAATAAAATTGAATATATATATTTTATGACTTTATTTTTAAATTATTAAATTATTAAATGTGAATTATGGAATATAGTTGTTGTATTCAATGTGTATTGTGACTGGTTGAATATAAAAATGTATTTTTACTATGAAATATATTGGTTGAATGGTATTTTAGGTTATGGTTAAAGTTTTTTATTAGGTTGGTGTGGTATCATCATATACTAATAGTTTAATAAACTATTTTCAAAAGAAAATTCTAAACCCAACTAGACCAACGATTTACAATAATCCATCGGTATAGAGATGTCCCTAAAACCCACATATGAATGGTTCTGGATACCATTGGTATAGGTTATACCAATGGTTTATAGGTTTATACCAATATTTTTAAGGGATATAGAAATTATCTACTAGTTTTGGTATAAGTGTATTTTCCATTAGTAGTTGGTGTGGTTGGTGCACCAGCCACCCACCAAGGCAGCTGACAAAAATATCCTTCAATTGTCCTGCCATAGATACAATACAATAGAGAATATATAATGACTAAAATCTATATAATGGTATAAATATCTTGATCTTCCACCTTTTTTATCATGTCCAATAGATTCTCCTTTGTGTGGGTTTTCTCAAGTAGTAGTAGCAAAATAGATATCACCCCACACATCCAATGACAGTGAATGTTGATGGGATTCTTGATATACTTATGAACCCCCTCATCAGTCAACATCAGGTACTCTAAATCTAGATATTTTATTGATGGAGTCCTTCCTATTTAAAATCAACAAAATTTTTAAATTATAGGTTTATGAGGCACACCGTAATTTGGTTCCAATGATTGTTCTATAACTTCTAGAGGAGAGGGTTCAGTATCCCCATAATAAATTTACTCCTCCACTACCTCATAATTAGTTTCAGTTGAGTATTCTAAAATTTAATCCTCGTTAGTGGAAGGTGGTGTTGGTATTGGTGTTTGATTAGGAACTTATTCCTCAATAATTTCTCTTTGAGGATTTATGGGATTTGGAATCACCTTAATTGTAAGGTTCTCATAGAACACAATATATCTAATTTTGATCACATTTCCCTCCTTTATATTCCAAATCTAATATCTAGACTCTGAATCTCCATAGGTAATTAATATGCATGGGGTATATATTCTATATAGCTTTTTCATGAGATCTTTGGATATATGTTAAAATTACACAAATCTAAATAATTATAAATTATAGTCAGATAGATGTTTAATAGAACATATCTTCCGCAAAATCTTATAATTTATGAGGACAAATGGGGATTTCTTAATGAGATAATATGCAACTCAAATAGATTCTCCCAAAAATGGATTAGGCATCTTAGACAAACTTATCATGCTCCTAACGTTCTCAATGATGGTTATATTCATCCTTTCTAAAACTATATTGTGGTTTGGTTTGTGTGGTTCTATTCTATCATATTGGATTACCTAAATCCTACAATAAGAATCGAACTACCTAGATGTGTACTCCCATTTTATGTTTGAATGAAGGCACTCTAGTTTTGTTTAAAGTTTCACACTCCACCATGGTGTGGAACATCTTTTAGCAGTCCATCACATGGTCCTTTTTAAATAATAATAACTCCAACACCATTCAATATTCATCATCACTGAAGGTTGAAAAATATTTTTTATCTCATAGTAAATCTACATATATCGGATCACATACATTAGAGTTCACTATATCCAACACCTTTTATCTCCTTGATGAAGCAATACTAAATTATATTCTAGGATTATTCCCATTCAAACACTAGTTTCAAAGATTAAGTGATTTATCCTTTCAACACTAATGTAATTATTCATTATTAGGGTGGATATCTCCTTTTCACTCATATAGATGAGTCTCCCATGATATAGATTGGATTACACCTCTCATTACACTATATCATGGCTATTTGAATATATCTTCACATGAGTTTTGTAAAAGGTACTACATATGTATCCTTTGGTGATGGAGAAAGATCCTTGTGGTCATCTTTCATGTTCCGTTAAAAAATATATTGTTATATCCTTTTTTAAAGGCCATTTCTAATAATAGGTTGAATTGAAGACATTAAACATGATTAACATCCTTTAGGGTGATTGTGAATCCAACATTATTCTTTACATGAATGTCACCCATTCCAAGAAGCTCCACCAAACTAGTATTACCCATATTGAATTCAATAATGTCACTATATTAATATGTTAAGAAATACTCACATTGTTGAGTGACATGGGAAAATGTTGCAGTATCAGCCACCCATTTCATGTCATGGCCTAAATAATTAAACAAAGTATCTTCATCATAATTTTAGAAAAGCATAAATCCTCCAATTTCTATCACATTAACATATCAAATTCATTATTTTTGGTTACTACCTTGACCCTTATATTGTAGTAACTACTAGAAGTTATTCTACATGTGTCCCTCTATTCCATAGTGGTAGCATTTGTACATTGGTCTCATGTCTTATGTGCAACTTACTCTTCTATTTATTCTTCTTCTACTTCCCACCCCTTGACCACCTATATGTTGTCCTTTTCACTTATCAAGTATAATATCTTGTGACTGGTTGTAACTTGTATCATTACTTTTGGCCTTTATATTTAACAGTTCATCCTTTACCATTTCCATGGTATGATCACCTCAGGGTGACAATTTTCTATGGGATACCACCAAAATATCTCAACTATTAGAAAGTGTACAAAGTAGGTGGTTCTCCTAATTCCTCATCATTCAATGATTTACCTAAATCTACCATTTCATTTATAAGGCTCTAGAACTCACTAGTGTGTTCATTTATATATTTTCTACTATTTAATTGAAGATTCACTAATCAATTTAACAATATAATATTGTTTAAAGTGGCATTTTATTGGTATGTATTCCATTACTTCATTTACAGTTCATACACACTCTTCTCCTCCACAACGTGGTGGTAGAAACTATGACTAATCAATTGGAATATTTGATTAATCATCATATTGTTCAATCTATTCCACTCAACATCCTCAGTTGGATTATGGTTGACTCCCATATTCAAAATGCGAAAAAATATATCCTTTTAATTAATGAGATATTATATTTGATACTTCTAAATGGATTAGTTTGAAGAATTCTTCATGATCATCCCTCCTCTGGATGATCCCTCCATTGAAATTTTATTCTATAAAAACAAGATAATAATTTATGAATAAATATCTCACTATTGCATCTGAAATGGTCAAAATGGTAAAATAAACTATTGGATCATCAAAATTATACTCTAATTGATCATGATATGATCAAAATAGAATCAAATGTTGAGATTTATTTATGACGTGGTGATAAATTTTCTATGATATGGAACATAATAATAGCTAATAGAAACTTTCCGAAAATGTCTCTAATTCCCTAAAAATTCCTTCTTCTCCGATATGGGTGTACTATGGTACCTGAATAATGAATTTTTTGACCATTTCTAGTTATATAATTTTAGATCAATTTCCAAATTCATTTTTTCAATTGTAATTGCCTTGATGAAAAAAATTCATAATCTATATTCAATATATGAATAAGATAAACTAGAATTTTCTAGTCACCAAAAAATATCCTCTACTCTCCACTATTTCAATAATAATGGATCTGATAATAGTTGTTGAATTGATTCACTGATCACTAAGAGAGAATAATGGGGGGAAAACTGGCTATTATTTCATCATGAATATAGATTACAAAAAAACCTTTCTACGCCTCTCCCTCACTCAAACATGGAGGTCTCTGGCCTATCTATTGTGGAGCTATCGTGGATCGAACTGATTAATGATAGAAGCTCCTCAAGGACTCCTTTTATAGGCTTGGTTGTATATGTTATGTATAAGACAACTCCCACCAATCCCCCACCAACCATGGACTTCTCCCATATATTCCAAAGTAACAGAGGCTACACATGTATAATGTAAAACCTCCTTTTTGGAAGTCTTAGGTTGGTGAGATTGGTGAAATATCCAAATAATAAGGAAGATGAAAATATATCATTAAAAATGACTTTAATTTTAAATGGTGATCTAGAGACATAATTTAGTTGTATATAGGAATTTCCACCTATAAAAATCTAGATTCCACCTAAAAAGAAAGAACCTAGATCCATTAAATACACAAGATCACTGTGTCTATGAAATGAAAGATTCATCATCATAATGAATAAATATGCACAAGCTTCTACTATTAAGTGTGTTAATATTCACTAGGTATGCAAGGAATTAAATTGAATTAACCCAATAAAAAACACAAACACCAATGGGAAATCATGAACAAACTTCACAATAAGGGTCATCACCTGGAAGGAAACAACATCCAAAAACTTAAAATCATAAATCCCAAATACCAGAACACCCTAAAAACTCTTAAGGCTTAGAGTAAAATCATATCAAAAGAGAGAGCTGAACTCCATTAATAAAATTTGAGTCCTAAGAGTTTGAGTAGAAAAAAACTTCCTTAAAAGAATTATGATGACTATTAGGACCCTCTAAAGATGATCTATGAGAAAATTTATCACCCTCGCTAGCTATAATATTAGAGATATTTGGAGAAACGCACCCCTCAACACCATGAGGAAGGGTAATATCCATTGGGGGAATAGAAATTAAACAAAAAAACACCCCTAAAATTCTGCAAATTATAAATTTAGTAATGTACATATTTATTATTGTATGGATAATATAAATATATGTTTTTTATTAAAAAAATATAACATTAATGATGATATTTATTAAATTAAAATTATTAATTTCCATAAATTAATGATACGAATAAAAAATATGACTCCCAAGTGTATGAGTCACATCCAGTCTCACTCACCTATGTCTTGTCGAATAATACCTCTTTAAGAAAGACTCAATTATTTAGAAGTAACATAACCTCTTATAGGCCTGTAAGGGATTATAATGGTGTCAATGATTCATGAAATAAAAATTAATATAATATATAAATCTATTCAAATATCTCTCCTTATAATATTATTAAAAAAAATAATGAAAACAATTTTATATTTTAGACAATGCATTAATAGTGGAGGGTCTCATAGACACCTGAATAGGAAACTATATTCCTTATATTTAAAAAATTGAAAATATATTTATTATATAAGAAATAATAATGATAATTTATTATAATACTAGGTAGCGATAAAATATATTATGATGTACATCCATAGGAACCATATCCCATTACTACCAATAGAAGAAAAATTATTCCTCAGTATTACAACATCCAAACCAATGGCCTGGTATAAAAAACTATGGAAATGTTTTTAAATATTTTATTCAATATATATATATATATGAATAAAATAATGATCATTATAAAAATATATATATCATTAATTATTTACTCACAAGTGGGTTGAAATCAGGAGAGAGACATTGCTCAGGAATAAGGTCCAAAATAATCACCCAAATAAGGGCACAACCCATCTTATAGGATACAACACGAACATCCTCACTATGTGGATTAGATGTTGGATCACTGTGGTCATAAAATTTGGTAATGGAGTTTCGACCATGCTATAAAATGGGTAATTGAGATTAATAATTATTAAAATTTTAATCTAAAATTGAAAAATCATCAGTAATTATTTAAATAATATATATATACTAATCAGGAATTAATTTTTATGTAACACCTTTATATTCAAATTCATTTCATCTTCATCATCTTCTTTGTATTTTTCTATATCTCCTTAAATTTTCGTAACATATTCATTTTCATCATATTTAACTATTTCAAAAACATTAATAAATATATCATCTATATTGTTATCATCATCAACCCTTCATTGAAATGTATCTTCATTAATATTTACATATCATCATTAAAGAGTTTTATTTAGCTTTATATTTAAAAAAAATATTATTATTTTTATAACATGATTGGATCAAATTCATTTTCAATAAATTCATTGAAATGATATTTACTTTTTATTACACTCTATCAATCAATTAAGTCTCACATTGATGCATAATAATGTTCAGAATAAACATGATATTCTTGATGTATCATAAAATATGGTTTATTTGAGGAAGTATAGAACCTACACTTTACATTAGTAACTTGATGTCAATGATGAATATGAAACCCTCGATTTTTTTCAAACTATGAATGGTTAAAAATTATAACATTGAATTGTCTTAAGGTAAGATAACTTATTATTTCATCCAACATGAAAAAAAAGTCAATTTCATTGTATTTGTGATGATTTCCTTTTATACAAATATTATTCTTAAATTATTTCTTTGACTCATTTATCTTCATGTATGAAATTGAAATCTTTAAACTATATTAGTGTTAAAAAATTTGATCCATTTATATGGAAGTATACTGAATTCAAATAATAAAGAATAAATCTTATTTTAATATTCTAAAACATGAAATAATATTATTAATTTTCATAAATTTTATATTTATTTCCTATTTATAAATATAAAAAAAATTAACGTACCTGTATTTGAAACCATATCATAAATTTACATTTTTTGTGTGATTAGAGAGCTTATATAAATTTTATTTTAAATTTTTGATAATATGGCCATTGTATAATAAAAATATAATATAAAAAATTATTTTAAAAATATTAATATAAAAAAATAAGTGATTGTTTTAGTTAATGTATATATGGTGTCATTGAATATCCAGGGGCACAACTAATGTGGCCAGGGTGATGACCCAAAATAATTTTACATCATATACATTGGATGATATCCAAATAACTTGATGAAAGAACCCTCATAATATTCTACTAGAGGATTTTCACTTTTAATTTATAATTAGTTTAAAATTATAATTACAATAAATTTAGAAATTCCTTTTGATTAATTCAGTTACTTCTCGTTTTTTAATTATTATAGACAACTAAAAATATAATTCCTCTAGTTGTATCCATACATTATCCATGAATCTCTAAACATCACTCTTGGTATTCCAGGTGCTAATGTAGAGGAACCAAGTGCCTTGCATCATTCACCATTTATCAGAATAAAAAATATAACATGTTATCTTTTGTTCTTGATAGAGGGGGATGAGGGTTATTATTTAGTGCTTAATATAATATTAGAGAGGTTCATTTATGAATATACACTCTCTGAATACTAAAATGATATATTCATGATTTTTTACTTAGGGTTAAATAATCTATAATTGCACAAATTTCCTTTATCTAATTGTTTATTCTATGTAAACCTCATTTAAATCAATAATAATAATATTATTATATTCCCATGACATGTACAAGACAAGAATATTAATAAATCATTTCCATTGGGGCTTTAACTCAACTTGAAAATCTAATTTGGAAACTACCTAATCATAAAAAAATTAATTAATTAATTAATATTTATTTATTAAACTATTTAATAAATATTATATTTACTAAACTTGTGAATAAATTTTTATTTTAATATTCATCCAACTAAAAAATATTTATATCAATCTAGTCAATGTATCAACGAATAGTATTTAATTATTTCTTTCTTTATTAATAATAAACAAGATATTAAATAAATATTATATTCACTAATCTTGTGAATAAATATTAATTTTAATAGTTAAATCACTTATTCTAAACTTGAATATCTAGTGATTTAATTTCCGTGATCAACTTAACTTGAATAATTATTATTCTTCAAGCCAAGAATAATGTTTATTATTAATTTTGATTTCAAATAAAATATAATTGAGATTCTGGATACACTTAGTGTGTGACACTCTAGGCCACTTTCTTAGTGTCATTAGGTGAAATTAACTAACTTCCAATATTAACATCTAGAAACACATCATGTCATCCAAAAAGAAATTAGTTAATGTT
Organism: Viscum album; assembly: GCA_963277665.1. NCBI lineage: Eukaryota > Viridiplantae > Streptophyta > Magnoliopsida > Santalales > Viscaceae > Viscum > Viscum album. The sequence goes on from OY728126.1 coordinate 1,157,543,913, forward strand.
TTAATGACCAAAACTGTCAAATAAATGCTACTGTGTAATATAATACCATTGTTATTATATCTAATCAACTAGGTTGCATTGTTGTTTCTTCAACATATATGATTTTCCAAATCCATTTTTCTATATTTTAAAATGATAAACCACTTTATGGTTTGTGTGGGAACTTGTATAGACATAGTCCAGGTCGCACTACATCATTATAAAATACAACATAAAAAATACTAAAAATTAAAGATATGATAATTATAATGATATTTCAATGATAGGTTCCTAATGTAAAGGTTTGGGTAATGTTATGATTTTTCAAAAATATCATATGATTTAAAATCACATACTATAAAGTGTTCCTCAATAGTAAAATGTGCAGGGCCAAATTCAGGAAACTTGACATCAATTTATGATAGATATCATCAAAAACATTCATTCTTGAGGCCCTCGGGTACTCCCAAATCCTTCACTTTTTATATGCCCTCCAGTGTCACATCTATCTATATAAGTTGTGAATCATTTAATTCTTGAACATTATATTTACCAAATTTATCATAGTCTATTTTCATCTTTTTGGTGAATTGGGGAGAAAATGAGTTGATCACCTATAATTTTGGGTAATGTCAACCAATATACCCTTTTTTTCCAAACTTCTAAAATCTCTCCCTCTATATTAGATCATGAATCATATGGATATAATTATGGATAAATAACTATCTTGAGGACTATACTGGATTCCAAAGACTTCCAAAACCCTTTGAGGCCATTTATGGCATCATCCACTATCTTAGAGTCATTAACATGATATTATTATTCCAGGTTAGATGATGTTAAGGTTCCAAGAACTTTCATATCTTACTCATTGGACTAGTTTTAATTGGATTTGACATGTTAGAATAGTCTTTTTGACACTATGTCTTCATCCTCATATCCATTGAGAGGTCCCCATTTGATTAAGTTATTTTTTTAATTTATTCATACCCAATTATAAGTAATATTATTTATTAATATATTACTCTTTTTTCGATAATTCTTAAGAGGTATCCTCTACCTCATTTATTTCTTCCTAGAACTATTTCTTCTTTCTCCCAGATTCTATAAATTTATACCCCTAATTGTCTTTTTCTCCCTCTTATAACTTCTCAAATTGATTATAGATATTAATTCCCTTGTGATTTACCTACTGTGAATTATATTTTTTAACCTTCCCTTTTAAGGGGTTCTTGTCCAGGCCACTATCTTCAACAGAGACTTGATGAATGAGAACAGATTTCCCATCTGGTTTATTCACTAGAGGAGTAATATATCTCCCTGAATTCATAGCATCCAATCAAACTATATTCTTAATTTATCTTAATTTGATTACCTAAAATGAACTCATTAATGAACTACTATGTCCATGGATATCAATAAAAATTTCTATTTCAATCAAAGGTCCTAAGATATATTCTTCTATTAATTAATAAGGGACCAATATTTTCTCAACATATTTAATTAATGTTATATCACTTATGAAACACCAAACACATGTTACCTTTCAGTGAGTATATGTTGTCACAATACTCATCCATGCATCAAAGCACACGATTCATGGTATACATTAATAATAATATGAAATATAAGGGACAATGCACACATTCATGGATAGGAATATCCCTTGACACATGTAATATATAGAATTATTATCGGAGTGTATTTCCTTATAACCACATTTCCTATATATTACAAAGTGTGAAATTCATGAGAGGAAGTCTCAATGTCTTATGTACCTCTAACAACTATTAGTAAAACATCACATGTGTCCTATCAAAATAGATGTTATCTAGAACATAATACATATTTTTAAGAATATTATCATAGTATTTCAAGGTTCTAATTATAGAAGGTAATGACTGTACCCATTTTATGTGATATGAAATTTAATAACATTATCACATTAATGTTATGTAGAATACTAATCATAATGCGATAAGATTTTTATTAGTATTTTTGTAATCAAAACAAAAACATCAGTTGGTTTTAGGGATACAACTTTAATAGAGTCCCACATACATGATATCAAAATAATATCTAATAACTTGTTAGCTATCACATGATAAATATGCTTATTCTAAGGTATTGTTATAGTTTTTCAACTTGTAATGTTCTATTGTGGATATTGTTCTTGCTACTACTCCACCCATTTAGGAAAATCCCTCAATATGTGATATCATCAGATTTTTATCTTTTGTCCTCTATCATCAACATAACATATTATCTAATAATACACTCATAATTTTTTTATAATATATTATAATAATTTAAAATATTCATATAATTCCATGATCTAGAATAAATTATTTATTAACCTACTTCCTAATCTGTATAAAAAAATCACAACAACCTTGGACAATATAGATATAGAATAAACTAGATTTAATAATATTATATTTCTCATTTTCATAGCCTCACTGTGTTACTATATCAAATTTATCTAAGGGAATAATAGTTTTGTATCCCCTTGATAACTAGAAGTTTGATTCCATTAATTATGTGGAAATAAACCATTGTAATTTATTAATTATTATTGGATAGTTGTGACTAAAAACCTGTAATGTTATCCTATTTTTTTAAATATTTTACACTATTCTTCATGCATAATATGTTTCAAAATTTAGTACATAGCATGGACTATTAGAAAAACTAAAATCACTTAATTATATGGAATTCTATTCATCATAATAATCTCCTATTATTCCTTAACACATAATCATATTGATATTTTATACCATGTGACATAGGCATCAATTTGTGCTTGAATTGTACCATCATGTATTTCACAATACCATGACAAAACATGTATTATGAATTGATCTAATTAGTCCCATATATCTCTCTTAGTATATATTGTTCCTTATAATTTGGGTTTCTAATTTAATTCATTCTTAATGAAATGTTTTTATCTTAGTATGAATGATATATAAGACTTAACATCTTTTTTATATATGCTCTCAACATATTGGAATTTAAAAACTATGGTACTCCCAGTAAGCTCTTGTAAATGCATGTACCACCTTTGTTCATAATAAAACAAAACCCACTAATGGATTTATAAATTGAATATTCGATGATTATGATATTTTGTTTAATCTATAAATGGATTTTTTTTAATTTTATTCCTTATTTGAATTATTTGGTATCACTAACCCTTTTGGTTTCATCTTATAAACATCTTCTGTAGGGTTTTATTCAAGGAAGGCAATCATGATATCCAATTTCCCAATATAATGATAATATAATATTTCCATGAAAATTAGAATTCTAATGGATTTAGAATGATGATTAGTGTTAACATATTATAATATACTTTGTTTAGACTCCTCTAGAAAACATTAATTAACTAATTATGCCTTATGGGTACGTATTATACCATTCATGTTAGGTTTTTTCTTAAATACTAACCAATGGATTTACAACAATATAAGAAACCACCAAAATATGGAACTGGATTTTGGTAGAAGGAATATATATTTGAATTTATATGAACCATCCAATCATAGTTAGTAGTTATTTACTACTTCCTATTGGGATTCGTTATCCTTCTCAAGTAATATACCACCCATTTGGGTGAATATAAAACTGCCTTTTTGGTTATTACTTTCTCACGTAATATTTTTATATGGAACAACTCATACCATAAAATCTTGTAAAGTTTAATTTTCATATGCCATATCTTGTGCACATAGAGACTTTACATAATTGAATCCTAACTTGTTCCCACTATTTAAAAAGATAAACGTTTCTCTCTTATATAATCTTATTCAATCACTTAACTAATACCTTTTTAACTTTGGGATAATTATATCCTAAGTAGATTTAAGATAATTAACTAAGATGAAGATAACGATTTCTTGATGTATGTTTGTTGCTAAAATTATTTTTAATAAACGTTTTTCATAAAAATGCATTAAATTTCAATATAATGGATTCCCATTATATTTTAACTTATATGAAATCTATTATACAATATAGTTGGCATAAGTTTAATTTTCAAACAGTTATATGCAAAACATGAATTGAAATGTATTATGGAATACTTACCATTCATATAAGATTTTTCATCCATTATCTTTATACTATCATCACATATTTGATGTGTATAGGGTGATTAGAGTTTAGGAATGGATTCACTCTACATTTAAATGATTTTGAATGATTTGTTAGTAAATTCTCTATGTATATTTCCAAAAGGATCTTATAACTTTTACCAAATATATTCCTTATTTACACTTTATATTATTAAAAAATATTAAATAAATTTCATAGTGTGTATGAATTTAACTCTAGATTATCCATCAAATTGTTAACAAGTATCTTACTAAAGTAACTCTATAATTTTTTTTCATTATAACCTTTATTTTTTAGCTTTCTTTTGTCTTAAAACTTAGTAAGTTCATCAAGATATCTGAAAGTTATCGCTCTAAATATTCTAAACAACCTTCTAGATATATTTTTTATAACTAAATTTAGTTTACCTGAAAATTAATTTTCATACAACAACTATGTATTACATGAGGGTTATATTTTATATTCATCATTGATTTCTGATATTATACACATGTGATTAAAGTATTAGTAAACTATTAAGTACTAAATACGATCAAAACATTCATTTCAAATATTAAATAGTGTCTCATTGTGTATATAACTATAAAATGATATAATTTTTTTTATACTCAACAAAAAATAGTTTTATGTGATTTAGTCTAATTTGAATTGTGAATTTGTTTCTTTCTCATATATGACTTAAAATCACACTCCATCAAGTAGTTAACGAATTTAACTTACTCCTTATAATTTTTCATAACTTCTTTTGTTCTCGTATGTGGATAAAAATATGTTACATATATATTATTAAATGAAAAATAATTAAAATAGAAATATTACAAAAAATTATGAACACAATTAAAGTAGAATATTATAGTTTCTTCCACTTTAATTCATTGTATTATCACATATAGTGACCTTTATTGACACATGTGTAGTAGATATCCTCTTGTTCATTTCACCCACATTGAATATTTTGATTCTTTGATGAATGTTGTGAAAGAACCACTAAATTTTAACCTTTAGTAGGCTTCTAAAACTTGTTCGAAACATAATTAACCATAAAGGGAAAAAAATTATATTCACACAAATCCCTATCAGATTTACTAAGCATGGTCAAAATATTTTTGAGTAGTTTATCCCTACATCTCATTATACAGTCCTTAATGAATATGGATAATCATGGTGGTAAGGATGATACTATGAGATTAATTAATAATATATTATCCATATAGAATCCTTACTTTTCTACTCAATCAATATACTTTAGAATCATTAAGGAAAAGTCACTAGATAGGTACCCATCTTCGAGGCTACACTTTCATAGTGTGGTGAAAATATAATTATCCTTAGCCTCTATTTTTTATTTTCATGTTCTTAGAGATTAATTATCACGGTTCTGTCATCCAAGTCCTTATATATAATCATCATATCTCCATAAATAGTTGAAAACATGATAGAATATAAATTTAACAAATCTTACATGTATCTCTTATATAGACCATGTTCACATTCACTCACTTACAGAGATGGCTGATAAGTAATAGGGAATTCTAGAAAATAATAAAAATTATACTTTAGTAGTGCAATTTAAATATGTCTACCATCCTTAAAAAATTTTACTTGTAAGGAAATTTTCGTTATATAAGAATTATCATAGTGTTCTCTTGGTTTTTCATTCCATTTGTACAATATATAAAAGTATAACTTAGTGTATTATCTTGATTACCAGTTTTGATGTAATAATTAAATTTATTAGTCTCACATTGTTTTATAAAATCAAAAAATCCTCCTTTATTGGATTCAAAATATCCTATCGCATGGATATTCAATCATAATGGATTCATATTCCCCTTCTCATTATGTATGTAAGGGACTAGTAAAATTACTGAAAGGTATTTAGGTATGTGTATATTTACAACCACATTATCTTATAGTTCATTGCTTTATTGAGTGGACCCAGATCTTGAAATCCTAAACTCATATTTTCTCAATTTTTTCCTATAAGTTATATAATGTATAGTGAGATAAAATACTCTTGATGCTAACAGGGTTAGGTGACCTCAAAAAATTCATTAAAACCCCCCAATAAATAAAATTATATCGATGAGGTCTATAACAATGCATTAATTCTAATATTTCATTATAACTCGGGTAATTAAATACATTTTCTAACTTAATATTCTCAATAATGGATTTTTTTAACTTATACATAAATATTCCTTATTTTATTTATAAAATTATTTTTAATATTATGTGGATTTTATATAAGTAATTATCCATGTATGATAGAATAATGTATATATAATTTAATTATTTCATTTCATCTTATAATGATGGTTAATTTATTTTTATAATGTGATAGTGTTTAATGATCCAAATAAACCATACATCACATAAATAAATAAATTTCCATGTATTTAACAATAAAATAAATAAGTAATATGATATGCATATTTCATATACTAGTTAGTTTATCGAGTGTAAGATAAACCACCTTTAATCCTAAGGGAAATAACTCCTTGATTCAATGCCTAGATCGAGTTGTAATATTCCACAATTAACATGTTTATCTCTCTGGTTATATCCAACTCAGCTTGGGTCTTCAACTGCCTCCTTTCACTAGGAGATCCATCCTTTACATATGCTTACTCACTCACAATTGAGGGGAGACATGGGTATAGGGTTATATAAAATGATCCCTGGACATGTATTCCTATTCATAAATAATGAGAAAGGTATGATATATAGATCATCATATTTAATTGAATATTATATTATCAAATAAGACCGATGAAATTATAATTACATTAAAGAAAATCCAACACATTCACAAGTCATAAAAACTCATGATTAATCTCAACATGCAATAACTACACATTTAATCATAATAAAATTAATTTCAATTCATCCATTATTAACATAAATTTACTTCAATTAATAAATTAATCTTAATTAACTATCTAATTAATTAATACAGTTAGTAATATATCCAAACATTCCTTGAGATTCAACATCATGTATAATTCTAAATTAATTTAATTAATTCAATTTTAATTTAAAATTATTAAGTACATTGGGAGCACTAACTAAGTCACATAATGTGTAACTTTTCATTGAAATAATAAATTTAATAATGGAATATAATATTTACATGACATGTATAGGAGGATACATGAGATGAACCCTCCTACGCCTAATTAAAACTATTACTATAGTTTAACTCTTAAAAACCATGTTTTTTCACTCGACATAGTATGAGAATTATGATATGCATGGTGATTACCATGAAATTAATAATTACTTGAAGTGTATGCCAACTTGAAATTTCTTGATATACATGAAATTTTGTTCTTAGTGTCAATCTCCATAGTCTATGTAGTGTTTATAACCACACAACACACCATGAATATACATGGAATGTACTGTCGGATATTCTCATGATGTACATGGTATTTACAACAACAATTCATGTCATGTATTTTCAAAATCTCATGTATAATTTTTTTTAATATTTATGTATACATGAACCACTAAAAATCATTCTGTGTGTACCTCATGTTAATTAATACCTATTATACATTGTGTGTGTGTGTGTGTAACAAGATAAACACCATGTAGTTCACTATACCTTTTAATTATCAATTTTTTTTACTTACAAGATATGCCTGTCAATAATTGTATAGAATTCTACAAGTTGTGTAATCATTTTTTGGCCACCCGCGAAACATGCATAGGTACTCAATTTGTATCTCACATGGGATATCATGTGTTACAATGAATATAGAACCATTTATACACTATGTACTTAACATGTTACTATGTCACTTAGATGGTGGTCAATACACACCCTATAATGATGTAGTGTACTTTCACCCCATGAATTGGAGCAATTTATGAAAATTCAATGTCACGCGGGTTATACAATATGTACACCAACTACACATCATGTACTCCATTTCAATCCATGTTATGGATTTAGGTTAATACATATTATGTAATGAAACTTTCTACTAGACCCCACACAAAATATAATGATTTTCATGACCCTCACTTGTGTTTTTGACCAAGGGTACATAACATGTAATTTTTCATTACACATCATGTATCTATGTTAGTGAGTTAGAATCTTAAACACATTCAGGTGAGATATTTGATCATCATTCACCTATTCTTATTCTATTCATGGTCATATGAATGTGAAGAAATGTGTTATATTAAATTTTTTATTAAAAAATGGAAGTCAACAATAACAAAACAAAGTGTAAAATGATTAAATAAATAATAAATAATTATAAATTATAATGTGACCACTTTGATACCACATGAAGGTTCTGGGGTTCAATTTAAATTGTCAAAGAGATTTCTAAAAAAATCATCAATTTCAATAGATAATATTCAAAAAAATGAATAAAGATCCCCAAAAATCATCTAAGAGAGTATATTTCATATTTAATTTATAATTAATTTAAAACCATAATTACCTTGGATTGTGATATTATATTCAATAAATTTGGTTTCCTCTATTTTCATGTCATTGTTATGATGGGGAATCCAAACTATGATTTCTTTAGTTGTATCCACACATTCCCCGTGAATATTTAAATTTCACCCTTGGTATTTTGGTTGCGGGTGTGGAGGAACCAAGTACCTTACAATATTCACCGCTGATCACAAAAAAAAATATATCTTTTATACTCTTCTTCTTGAGATGGAGGGATGATGATTATTCTCTTGGGTTTGAGTGAATAATATGGAGTTTTTCATGCGGACAACTACTCCCTGAATCTAAAACTAATATCATTTTTAAAATTTATACTCAGGGTTGAAAATTTTATAATTACACAAATACCCATTATCTAATTTTTCATTATATGGAAATACAACACCCATTTTAAATCATAATAATAATAATAAAATTATTTTATTCTCATAGCATGAATAAAATTCATGGATTAATAAACTATTTCCATCAGGCCCTTAACTTGGCCTATCTATCCTCCTCAAAATTTATTGAACCTTAAAAAATAAATAAATAAATAAATAAATATTATTAATTTCAAAAATAAATAATTATCATATTTTCTAAACATTTGAATAAATATTTATTTTAATATTAACATAAATAAGTAAATATTTATATTTATCAATTCACTAAATTTTTAAATAAATAAATATTTATTTATTACCTTGTGAATAATAAACAAGTGATGAAATACATATTAAATTCCATAAACATGATAATGAATATTAATTTTAATATTCAACTCACATATTCTTAACATGAATATCTGGTGATTGAATTTATCAGATGAAATTAACTTAAATAATTAATAATCTACAAGCTGATAATAATATTTATTCTTAATATTAAATTCATTAGATTTTAACTATGATTATGTATACACATACATTGCGTCCATCTAGGATGCTTTCTTCGTGGAATTAATTGAACATACCTAAAGTCCAAAAGTTACATCTAAAAAAATGGTAAGGAACTCATAGAGAAAAAAATTGTGAAACAAAAACCTTTCTATAAACACTACTACGTAATATAATCATTTAGTCTTGATATCTCATCGAGAAAGTTTCATATTTGTATCATCAAACTATATTCTTGATTTATCTTTCATTGAATACAATAAAATAACTCATTGATGAACTAACATGTTCAAGGATTTAATCACACAATTACATTTTAGTTATAGGGATAAGGATATCTTATTCCATTAAACTGAAAGTGAAAAATACTTTCATGACTTTTTCAATTAATGACATATAACATATGATGCACCTGGTGTATATTACACTGCCATGATCATATGTCATCCAAATTTTCAACTATACATCAATTTATACAATTCATTATATATATTAGTTATAACCTCAAGTATAAGGACCAGTACACATGTATGTAAAAAATAATATTCAATGACACATATAACATGTAGAATTCCTATTAGTGGGTCTTTCCTCATAACCTCCTCACTTGGATATTACCAAGTGTGAACTTTATGGGAAGAAGTCTCAATGTCTTTTATGACTAAAACACCAAAATATTCAATCATTATATACATCCCATTAGGTATATTTTATTTAGATCATATTAAATATTTTTAATAATGTTTCCAACGCATCTCAAGGTTATCATTATAGAGTGGAATTTATATAACCTTTTATGTGAAAAATACTCTAAGGGAATTATCATATTGATTGTATCCAAAAAAAGATCATTATGTGATAATATATTAATTAATATTCTATTAAAATAAAGTACAATTTAGTTGTTCCTAATGTACCCACTCACACATTCATTTTTTTACAGGTGGGTAAAACATATGTATGAGCTCATTATTATTCATCATATAAAATCCAGAATTCATATCCATCACAAAAAACCAAGAAAATATTAAATAAATATTGAAAATTTATTTCATGTAATGACATTTTTAATTATCTCATTATAACATGTTCTATTATTTTTTAAATAATATTACATATGAGAATAATATGAGCATAAATTTAAAATCTGTCCTATAAAAATACTTTTTCAAATTGAATCTTCAACCAATGTATTATATTGTACATTCTTATTTTAATATTTCATGAATCACTAAAATAGGTACATCCATTGATATTTTATAGGTCTATCAAATTTTTACTCATATAAAAAATTTAATATTAAATATTTCATTGTATTGAATAATGTAGGTGGAAATATTTTTTCCAATTTATATAAACTTGTGATAACAACTTTTTACAACATAGTAAATAATCATAGTTCGATTTGGCCGTAAAAATATAATGGATTAACATTAAATTTTAGTTAAGGCTTCCCAAATTGATGGAAAAAAACTCTTTTAGACCAATAGGAAATAATATTTCCATTTTGAAATGACAGTCATGAACCTTTAACACATTGATATGAGCATATATAAAAAAGTGTTTAGAATTATAACTACACCCATCTTCCAACCTCAATACTAAAACCCATTAAAAATAATAAATTAATATATTAATGATGAATAAGATACTTTTGGATTCATTGGACATTTTATTCTTTAAATTTTAAATTATTCCAGTGTGAGGTGCTGGAAAATTTTTCTAAGATCTAACTATGAGTTGGTGATATATTTCATCATATCATATGTGTCTAATATATAATACCATATATTTTTGAAAGTAATAATTCTAAATATTCATTATATTAAGTGTGTAATAGACTATAAAATCATGTTAGTGTGATAAATCTTAAAAGATAATTTTCTTTGTTCCATTATGATCTCTCCCAAACTATCAATTTTCTATTAATTTTCTTTGAAACCAAAAATAATATCTGATAGAAAAGGAATGGAATGATTCAATTGAATACTAGAGACCATTGAGGGTGGTAACATTGAAAACTAATTTCTATTTATGTTAAAGAGATGATTGATATAAATAAATGATTGATTATTTTTAATAAATCATAGTTTCCATCAACTAAAAATCATGAAATTTTAGTTTTCACCCATACAATATGAATAATATTGATAACTATGTGAACTTCACACAAACAATATACCCTGTCTGGTAAAGTCACTATACTACTACCCTCAATGTAACTTTTTTGTTTTAAAATTAAAACATATAATGTTTTGATGTCACTCTATAGTAATAATTAATCAATGACATTAATTAAACATCAATATTATTTTCTAGATGACCTAAAATTAATAATTTAATATATATATATATATATGTGTGTTACCTTAATTAACATTGAATTATATAAGTTCCATGGAGTTATGAAAATTGGCCTGCCAGAATATTGAAAATCATAAGCACCAAATGGAAAAAATAAACTATTGAAATACCTAAAAAACATTATAAGGTTCAGAAAAAAGGACATATGTGGTTGGTCAAATTCTTTCTATAATTCACCATCACCTGAAAATTTCAACTTACCATTTGTAAAAATACTTAATTAATTTCATGTCATGAATGATGTTGTGTTTTTAGACATAAATAAATGTTATATTCTTGGTGTAAGTGGAAAATATATCTTTTGTTTGACTAGATTAATTTAGTTCTTTCAATATCGTGTTTTATTATACTTTGAATGTGAAAAAGATAGATTTATAACTAATGAGTCAAAATCACCATGTTATATAATGTAATTATTTGAACATGGAAGGATTTTATGATTACTAAAACACAAATTATGCACATTCGTCCATCTCTTATAAAAAAGTCTATCAATGAATTTTAATTTGATAACAAGGAATTAACTAAGGGGAAATAACTGATTGAATCAATTATTGGACATTCCAAAATCTGATTTAATAGGAATAAATTTTGTAACTGTTTCTAGTTTATAGATCTTTCATCCATGGTAAAATTATTTCTTAACCAATTTCATCATATCGTAAAATTTTTTGATTTAAATGAACATTTACATCATCATTTTATGTTTTTAGATAAATAAAAATTAATAAATCTTATAATAAATTTTAAAATTATAATGTATCATAAACAAATAAACTATAAATGTACTTATATATTATGTTTATAATATTAATGGAAGAAAACATAAGATAATTGAAAACATAAGTGTAATAGATGAACAATATCATTATTAAAATTATTATATATTCTAAGATCATATTTCCTACAAATACACTTAATAATTCCTTTTTAAATTAATTATGTATTTGATTATGGAATGAACACTTCCACTTCCTCTATATAATCATTATTTATATCGAAATAATATAGATATATTTAAAAAAATATCCATATATGATCAGGTAAAAGATTTTTCTGTCTATCTTGAAATGAATCTTTATATTTTTTTCATGGAACAAAAATTAATTTTATAAAAAAAATCACTATAAACATTATATATATATATATTTCTATAAGTTAAATTATATTATAATTATATTATAATTTTTTAGAAAATATAATATAAATATTTTTATTATTGAATAAAATAGATAATTTAAATAGTTTAATTTAAAAAATATATAATAAAATCAAATATTTAATATTTAAAATTGAAGAAAAAAATAAGTAAACTATATTTTTTTAAAATTAAATTTTCAATATTTTTTATAAAGGAGAATGAAAATATCTCTAAAAGAAAAATAACTGTGGTAAAATTAAGGGTGTAAATCTAGCTCAACAGACCAAAAGCCCACCTGACCAGACCCATATCCCAACTATGCGTGACTGAAAAAAGCCCAATCTATGTTGGGGAGGGCTTGTGCTGGGGGGTTGGTCGAATCAAGCATGTGACACTGTATTTTGGCCCATCCTAGCAAGAAATCCTAACTGACCTAAATCTGTCATATAAAAACCTAAAAATTACCAGAAAACATCCCATAGTGGAGATTTGACCCCCACCCTTGTCTTCCAAGGGTGTGCATGGACAAAATAGTCTAGAAATTGCAAATAATATATTTATATGATATATATAATTATATATATTTTTTATAAAAATATTATAATGGATTTTTTAAAAAAAAATAATTATTATACATTGATATTAAAGGCCCGATCACCCAGGCTCGTGGCTCGAACCTATAAGCCTAACCCGACCTAATGATTTGGTTCTCCCTAAGTCCAAGCTTATTCTGAGCTACGACACTGTTTAGCCTAGCCTGGCTTGGTCCAAATAGCACCTTTCGGCCAAATGTTTTTAATGTCAATCCTAGGCTGGGTGAGACTACCTTTACACCCTTATGTATGATATAAACTCAGATCAATCACACAAATATTGTTTAATGGTTTAAATATTTTAAATATAAAAATATAAATAATTTTTAAATATTAAAGTGAAATTTTAAATGGAGAAACATGCATTTTTTTAAAATATAAATTCAAGTTAATAAATGAAAAATAATATTTATTATCTATGATAATCAATTCAATTTTATGAAATTAAGATTCCAGTATTTTAATTTAACAGGAAGAGATATTTTACACATATTAACAGTAGATCAATATGCATAACTTATTATGTAACTAAAATATTAGACTCTTCATGATAAAAGAAATTTGGTTTCCATTAGTGATAATTTTTATTTTCCAATTTATAATATGAAGTTCTATTTTAAAATTTTGTTAACATTTCATGTGAAATTTCACTCGAAGATTTATAACTCTATATATTGTTAGTCTTATAACATTTTAAAAATTAAAAACTACTCATATTATTGAATTCGCTTTATATCATAATGCAGTTATTTTCATATAGTGATATTTAATCCCCCAACATTAAAATAGTTTTCAATTAAATCTTAAAAATAAACAATTTATCTTACTTATTTATTATTACACAAGATAGAATATTCTTTATTTATATTCTTTATTTTAATTTTTAAATCTAACTATTTATAATATGAATATTATTTAATAATTTTAATAATTATATTCTATATTTAATAGTAATATTATAATATTTTTTAGTTTTATTATATAATATTATTTTAACTATATTCATCAATTTATTTTATATTCTATACTTTATGTTAACAATTTTACTTAATAATTATAAAAAATTTAAAATATAAATATTATTTAATAATAATAAATTGTATATTATTAATCAATTACATAATAAGAATATTTATATGATATTATTAATTTATACTATTTAGAATAATACGTACTAATTATAGTTATAATTTTAGTTTTTTTTATTTTTATGCATAAAAATGTAATTTTTTTAAATTTTATTAATTATATTATTTAAATATGGTTCTTTCATATAATTTTAATATTTAGTTTGTAAATTTTATTATTTTATAAAAATATTTATTCATTTATATATGAATTATATTATAACTTTTTATAAGATAATAATATTAAAACATTTATTTTTAAATTATAATAATTAGTTATGAATATTTCAATTTATTATGACCCCTAAGAATGATCTTATTTATTAGGATTTATATGAAATTATTTATCTTCCATTCTACATGGTCTCCAATATCTTGACTGAGAGGTCTTCTGTGCTGACACCATCAATTCCAAAAACATCATTGATACTAATTGAAGATTCTATATTTCTGATTGAGAGATTAGGTATTACCCATGATTTTAATTTTTTTGGTATGTGTCTGCTGACATATTTCATGGACTCTTCCATTTAAAGAATACTCATAAAGGTTTTGTCGGTGCATGTTGATGTCGACCTATAATCATTTTCTAAAAGTTTGACCATGTGTAGAAATTCGATAATTACGAGGATTCTTCTCCCTAAGGATGAGAAACCATGGAAGATCAATGACATGATTCATATGGTTTCTTGCTTATGGGGGGTTCTCAGATGAAGATGCATCTCTTTAGGTTGTGGATTTTTTAACTACATTTTTTGCTCAAAAAAATATAGATTATGAGAATGGAGCTATGGTTAACTCTTCTAAATGCATGAAAAACTATATCCACATGAGTTGTAACAAGAATTCAATGTTTCAAAGGCGAGGAATGCCTTTTCCTAGGTTTGGATTAAGTCACATGGACTTAATTAGATAATTTGGCACCCTTTGATCCTATATGAAATTTCCATGGAAACTGGAACACCTCTTCACCTTGACAGAGATACCGAGAAAACCTGATTTGGCCACTTTTCTAGGATTTTGATAGAAGTAGACCATAGTTCTACTCTCTTTGATGTTGTCATTCTCACTACCCCCACTGATGAAATCCACATTAGTGTTTAGTATGAGAAAAATCCATATTTGTTTTCTGATTGTTTGGTTATTGGTCATTTAATGGAGGACTGTCACAAGAGGATCCCTTGCGAAGCTTGTGGTATGAAATAGAATTTGTCCAATATTTGAAATAGGAATGAAAAATAGAAATTTATTGTGTGAAAATAATTTTTTGGATTTTGATGGGCAGCCTTTTGAAAAGGGTGATACATAGAATAATAATGCATAAATAGACAAGGGGAAGGATACTATAGCCAATGGTGGTTAATCTTCAGACAAGGGGAAATTTTATGCAGCTTCATAATTTTGGGTGGAAATTACTAAAAATACTGGACCTATGGAGATGACTACAAATACCCAGAATTTTTTTCATAATAATGGTTTTCAATGTGGCAGGGATTATGAAACAATGGAAATGGAATATTCATTTATGGATTTTCATACACTCATATTAGAAGAAGTTGATCTTATAGATTCCCAAACCGATGGTGAGAATGTAGCTCAAGATCGATCAGATCAACAATTATGGATTGAGCATAAATTGCTTAATTCTAAAGTTACAAAGGTAATATGAATCTAGAATATGATGTTAGAAAGGCTTCTGAGGAAAAAGAGAGGAAAAAATCAGTCTCAAAAAGGATAGAGGCCCCTGGTTATCCTCTGCCTCCCCTAGTCGTGGTAGGAAGAAGGATGGCTTCGCTGGACCATCTAGGCACATGAATAAGGTGGATAGTTCTCTAGTCTATGAATATATGAAGGATACTACTTATAAGTATTATGATATTTCAATTCCCTATGATTAGATTGTTCCTCAAGTTCAGGTTATGGATGCAATGATATTGGAGAAATTTATAGAGCTGGGAAACCCCTCTATAGATAATGACACACCCACTGGGCATGGTGTTTCATATAGGGAATTGGTTGGTGACAATCAATTTATTGTTAAGTTCACACCCCCAAAGTTATGGTTATTTTACTTGGAATTTCATTAGTGACTGTTTCCACACGGATTATGGGGATGACCTCCTGGACAGGAGATTCAAACGTTCCGATCGGTTTCTAGCGGGTTTGTTCGTAGAACCGGAAACATCCAATGATTCCACATCCGTTTGGACCTACTTTCCAAAGGCAGACGCTCATTAGCTTGTGGACTGATGAGGCTTAGGAATTTGCATTGGTCGAGAGGATGGGAGGTCGGACTCATCACACCTTTTTGAGGGGAATTATTGTCTACTCCGGGACTCTCTTTATAGATTTAAGTTATGTTCGTGAATCCTTATTATATTACCAAGTATAAAATGGGCTTTCCTTTAGTTTTAACAATCAATGATTAAATATGCAAGAAATTTAGAGAATCTTTTATATGTATTCGAGGTTCTTCATCAATATAGAATCATCTATATTTGTTTAGAGATTCTTGGTCAATGGTATCCTTGAAAACATTTATATAAAAGTCTCTTGGTCATTTTGATGACCAGGCTGGTTTTAAAGCCACTCAGTGGGGCACTTGAAGTTTATCGTCATTCAGAAGGACAGAGATTATTTCAATGTTGGGATCGAACCCATAAATGGGCTACCTACGTATCCTTTGTTTTGAAAAAGGAATCAGAACCCACGTAGTTCGAGGAATGGGATATGATGTTTATGATTGATGCCTCAAAGATGAATGTCATAATTACTTTTACACTCTAAGCTCACGTGAGTCATGCTCGGTGTGAGAAACAAGAGGTATTGGTAAAATTTAGACAATTGTGCCATGAAAGATGCAATCATAAGAATTTGTTTGGGGCTTATGTATGGATGACTGCCCAGATAGATGAAGGTTTATGATTTACTTTTAGGGATAAAATCCATGAACAGGGTCCACAAAGTTATATGTGCTTCATGGAGATTTGAATACTCTAATCTTGGGGCTTACTCCTAAGGAGGATGCCCAAGTTAGGAGGGGACTTATGATTGGGTTTTTCTCCTGAAAAGGATACCCAAATCAAAAGTAAATTATGACTGGTTAAGAGAAGTTTAAGGGGACTTGTGGCTTATTCCTGAAAAGGATACCCAAGGTTATGACTGAGTCTTATTCTTGAAAAGGAGACCCAGGTTAGGGATTAAGGTTTGGGGCTTACTCCTGAGGAGGATGCCCAATTTTGGGGTTGGGGCTTATTCTTAAGAAAGATTCCCAAGATTAGAGGACTTGATTGGGGCTTACTCCTGAGGAAGATGCCCAGATCAAAGGTTTTATAACTGGGGATTATTCCTGAAAAGGAGACCCAGGTTAGGATTCTCTCATCTTAAAGGATGAGGTTGAATGAATGAACTCTCAATCTTTGGTGACATAAAGATGTTTAAATCACTAGGTTTTGAGAGATATTTTACAGAATTCCTTTCAGATAAGGATGTCAAACCAAGAAATCATGCCATAAATGGCTTTGAAGAGTATCTTGAAGACTGAATCTTGAATAGGAAGGGTGAAATGGCTTAAGAGGGGTAAGAATGGGCAAGGTGGGCACCCAAAAAGATAGGGGTGCGTAAGTATTAAAAGTCGCGCTAGTCCTGCGGCGGCGCGCAAGTATTGGTCACGCAAGTATACTTACGTGACATGAGGGATACTTGCGCGATTTTCAACCAGAGTTGAAATACTTGAGCGACTCTTTATTAAACCCTTTATAATCCTCTTGAGGTTCTTCCAGAGAAGGTACACGCAAGTTATATTGAAGGAATTAAGTCGGCGCGCAAGTGTTTGATAAGTTTCAACACTTAGGCCTTCCTTCTTCCCTTTAGATCTTCCATTCTAGGTATGAAATTACCTTAGAAGTATTCTGGAAGCTTTGAGAAGAGACTTGGGCGTCGGGAGCTTCGATCCGAGTTTCTGGAAAAAAATCCTCTTGAATGGGGGGCCCACAGGGTCTATTTATAGGCAAAAGAAGACCCCGGGCGGTTACTGGGCGGTTACCAGGCGGTTACCACATATGTCGCGCAAGTCCCTTGCACAAACATGAGGAGTCGCGCAAGTATTGAGGCGGCGCGCAAGTGTACTTGCGCGACCAAGAGGGAACTTGCGCGATATATGGGCAATGTTCTCCTTTTTTATCCCTTTGTCGATTTTTGATGTTTCTTCAAAGGATTAATCACTTTCAGCTGAGATATTCCCTTTTCCGATCTTTAGATTCTGTGACGAAAGGAGCGTCAACAAAAGTCCCCCCTCAGAGTTGGATCCTGAGAGAAATGAGGATTTGACTCTGAGGAAATCGAATCCTTCCAATGGAAAAGGGAGGCGCGCAAGTTTTCAGTACGCAAAAAGGCGGCGCGCAAGTTTGCGTCGCGCAGGCCTTAAGTGCTCTGGGTACGGCGCGCAGGTAGGCTTCAGAGCCTATAAATACACGGCCTCACCTCCGTACCAGTATCCGGATTTCCGGACATCATCCCTTCTCGAGCTCTCGCCGCGCAGGTCACCTTGACCACGCAGGTTTGCTCTGTTTTCTAGGGTTTCCTCGATGTCGCGCCACTGTAAAGGTATTTGTACTTGCGCGGTTTATACTTGCGCGTCAAAAACTAGCGCGACACACGAATACTTGCGCGCCATGTTTAGACTTGCGCGACTTAAATGCCATAGCCATTTTTCCAAATTTCTTTACAAATTTTATGAAAATAAACCCATTTAAGAGTTAGTTTATTCATCTTTTGTGCAGATTCAGTGGTTCTCAAGGGAATTGAAACGGCTGATGAACTGGCTAGCAAGCGGATTGATGACATGATGAACATTATTGGCCATGATTACTATGATATCTGCGACAACACTTTCCCAGATTTGGATAATTATTTGAAGAAATATCATCTTAATTTCCCACAGAGCATCTACCTGTCTCTGTGTGTTCATGGTCATCTGCAAGGAGTCAATGTTCCAAATGCAAACAATTATACATCTGAGATGCAGCTGCACTACTACTTCTCTATTTCGGTTATGCTGTGCATTAAGAGTAACAACAATGGTGTGAACTTTCAAATTCTTCCTCCATGTCATTCCTTTGCAGATATGAAAATGGAAAACCCATGGGCTGAAATGTTTTCCACTGCCGGTTGGTGGAGAGAAGACAAACATGGTATTAGAGCAATATCTGAAAAGAGTACTCTCTCCAAATGGCTCTTTACTTCCAATGCTCCATTCTCAAATCCACGTATCCATCTTCCAAGTCTCTTGGACAGAAACAGAGTCACTGTTTGATCAGTAGAAAATTTTCTCAAACCGCACTCAAGAACATCCTTTTACAATTGTTCCAAGAAGAGCTGGTATCACTGCATCTCTTATTGTATCCAGTTGAATGAATGAATTCTAGGTGGTTTCTAATGAAGATCGGGATGCCGTAAATCAAATGAAGTGTTATGTTGAAAGCCTCTTGTAATTCTTGAAAGAAGAGAAGAGACTCCAGTCTGTGGATGTCCCTCTAACTCTTGTGTATCAATGAAAAACACTTTAGTCTTCAATCATTTGTACCTGCATTCTTTCATTACCTGCTTCAAATTTACTTAAGCCAATGGGCTTTAGTAATCATAGTTTGATTTTTACTAGGATTATTACAAATAACCCTACAAACATTGAACCCTTTAACTGCTCAATATTACCTAAATCATAAAAAAAATGTATATTTAGTGAGCTGGAACTTGACTTTTATTCAGAGTTCCTTTGTCTTTTGTGTGGGCAGTTTAAAGTCATGCACGCCGGACATAAATTGGCTAATGTTTAAGGTCGAAATAGCTTTGACCGAAAATGGATTAAAATGGATTCAATTCCTTGACAATTTATCTGAAACCATATTTACCATACTCAAGTATGAGAGAAAAAATGTAAACTATGGCTTAAGAATATTTGAATCTGAGGAATGATATGAAAAAGAGCTAAATAGAATTAGAAGAAGTAGTTTTCAAGAATGAAGTTACTATTATTTAACAAAACCCATTAGGGGGTTGAAATATGCAGGGCCACCTATGGGCATTGGCTGCATAGTCAAATAAAATAGCATCTTTTGGCTGACAAGTCTGTTATGTGGACTGTTTATGCAAGGCCACCTATGGGCACGTGCTGCATAGTCAGGCAAAAGAACTCCCAAAAATTTACTTTCCTAGTGCTAAAAGCCAGTGAAAGTTTATGGAGATTCAAATTTTCTAAAGCATAGAGTTTGTTGTATGGAATGAGGTACTTGAATATGGAGAAGATATTTCCAAACAAGAATATCGAAGAACTGGATGAATATCACTCCTACGAAGGTCTGACCCAAACGTAGGGAAGAAGAATAAACCATAGACTTGAATACTTCCAGATCATGAAAAAGGATATGGGACAAATACTTTAAGGATGGCTATTTTTGCGGATCCCTACATACTGTCGTTTAAGACAAATAAGGGCAAAAGAGGCATTCTTCCTAAGAATGAAGTTACTATTATTTAACAAACTCGTTAGGGGGTTGAAAACATGCAGGGCCACCTATGGGCATTGGCTGCATGGTCAAATAAATAGCATCTCTTGGCTGACAAGTCTGTTATGTGGACTGTTTATGCAAGGCCACCTATGGGCACGTGCTACATAGTCAGGCAAAAGAATTCTCAGAAGTTTGACATTTTTGTGACTATAAGTCATGAAAAGGGTTATGAAGATCTGAAAATATTTAAGGTTAGGATTATAATACATAAAGATGGGTATTTTCCAATGTATATAGAGATACATAGGTCAATGAAAACCATAATCATGTTGTGGCTGGGTCCTGAATTGAAACTTGGACTTCACTACGTATCTCATAAGAATGAGAATCAAGCCATACGTAGTTCTTGAAATGCAGTTTAACGTCGTGTAGGACGAAAGTATGAGTAATCTTAGTTTAGGGTCATAGAATTCGGACCATAATAATGAATACACAGTGTGTGTTTTCATGAGGACTTTTCAGCCAAGGGACTGAAAGTGAAATTTGGGGTTAGGCCCAAAAGACTTGGGACTGGATTCGAGGGACACTCGAATGTTCCTACGTATCCCATAAGGATGGGAATCAAGTCCACGTAGTTCTAGAGCTACCCTTTGTACAAATTTGGTTCGTACATGTGAAGGGTGAAAGGGGACTTTAGTGCAATTATGGTTTTAACCTAAGATAAAAAGTTTAGGCATTACCATGTATGTACGTAGTCTTTTGAAAATGAAAACCATGATTGAAAAAGAATCAATGTTAATAATGGTTCCTTCTCAAATGAGGAAATCAAAGAATATTGTAGTTTATTGTCATACCGGACAAAAGTGTTGTATAGTTTAACGTCATATAACAAGGACGAAAGTGAATCAATGTAAAGATATTGATTCCAGGGGTGGTTTCACAAATCATCATCTATGAGATGGTGGTGAACCAATGTGAAGAGATTGTTTTTGGGCTTGAACCTTTGGGAGGTTGCCTACATACCCAGCCTGGAGGGCAAGGATCAAAGTCCGTGTAGTTCAATTAAAGAATGAATCAATGATCAAGTTGTTCATGTGGACAATGATCTAAAAAAAAATATTGTTCAGACTTGCACATGGTTAGTGGCCCAAAGGGAGTGTTATGGTTGATGTTCGCTCTAAGCTCACGTGAGTCATACTCGGTGTGAGAAACAAGAGGTAATAACAACCTTAACGATGTACAGTTTAATGTCATGTAGGACATAAAAAAGGGACTTTCTGTACAGTTTAGCGTCATGTAGTTAAGACGATGGAGACAATATAGTTTAACGTCATATTGGACGAAAAGGGGGATTGTGCAGTTTTAATGTCATGCTGGACTTTTGATGATTATATAGTTTAACGTCTTTCCGGACGTGAGGGACTTTTTACAGTTTATCGTCATGCTGGACATTGGAAGTGCCACACAGTTTAATGTCATGTTTCTAGGACACAATATAGTTTAATGTCATCTCGGACATATACAGTTTAGTGTCATGTAGGACATATTAGTAACCAATGTGACAGTTTAACGTCATGTTGGACGATAAGGGAACTGACACAGTTTAACGTCATGTTAGACGATGAAAGTGCCACACAGTTTAATGTCATGTTGCTAGGACACCATATAGTTTAATGTCATCTCAGACAAAATATAGGAACTTCTATAAAGTTTATTGTCATGTAGGACAAAATCAGGGACTATGCAGTTTAAAGTCTTGCAGTTAGGACTATTGGTGCTGCACAGTTTAGTGTCATGTTGCAGGGACATAAGTGCGAATAGTTTAAGGTCATATGCATGGACCGTACAGTTTATCATCATGCTGGACGTATTATAGTTTAATGTCATCTCAGACATAAGTGTGACACAGTTTAATGTCATGTTGGACGAAGTTGTAGTTTAAGGTCATACTGGACCATTGCTGTATGAACCAAATGTAAGAGTCTTGGTTCTGGGAACAATATTTTGTGTTTATACAAAATACTTCTTCAGAAATCTGGCATTAGTTGGAGTCGTGATGTGTTCTCCATCCATTGAAATCAGAGAATACGCTCCATTGGAGTAGACCTTATGTATTGAATAAGGTCCTTCCCATTTTGGTTCAAGCTTGGGAGGTTTCTTTCCTGGTATCATTGGTGTTCTGAGAACCAATACCAATTCTCCCTGAATGAATGAATGAAGACGAACTTATTTGTTAAAAGCTCGTGCTATTCGATTCTGATAGATTTCCAAGTGGTGCAAAGTGCATAATCTTTTCTCATCTAACTGTTCCAATTCATTCAACTGCTTTTGGGATTGCTCATCTGTTGATAACTGATCACAAATGGCTATTCTGAGTGAGGGAAATTGAACTTCAATTGGCAAGACTGCTTCTGTTCCATATACCAATGAATATGGAGTAGACCGCGTTGCATTGCGAGTGGTAGTCCGATAAGCCCATAAAGCATGATAGAGTTTATCAGGCCATGACCTCTTATCTTTATCCACCATCTTTTGCAGTATATTTGAAAGAGTCTTGTTGAAGGCCTCTATCTGGACATTAGCCGCTGCATGATATCGAGATGAATGGTTGGACTTAATGTTGTATTCTTGATACAATCTCTTTACCTCAGAAGAACAGAAGTTGGTGCCGTTGTTCGTCAATATGGTATGAGGGACACCAAATCTAGTAATGATGTTAGACTTGATGAAGCTAACAATGCATTTAGAACTGACTTCTTTGAGAGGTACTGCCTCTGCCCATTTGGAAAAGAAATCAGTAGCAGTAAGAATGTACTTAAACTGCTTGGCCGTAGCTGAAGGGTAAGGTCCCACCACATCCATTCCCCATGTGGAAAATGGCCATGAGTATTTAGCTGTATGAAGCAACTCTGGAGGTTGATGAATGAAGTTGGAATATACTTGGCATGAATGACACTTCTTTGTGAAATTAACACAATCTTGTATCATTGAAGGCCAGAAGTATCCAAGCCTTCGAATTTGATCAGACAATCTTTGTCCAGACTGGTGGGCACCACAGACTCCTGCATGCACTTCTTTTATGACAGCCATTGTCTCTTCACCATCAATACATCTGAAGAGAACTCCATCAAAACCACGTTTGTAGAGAATTTTTTCGAGGTGGTTTGGACCATCATAAAGAGTAAAATTGACCACACGTCGCCGAATTTGTTCTTTCTCGGCTCTATCAGGTGGAAGTGTTCCATTTTGAAGGTATTCCTTGATATGTGACATCCATCCTGTAGTATGACCATATGGTTCAGGAATGGGACTAATTTCATTCATTTCTTCTGTTCTCACTTGAACATAAGGTGAAATTGCACGACGGTGGGCAATACAGATGGTTGTCTCGTCCCGATTTGGATCTGCTAAAGCTGTGGCTATATTAGCCAGTGCATCATCTTGAGCATTTTGTGATCTTGGGACATAAGAAAATGTCGGTTCTGTAGGGAATTCCGACATTAACTCTCTGACGTAATCATACAAAGGGATTAATTCTTCTTTTCTGATGGCATAATCCCCATTGATTTGTTTGATTACCAGGTCTGAATCACCTTTCACCTTTAAGTGATTCACTTGTGCTTGAAGCGCTAACTCCAAGACTGCAATGAGAGCTTGGTATTCAGCTTCATTATTGGTACCACCTCCCCATAACAAAAAGGAATAAGGTAACACTGCCTTATCTTGAGAAATGAGCACAATTCCTAAACCAACTTTGTTGAATTTAGGATTTTCCATTTTCTTCCCTGTTGGACTTCTAGAAGCACCATCAAAATAAATTTCCCATGTTTGAGGACTCTCTTGAATAGAAAAAAACTTCCTCATCAGGGAGTTCGATATCTGAATACGTGTCTTCCACTGAAGGGTGTTCAGCCATGAAATCAGCCAGAGCTTGGCCCTTAATTGCCTTTTGAGACACATACTGGATGTCGAACTGCTGTAGAATAACCGCCCACCTTGCCAGACGTCCTGTAAGCATTGGACGACTAAGGATGAATTTGAGTGGATTATTACGAGATACCAATTGGACCTCGTGATGTTGCAGGTAGTGTCTCAGTTTCTGAACTGCAAAGATTAATGCTAGGCAGCACTTTTCAATACTTGAATACCGGGTTTCTGCTTCAAGCATAGTTCTACTGAGATAGTAGAGACTATTTTCATTCCCAGCATCATTCTTTTGAGCGAGAAAGGCACCCAATGATCGCTCTAAAGCTGTCACATAGAGGATAAGAGGCCTACCCTCAACAGGTGGCATGAGTACTGGTGGACTCAAGAGGTATTTCTTGAGAACATCAAATGCTTCTTGACATTCTTTAGTCCACTGGTAAGTGACTCCTTTCTTCAATAATTTGGTAAAGGGTAAACTTTGGCCTGCCAAATTGGCGATGAAACGCCGAATATAGGCTAAGTGTCCTTGAAGTACTCTTAATTCTTTCAAATTCTGAGGAGGTGACATACCAAGGATTGATTTGGTCTTCTCAGGATCGACTTCAATACCACGATGGCGTACAACAAAGCCCAGGAATTTTCCTGAGGTTACCCCAAAAGCACATTTTAAGGGGTTCATCTTCAAATTATGTTGTCGAAGCTTGTGGAATATGACTTCAAAATCAGCCAAGTGATCAAAACGTTGTTTGGATTTAACCACCAGATCATCTACATAGCATTCAACAAATTTCCCTAGAAAAGGTTTGAAGATACGATGCATGGCGCGTTGATATGTTGCACCTGCATTCTTTAAACCAAAGGGCATCACCCGGTAACAAAACACACCTTGAGGAGCTCTGAAGGCTGTATATTCCTCATCTTCTGGGGCCATTCGGATCTGATTATATCCAGAATATCCATCCATGAAAGAAAGTACTTCATAGCCAGCCGTCGCATCAATTAAGAGTTCTGTAATCGGAACTGGAAAATCATCTTTGGGACAATACCGATTAAGATCTCTGAAATCGATGCAAACCCTAATTTGTCTGTTCTTTTTCTTTACAGGGACAATATTAGCCAACCACTTGGGATATTGAACTTCTCTGACGAAGTTAGCTTTGATAAGCTTATCCACTTCAGCCTCGATTTTGGAAGCATAGGTTGGGTGTGTTCTTCTCGCGGCTTGCTTGAATCCTCGATGTTCTTTTGGCAAACCCAAATGATGGGTGGCAACATCAGGATCAAGGCCAGGCATCTCTGTATAATTCCAAGCAAAAATATCTTTATTTTGCTTTAGAAAAGAAATATACATCTCTTGTTCTTCAAGGTTCATGGTCGCACTAATTAAAGTGGGGCGTGGATCTTTCTCTGTACCCAGATTTACTTCTCTGAGTTCATCCACAGTGGTAGAGATACCCTCTTCAAATGCTGGAGGAGCATCTCTAAGATCTTCCTCTTCCTCTTCATCATGTGTTATTTCTTCCGTTTCTACTTGCAAAGTAGATGAAAAAACGAAATTCTCATGATCATAAGAGATGTCAAAATTTTCACATTTTGAAGAAGAAGCTTCCATTTCCGACCCTATTGATGATAAAGGGTCTTCTTTGGGAATCAAAGAGGAGATGATGGATTGAGAATAGACATCAATATTCACCTCTGGTGTTGCTATAACTTCTTCTGGCCTGATTAGCGAAGTATAGACTTGTTGGATTTCAGCAGACGAAATGAAAACGTCACCACTTATGCTTTCATCACTGCTTGGTAAGTTACCAATTTCTCCCATGTTGTCTGGCTCGATTGCCGTAATTGACATTATGGATCTTTCCATAAGAGTATTTTGATTTGGGCCTATTTTGTCAATTTGACTGATAGGTAACACATAATCTGTACTCACATGTGAAAATGGATTTATTGGAATTTTTTCCAAACCATATGGAGCATTAACTTTGGTAATTTCCTTCATTGTAGATTTTTCTCTTCCCTTCATGTGATAAAATTCCGCCTCAATGTATTGAGACACATGTTTTGAACGGGGCCTTATCACCATACAATGTTCCAACTTGACCATCGAAACAGTATTTGAGACATTGATGGTATGATGACGGAATAGATGCATGCTGATGTAACCAGGGTCTTCCAAGCAAGATATTGAAAGCTGAGTCTTGATCAACAATCATGAAATCCGAATTGGAAACAAGATCTCCAAACTGAGTTCTGAGCGTAACTTCTCCCAGTGGTTCTTGTTCATTTTTATCATATCCTTGCAACATCATGGTAGAAGGAGATAAATCAGATTCTGTGAGGCCCAATCGACGAAGTGTGCGAATGGGCATGAGGTTGACTCCTGAACCATTGTCAATAAAAGCTCTTCGAACATCTATACCATTGACTTTTCCAGATAGGTACAAAGGTTTTATGTGCCCATGCACAACATCATCTTCATCTTTATCAGTAAAAGATATCACTGCATGGCATTCTGCAGGATTATTCTCTATGTGATAAATTTCAGCTGCAGCAATCTCAGCTTCAAACTCTTGAGGACTTGACAAAGCTTCGATGAGTGCTTCCCGAAGATCTCTTGATAGATTCAAAGCATCCAAAATTGATAATTTGGCTGGTACTTGGGACAAGTGTTTCAATATATCATACTTTTGATCTAGAGGCCTGCGTTTCCCAATAGGAATATGCGGTTTAGCAGGTACCTTGGAAGCAGATGCTTTGGAAGCTGATGCATCTTGTATTGAAGTTGGCAACATCCTTGGTTTTGGAAAATTAGACTGATTAGATCCATTTGCTTGCTGAGATAAAGACGATGGAACATTTAATCGGTCTTCCAAAATAACTGTGCCGAAGCTGAGTTGGCCATTGGCAGAAGAACTTGCTTGTTCATTTTGAGCTCGCTGAAGGGCTCTACCACGAGTTTCTGCTGCATATACAGTGCTAGCAGGGGTAGAATTAGAGTAGTGGCTTCGGAAAGATCCACGTCTTCCCCTATATCCTGAACCTCTAGAACTTCCTCGGGTTCCTTTATTTGATAAAGAGAATTCAGGTTCATCAAGACTAGAATATGAATCTGTTAATTGAATCATATTAACAGAACCAAAGATCAATTCTTCGTCTGATAAAGACTCTGCCTGGTTGGCCTGTTTAGGCTGTGCCGTTTGGTGGGACGGTGCCCGTGGCTTTGAAGTAGATGGCATGAAATCTGCCAGAGTCAAAGACAATTTAGGCTTTGATACATACTCATCTTCTCCTAATTCATCTTTCTTCTTTGAATTGCGCTGCCCTTTTGAGGATTTATCCTTTGATGGAGGCTTTACTGCAGCTTTTGTAGGAGACACAATTGACTTTTTCAATTGTGTTCACAAAATGGAATGGGTCCGATTGATTGTCTTTCTGACCATCCAATCATCATATTTTTTCACAGTTTTTCTTTTGACTTCCTGCCACTCGCCTCCTTCTTCTGGATCTGTAGCGGTAATACACGCTACATGAGCTGAAGAACCCTTCAGTTTGACTTGTCCCAAGTCGACCATCTTTTGCAGGAGGTCTTTAAAGACAAAACATTCCTGGATGGGATGTCCCAACATTTGATGAAAGGGACAATAATTGGGACGGTCTTCATCTCCTTCCTTGTTTGGCCTCTTGGGCACTGGTAATTGAACCAAATTATTTTCCAGAGCTGAAATGAAGTAACCAGGAACTTGCTCACTTCGGAAAGAGTACGTTTTACTCTTCATATCCTCAAATTGTTTTCGCCGTTGATCTTTTTGATCATTTGGACGAAATAGCCTTTGTTGTTGGCGTTCAGGAGGTGGAGCCCTTCGAGAAGATGGAGGTTTTGAAGTAGAAATAGGTAATGGTGCCTGTTTAAGCATAACTGTAGCAGTTTCTGCTTTACCCATTCTTCTTCCTGGAGCTGATGGAATTACACGAGATTTAACCTTAGCCTGTATAAGGGAATCTTCAATCTGTTGAGCGATTGAAGTAAGGTCTCGAAACCCTCCTGTGTATTTCACAGGGATCAATGGCGTGCGTAATTCGTCACGCAAATTTGCCACACAGATTGGCAACAATTCCTCCTGAGGGAGTGATAAACTCAAGGAATACGTTAATCCCTTCCAACGAGCAATGAAATCAGAGACTCTTTCATTCTCCCTTTGCTTGCAGTTTGTAAGATCGAAAACTGTCGTTTTTGGCAAAGTTGAGCTAAACTGAAGAAGGCATTTTTGACGAAGATCCTCCCATCCGATGACTGACCGGGATTGCAAGCTTGTATACCAGACAAAAGCTGGTCCTTGCAAGGTTCGCACGAAGCATCTGAGTTTCACTGCTTCTTGCTGCTCTGGAGTTCCCATCATAGGATCACAACAAGATACGTAATGCGTCAAATGTTGTTCAGGGTCTCCTGATCCATTGAAAGTAGGGAAAATAGGGTTTCCAAAACTGGATGGAGGAGAAATTGAATCTACCCATTCAGGGTAAAATTTCTTTTCAGGTTGAACTTGCGCCTGTTTCCCTTCCATAGTTTCTAACCGAGATGTTAATGACTCAATAGTAGTTATTAACTTTTGAGAAACGTCAGGTTGGACTTGGTTTTGGGTAGGTGCAATGAATGGAGCTTGGACAGATGTGGAGGTTGGTGCTGCAACTGATGGTAGTGCTGCCAACCGTTGTTGCGTTTGACCCGTAGGATTAGACCTCTGTTGGTGTACTGACAAAGGAGGATATTCTTGATCCATCTCAGTAGTTACAACAAATTCCTTCGGCTGTCGGACTTCAGCATTCTTAAGAAGAAGACTACTCTGAAGTAGTTCTGCATTCAACCTTCTTAATTCTTTCATTTCTTCCTCCTGTTGTGCAAATCTTTTCTCTAATGAGAGCGATTGACCTCCTTCAGAGGAAGGGTGAGAAGTAACCTGATTCTTTCCTTTCCCCTTATTGGATCCTTTTCGGAGAGGGGGAAGTGGGTTACTTGAAGGAATACCCAGATTTTGGGTAAGCCTTTGATTACGTGTGCGCACACCTTCTTCATTTAGGTCTTTGTGCGCAACTTCTTGAGCAGGAACCTCTTCGTCTGATCCCTCTGATTGAGCCGCATCTGGTGAATCAGCAGCAACGGCAGTGATGACATTAATGGATGCATATTTCATGGAATCCTTTCTATCAGCATTTCTGTGATATTGTCTCCTTTTATGTCCATGATAAGACATGGCATTCTGTTGACTTGATCCCTCAAGAATTTCTTGGAGAACCGTCACTTGGAGAGAATCTCCTGACATCTTGGCTCTTCGTTCCTCTTGAGGCTTATTCCCTAATCGAGAGAATACTGACTTTCTCTGAGGGAGGGATTGAAGATTTGAAAAAGTCCCCAGTCCAGTGGACTGGGGGTGTTCCTGTTGCTTCCGCTCAACTCCTCGAATCCCATTCGTTGATTCTGAGGGTTGGGTTAGAGAAGTCCCCAGTCTGGCAAGCTGGGGTGTCTCTTGACTTGCTATGTCTGAGATCTTTTTAAAATCTCTCTTGATCTTGCGAATCTTAGTTTGGAAATTAGCTGGATGCATTAACCTGTATCCACTTTTATCACCTGGTTCAACAGACCGTTGGATGATTTCTGAAACTTCTGTCATTTGATGACGTGTTTGCTCCAGACGAGAGGCTTGTGCAATATTCTCGCCTGCTTGATGTAGGAGCAATTCAACAAACTGTTCTCTATATACTTGATTTTGAGAGGAACTAGTTGAAGCTTGATCTCGAGCAAGATTTTGATTATGAACAAAGCCCATTGACTGTGGCCGGCCATGGGCAATAACATTGCATGAGACCATTTTCGGCAGGCTCTGCTGGCCGGAAAGCATTGTGAAATGTAGTGCTCCGTGAACACCCCATCCTCTGATATGAACATTAGATGGAGCATTGGAAATTAACTGACGCAATCTTCTTAGTGCGCCAAGGCATGAACGTTGAAGGGTTCTCTGTTGCTTTTCAACCTTCGGATACCGAGAGACTGATAGAGATGCCAAATCAATCTGGCGTTGTAACCCTTCTATTATCTTAAGATGATTTTCATATTCATCGTAAGATAATACCTTCTTCTTTAATTGACAAAGATTTTTCCATATGTTGAGACGAATATCATGGATTCCATCATCCGTCAACATCTTTGGAATGTCGTACTGGGAGTCAGCCAAAGGCCAAAACACGACTGGTACTTCACCTTTTGCCAGTTTTTTCCTCATGTTCAGCATTTCCTCTTTATCATTAAATGAAGATTCTTCTACCTGTTTGGACCAGAGTTGGTGTTTCCTTGTTGCTTCATCGGATTCAACAGGATTGGTAGAAGAATCACTATTCATGCTGGAAGATGAATGACCCAGCGAAGGTTCGGAGAATAACCTGAACCCCAGGCTATCTTCTGATGGAGAAAGAGTTTCACCTGCCGATAGTAAAGCATCAGACATGACTGGTTTTACGTTTGCAAGTGCCTCGAGATAGGAGGGCTTTCTCGTCACTACATTGCCTTCAGAAGAATTTTCGAGACAACGTGAATCACTACTGCGGAGAGGACTTTCGCAGCGAAGTTCATCACCATGAGGAGGACCATCATGATGGGTTACAACAAAATATGAAATCTCTTGCTCCTTGGCCTTCTGACCACATAGAGGGTTCCTGTGGCTCTCATCTGAAGAAGAAACTTCAAGATTGACCGAATTTTCATGAAGCAAGTCTTCATGAGGAAGTGTCTATTGAAGACCTTCGGGATTAATGTTCCTGATATTGGGAACTGAGGGAGTAGAATCTTGAATTCCGACAGATAAATGTCTGAGGGCTTCAAGAACTCCAGCATCGAGCAAGGCCTTGTTGCAGATTGGCCTTTGATCTCCTGACTGTGCTGGGCGGATCTTTTTCTTAGATGCCTTCTTACTCGCTTTAGAAACCACTTGATGACGAAAGTGATTGCTCTGAGCAGGTGTATGTGCCTGATCAGGAAAGATGGTCAGGTTAGGCTGACAATCATCGCTCAAATCAGGTGTATGTGCCTCACTTGGTTGTCCGTATGATATGGGGGAGTATGCCCCATAACCCTCTTGGACTGGAACAGATGTGTGTGTCTGTTCCGGAGTGAATTGTTGATGTGTCACTCCACTGATAGGGATAGATTTATGTGTCTGTCCCTGAGATGATGCTGAAGCTGTTATGATATCCTGGCAAGCATCCAGAATATGAGCAGGAAGTTGCTTCTGCTCTTTCACCATTGACAAAATATGTTTGGTGACTTCAGCCGCCGGAACAGCGATATACGTCCATTCCGGGCTTGGAGTAGGTGTATGTGCCTGCTCCTGTCCTCCTTTTCCTGTCAGTGAATTCTGACAGTACTCAAGTGTGGAGGCAGAGATTTTAGTCTACCTCCTGTTTGTCGTCGGGGCTTTCCGACTGACTTCTCCGTGCGCTACCAAGCGAGACTGTTGGTAGGCTTGATTAGTATTAGCAGGTGTATGTGCCTGCTGATTATACTTCGCCAAACGCGGTTGAGGAGATCTATCATATGTAGTCAGACGAGCCTGCTGACTAACTGCTGATGTATAAGCAGGTGTATGTTCCTGCCTATGGTACTCCGCCGGAATTGCCTGGCGGGATCGGCTTGATGCTGCCAGACGAGTCTGCTGGACAGCGGGATTAAAACGAACAGGTGTGTATGCCTGCTCGTTATTTTCCACCAAGTTAGGTTGGTGGAATTCTCCGGAGATGGCAGGGATGACAACCTGCCTATTGTTAACCGGATTCCGTCTCTGGCAGTTCATCTTGCCTGCTCGGGTTCGAGGAACCTGAGCTGAATGCCTGGAGTCGGTACCCTCATCATGTTGAGGGTGCACTACCGCACGAGTCTGGAGGCGATTGTTGATGGGAGCCCTTGAGAAGGACTCCTGTCTCTTTGAATTAAGGTCCTGCGGGACCTGCCCATTCACTTCCTCAGAATAAGGGAGTGAATGGAAATTGCGTTCCGGGGATAACGACCCGAAACGGTTGGAGACGGTAGTCAGCACCGCCTGCTTCTTGATTGCTGGTCGCCGTTGTCCGGACGACCAGGTAGAATTGTTAACTTGGAGGGCTTGACGAGCGGCCTCCAGTGTTGGGATAGTACCGTTGCGACGGTACTCCTTAACCAGTGCATTAGAAACACAGCGTTGAAGACGCTGAGTTGGTGATGTCATCCTCAGAGCGGATGACGTTCCAGCAGGAGTAGCAGCATTGGTTTTCACAGCAGCAGACCTCACAGTAGAGGTGTTCCCAGTAGCAGTATTCACAGGGGTGAACTTAAGGAAAGCCATTTTTGTAGAAGATCTTGAAAAAAGAGTGCATGTTCCATGTAACAGACATAATCAAGATGAATCCGGCTACTGCATCTTTTGGATGATCATATGTCAATGATTGCCTTGTTGGCCCAAAGGGCCTAACAGATAAGAAGAACATCACTTTAACTTGGTTAAGGATTCACGTCGGGTTCACCATTTTTGTTTCCACACGGATTATGGGGATGACCTCCTGGACAGGAGATTCAAACGTTCCGATCGGTTTCTAGCGGGTTTGTTCGTAGAACCGGAAACATCCAATGATTCCACATCCGTTTGGACCTACTTTCCAAAGGCAGGCGCTCATTAGCTTGTGGACTGATGAGGCTTAGGAATTTGCATTGGTCGAGAGGATGGGAGGTCGGACTCATCACACCTTTTTGAGGGGAATTATTGTCTACTCCGGGACTCTCTTTATAGATTTAAGTTATGTTCGTGAATCCTTATTATATTACCAAGTATAAAATGGGCTTTCCTTTAGTTTTAACAATCAATGATTAAATATGCAAGAAATTTAGAGAATCTTTTATATGTATTCGAGGTTCTTCATCAATATAGAATCATCTATATTTGTTTAGAGATTCTTGGTCAATGGTATCCTTGAAAACATTTATATAAAAGTCTCTTGGTCATTTTGATGACCAGGCTGGTTTTAAATCCACTCAGTGGGGCACTTGAAGTTTATCGTCATTCAGAAGGACAGAGATTATTTCAATGTTGGGATCAAACCCATAAATGGGCTACCTGCGTATCCTTTGTTTTGAAAAAGGAATCAGAACCCACGTAGTTCGAGGAATGGGATATGATGTTTATGATTGATGGCTCAATGATGAATGTCATAATTACTTTTACACTCTAAGCTCACGTGAGTCATGCTCGGTGTGAGAAACAAGAGGTATTGGTAAAATTTAGACAATTGTGCCATGAAAGATGCAATCATAAGAATTTGTTTGGGGATTATGTATGGATGACTGCCCAAATAGATGAAGGTTTAGGATTTACTTTTAGGGAAAAATCCATGAACAGGTTCCACAAAGTTATATGTGCTTCATGGAGATTTGAATACTCTAATCTTGGGGCTTACTCCTAAGGAGGATGCCCAAGTTAGGAGGGGACTTATGATTGGGTTTTTCTCCTGAAAAGGATACCCAAATCAAAAGTAAATTATGACTGGTTAAGAGAAGTTTAAGGGGACTTGGGGCTTATTCCTGAAAAGGATACCCAAGGTTATGACTGAGTCTTATTCCTGAAAAGGAGACCCAGGTTAGGGATTAAGGTTTGGGGCTTACTCCTGAGGAGGATGACCAATGTTGGGGTTGGGGCTTATTCTTAAGAAAGATTCCCAAGATTAGAGGACTTGATTGGGGCTTACTCCTGAGGAAGATGCCCAGATCAAAGGTTTTATAACTGGGGATTATTCCTGAAAAGGAGACCCAGGTTAGGATTCTCTCA
This sequence comes from Viscum album, assembly GCA_963277665.1. Taxonomy (NCBI): domain Eukaryota; kingdom Viridiplantae; phylum Streptophyta; class Magnoliopsida; order Santalales; family Viscaceae; genus Viscum; species Viscum album. Next base: position 1,157,578,869 of record OY728126.1, read on the forward strand.
TCTTAAAGGATGAGGTTGAATGAATGAACTCTCAATCTTTGGTGACATAAAGATGTTTAAATCACTAGGTTTTGAGAGATATTTCACAGAATTCCTTTCAGATAAGGATGTCAAACCAAGAAATCATGCCATAAATGGCTTTGAAGAGTATCTTGAAGACTGAATCTTGAATAGGAAGGGTGAAATGGCTTAAGAGGGGTAAAAATGGGCAAGGTGGGCACCCAAAAAGATAGGGGCGCGCAAGTATTAAAAGTCGCGCAAGTCCTGCGGCGGCGCGCAAGTATTGGTCGCGCAAGTATACTTACGCGACATGAGGGATACTTGCGCGATTTTCAACCAGAGTTGAAATACTTGAGCGACTCTTTATTAAACCCTTTATAATCCTCTTGAGGTTCTTCCAGAGAAGGTACGTGCAAGTTATATTGAAGTAATTAAGTCGGCGCGCAAGTGTTTGATAAGTTTCAACACTTAGGCCTTCCTTCTTCCCTTTAGATCTTCCATTCTAGGTAAGAAATTACCTTAGAAGTATTCTGGAAGCTTTGAGAAGAGACTTGGGCGTCGGGAGCTTCGATCCGAGTTTCTGGAAAAAAATCCTCTCGAATGGGGGGCCCACAGGGTCTATTTATAGGCAAAAGAAGACCTCGGGCGGTTACTGGGCGGTTACCAGGCGGTTACCACATATGTCGCGCAAGTCCCTTGCACGAACATGAGGAGTCGCGCAAGTATTGAGGCGGCGCGCAAGTGTACTTGCGCGACCAAGAGGGAACTTGCGCGATATATGGGCAATGTTCTCCTTTTTTATCCCTTTGTCGATTTTTGATGTTTCTTCGAAGCATTAATCACTTTCAGCTGAGATATTCCCTTTTCCGATCTTTAGATTCTGTGACGAAAGGAGCGTCAACAGTGACACATCTATCTAGTGTATTGAGAAAGTTTATTCTATTCTAATAGATGATAATGGAATGTTGGATGGGAAGAGAACCTCTACACATGTTTGTCATCCTCAATTGCCTCCTCCAATATACAATGTGATCCATGAAAAGGAACATTTGACTATTCATAACACTTTTGGAGTTTTGAATTCCATTAACGATGTCAAACATGTTGTAGTTTAGGAAGATAATACGAGGACATTAAAAGTGACGAACAATGAGGCTTTTTCACTTGATGACCTAGATGAAAATGTAGTGGTTCAATCAGATATTGGGAGTTCTAAATTAGAGAGTACTAGCCTTGAATACATTGGGAGGCAAGAGAAAACTTGGAGGAGAGGAATTAATCCTATAGGTCTAGGTTGTGGGCGTGGACATATCAATTGGAATTCTATTCATGAGGAAGAACGTGAGCTTGGAGGTAGAATTAGAAAAAAGTTAGGTCTTTGATTGTTTGTGATGTGGGTAGTTTTACATTTTTGACCACATCATCCTATATGCTATGCTTTTTTTCTTTCAATAAAAGGTATTTTCCCCTACCCTTCCAAAAAAATTATAAATATTTCGGTAATATATTTTTCTAAAATTAACAAATTTTTTTATTATATACTAAAATAATAATAACTAAATTTAATTTATTATATTATTTCTCAAATATTATTATATTTAAACATGTAGTATTTTATTAATGTATTTTATGACTAAATTAATGTTATTATATTATATTTTATATTTAATAAACATTCCTTAAAATAATAAAAAATTAAATAAGGAAAAATATTATAAAATTAAATAAATAGTTCAAAATAAAAAAAATAAATAAATAATAGAATAAAATAAATTATTATAATAAATACCCTGAATGAAATCATTACAAAAAAACATAAAGGAAGGAGAAAAATTTAAAATAAGATATTATTAAACAATGAATAAATATATCACAGGAGTAAGTATATTTTTTTGATTTTTTTTCAATGACTTTGCAACAGATGGATTTTGATCGCTAATTTACACCTTGAATTGATTGTATGAGTTCTCATTTTTTTTATGATGATCAATTATGATGAATTGGTTATCCATCACAATAAATGCATCTTTTTATGTTTTTTCAAAACAATAGTTGTGATAGTTATTATTGGCAAATGATAAATTTACTAATGATTATTTATTAATTATGATGGTTAATACAAATGTAGAGGGAAACCATCATGAAATTTTTATACCGATTGATGGAGATCTTGCATGTCGTAAAAACAGTTTCTTTTTTTTACTTTTTCAATAACTAGTTATGATATGTAAAAATAAGATAAATGTATTTTTCAATATAATACCCCATTAATAAGGACAAATGATTAAAATATCAATGAAAATATAATATAGTTATGATAAAAATAATAATGATGGATTTTTACCATTGTAATAAATTCTTTCAAAAACTGTAACAAGATTTTTTTATTATCCATTACTAGAATTTTTATTTATGAGAGGCCTTCATCACCAAAAGTGAAAACATTAAATTAAATGATGTGTTCTATTTGAAAGGGGTTCCTATAAAAAATTAGTAGAGGATGAAGGATCTTTCACCAATAACCATATTGAAAAATATAAATTGTGACAGGTTTATCAACCATTACTAAAAACTATTTCAAAAGCATATATTTATAATGAAAAATCTAGACCAAATAAATTATTATTTATCCTATTGTGTGTGGTGTATGTACAGTGATATGAAATGATTTGTTGGGATGTAAAGCCGACTTCAATTAACTAGAAATAAGTTTATTAGAAGTAGGGTTGCCTAATGTTCAAGAGTCTAATGATGGGATCATCTTTTGGAGTCAGCTAATATGAATTCTTAGTGGAAGGATAGTTCAATCAAAAGACTCGAACTTCCAATTAGTGCATAACAATTTCCAACAGTTTTTTATTGAGTGTAGTAGATGAGGTGGTGGAATATGTAAGGAAGCATGGGTTTCAAATTATATCGGAAGGTCCTCTATAATATTTTCATGGAGGTGAAGCCTATTTAACCATATGAAAAATTTTATAAATGGGTTGTGGGACCACCTAAACTATTGTATTGAACTTGTGATTATCAAAAGTAATTTTAATATCATTAATTTCCAATTATTCTTATAAATCTTTTTATCTTTTGAGTAATAAATATTGGTGGTGTTCTCGATGGATGTAGGGCTTAAATTCCGAACCATGTAGTCTTTTAAAACTAACTTTACTTTCCTGTTGTTTCCTTTTCATGTTGTGGGAGTTGCAAGTTGCATGCAGTGTGTGTGAGTAGGATTTAATAACTTCCTATATCTTGTTACCCTAAATATTAGTTGATTAGGAAATTTACAATGTTTATGTTCGATTATGAATTTTTTATAGTGTGTAATTTTCTAATAGACTTGCATTCTTGGGTCAGACTATTGCAGAAATGGTACATATTTTTCAGAAAAAATGGAATCATAGTGTGTAGTTCTGGATCATAGAATAATAAAAAGTATTTTAGGTAATATTTTTAAACTATTCTTGATTTTATATATATTTCAGTTAGTATTACTGTCATAATAAAATATGTCATTAGGAAAAGTAAAGGTTTGGGTTTTATTTTCTATATAACTGAAATTAGCTTATAGAATACATAGATGTAAGATTATATCATACAAATGGATTTTTAATTTTTATTAGGTGGTGTAAAGATAGTCAAAATGGATAAAGGTGAATGGGAATGGTTTGACTGAAAAGACCTTGGATTGGTGAGTATATCACTGGCTCAAAATGTGGCCTTTATGATCCAGGAGAAGAAATTAAAAACGGTGTTGATGGTGGCCCTGGAAGATATGAATGAGAACCCTACAAAACCTAACAATATGTTTTTGATGTGATTGATATTATATATAATGTTATTATAATTAATTCCAATGGAATATTGTGTGAATGTATTCGACACGATCTTTATTCATATCGAATTACTGAAGGTAAATTTTATAGATGACGATTAGAAATTTCTTATATTGTTTTCACTACAAAAATAATTGGATAGAATTGTAAAAAATTTGTGTAATTACTATAGAAAAACAATATTGGTGTTTTAGATTTTCTAAAACATAACCTTGAATGAAGATATCATAAGAAAGAACGTTCAAGTACCATCATGTAATGCCTTGATTGCTAATATAATAGAGATATCACCCTAGTGGAGAAGTGGGAAGCAAGAATAAGATAAATATTGATATAGAAGACATGTTAATTTATCCGGTCCTTGTCCTACATTCATGGAATGTGGGAATATTAAGAAATATTTCATAAATTTTAAGTATGTTACTAACGGTAAATCTTCCATATGTATTAATTCCATAAGAAAAATGGAGAGAGGAAACAAAATATTTCTTAGTGTAAATGTTATGGTAATGTCAGGGTGGTTTACTATGATGTATATTTTCATTCAAAAAAATAATGTGGGTTCATGGTCAATTATGTATCCATTTTTTTCAGAGTTTATCTAGAAGATGATGAATCCTTGCAAGTCATAAGAAAGGGATATGTGAACATCCAGATAAATAATGGTGGATTATTATTACTCAAATAATTAAATAATATCTCATGCCTCTGAAAGAATATAACTCCCATAGGATAGCTCTATGAGGAAGGCTACAAATTGACCTTCACCAATAGAGTCTAGATAGTGACTCGAGGGTCCATGGAGGTGGAATGAGGAATAATGGAATGAATTCTCTATCTAAAAATAAAATAAAACATAATTTTAATTGTTAGAATAACAAATTCCAAAAATATAAAAATTTTACATTATAGAATTGGTCATCTAAGTGATAAAAATAAGAAATTTCTATCTTCTAGAGGTATATTAAATCTTGATAGCATGGAAACTTGATTTTTTGAGAGTTACATGTTATGGAAACAATGAATGATTCATTTAATACAAAAGGAAAAAATCCTAGAGATTAAAAGATGTAATTAGTTGACTCAAACATATATGATCCAACCCCATTCCAATCTCTGGGAGGATCTCTTTACATAATCAAATTTATCAATGATTTAATGAGGAAGGTATGGGTGTATTTCCTTAAGCATAAATCTACAGTCTTTCATGCCTTTGTATATTTAAATCCAATGATATAAAGGGAAATTGGATGAGAATTAAAGTTACTTAGATTTAATAGTTCAATCCATCATGGCCCATTACATTGTGATATTTTGGTGTTGGAGGTTTCATGAATAGTTTGTAAGGAGAAGAGTGTTGTTAGAGATGAATGTTCACCTGGGAGTATATATTCAATACAAGGACATTTAGTTTAAGGTGTGGATAGATGATATTAGTATATGTGTTCACCTATGATTCTTGGACTTGGTGCGGTGGGGGTTTTCATAATGCAATGTGTTCGAAGGGGGATTTTGGTAGTGTTGAACCGCACAATGTTTTAATGAACCCTAAATAGGACATGGTTAACCATATAAAGATAACTTTTCTGATTTATTGGTAATGAAATGATCACTTTGATCATACATGAAGTAGTGCTGAGGGATTTTTGAGATGTTCTATGAGGATATGTTATCAGCATGGCCATGTGTTGCGACACGAGGGTCTAGAAGCTAGAATTTAGTGGTTTTATTTTGGGTAATGTTGTGGCATGGTGATTAGAGTCAAGTCGTGATATTCCTTTCATCATATCAAATATATAATGTTTATGAGGAATTTAATTGGGGATATATGGAAGGATTCACAACATGAATCCCAAGAGTATTTATATTTGAACAAGTCACGGTGTGACCATGTCTTGTCATGCCACTTTTACCAATTTTCAAACCATATATAAATTTGGAACACAATAATGTTTTATCTATATTCTATAAAATTATCTAAAAATTCCATTAACTTATGGTGTGTTTTTAGAGTATCTTGATCTCCCTACAATGGGTTTTCTCCCTAGGCTTTATAAGATCCAGAATTATTTTTCTAATGTGATTTATTTCCCTTTTCCTCTTATTTTCTTCTCTATTTTAATAAATAGATGGATGTGTATATTGGAGTGATTTATTTGGGTTATACTATGATGAGAGGATGATAGTTTTGGTTATGTTCTAGGTTGATGAGGTACCAATTACATGATTTGGGCCTAGAGATCTTCTTTTCCCTCCCTCATTCTAGTGTAGTGATTTTCAGAGCTTTTGTTTAGGTTGGGGAATTAAGAACCCTCCTTTATTTTGAGTAAATTTAGGAATTAACATTGTATATATTTCCTTGGGTGATTGGTATGAATTGTAATCATCAATTTATAAAATAATACTAAACCAAAATTGATGGAGATGTGGTCAATCACATAAGGTAATATTATATTCATGATATTTAATTAGAATTGATATATGTTTCTGCTATTACAAAAAATCATTGTTGTTGTTTTGAATTGTGGAACCTTTCTCGGATTTAATGATAGAAACACCATTTATAATAGGTTATTTATAAATAGATAAAAAGTGTACTAGTTTAAAGGAAATTTATTTTGGAATGATAATTATTTCAAAATAAATGGGTTATGGTAGTGGTTAATATTTTAAGTAGATATTTTATTATTTTTACAGTTGTGTGTATTTGGTTAGGTTTTTTTGATGAATGCTTTGAGATGGGATGTGTTGGATAGTGGGGTTGTAATTGGTTAACATTGGATGAATGGTGGGCTGGTTTTAGGGAGGATGGTTGATGGTGGTATGATTTCCTTAGTACCTAAGGTCATGTTATTTCATGGAGTTTGATATGGGGTTTATTCTTATGATGTGGGGGGTTTTTTAGATTCTTTATAGTGGTGGAATGTAGCTGGTAATGATAAACTTGGTAACAAGTTTGGGATGAAATTAGTGAATGATGTTATGCAACTGAAATATTAATGAATGAAATGAAGTGTGAAATGGATGAAATTATAATTTAATATGGTTAGGAATGTTTTTCATTAAATATGGAACTAAATGGAATAATGAGCATAAATTTATTGCTACATGATAAATTTAAAAATAGAGTAATGAGATGGAAAAAATTGAAACTTTTGAGTACTTGATGAGACTATTTTATATAGAAAAGTGGGATAATTTGGGGTGTTACGGTTGGAAGTTGTGGTAGTGTGTAGTGATGGTATTATTGTGATGGTTTTGGTTTTTGATGGTGTTATATTGATTATAACCCTTTAGGATGGGATTTTATGTGGCTTAATATCTATGATTCATTTTATTATGATTTCTTTATACACCCACCTATGTTGGATAACCATAATGATGCCCACATTTTTTGGGTTCTTGGTTTTTTCCACAAAATTAAGGATGGTTAGGATAGATGTCTAATGATGGAAATGTTTTTTTTGAAAAAATATAATCAATAATTCATCTCCCAATGAAATGTAATATAGCAGACCCTGGTTTGTCTCTTAAAGAGGTTGCAATTTCAGTTTCAAAACTATCTCTTTTGCGTTGTTTTTTAAATAAGAAAAACATGGGGATTTAATGGAAAGTTATAAAAAAATAATAAGAAAATAAATTTTATGAAATTTTAAGATAAAAATATAAATTTTATTAAAATTTTAAAGGAGTGAAATCAAAATTTAAATAGTAATTTTAGACATGCTTATACCTCCCATACACTTCCCTCTTCCTTGTTTAAAAATATTTCTCAATTGAAATTCTAAATGACCTAAAAAATACCTCAAAATGAACACAAAAGATTTCATAAAAATAATATCAAAATCATGATATGATTATTTCCTCATATAGAAGTGATTCTACTACTTGAATACTTTTAAGAAATCAAACCTAACTAAAATCACTATGATCAATGGAGAGACCTCAGTGACGAAATTTAAATAGTAAATTAAATTATTTTAATCCATAGGATGGAAAAGCATCCCAAACAAATTATATAAAAAAATTTCAAGAAATAATTTGACAACATCCATTAAGAAATATAACTATAAGAGAAATTTAAAAGAAATTATAGATAAAATTGGAACTCAGAAGATAGTTTCCATTGGTTGGCGTCATCCACACCCACTTAGTACTTATCCCCACATCACTTGAGTAGAAATTGTCTTCTCCATTATTTCACTTCAAAGATGCATATAGAACATATTTAATAACCTCTTACAAACATGTATGATTTATTTCTGAAGTGCCCAGATCAGTGTGAATCACTGAGAGGGGGAGGGGGTGAATTAGTGATCCCTTAAAACTTATTACTAATTGATTCCTTATCAATTAAACCTCTATGGCTGGTTAAAGCCTCGATCCACTCTTCTTGTCTCTCTCAGCCTTTCCTCGAATGATGTAGTAAATGTAAAGGCACAGGACACAAGGATTTACAAGGTTCGGCACCAAAGGCCTACGTCCTTGCCATGTTGGTTATACGCCCCAACATGGTTTCTCCATTATAATCTGTTAGTATTACAATGGTCGATACAGAGTCCCACTGTATCTCTCCTGAGTCCCACAGGAGGGTCTTTATACTGCGTCTCACAGTGTTACCAGAGTCCCACTGGCCTGCTCCAGAATCCCACTGAAGAATTCTTTCACCCCGAGTCTCACAGGGGGCTTCTCCTGGCTCCTCAAGTCGCACGAGTAGCTCTTCTTCTTATTCAGCTCTTCAAGTATCTTCAGCAGCCTGGGATAAAGACTGCTGGCCTTGCTATGTACCTCTGCTCACTTGTGATGAACAGGTCTTCTCGTCTTGCTCAGGCTTTATCACCTTCTTCTAAGGATGACCTGGCTTCTCTCTTCAAGAATCTTCAACAGCCTCTGAAAAGGTCTGTTGGTCCTGCTCACAGCTTCTGATCACTTCTGTTGATCGGGGTCTTCTCGATTACTGAAAACTCAGACAACTGATATCTCTAACTTTAGTCTGGCTTCATTCTGACTTCAAATCATCTTCATGCACTGAGTGCATGGAAACTCTGCATCTTCATACACTGATTGCATGGCTTCTCAAATTCTTCAAGAACTTTTGGTCTTGGACAACTCAGATGCACACAGCCTGATTTAGCTTTGTTCACGTGTGCACGTGCATGCATGCAAGCATGCACGCCCCTTTTTCTCCTTGGTGTGATAAACCCACAATGGGTGTAAATACTTTTAGCACACACACCTTCTTCTTGAACTTTACACACTTTGTTCAATTTGTTTACACACTTAAAAGTGTGTTGTTCTTTAGTGTGGGTGTCCTCCTCTTATTCTTCTATGTGTGTTCACTCCACTTAGTGCACACACAAGGTTTCGGCCTTCTTGTTTTGTTTTCACACACATTTTCTTTGTTCAATTTGCAAACACAAGAGACTTGGCCTCTCCTTCTTGCACACCCCCAAGGGCTACGGCCTCTTCGTCAATTTGCACATACAAGGGCCGAAGGGTGTCTTCCTTGTTGCACACACACACACAATGGTGGGCTCTTCACTTCACCCACTTGCACACACACTGCCACGGCCCTTTTCGTCTTTTGTTAAGCACACACGGCCTCAGGACTTCACTTCCTCTTCAAGGCGCGCAAGGTGTGAGTTAACCTCGGGTGTAGCTGGCCGCGCAAAGGTTCTGTCGCGCAAGATCCTCAATGGTGCAAGGCACCTCGGCCGTGCAAGCCTCAACAAACCACGAGAGCGCGCAAGTGATGCGGCTGCCTCGGGTCTTCCTACCGTGCAAAGGGAAGGCGCGCAGGGGACTCTGCCTTCTTGTCGCACAAAAGAGTTGCGCGCAAGGAACTCAGCCGCGCAAATACCTTGCGTGAGGCTTCTTTCTTCGTGAGGCAGAGAGCTTCACAGTTCTCAAAAGTTTCAGCAAACTCTCCTCGAGGTCTAGGCCTCATTTTTATAGGAAAAGGAGAGGCGGTTCAATCCACGTGATATAACTTCAAACTCCCGAGATTTTCGGTTCTTCAAGATTCTGTAAAATCTTGTTTTTCATCTATTTCACACGCGAACTCCTTCTCTTTATTTACCTCTTCATGCATGTGCATGGAAACGTATGCATTGCCTTATTTTAAGACAATCCATGCAGAGGCATAAACCCTTCATGTCCTCGGCAGCGTTGCTTGCCTCGGCCGAACTTCGAAATCCTCATTTGTCGCATGCAAGCATATTATTAGACATGGATCTGTTCAGTAGGTCTAGACGAGCTCAATGGAGCCTTCGGCTTTGGCAATGGTGGTCGGGAGCTCAAGATCAGTCGTCGGGGAGGCGTCTGGATCAGCGGGAGACGTCGGGGAGCCTCGGGGTGGCTCGAGGTTGAAGACAACCTTTACAGCCGTCGGATGGGGAGTTTAACGATGCTCGACGGCTGCGATTAAATGATCGTCGCGCAGATGGATCGTGCGGTGGAGATTAGACGTGCGATGAGATGTGCGGCTCAGATTCAATCCCAGCGAAAAAACTCGTTCCCACATCGAAACGGCCTCCGATTTTTCAGCGCCTTATCAAACTCGCGCTGCCGCCATTCGTTCAATAATCTCTCTTCTCCCTCCACGGTGCTGCCCCGCACCGTGTTCTCTCTGCGGGTGCACTCTTGCGCCCACCCCTGCCACTCAGGTGCGCCACTGGCGCCCACTATGCTTGTCACGGGCGCACTCCACGCGCTCACGCTGCGTGAGCTTCATCACCGCGTGGCCTCGGGGCTTATACACGGCCCCGAACTCTCTCGGGCTGGCCCCATGGGATCCCCTTGGGCGTGGTGACTTAGTCCCACATGTGCCTTGGGTTGAACCCTTAAGGCTGGCCCTTGGTGGCTAATTTTTTTCTTATGTAGAGACTTAGGGACTTTGTATAAAAACAAAGTAACCCAAGTTCAAATTCCAAATGCCACTTCTTCCAATCCATTCTTCCTCTTCATTTCTTCTCATCTTCTTCTTCATTTGAATTCCTCAATTATTCTTAATCATGTATTCAATATTTAAGAATGGACGTCCCGAAGGTTCTTCTTCATCAACCGAGCTCCTTAATCAAATAACTTCTTCAATGTTCTTCATTGATCTAATTAGAGATCAAGTTGGATCATCTTCAATTCATCATGCACTAAGAATTAGTACATGGACTTCATTAGCACCACTTCATCCACTTAGTGATTGTGGATGGATCACTTCAACTCCTCATGCATTGTCAATACAATGCATGGTCTTCTAACATTGTGGTGACATTGTATCCTCTTGATACAAGTTCTTGGAACTTAAGATTAGCTCTACAATCGTCTGATTTAATGATGCTTCATCATCATTCATTCTTCAAGTGTTGTAACTTAGTATCATCTTGATACAAGTATTGAAACATTAAGATCAGTTCTACAATCCTCTGATATCCATGGAGAATATTTCAACCACTACATCCTATGTCACTTAGTGAATCTACTAAGTGACATGCCTATTAGTACCATGGCCATTCTCTTTTCCTCACCAACACCATCAAAACCTTTTTCATTCACATCTTGAAATTCCTTGACATCCATTCATTCTAAGACAACAACATGCCTCATTGACAACAAATGCAACACAGTGCACTTCAATCTCCACCTTTGTATTTTTTGGCAATACACTAGAGCACATATGAATGGGTCAATATGTGTGCCAATATTTCTCCCCCTTATTGGCAATGAAATGCAAAGGTGTGGTGTGGTTCTCTTTCAAAAATCTCTTCCTCCCTTTGAAAAGTATTTTCTTGAAAAACACTGAGAGAGGGATGATGTCACATGTTCTCTTTAGCAAAGAACCTTTAGTAAATCAACTCTAAGTCTACTTGGGCTAACCCGGTGTAGAAAACAAGAGTGATGTAACCAAGGTACTCAATGTTGTCCAACATTCACTGTACATGTGAGATCATGCTTCAGGGGTTTGAAAATTTTCAGATATAACAATAATTTTCTAGATCCTGCACATACTCCACAAAACTCATTAGAAAGTTCAGTGCAAAGATAAAGCTCCCCATTTCAACCATTTGTCTTCAATCAATACTCCCCCTTAATTGTCATGATGAATACAATTAAGAATCAAGTGTTGAAAATACGATTGGAATACCTTCACTTTTCTCAAGATGGTATTAAATCTTAGAATACCATCTTCTCCAGATTGGCTCCCCCTCAAGGGGTGCACTCCATTCTGTCCAAACCACTCTCCAAATGAGAATGATCATCATCCTCAATTCCCGGCAATGTTAGCACATGTAAATACCAGAAGTATAAGGGAATAAGATGGAACCTCCTTAGTTCATATATGTGAACAACAAGGTTGAGAAGATTCTCTCAACCGAGAAGCCCCATTTTCACTATTCTTCACACTTGCACATCAGATCTTCAATGATGATTGTGCTGGTGTGGATCTCAATACAACTTCATGTGAAATATTCTTCTTCCCTTTTGCCTCAGCAATTGCCAGAACTTCATCTTTAGCTCTTTGCAGATCTTTGGCAAGTTGCAACTGATTTGGCCATATAACTAGTAAGTCACTTGTGAGTGTGGCCTCAGTTCTGGATATTCCACATGGTTCCTTCGATGCTTTCAAGCTACCTTTCTTAGGAAACTTGTTTTCAATCAATCCCTTCTGCTTCTTCTGGATTGATTGTCTGTTTGAGTCCAGTCTGCCTCTATTGAATTTCATGGCTTGATTACAAAGATCCATGATATGTCCTTTCTTTCCACAGTAGAAGCATGTTTTCTTGGTGGTCCTTCTGGATGCATCACCCTTCTTGGATTTAGACTCCAAGGTCTTCTCTTCCTTTTTCATAATCTTCTTGGGAGCATCTTCCTCTTTCTTATGCTTGCTTCCCAAGGATTCTTTCTGAGCCAGGTTCTGTGATCTTTTCTTCTTTTTAGCTCTGGATACAGTTGGAGATTGACATGTATCATTCTTTTGACCACTTTTGCAACCATCCCAGATGTTGTCAAGAAATCCAAATCTGTTAGCAGTAAACAGATGTCTCTGGACCTGTGGATGTTTCTGATTTCTTTCTGGCTTGCCCCCCCTTGGCATGGGCTTCCTTTGTGCTTTGACATTTAGTGGATTGTACCAAAAATCCTTTGCACAGTGCCCATACTTATTACAACACCAACATTGACCCACAAATCTTGACCTCTTCAGTCCTTCTGATTGTTGGGTACTTTTCTTGACTTTCTGTGTTGTTTCAGGAGAGCATTCTTTCTTCACTGTCTTCATCCATACTTGTTTGGATTCATTCTTCAATCCTGCACTTTTTGTGGAAACACATTTAGAAACATGAGTAAAAGATGGGATGGATGGTACCTTCTTTTTAGAAGTCGTTTCCCTTTTATTAGAGTATGTATTTCTTTTAGAATCATCCTTCTCAAAGAATACTTGAGTAGCAACATTTATCCTTTCAGCTGACTGGGAGGCTTTGTCTTTGGGTGATTGCTGAGTTTTCAATATCACCTATAGTTCTAAGCATTTCATATTGATGGAGTTCTTCTCATCCTTAATAGTTCTTAGCCTTCCTTCCCATTTCTCTTCCAGCTGCTTTATATGGTCTTCATGCACCTTTTTTATTTCCAGCAATGAATTGTCCAGCTCCTTCACCCTTTTTACTTTGTCTTCAAGTTGAGCATCTTTAACAACCATTGATACTCTATGCCTCTTCTCCAGTGCATGGTAAACATCTTTGATTATTAATTCAAAGAATTCTTTCTCAGAAAGGCTTCTTTGCAATTCTTCAGCAGTGTCTTCATATCTTTCATTGCAAAGAGAAACGGTTTCATCTTTAGCCTTCACCAGCTTTCTGAGAGTGTTGGTTATGCCAACCCTTTTTGCCAATTGATCTTCCATTGCATTGGCTTCTTCTTCAAACTGTGATTTTTCTTCTTGAAGATCAAGGATGCATGTAGCTATACACATTTCCACTTCCTTGGGGACTGTCTTCTGAAGATATTCGATTGCATTTTGAAGATCATTCATTATTCCAACTTCATCACAACTAGGACAGGCTTTCTTCATCTTCTTGGCCTGTTTCTTCTTTCTATTTTTCTGAGTCTTGGCAGATATCTCCATTTGAGGCTGGTCACTCATTTCCTCAAATCTGCACTTCATAAAGACTCCCTTGGATCTTTTAGAGGCAACCTTCGCTCTGATACCAATTGAAGTGCCCAGATCAGTGTGAATCACTGAGAGGGGGAGGGGGTGAATCAGTGATCCCTTAAAACTTTTTACTAATTGATTCCTTATCAATTAAACCTTTATGGCTGGTTAAAGCCTCGATCCACTCTTCTTGTATCTCTCAGCCTTTCCTCGAATGATGCAGTAAATGTAAAGGCACATGACACAAGGATTTACAAGGTTCGGCACCAAAGTCCTACGTCATTTCCATGTTGGTTATACGCCCCAACATGGTTTCTCCATTATAATCGGTTAGTATTACAATGGTTGATACAGAGTCCCACTGTATCTCTCCTGAGTCCCACAGGAGGGTCTTTATACTACGTCTCACAGTGTTACCAGAGTCCCACTGGCCTGCTCTAGAATCCCACTGAAGACTTCTTCCACCCTGAGTCTCACAGGGGGCTTCTCCTGGCTCCTCGAGTCACACGAGTAGCTCTTCTTATTGTTCAGCTCTTCAAGTATCTTCAGCAGCCTGGGATAAAGACTGCTGGCCTTGCTCTGTACCTCTGCTCACTTGTGATGAACAGGTCTTCTCATCTTGCTCAGGCTTTATCACCTTCTTCTAAGGATGACCTGGCTTCTCTCTTCAAGAATCTTCAACAGCCTCTGAAAAGGTCTATTGGTCTTGCTCACAGCTTCTGATCACTTCTGTTGAACAAGGTCTTCTCGATTACTGAAAACTCAGACAACTGATATCTCTAACTTCTGTCTGGCTTCAGTCTGACTTCAAATCATCTTCATGCACTGAGTGCATGGAAACTCTGCATCTTCATACACTGATTGCATGGCTTCTCAAATTCTTCAAGAACTCTTGGTCTTGGACAACTCAGATGCACACAGCCTGATTTAGCTTTGTTCACGTGTGAACGTGCTTGCATGCAAGCATGCACTCCCCTTTTTCTCCTTGGTGTGATAAACCCACAATGGGTGTAAATACTTTTAGGACACACACCTTCTTCTTGAACTTCACACACTTTGTTCAATTTGTTTACACACTTAAAAGTGTGTTGTTCTTTAGTGTGGGTGTCCTCCTCTTATTCTTCTATGTGTGTTCACTCCACTTAGTACACACACAAGGTTTCAGCCTTCTTGTTTTGTTTTCTCACACATTTTCTTTGTTCAATTTGCAAACTTAAGAGACTTGGCCTCTCCTTCTTGCACACCCCCAAGGGCTATGACCTCTTCTTCAATTTGCACATACAAGTGCCAAAGGGTGTCTTCCTTGTTTCACACACACACACACACAATGGTGGGATCTTCACTTCACCCACATGCACACACACTGCCACGACCCTTCTCTTCTTTTGTTAAGCACGCACGGCCTTGGGACTTCACTTCCTCTTCAAGGCGCGCAAGGTGTGAGTTAACCTCGGGTGTAGTTGGCCGCGCAAAGGTTCTGTCGCGCAAGCTCCTCAAAGGTGCAAGGCACCTCGGCCGCACAAGACTCAACAAACCACGAGAGCGCGCAAGTGATGCGGCTGCCTCGGGTCTTCCTGCCGTGCAAAGGGAAGGCGCGCAGGGGACTCAGCCTTCTTGTCGCACAAAAGAGTTGTGCGCAAGGAACTCAGCTGCGCAAATACCTTGCGCGGGGCTTCTTTCTTCGCGAGGCAGAGAGCTTCACGGTTCTCAAAATATTCAGAAAACTCTCCTAGAGGGCTAGGACTAATTTTTATAGGCAAAGGAGAGGCGGTTCAATCCGCGTGATATAACTTCAAACTCCCGAGATTTTCGGTTCTTCAAGATTCTGTAAAATCTTGTTTTTCCTCTATTTCACACACGAACTCCTTCTATTTATTTACCTCTTCATGCATGTGCATGGAAACGTATGCATGGCCTTATTTTAAGTCAATCCATGCAGAGGCATAAACCCTTCATGGCCTCGGCAGCGTTGCTTGCCTCGGCCGAACATCGAAATCCTCATTTGTCGCATGCATGCATATTATTAGACATGGATCTGTTCAGTAGGTCTAGACGAGCTCAATGGAGCCTTCGGCTTCGGCAATGGTGGCCGGGAGCTCAAGATCAGTCGTCGGGGAGGCATTTGGATCAGCGGGAGACGTCGGGGAGCCTCGGGGTGGCTCGAGGTTGAAGATAACCTTTACAGCCGTCGGATGGGGAGTTTAATGATGCTTGACGGCCACGATTAAAAGATCGTCGTGCAGATAGATCGTGCGTTAAAGATTAGACGTGCGATGAGATGTGCGGCTCAGATTCAATCCCAGCGAAAAAACACATTCCCACATCGAAACGACCTCCGATTTTTCAGCTCCTTATCAAACTCGCGCTGCCGCCATTCGTTCAATAATCTCCCTTCTCCCTCCACAGTGCTGCCCCATACCGTGTTCTCTCTGCGGGCGCGCTCTTCCACCCACCCCTGCCACTCGGACGCGCCACTGGCGCCCACTATGCTTGTCACGGGCGCGCTCCTCGCGCTCACGCTGCACGGGCTTCATCACCGCGTGGCCTCGCGGCTTATACACGGCCCCGGCCTCTCTCGGGCTGGCCCCATGGGATCCCCTTGGGCGTGGTGACTTAGTCCCACATGTGCCTTGGGTTGAACCCTTAAGGCTGGCCCTTGGTGGCTAATTTTTTGCTTAAGTAGAGACTTAGGGACTTTGTATAAAAACAAAGTAACCCAAGTTCAAATGCCAAATTCCACTTCTTCCAATCCATTCTTCCTCTTCATTTCTTCTCATCTTCTTCTTTATTTGAATTCCTCAATGCTTCTTAATCATGTATTCTATATTTAAGAATGGACTTCCCAAAGGTTCTTCTTTATCAACTGAGCTCCTTAATCAAATAACTTCTTCAATGTTCTTCATTGATCTAATTAGAGATCAAGTTGGATCATCTTCAATTCATCATGCACTAAGAATTAGTACATGGACTTCATTAGCACCCCTTCATCCACTTAGTGATTTTGGATGGATCACTTCAACTCCTCATGAATTTTCAATACAATGCATGGTCTTCTAACATTGTGGTGACATTTTATTCTCTTGATACAAGTTCTTGGAACTTAAGATTAGCTCTACAATCGTCTGATTTAATGATGCTTCATCATCATTCATTTTTCAAGTGTTGTAACTTAGTATCATCTTGATACAAGTATTGAAACATTAAGATCAGTTCTACAATCCTCTGATATCCATGGAGATTGTTTCAACCACTACATCCTATGTCACTTAGTTAATCTCCTAAGTGACATGCCTCTTAGTACCATGGCCATTCTCCTTTCCTCACCAACACCATCACAACCTTTTTCATTCACATCTTGACATTCCTTGACATCCATTCATTCTAAGACAAAAACATGCCTCATTGACAACAAATGCAACACAGTGCACTTCAAATTCTCTATCTAACCCTCTAAAATTGGATATATAATTCAATAGTGAAAAGGGGTAGAAAATTTGTAGTCCAGTTTCCATCCATCATATTATTTCCCAGTTTATTCATATTTATAGGGAAAACGACTCTAAGTAAATTTCTTGATAGTTTATATAATGAGTATTAAATTCATTCCCAAAAAATTTTAGATACATTGGACATGTGGTAAAAAAAATATTCCTAATTTACTGAAAATACTTTTTTTGGATGAACCAACAGGTAGAATTACTCATGTTTCACATGATAATCAACTGTATTCATGAATGAATTAGAATTTTAAATTTAATAGAGAGATGTGAATAATAATTTTATTTTATATCTAATCTGTATCAAATTATATGGACACATTTATCCAATATTATTTTTCTATTAATGAAGGAATGTTAATTATGTATGAAAGAATATTTTCCAAATGTAATTATTTATTTGGACCTAATGTAGGTCGATTCAATACATGGTCCAGTTGGAAAAATAAAATCCATTATTGAAGGGATAATAAAAAAATGAAATTCTAAAACTGTTTCAGTATTGAAAAAATTACTCCCAAAATACCAAAGTGATAAAAACAATTAAATTTCCAAAATTAAGGCATTTCCAAAATTTAGCTCCAAACTCATCAAAATTCCAAAAATGTTTCAATTTTACATAAAAGATAAAATTTTCATGGATATATTCATTAAAATAAACATAAAAATAATTATAATATTTCCTATATCAATTCTCCCACACATAACATTTGGACTCCTGAACAAGTTAACACTCAAAATATATTTCTAGTAAAAAAATCAAAAAACATATCAATAAAATTAACAATGCATAAAATTAAGGAACTCAACTTACCATTCCCCTTAAATTGGTTAAATTAAAAATTCCTCATTATGTTAATTCATTCTATTCCCATTTATTTCATTCTTCCATGAACAAGGATTCCTAACTTTCCAATTTTATTTTAAACTTGTGATTTTGAACAATGTTTTCATCATCCAAATAAATGAAAGGGTCAACATAATATTGAAAAATTTATAAATCTCCCCCAAATTGAGTAAATAAATTATATCCATTATGAGGAATTATAAAAATATGTTCCATTTTTTAATCTTGGTGGATTTCAAATGTCTAATATATGAGGTAGAATCTTGTCTCTTTGTTGAAGTAAGATTGCATGATTCTAGTCTCTGATCTAGTATAGTATTTTTTTATTTATTATTAGGATGAAATATACTCCCATATAAGGTCAAAATATTTTTCATTTATATACCACACCTTCTCCAATTTATATTAAATTAAAACATAATTTCTTAAAAAATTTAATATTTTTTTAAAAGCTCCAAAAAAATAATTTTTTTAATGAAATCTATAGAAAGGTAGTGATTTATTTTCTTTAAATGATCCAGAAATGAACAAATTTACATTTAATTTTTTTATCCAACCTTTGATAATTTTAAACTAAAAGTATACCAACATGGTATAGTAAGTCACAAAGTAACCCCCCCACATAAGTTGTACTGAAATCATGCATTGTACATCGAGAGAGGGTTGGATAATGAAAGGAGATTGTAATTAGGCTATCTAAAAAACTAGTTCATGGAAAAAAGGGGATCAGAAAGATCATATTTACATGTTACTTTGTATAAATACTGTTCAATTTTTAAAAAATGGGCTTTCAATCACAAACAAATTAACTCAATCATTTTGAACACAAGTTCTTTAAAATTCACAGGTCATTAAAGAACATTGGAATGTTATAGTTAAAAAATAATTATTTGTTCCACTCAGGAAGTGGAATTATTGTTAAGAATAAGTAAAAATGGTTTAGATTCCTACTAAGAAAATGATTTTTAACTTTTTAGAGCTTCATGGCATGAAATTCAGAAGATAATGGTATTTTCATGAATTTCAACAATTTGAATCCAGAACACAACGCATTTTTGCATTATTTTATGTTTAGTTCCATGAATCAGGTTAGTTCGGTTTATTAAAAATATTTCTTAATTCACATAGGTAATTATTTTTAATCTCATAAGATTTTTAAACAAAAAAAAATTGAAATAAAACACACAAATTTCAAAAGAGAATTTGAAAATAAAAAAATGAAAGGAAAACACACTAAATACTAATAGACCAAGTATGTTCTTCTCCCCTGTATTATTTTGTAAAATTCTGTCATTGTTCAATAATAATATGTGACATATTCAATTAAAAAATTAAATACAAAACAAAAAATATGTGAGAAGGAAATACACAATGTATATTTAATTGTATTTACCTTCTTAAAGATGGATATCCTCCCCTACAATCTATTGAAAAATATATTTAAATAACTTCATAATATTCCCATTGACTATGAATTATGTACCTTTATCTAGTTATTTTATCTGAATATCACCAAAATGAAAAATATGAATAATAATGAATGGTACAGACCATTTGGAACAGAGTTTACATGGGGAAAAAAATTCAATCTAGAATTAAATAGTAGAACTTTATTTCCTAATTTTATTTTTTATGAATTATTCCATCATGAAATGTTTTTCTATTTACTTTGACAAATTATATATTTTATATGAATTATTTTCATCTTTTCTAGTTTATATAAACAAAATTTTCTTTCTTTTCTAATAGAAAATAGATTTATCTTACATGTTTTCTAAGACCACAAATATTTGTGTTCAAACTCAATAGGAAAGTTAGAAGCCATTCTACAAATTAATCTAATTACTGTCATATTAATTGAGGTTCCGAACATATTTCCATAGGCCCATAGTACACCATGTAGTCTAATACTTCAATCCTTTCTATTTGGGATCACTTTTTTTCCCAAAACTTGTTTAATTTATCAATTTGACAACTCAATAATTTCATTTGTTTGTGAGTGATATAGTGTAGAGACCATATGAATAACTCCATATTTATTCAAAATAGGTTAAAATGACATATTACATGATTGAGTACACTTATTATGGATTTGATTCTTTGGAAATCCAAATATAGAAAACAAATTTCCTATCATAAATTAGGATGTTGTTTTGGAATCATCAAATCTAGTGGGAATAGCCTCTACCCACTTGTAAACATAATAAATAATAATAAATAGTTATAAATATTCGAACTAATTAGGGAGGGGTCCCATAAAATCCATACCCCATACATTAATGGCATCATAAAACAAATTTTTTTGTAGGCATCTTACTCCTTTTGGTAAATTTACAATGAAAGTGGAAATTTTTACATGTTATAAAAAATTCATATGCATCTCTAAAAATGGTAGTCTAATACAAACTAGAATCAGGAACTTTTATTACACTTCATTGGGGTCTAAAGTTTACTCCAAATATCAACGTGAACAAAAATATAAGTCAAATTGAAATTCATAATTAAGAATGAATATCTGAATCATTTGGCCAATACCAACATGCCATGAGTAAGGATCATCAAAAATATAATTATTTGAATCACTAAAATTTTTAATAATTTGTTACTTGGAAATCTGGTGGGGAACTTTGTTAATATCCAACTAATTTACAAGATTAAAAAACCATGATCTTTCACTCTTAAAATAATAAAACTTATCATCTGGAAATGTTTATTTTATCAATGGACAAATCTAAATCTTTCCATTCAAAATGCATCTAATCCTACTGAAATGGTCAGTTACAGAGTTTTCAATTCATTTATTGTCCTTTATTTTTTCACCAAAGCCCTGTAATAACAAGTTCCATCTTAAAAGTATTGGTTTTGGATCATGTTTTTCATCACATGTCTGGGTGCCGAATGGTTCATGAAAAAAATCACTTTAGATCCTAACATTTAACACTTAAATTTTTAAAAAAATTAATACAATAGTTATTAGTTCTTTTTTAGTTTTTGTTTATTTTTATTAGGAAAGATCTGATGATCTTGAATCGTAAGCAATCACAATTGATTTCTTTTTTTGACTTTGAATCAAAAATATCCCTAGTGAAAAGGTAGTCACATCTATCCGAATTTCAAAGAGGAAATAACACTTCCATGGTTGAACAATGGAAGAGGTTTTCAGTTTTTGTTTTAGATCCCTGAAGGATTTTTTTTAAATTTAATCAAATAATAATTGGGTGCATTTTGGATCATTATAGACAAAGGAAGTGAAACCTTACTAAAAACCTTTACAAATCTTTTATAATAACCTATATGATCAAAAAAATATATAACATGTCTCACTCTTTTTGGGTATATAAATGAATAAATGTTCTCAAATTTGGTTTGATCAAATTAAATTTAATATAGATACACAACATGTCCAAGCTTAATTCCCATTATCTACCATGAAATAGCATTTTTCATAATTGAGGAAAATATTCTTATTAATGTATGTTTTAAGAACATGAGTGAAAATTTTCAAACATCATTCAAATGATAACCATAAATAGTGAATTAATCCATAAAACCATCAATGAAATTTTCTAGAATGTTAGAGAAAATTCTCATCATACACATTTGAGAAGTTACATGATAATTTCAAAAACTAAAGGGAATTATACTATAAGAAAATGTTAAAAAGGGTCATGTCAAATTGGGGTTTTCTTGATCATCTGGTGTAATATGAATTTAGAAATAACCTGAGAATCCATCAAGAAATAAAAGTGGGTGTCTCAAGATAGCCTTTCAAGGACCTGATTAAGAAATGGAAATGTGAAGTGGTATGTCCTTGAAAAAACATTGAGTTACCTATAATCAATGCACATTTTACATTAATTTGAAAGAATAACAGGGAAAAGATTGATAAATTCATTCCAAGTGAGTGTAGTGATGATTTTTTAGGGAAATATTGTATAGGAATCAACTATTGACATTTATAGATGGGAAAAATAATTCCAATATCCAACAAGGTGGAGACTTATTTATTAACAAAAACAAAAAATTTTGTGTTCGATCTCATTTGAAATTGTATCATCAATTCATCATTTCCCCCCAAAAAAATTCTATACATGTACACTGATGGAATAACTCTAGTTACATCATACGGAATAGATCATATGGATTTCTTTTGGGTTTTAAGGACTCTTATTTGTTGGTTTTATTTGTCTCTGGAAACTATTTTGAAATGGGGATAGGGAGTTTTTATTTCTCACCTCAGAAATCATATTTCAGGCTCTCAAGTAGTGGTTTAAATTCTAGATCTATAAATAATTTTCAATAATAAATTAAGTATTAAGTGACTCAAGACATTAATTTGATCTTTTAATTTTTTACCCAAATAAGAAAATTTCAGATCAATATTAGGATTATCACATTGTTTAGTACACCGATCACAAATGTGGGTGTTTAGTGAAATTTTATATTTAAAAGGACATTTAAGTAAAAAATAAATTTATTCACATTTTAGGTTCTCAAGACCTGTTTGACAATAAATTACCTTATTTTCTAAATTATAATTAATTTTATTTTAAATATGTTTCTATATTATCAACAATTTTTTTGAAATAAGATTTATCAATTCCATATTTATATGTTCCATACTCATCAATATTAGTAGAATACAAATAAATCATGTTAATAAAAGGGGATGAATGATACAAAATTGGATTTTTCATGGACTAAAAGGTCAATGTGAAAAAATATCCTAAAAATACAAGTGAAAGTGTTCCTTTGTAATCATTAATTGTTACATTATCAATTTTCAAAAAGGGTCTCCCTATAATGAGAGGTAAATGGATATTAAAAAAATTATACTCTATATCTACGATTAAAAATCTATAGGAAAAAATTATTCTCACACTTAAAATATAAAATCCTCTATAACTTCAACAGGTTTGGCAGTACATTAGTTTCCAAGTTGAATGATAATTCCATAGGGATTTAGTTATCAAACAATTAATGATGAGTAAATAGAATGTGGCATAACATTAATGGAATATCCTAAATCAAGTATGAAATCAATAAATTCACATTCACCTATGGTGAAAGGAACAGTAATGTTTCATGGGTATTTAAAATTGAAAGGTATAGAATGTTGAATCCTGGAAGAATCATTCCCACCTAAATTGAAATTTTTACCTAATTTGAATTTACTCTTCCAATAACACATCTCATCAAAAAACTCAACATATATTGGAATCTATTTAACAATATTGAAAAAATGTATGTTTAATTGAAATTTTTAAAATTTCCCAATAAATCCTTTTCCAACTATTTTTTTGCACTTTTCATCATTAGTGTTTCACATCTAGGATAAGGAAATAGTGGTTTAAATGTTTCTGGACTAATTTAAGCACTACTATGAGAAACATAATGATCAGTCATTCTTTTTCAATCGTCGATGATTATTTCAAATTAAGCTTCTACTTTTGATTTTATGATTTCCTTCAAAGAAAATTAATAATTCCCATCATTTTTATTATTGGTGGGATTCTATTTAAGAGTTTCTACCCAATATGGAAGTGGTTTGAAACTCTATTGGTCATTTTTATGTTCAATAATAGGATTAATCTTATCAGATTTATAGTTCTTAAATATAGTTCCACTCCTAATTTATATATCACTCACATTTTCTTTCCATTTATCTATTAGATTCAATTGGGGTTCTGAAAGAAAACCTCCACTCACTTGGTTTTTCGTACTACCAATATATAAGGTTAGTTTACCCACTCGATTCATAAATGTATTCATCATGTTCTTTTTTTGATTCATTTCTTATTCAAGGTTACTCTCCAAAATTTTAGTGTGTTGGGTAGACTAAATGGTTCATCCTGAATGAGTATTGTCTTACTTATGTAAATATATTGTTTGAGTTATAAATTAATGATCTTGGAATAATTTTTTTTTGAGGTTGTTAAAATATTTCATTAGAGTTTTGGTTCCAGCCTTGATAGAAATATTTATTGTATTGAAAATGTATTTTTTTGATTAATTGAAACATATATGTAGGAAAATATTCATTATAATTTTTAAAAGGCTCTTAAATTTGTGGGAATTGTTCATTATAATTTTCATCAAAAGAAAAAATTACACAGTGAACATGCATATGAAAAGCTATTTTATGTTTGGGTGTGATTTGTGGGGTCCTGTACAACATCATTAATTTGACCACGGTTGTAAAATCAAAAATTTGACATACTATCATAATGTATTTATAATAAGTAGTAAGGACTTCTTATTATAATTTCATATGGATAAGGTATCTTGTTATGTATTTTTGAGAATTTTGGTCTATGTTTTCAATTAAAATCTAAGAAGAGATGGTTTTTTTCAACTAAATCTATCACTGCATAAAAATAAATCATGATCCAATCAGTAAGGAATAATTATTCATAAAAGTATCAAATAAATATTTAGTCACAGATTTTATGGTGGGGGGAACTAAAAAAATATTCATTTGAATCATTCCCAATACTCATGAAATTTTCACCATGAGTTTTCATAATACCAAAATTTTATTTTTGAATGGAAGTAGTTCTAGAAACACGGAAAAATTTTTGAAGAAAAATATTCCTTAATTAATTATAATCTCTAATGAAAATTAAATGTAAATATAAATATCATTCTTTTGATACTCCTTAATAAAAAAATAAATGGCCTTAATTTCATTTTCTTTACATCATCTTCGTGAGGTTTAATGTCAAAAAAATAGAAAAAAATTATTAAATATTTTTATGTGGATCTTCACCTGTATATACAATATATTTTGGTAGTTTGTGAATGAAACTATATTTAATTTCAAATCTAGAGGGTTCATAGAGATATTCCACATGGTTGTTTTATTTCCATCATAAGATGAAGACAATTCTTTCAAAGCACGATTGTTATATATTTTAATTTCATGATCAAAAAATTTCATTCTTATTTTTTAGTCTTATATTGACAACTAGTTATAGGGGTATTTATAATATTTATTAATCTATATTGATATGTTTTATTGATTTAAGAATACAACAGTAATAAGTTAGGTTTATAATTTCATGTCATGAAAAAAAATTAAAAAGAAACTCATGAAACCTCCTTTGAAATAGAACCAGATGATGGAAAAAAATTATTGAAACCCAAATAAATAATTTATCCACTAGTGAAATGAAATATAGAAGTACCTAGATTGAATCTTGAGGAGGCTACTAATTGAGTTACAAAACTACTGCTTCTGGTTTATTTCATTAAGATTAAAAATTTGGGGATTTAATTAAAATTCCAAACATAGAAAATTAGTAGAATATAAAATGAAATAAAATTAATGAAAAAATAGGAAATTTATTAAAAATTAAAATGATTAGAAATAATAGATATGGACAAGCTTAGAACTCCTAAAAACTCACTTATTACCTTTTTAAATGTATTTTCCAATTAAATTCTCAATTCCCATCTAATGACCTTCCATATAAAAACAATTTTTTAAATATAAATTGTATCAAGACCTCGATATGATATTTTTCCTCCTATATAAGTAATTTTACTACTTGATGATCTCTAAAAAAATCAAACCTAAATAAAATAACTATTCCTAATTAAAAGACATTACCAAAGAAATTTGAATAGTAAAATCAATTATTTTACTCCATAGGTTACATACCATACAAAAAATTAGATGAAAATATATTCAATAAATAAAATATACAATTCCTTTCAAAAATATATGTTCAAGGTAAATTCATAATTCATTACTCATTGATATTGAATCATGGAAGAGAGTGTCCTTTGGCTTTTATCGTGCACAACTACATGATACTTATCCCCCTATCACTTGAGTAGTAAATATATTCTCCTATCCTTAATTTACAATTTGAATGAAAAACATATTCAATAACATCTACAGTACATCCATATCCTTTCTCTTTCTAACCAACCCTCTGAAAGTTTAGATGAAAATTTTTAGTGATGTGTGGTGGAAAATATGCATTCTTGTATCTCAATTTTTGAATATTTATCAATTTCATTTTATTTAGAGGATTAATATCTCTATGTTACCTTCTTGAAATTTTCTTTATACATATTATATTTCCTAACAAAAAAAATTAGATCTGTTTGACATGTGGTGAAAAATATATTCCCAAGTCACTGCAAATAATTTTTTCTAGATGAATATACTATTAAAATTCCTCATGTTTCATGAACTCTTCAAACATATTATTTAATTATTTTGAATTTTAAATTTAATGGTGAGATGATCCTCATAATTTTCATTAATATAAAATTTTAATCACCTAATTTGGACTGAGTTATTTCTCTACTATTGAAGGTATGTCAATTCTATTTGAAAAAATCATTTCCAAATGGAATAATTTATTTATGCCTCATGTACATCAATTAAAAACTTTTTCTAGTTGTAATAAATGAATCACAGAATCCATTTGACCCTAAAAAGCTAATTATTACAATTTAATTGGTGCTTAAAAAGTTATGAGCACTTACAAAAGTGATAAAAAAAATTCCAATTCAATAATTATGTTATTTTCAGAATTTAGCTCAAAAGTTATAAAAATTAAAACAAGGACAAGATTTAACATAAAATAATAAATTGGAGGGGCTATATTAATTAAAATAAACAAAAAAAATGAAAATATCATCTCTATTAACTAATAACCCCCTCTTCCCTTCTCTCCCATAAGGCGTAGTACATGATGGGGTCATGCATGGTAAGAGGTGGGAACGAGGTTGATGTCCTTCATATTATCAACAACTTACTATGAATGATATGGATGTGATGATGATGGTATATAAATATTTTATGCATATTGGGTTCATTCATGATTAGAGGAGGGAACAAGGTTCATTTCATTCATGTTCATGATACCTTTCTATTGTGGTTAGTGGTGTGGGATAAAATACTAATATATGGTTGGGGATATGGACATATATATGTTTTCGTTGACTGATTCTAACCCAAAATGTTGGTCCCTATTGGAGGATGGAGTGGGTAGGGTTGTGGCCTAACCCAGATTAAATATATATATATATAAGGTATTCATCTCGGGACATTTGATATTGGAGTGGGAGAGAGAAAATTGTAGTAAATTAATTGTGGGGTTCCTTTGATTATATTATTTAATATTATTTTTCATATTGGATATAATATTTTGTGAGTGAGCCTTGGTGAGGTTAGGTGGTAATTGAACTGATAGGTTCTTATTATTTATTCTGTTTGTTCACAGATGCATCAATATGCTACTTCCATTTTTTTCATAAGATATCTTAAGTATGATCTTACTAAGTAGACATGTTATTCTCACCCAAATATATATAAATTGCACTCAAATTTTTCATTGTGAGTTTGGTGACCTAGCTGTAAATTACTAGCATAGATCTTGTGAATGTTGTTGGAGCCGATATGTACGGATTTTATTGGTATTTTTTTTAGAGATTTGTATTTTGTCTAACATATTCATATATTGTGGGACTATTTTGGATATTATTTTATTTATATTTCTATTTTTATTTGTGGATTTATTTATTTATATTGGTATATTGGTAGGAAATTCAAACCATTTTTATGTTTCATACCCTCAGTTCTATTCTCTAATAAGAGGCTTATTGGACATGGGCCTCATGAAACACTATTATATTAATTACATACCAAGAATATGTTCATAGTGGGGGTGAGTTATGATATATTGGTATTATATATTTTGTTTGAGAGTTAATATAGATATTAGAGTCAGTAAAAACTATGGATTTCATATGATGGTAGTTAAAAAAACGGTTGTAATTGATCCCTAATGAAAGAAAGGGAGATTGGCTAGGACATAGGAATTTAGAGCCCCTTTTGAGATGATGTAAGGACATTATTCTCACTAAATTTGTTAATAAATATTGAAAAAATTATGGGATAGAAAGCTAGGATTGGTAAATGAATCATTATTTATTTCATTTCTATTTAAATTTAAGTGATTTTGGGGGAAATTAAAATGAAAATAATTAAATAAATTTTATTAAATAAATTTTATTCCACTGAGCTTAGGATTTTGGTTCCTTATTTTATAAATTACTATTAATTATCATCTTCATAAGGTTCAAGTTTATGATACTCGATGGGATGACCGGGTTGACCATAACAGGGTTAACACAGTTTTCTATGATGAGTATTGATGAATAATCTATGAAAATTCTAGTGTTAGGGATTTGTTAAGTATTAGGGGAGCATCTATGATATTAATATAGATAACAAGATCTTATAGTTTGAGATTTATTTCAACTTGACTAAAGTATTAGGTTCTATTGTCCATCAATTAGATGTGTGGAGTAGCATGACTATGGAGGATCTTGTTTCTTGGGGAGTTGAAAGAGGTAGATGTTTATTGGTATGATTTTCATTGGTAGTTTAAACGATGTTTTTATCATCAATGGTGAAGGAATTAAAGAGTCAGTAGTTTCTATCCCTTTATTATATAATCCCAAGTGTGTGGGATCATGTTATCATGTTTAAGTATCTT